>OY039080.1:10000000-11200000 GCA_955850985.1 Elophila nymphaeata
ATTACACTATGTTGGACTAAAAACTATTTTATTTCTAAAGCACCACGCAGTTTTTATAAATGTCCAACCGCGGAACATTCAAATGCCACTATCCAATGAATGGAATAACAAGACAAGACAGTGTAGAGGAGTTCTTGGGCAGAATTGAATTAAGTCCCATAGGTCTCGACTCGCCTAATGGACGTTAGAAATAGAATAGCTACGGTCTGCAACAAAATGTACCCACTGGACCCGTAGTTTTTTGTTCAGTTTTTATTTTTATTTATTTACACCTTATTGCAAAAAATAAAAGTAAAAATGTCGGATTCAATGCCGTCAGACATTATCTACTAGTCAACCAGAAAGCTGAGAACAGAAATAATATAGTAGGTGATGCGTAAAATGAGAACCGCTATGTAAATATTAGCAACACAGATAGAGTAACAAAATAAAAGTTTCAATACTTACTTACAAAATATAAAATTACATAAATACTATATGATACATATAGGTTTCATAAATATGGCAGTAAAAATAAATACAATAATGATATAATACGAAATTAATGAAACAATATAAAAATATGTACTTTATTAAAATATAATATTTTCTTATGAATTTCTGATATTAAAGATTCAGTTTATTAAATTGATGACCGTGTTTATATAATAAAATTGAAAAAATAACCATTACCAATAGAATTAAATAACAATAGAAACTGGTTGAAGAATTAATAAAATTTTAATGACCTTAATATTTAGCTGTCAGAAAGCATATTTATTAGTATTTTTGGAAAATTAGAACAGAAAAGTAACACGAAAACGGCGTCTGTTTTATTTTGATTTACTTAAATGACAAAGCAGACAAGAGGATAATTGGCTAGAATTCTTGGAAAAGGGTCTAACTAAAAATGTTGCGATTTTTATAATTGAATCATCATTATCCAGAAAGATCTCTAACGCTCTTAAAGATAGCTCCGCTCTATTTGCATACCATTCCATGGATTTGTTGAATTTCTAGTTATATTTTCCGTTATTTTAATAATGCGAAAATAAAATTTACTAGATGATGTTGAAGCATTCTGGTAAATAAATGTTTAAAAAGTACCGACCTTTTATATCTCTTGGATATCTACGGATATTTTGTACCTGAGTCAGTACGCAGCACAAGAGAGATGAAAAAGATTACTCACAGTAGTAGAAAATATTCAAATTATAAAGTTAAGAAACACATCTACGCAAAATTCTTACTTTTGAAGCTAGAAGAAAACTAATAAAAAACACAATTACGTTAGTTTTAACTTGAAAACCCGAATTGTCAAAGTTATAATGCGAGGACACTAATTCATGTCTTATTTTACTTCTTTAGAACTTGTTAAAAACTTTATTATACTGCCTTTTTCTATGACAGTACACCCAAGAAAGTTATGATCAAAAACAGCATTCAGATCTCATTTTGAGACTCATTTGTCGCACATTTTATTAAACTGATGATAAGTCTAAGCAAGGAATGTTCAACAACCGGGGCTATCTTTATATCAGTAATGTCGGAACACAAAAATACTATTTAAGGGACTGACACGAGTCAACATGCGCAACGCTACATATTTAATTTTATAAATTTTAAATCAGATATTGTTTAACAAATCTAAAACAATTGTTTTATATTTTTTGTATTTCGCGCAAAACAATAGTCTCGCGATTCAGTGAGGTGAAGCCAGTGTTATTGGTTCGCTTCCTGTGTCAAAGGACCTAGGCGAAGGTTTTTATTGGTAATTAAGTAATTTATAAGTATTTTGTCTTTAGTTTTAGTAACCTCTTTATATTTGGTAGTGTACAAACATAATTAAATTTTATATATCCTATAAAAAAGAAATGATATCAGAACTATGCAATTTGAAATTACTATTCTTTCTCCTACAATTTATTTGGGGTTCGTCTAATTTAAAAAGGCTACGTTTTCTTTTAATACGTGTCCATATTATTGATCTACATTCCACTATTTTTCATTGTTCCGCATAATTCTGGAATGGGTTCAGCCATAAAGTAAAACTTTCAGCCAAATCTTTTTAAAAATAATATTGAGAGCAGGTAAGTACCTAATGAAGGTGATGTAATGCATTGTTTACATACTTGTTCATAATATGCAAAGCTTTATGTTAGTATAGGTTTAAATTTCCATAGTTTACTTTTGCTGTTGACCCTACTTACAAACGGTGTGAACAGCATTTATCGCGGTGACTATGAATAATGGAAAATTGTGTTGCGGTGTTTAAGACTATAGAATTAATATAAAGATTGAATTATATCTATTTGCGATATACCATTTTTGCGAATCACTTGCAATATTGTTAGAATATTCTTACTAGTATTATAAATGCAAAACATTGAATTTTTTTCCTTCTCTTGTATTCATTGATTAATCCTTTCAGCCACTGAACAGATCTGAATGCAGGAAGCTTTGACTCATCAAAATTTTTAATGATTTCGCGGACAACTTTATACAAATGTAAATAAACATTAGAGTAAAACTAGTTAGCAATATTGACATAATAAAGACGTATTTTAATAGTCGTATGTTGTTTTTCTTTCACAATGATTAGGTGTCTTTAAAAAAAGAATCAAAAATATTTCTTTCTGAGGTTTTTGTTGTTTTGTCAGTTTTTAATGGTTTTTTGGACTTAGGGTCTATTACAGCTTTCCTAATGTCTGTGGCCTATATGCGTCTCAGGGCTAATGACTACACCTTATGACAACATGTAGGCCACAAGTTTTACAATGTTGTATTTATTGTTTACAATGTTATATAGAAGCAGTTCCTCAAGCTGCTTATGGTATATTATATTTTATGGTATTGTGTTGTATTTAAAGTGTTCTTGTTACATAGTGTGGGCTTATAATTAAGTTTATTACAATTAAAAATATTGTTGTGTGTGTTTGTGTTGTTTATAAGGGTGTTTATGTTATGTTGTGTGTGTAGTTTGTTACATTTGAGGGTTTACAAATCTTTAGGTTGACATTTACGTTTACTTATTGTTATGTACAGATGGGTTTATTTGTAGTTGGCTTAATCTGTTATAAAGGTTTGTATATTATTGATATTTGTTGTTTTGTTTACTCTACATGTTGTTTTTGATGTTTATTATTAGGTTTTTGGTGGGGTTAGTGTGTTTGTTATTGTTGGTTTTTACTTGTTTTATATTTTTGTATTTTTCATTTGCGGTTTGGTTGTTTGTTATATTATAATTTATTTATTTATTTTGGTGGTTTATTGTTTTATTAATGGTTTGTATATTGGTTGTTCTTTGTGTATATTTTTATTTGGTTATTTACTTGTTGTGTTTAGAATTTTAATTTTGTTCAGTTGGTTTGATTTAATGGTTCTTATGTTATTTTATGTTGTGAATTGATATTGGGTTGTCGAGCCAGACGTAAGCTGGTGATATCCAGTATCAATTCATATTTATTTGCTTAGATTTTGTTTTACATTGTTTATTTATGAGTTATTTATTGTTGCTTGTTAGTTTGTTATATTTTTTATTGGTGTTTTTTAGGTTTGAATTTTGTTTTTAGTTGTTGTCATTTGTTGTTCTTTTATTATTGTGTTGTTTTGTTTTATTGATAATATATATTGGGTATTGGATGATTCTATTGCCTGTTTTGTTTCATTATTTTGTTTGTTGTTGTTGAAAGTATTGTTATGATTGTTATGTTTAAGATTTAAATTTTGTTTAGTTGATTTGGGAGTTCTTTTGTTATTTTATGTTATGAATTGATTTGATACTGGGCTGTCAAGCCAGATAGAAACTGGTGATATCCAGTATCAATTCATATTTATTTGCTTAGATTTTGTTTTGTTTTGTTTATTTATGAGTTATTTATTGTTGCTTATTAGTTTGTTATATTTTTTATTGGTGTTTTTTAGGTTTGGATTTAGTTTTTAGTTGTTGTCGTTTATTGTTGTTTTTATTATTATTTTGTTTTGTTTTGTTAATGATATATATTGGGTATTGAATGATTCTATTGCTTGTTTTGTTTCATTATTTTGTTTGTTGTTGTTGGAAATATTGTTACGATTGTTATGTTTTAAGTTTTAAATTTTGTTTAGTTGATTTAAGAGTTCTTTTGTTATTTTATGTTATTTTATGTTATGAATTGATTTGATACTGGACTGTCAAGCCAGAACGAAACTGGTGATATCCAGTATCAATTCATGTTTATTTTTGTTTTAATTTTGTTTTATATTGTTTATTTTATGAATTATTTATTATTGTTATGATTGTTATGTTTAAGGTTTTAGTTTTATTCAGTTGATTTGGGAAATCTTTTGTTATTTTATGTTATGAATTGAGTTGATATTGAACTGTCGAGCCAGACATAAACTGGTGATATCCAGTATCAATTCATATTTATTTGCTTAGATTTTGTTTTATATTGTTTATTTATGAGTTATTTATTGTTGCTTGTTAGTTTGTTATATTTTTTATTGGTGTTTTTTAGGTTTGAATTTAGTTTTTAGTTGTTGTCATTTGTTGTTCTTTTATTATTGTGTTGTTTTGTTTTATTGATAATATATATTGGGTATTGGATGATTCTATTGCTTGTTTTGTTTCATTATTTTGTTTGTTGTTGTTGAAAGTATTGTTATGATTGTTATGTTTAAGATTTAAATTTTGTTTAGTTGATTTAAGAGTTCTTTTGTTATTTTATGTTATGAATTGATTTGATACTGGACTGTCAAGCCAGAACGAAACTGGTGATATCCAGTATCAATTCATGTTTATTTTTGTTTTAATTTTGTTTTATATTGTGTATTTTATGAATTATTTATTATTGTTATGATTGTTATGTTTAAGGTTTTAGTTTTATTCAGTTGATTTGGGAAATCTTTTGTTATTTTATGTTATGAATTGAGTTGATATTGAACTGTCGAGCCAGAAATAAACTGACGATGTTCAGTATCAATTCATGTGTATTTTGTTTTTGTTTTATTTTAATTTTGTTTTATATTGTTTGTTGTATGAGTTATTTATTGTTGTTTGTTAGTTTGTTATATTTTTATTGGTGTTTTTAGGTTTAGATTTAGTTTTTAGTTGTTGTCATTTGTTGTTCTTTTGTAATTGTGTTGTTTTGTTTTGTTGATGATATTTATTTGGTATTAATTAATTCTATTGGGTATTTTGTTTTCGTTATTATTTTTATTTCTTATTGTTGAAGATATTGTTGTGAAATTTATGTTTGTGTTTTTGCTGGTTATTTTGTTATGTTTGCGATTTGTTGTTATGTTAAGGATTTAGTAGTTTTTGGGTTGACATTTGTGCTTTCTTATTGCTAAATAGGAATGGATTGCTTATAGTTGCTTTTATATGTTATAAAAGTTTGTTATATTATATCTATTTGCTGTTTTGTTTATTTTACATGTTATTTTGTATGTATACTATTAGGTGTTCCGCTTTTTGCGCGTCCGCGTTCTCCGCGTCCGCGTTTTCCGCGTTTTCCGCTTTTTTCCGCTTTTTTCCGCTTTTTTCCGCTTTTTTCCGCGTTTTCCGCATCTGCACTGATCCGCTTTTTCCGCTTCCGCATTTTCCGCATGAATCAAAAATATTAGGTAAACTTGTATTAATTACATTAAATTATTTTAAAAAAACAAACTAAATACCTAATAAAGAAGACTACTGTCAAATATCCAAATATCACTACATTGGTGTGGTGCTGTGTTTCTGTTGGTGAGTAAGGCTGCCAGAGCTACATGGTGGAGTATAAAAAGGGACTAGAGTTCCCTTCCGATTCAGATGCCCTTGGGACGCTAGAGAGTGAACACATTTCAAGTAAAAAAAAAATCAAATAAAAAAAAGAACATCTGTCGTGATCGTTGGCTTTAGTTTGTAGGGTCACTGAAGATTTAGTTGCATTTAGGTTTGATGCCCCTTGCAAGTTTGCAATCTGTCACTGTTTTGGGGTACTTTATGGTCCATACTGCCATATGTTGCTTTTTAAGTAAGCTATGTCAACCCACTTTGGGTATATTTTGAGTATAAACTGTTTTCTTGATTAGAATATAATTTGTGTTAATTATTAAAGAATGCACATTTTAAAATAAACATAGTGAGATAATTTCTTGAAACTTTGATTCAATATTTTCGTAACGGTCATTGAACTTTCAATTGAATAATAGCTACGCATAGTTGGAACAATTGTATTCGATGCATAATTTAATCGAATAAAAAACAAGGAGCTGTAATAGAGTCAAGTGTAGATCAAATCTTTCGATTGCTATTCAAATTTAAGTCCTGTTACGTAGATATAAAGGTAGAGGTATTAAGTACAGAGTAAAGTGTTGACTGTAAGTTCGAATAGGAATCTGTTTTATCACCCGAAGGTTGAAAATTTCAAGTATGTTGCTGAATGACAATTTCTGTTTTCCCGCCCTGGACAAATCGATTTATTTCAGTGTATTTTCTAACGAAATTTTCTGTTTATTTTTTTAAAAAGTTCAATGTGATATTTCTAGTAAGTACTAACTTATTAATAACCTGTGTGTGATGACACACGCGTACACATTAATTTGACTTCCAAAAAAGAAAACATTAAAATTTGTTGCATCTTTTGAAAACGAGAACATAACACCTCGTGTTTTTAATGACGATTACTGTTAGCTGCACATTTTATTATTCAATGAGATGACCATAAACTCTTCTTGTTTCCTGTTGTAGGAAACTAACGTTGTTAAGATAAAAACAGTGTTTTTTCCCCAATCTTTATAATTATGTTTAAAAATTAATCCTAATATTTAATCCGCTTTGGTAATTTTTAAGTTCCTCATTTAGGTATTCATTATTTATAAAAATCAACTTTGAAAGAAGATTACCCAGAAGACGCGTTTAGATTTGTTTCTACCCTTACAATCACAGTTCACAATCATTTGTAAAAACATTAAGTTAATAAACATAAGCTCTAAGATTAACATTTAAAGAAACAAAAGCTAAGTTAAGAGATAAAGATTTTGAAGTTAGAACCGGCGATCGTTCTTAATTCAGACTTTTTTTCTTTTAAACAACGAAATTCGGCTACTTGATTAATGAGTCGTTAAGAAAAGTCGTTGAGGGTGGACAGTTAAGAAAAGAAGTTCTAATTGGAATTTAATAAAAACTTTTTCAACCGTGGTCATACATAATTATCTAATAAAAAGATTTTGTAAATTTAGTTTGACGTTACAAGAAAAGTGTATTAATGTTAAAAATATATGTATATATTCCTTAAATTATATAACTCCATTTATACCTTAAATTATATCACTCCATTCGGTCTCCTGGTGACTCAGTATTGCTACAGAGTGATTTGAATAGCCTGAGCTCTTGGTGCGAAATGAGCGGTATGTCTATAAACTCCGATAAGTGTTTTGTTATAAAGTATACTAGAAAAAAGAATATTCTTTCCACTGCTCACAGGAATTTGTTGACTGAAGTCGACCACGCACGCGATCTTGGTGTCATTTTGGACAATACGAACTACGTTTTTCCCAGCACATTGATAACATTGCGCACACGAGTTTTCAGATGCTTACATTTGTTCTGCGAAACTGCAAACAATTTAAAAATCCAATTACTAATATCACGGTATACTCAGCTAGGCTAGAGTACTGTAGTGTCGTTTGGAACCCCTACTACGATGTTCAAAAACGGTTTTTGTGGCATTCGTCGTATGCCTGCAATTTATCAAATAAGTTACCTATCTACAACGACAGATTGAAACACTTTCAACTGTAGTCTTTAGTAAATCGCGAAGATGTCTTCTGGACAATTGTTCCTGCACAAGCTGGTGGATGGAGTCCTTGATGCGCCTAATCTTTAGCAATAATTAATATTCGGGCTCCATCGCGTGGAATTTGCCTTGTTTCTCATACACCCTTTACAAAGAGAAGATCTTTTTCACGTCAGGGACACTATTCGCCGCTCAACAGAATTGTTCAGAGTCACCAACTTTACAAACAAATTCAAAGCAAATGAGCAATTTCAATATGTTGGAAAATAAAAAATATATAGAGACTGTCGGTCTCTCACTGTTTCGCAGGAACATTTTGTCACTAATGCAATTAACGTAAATTATGCTTTTCAATTTGTTTTAACTATTTTTTTAAATATATTATATTGTCAAAATAATTATTATGTGAAATAATAATAATTAATTAGAATTTATCTGACGTACTTTTCATAATATTATTTTTTTAATAGGTCTAGCAGATGACTCCATTCCACCTGATGGTAAACAGGAAGTAGAGTCCAAATTCAAATATAGTTAGTGCCAGAGATAAAACGCCATTCTCGCCTTGCCAACCGGCAAGGTGCTTCTTCACACCTCTTTACCAGACCCAGGATTGTAAGAAGGAGGGAACACCTGTGCTGCTAGTGCATTCTATTTATTGACTGTGCGACGAGTTGCCAAATTTCTTAGCACGCGTTGGAATGGTAGCTCAGTTTGTCGGTAACAACATAACCCAGCACCCGTAGTCCTTAAAAGCAATAGACGAAAATTGTGTTCTCATGATCAAAACACTTTAAGGGAAATAAAATTCTATCAGCACAGTATTTTCAAGTCGTGACTTTTTAACAAATCCTCTTCCAAGCACATACCTACGTCTGTAATGCAATGCTAACGTGGGTACAATTTATTTTTCTCATAAAATTTACGACGTGCTGCAAAATTACGCTCTTCATGCTACCGTCGTCGTTGCGAGTACATTTTCTTTACTCGGACGTAATTTCTTACCCTCAGCAAGTGTAATATTTCTCCCAGATTACGACTCGCGAGGTGTAGGTACTCCATTACAAAAGAGCCAGAGCTACTTTAATAAATATGATTAATACCTAATAGAACTAACCCTTATTAATAATAAGTAATTGGGCACGTAAGAGTTATTGTGATGTTGATAACGAAGAAGCTAATAACATTGAAATATCTATCTTGTAGTAATATTTCTAAGGCTTTTTGCTAGAACTTTCACCGCCTACTTGGTCTCTTTGGTTTGCGCAATGTCTTGGAATTTGGATTTTGCTTTTTTAGAATCAGGTGGTCTTAATACCATTTGCCTAATTACAAATTAGAAAAAACACACACACACACACGAAAATAATGTAATAGGTTGGGGAAAAAGTTTCTTCGCATTTTTTAAGAAAATTCAAAACATTTTTTAATATAGTTTATTTACATTTAACTAAAGTATGTAGGTAGCATTTTGTTCGATAACTTTTGGCCATCTTGTAGGTAGGGACATGATCCCATTGCTATAGAAATTTTGGGACTTCTGGTCAAAATACCGCGACAAGTGGTTTTGGCAGTCCTCTCGTGATGTTAACCTGACACTGCCTAAAGAATTCTGAAGAGACCGAAACAGGTGGAAATCTGAAGGTGCAAGGTCAGGACTATACGGCGGATGCATTAACACCTCCCAGCCAAACTCTCTTAATTTTTGCTGAGTGGCTAAAGATGTGTGAGGTCTAGCGTTATCATGATGAAAAACCACACCCCTTCTGTTGATTAATTCTGGCCGCTTTCTCTCAACTTCTTGCTTTAATCTCATCAGTTGTTCGCAGTAGAGTTCAGAATCGATGGTCCTGCCTGGTGGTAACAGCTCATAATGAATAATGCCCTTCCAATCCCACCACACACACAGCATCACCTTGTTGCGAGTTAACCCGGGTTTCGCCACAGTCTGTGAAGCCTGACCGGCCTTTGACCACGACCTTTTTCGCACGTTCTTGTCGTACGTGATCCACTTTTCATCACCAGTTATCAGCTTCTTCAAAAATGGTTCGGTTTCATTACGTCGTAATAAAGAATCACAAATGAGTACACGGTTCATTAGGTTTCTTTCAGTGAGCTCGTGAGGTACCCAAATGTCGAGCTTTTTTGTGTACCCAGTTTTTTTCAAATGCGCCAAAACTGTTTTGTGGTCAATTCCCAGTTCTTCAGCTACGTCGTAACTACTGACATGACGATCTTGCTCCACTTTTTCAAAAATGGCATCCATTTTATCTGTAATAGGGCGACCAGAGCGACGTGCATCTTTGACATCAAAATTTCCGGATTGAAAACGCTTAAACCAAATTTGTGCTACTCTCACCATTATACCACAAACATAAACATCGCAAATTTTTTTCGCGGCTTGCGTTGCATTTTTACCTTTTTTGTAGTAAAATTTTAAAATGTATCGAATTTCTTCATTAGATTCACTCATCTTGGCGGTACGAAAAACAAATGAAAATCACACATTTTCCTAATTTGAATTTGGAATTATGTTCTTTAAAATTTAAACTTTCAATGATACCAAAACCAGCCAGATACAAATAGTATAGCCAAAGAGATTTTATTACAAGTTTATACATACTATAATGCGAAAAGACTTTTTCCCCAACCTAATACGTAAGTATATTTTTGAATACAAGGGAATCAAACACAAGTTGTAAAACATTTTCCGTCAATAAAGCGTTGTTATATAACAATTCAACGTATTGAAGGTCGATGGCGCCGCGTTCGTGCTGCTGTAAGCTGGTGGTCCTGACTGCTGTCAAAAGATAGTAGTCTTTCCCAAGGAATGATGTCAGGCAATCGGCTGGCCGTAAAAACCTAATGCCAAATCTTATTAGCAGTACAAATTCTATTAACAGTGTTGTCGATATCAAGACACACTGTACCGACCCCATAAAACGGGGAGCAGGGTAGAAGAAAGAAGATCAATTCGATATAACGTCCGGGTATACTGTACCCGTAGTGTAAGTTTTTAAGTATAATAAACGTAGCTAATGTAACTACAATAGCTACGTTCTTAAAAACTTGAAAACATTGAGATCTTAACGCAACTACAATAATAACGTTTTTTATACGAAAAAACTTACACTACATGTACTGAGTAGTCTAAATATACTAAAAATATAATACCGAAATCAGGTTATATTTCCATAGCACGAGTAAGTTTGAGCTTCGAATGATTTAAGTTTAGTCCAATGATGTTGTAAATCTGTGAATGCGGTCACTATAAAATGATATCAACCAGACTAGATGGAGCCAGTGAGAGGTTCCGGAATAAAATGTTCCCTCCTATTTCATCAGACAATCGTTAAATCGGGTTCGACCCGACTCCTTGTTGAGCGGTCCTGCTTATCTGATATTACATTTGTCACTTACTAGACACTCTGTAATCGAGGCCCTTAATAATGGCTTTAGTGATGAAGCTCTAAGCTCTCACTCACCAAGTCATAATGGTTGCATTATAATAGGTACCTTTTATTGTATTAAATTAATTTACTAGATTATTTTTTATGTTTCTTACGGTTTAAGTTGGCAAGGCATGATTTGAAATGTACCAAATGAGATAGGAAATGAAAACCAAAAAATAGCAAAATTTTTGGTGATTGCGGGTTTTATTGGTTTCCATTCTCTAATGGTTGGTTTCAATATTCAATCCAAACTTATAGATCGCCCTACTAGGGTTTGGTTGATAAGCAATCGCTGTGATACATTTTAATTTAACAATAATTGCTAGGCAACTAAACTTCAGTAAACTTACTTTTACTTGCGGGTATAATTTTGAACCCTGCCGTTACTCACCTTACGACACTCATGAGTGGATTTGGGGTAGTTATTCCTTACAGCCGCTACAACAAAGCTACTCTTACCTAAGAGTAGCTTTGTTGTAGCGGCTGTAATAAAAATAATACCTATTATTATTACAAACTACAACAAGCTCCGAATAAGTTTTCCCACCCACCTGGTAGAAACCGATTACCATAGTAACATGTTTACAGCTTATATCGCGACGATATAAAAGCAATTTCGCCTCACATACAAAAACATGTCGTGCTCGCGAAACTGCTGGTTCGCAATGAAATTCATGCCATTATATAGTGTTTATAGTTTGTTTACGACTGCACGACCCGAAATACCCAAGAGGTTACAATAAGAGCGGTTTTTTCTTGTAGGAACTAACAAAAACAAGGGAATATCGATGAATGTTTAAGGGGTATAAAGTTTTATCGGAATCAAGATTGGGTGGAGGGTTAGCGATTCTATTTCGATGGGATTTTCGCTTTGGTTATATTAGCCCATGTTAGAGTTAAATGGTTACGATATAAGTATTTGTATAGGTAAACTTTGATCTTCGTAAACTTATTTTCGTACTAGCTTCTGCCTGCCACTTCATCTGCGCAGAATTAGTATACACTATAGCCTATATTATTATGTTATTCTGATGAATGAGTTATATCATTGCAAAGTTATAATAAAATCTATTTAATATTTTTTGCCTGAAAGAGTACAAATATGCACTCATCTATCTATACAAACTTTCGCCTTTATGATATAAGTAGGATATGCTTTGTTGCTGAACAACTATCACCCTTTCCATCCCGTGGGTAGGTATCGTAAAAGGCGACCAAAGCTAACGTTATTCATAGAAGCAGGTAGTTTTTAAGTTTAATATTAAACAAATAATAAGCAGAATTATTTAGCTGAGGCACGTCTGTGTCCCGCGCGTGACATGGTGTTTTAACGTCCGGCCAAAGCACAGAGGAAAATCGAATTAAAAGAATTTCGGTCACCCATCGGAGTACTGACCGCCCACATGGTAGCTTACCTTTTGTGATTGTTGTGAAGAAGAATAACACAATTTCTTATACTTAACTTGGTCTAGATAATTGGTGTGAGTCCGGAAATTTTGTATTTTCCTAATACTTGCTATACTTAGAACTGACTCAGATTTCTTTCTGAATTCATATTGCTGCCTTCGCAAAATATTATTTAGAGCCACTACGAACAAATTGGATCAAATTAAATTAAGGAACCAATCCACTGTAAATGAAGATAAAGGAGTTAGAGAGTAGCTTGTAAGAACCTGTGTCACTTTCGAAGTTTCCATCGTTTGTAGAATATTAACTCTAAGGATAAGGCCGCGTGCACACGAGACGGATATGACTCAAGGTGACAAGGTGACAATCGATAGAACTCGGACTCGAGCCGGTTGAAAGTGTAGAACATGACTTCTGACTATTGAGATGATTTAGAATGTAAAATTTGTCCTGGTTGCGGT
Source organism: Elophila nymphaeata (assembly GCA_955850985.1). Classification (NCBI taxonomy): domain Eukaryota; kingdom Metazoa; phylum Arthropoda; class Insecta; order Lepidoptera; family Crambidae; genus Elophila; species Elophila nymphaeata. The sequence continues at coordinate 10,013,060 of OY039080.1, forward strand.
TTCTGTTTTTTTTGTGTGTGTTGGGTTTGACGCCCCTCTAGTCACTATTTTGAGGCATCGCCCATACTGACAAATATGGCTTTGTAACCAAATGTTACCTAAGACGCTGCTCATCCCCTTTTGAGCGTAATTGTATCCATAGAACGCCTCTGACCGCGCATTTTAAACACGTATCGCTTTGTATGAATGGACAGTAAATAATCGTGGATACAACGATGCGGACATGACCAAATCTTACACGCTAGTCAAGGATGGACCAATTTATTGTTTATTTAAAACACACACTAAGTACATCACAGTATTTGCGTTTTCGTGACGATAATAAAATATATAGTCGACAACTTCACTCAACTGCGTACAGTGTCAATGGACCAATCAGGGGTAGATAAGAGCGCTGATTTTATCCAATAGGAAAATCAACAGATGTCTGCACGCGGCCTTAAGACCAAATCGCTTTTGGTCCTCTTTTGTTGGAGTACACTTCAACAATCATGCGACAGATTGGTACTCGATATCAACGGACGAAATACATTCTCCAATCTTATACCATATTAAAGGATCGCTTTTATGGGAAGGTCTCCTTTTTCTATTTAGTTAATTATTATGTCAGTTGATGACGGATAAAAACGACTGTAAAAAAATTGGTTGGGCTCGGACACTCTTGAGACTGACACCCGTATTCACAAACATTACTATGAGATCTCTCGACTCTTGGATAAGAAACGAACCAATCATAGAGCTCTATTCAAGGCCATTGCGTTGAATACAGCTCTGTGATTGGTTCGTTTCTTATCTAAGTGTCGAGTGATCTCATAGTAATGTTTGTGAATACGGGTGTGAGACTCTAATAGTTAGAGACGAGCAATCCTCTTAGGAGGTTCACTTTGCAAGCTTGAGGACCCACTGAGTCTCCTGCCTTTTTTATAGTATGAAAATTCAACCTAGTTCGAAACCGGTGACGCTGTAAATGAATCCCCTAATTCCTGGGTAACCAGTAGCATGAATAGGGATGTCTAAAAGTTGTGGGTCATATCATGTTTTCTAACCATAATTTGTATTTCTTATTAAAAATTACGCATTAGATATTTGTCGTACGGTAATTATCAAAGCCGGATATTTCTTGTTTGGTTAAAACTGTGAGCAAAACAAAGAGCGAGCCTAGCGAGCGAAACGAGTGTGCCACTATAACTGCCAGTGGAGCTCTAGAAAACTACCCAAAACACTGCACTTCGTCATAAAAAATAACAATGAACTTATATGGATGTACGCAAAAAATATGAAATCTATTACAAAATCCTTCAGTTGATGAATTTGTATTGGATGGACCGTTAACCGGTAACCAAAGCAAGTTTGAAACAGTTTTAACAGACTTCAAGAAAAGAGGAGGTTCTCAATTCGACTGTATGTTTTTTATGTGTGTTACCTCATAACTTTTTACTGGTTGTACCGATTTAGATGATTCTTTTTATATCCGGAAGCTTGTCATGTGGTGGATTTAAATTTGAGCGACATTTGACGAGTACTTTTTGAGTAATCCCTAATAATCCTATTTGATTGACATCGATGATATTGTTCTTAGTTTATTACTTAAAAGATTTCCAGATAGTTTCCTGAAAATTTCTATACTTACGACAGCAAAAAAAAAAAAATGTTTTTAAATTAAACACCGCCTTTAAAATTAAGAATATTTTATGTTCAATAAAATCGAAATGTCTTTTTAGGTCGGTGCCAACCTCGTAATCTTTAGGACTGACCTCAAAAAAACATTTAGATTTTTATAAACATAAAAATTCTATTTCTCCGTTTTTAGTTTTGAGGCGGTTTTTATATTTAAAAATATTTTTTGTATGAAACATAATTCCATTTTTTTGTAAGGTATTGATTGCATAGTGAGGAAAAGTTTTCAGTCAAATGAATTTCAATATTTAAAAAAATACTTTAATTAATTACTGTCTTTTAATTAAAAATAAAATTTCTTTTTAAGTTTCTTTTTTTGTTAATAGCCACAAAACTTCTTCGACTCCCTTATTATTATTCAGAACGCTATTTTTGTTTTCAGTTTGCGTAATTGGAACAAATTAAGGCGAGTTCATATTCAAAACATGCAGTTCAATGTAAACAGGCAATCTGTTCAGTTCACGATTCAAACTGTTTTCGGGGTTTTGCGATTGTTTATTTGTGCCTGAAAATTGAAATATACGTCACGTTACGGCGATTTCTATTTTGATCTCCTATTTTGTTTTTAAACGTTGGAAAGTCATTGACACTATTTTCGTAGTAGAAATCAGATAGATATACCTAGGGCACCTTAAAAGTTTTGCGCTGCTGGCCACACATAATCATTTGAAATTGGAATGTAATATCTTTTGAAAATATAGAAACTCATTTACTATTTAAAAAAGAGCGGGAAATCGCTTGTCATTTGTTTATTATCACAATTTCAAAAATGGAACTGACGCGAAAGAATTTTAGGGCGATGATTTTTTATGATATTATAGTTCTCTCTCTCCGCAAGACTGCGCTGCTCGTCTAGAAAATGCTTTTAGGGTTGAAACATGTCATCTAAGCACGAGGCGTTGGTACGATAAATTCAATCGTGGCCGTGTTTCTCTCCATGATGAGTTTCGTGAAGGTCGGCCATCAACTGCAATCACTGAAGAAAACATGGTTACTGTTAGACGGCTAATAAAGGATTTGATGAGAGGTTTAACTTTTACGGGACCAGAAGAGGCTGTCATGACTTTTAACCAGCATGTGGAAAACATGGCCTCGGATCAATGGTCCTCGTGTTTCAAGAAATGGTTTCAGCGTATAAAAGAATGTTTAAAATGTAAGGTGAATTTTTTGAAAAACAATTGATATATTACTGTACATATACGTTGTTTTATTTTAGAGATGTGGCCCTCGTAATGTATTTGGACCTATACTTTTTTAATATTGAAGTGATTATTGGCTAATAATACTTATTAGTTACCGAGAAGTCTTCAAAAAGTGCCTTTTTATTTTATCACATTTATTGCAACACATATTATACTTACACAAATTGTATTTGTGTGCACATCTTCTCTATATGAAGTTTAACTATGCCAAATCTCACATTCCTTAAAGCGCGTAATATGTTTAAACTGAAGAACTATTTGTGGTTAGTCCCTTAAGCTGGACTTTTCAATAAAAACCACTAGATTCTAAGATTATTTTGTATCCATTATTTTAAGTAAATAAAGACTTTGCAAATATAAATTCCACTCCTATTTATTCCTAAAAACGAATTACTTTGAACACTTTAGCTATTATCCTTAATGAGTTTGAACTTTTCATAGAGTATAAAGACTTAATTCTTAAAAATTGTTTCGCGCAAAAATTGCATAAATATTCATGAAATGAAGTTCACAGGTCGTCTTAAAGAACTTGCGAATTGTATTATAATACTTTCATAAATAAAAAATCCTGGTTATATACCAAGGTGAAAAATATTATAGGATAACATTGTATATAATAGTTCACATACAACCAGGACAGTTGTTACTTCAGCTGTTACTTTAGACCAAGGATCCTTGGTTCAAGGTTGTTACACTCTAAAACATTTCAGAAGTCCGAGTCGCGCTACGAAAAACTTCGTCAGTTTACAAATTAATTCCTTTATCAAATCGTAGTCTTTCGTAGCATCTTTTGAAATTAAAGTAACAGACGACTATATGCAGTCGTTAAAATTATACCTAATTGATTTGATAAAAAGGGTCAATATACTCCTTCGACCTATAAATCATAGTTTCATATCGACGTCAAATATTTAATGGCCTAGTCCTTACAGCGTTCCAATGAAACAAGTTTAGGGTAACTTACCTGTTATTGAAAACGTTAGGCGATATTATATTTCCTTTGAAATTAAATGTTGGCATGACTGATAATATTCCCGTTGCAAGCAAATATCGACAATAAGGTGAAACCTTTTCTTTCCCCGACTGTATAACATTATCAGTGATCATGATTTATATTATATTTAACCAATAATTTTTGTATGCGGCTTGCTAAGTTAACTTCGCGCATGCATGCATTTTCCATGCATGATATATCGCAGGAAACGAGGCGACGCTCAAAGGTAATATTTATAGCAAAAATTTGTATCGGAAGCCATAAATTTTGCTACGTAAAACATTAAAAATGTCAAATTAAACTTTGTAAATGGAATTGATGCGGCCTCGTGGTAATGCTACAGAAATATTCGTGTCTCTGAACTACAGGTACTCATCGATCGCGAAAAATCATCTGTAGTTCATTTTTAGTGCAACGCCTCGTTTTGATGTGGTAGAATGCAATAATAATTCTGGATAGATCAAAATTTTTTAAATTATCTCTTTTACTGTGATTAAAAACGAATACTAATTAGTGTGGACACCAAGTTTACGATCATCCAGTAATTGATTTGTTAAATCAAAGTACATACTTGTTAGTTTTTTTTTTATAGCGTGGTCTTTGGGATGTTTGTTTCCTAAAGCGCAGTCAGCTCGACCATCAGTCCACACACCTTAAAATTAAATTAAAAACGAAAAACTCTTTAAGATGATAGTATGGCGAGCACCATATTCATACAAAATAACACAAATGAAGAAAACGTTTTCCTATCAACTCTTATCAGTTGTTTTAGAGTGTTTATTATCATACAAAAAACTATATCTGTACGAATTCCTTTTTTAAAAATTCAATTTTATTTCAAAATAACTTTAAGTGTTTGTCGAATTTTGAAAAAAGAAAACATACCGACATAGATTTTTTTTATTAAAAATATTCTAATACATCATAAAGGCCGGGAGATTGGCGCATACATTTGCAATGTCGCTAGGTCTCTCCCAGCTGGTGAAGGGCGCTACCCGGATACCTGACATTGATAGCCACACGCCCAATTGCCTGGACCTTCTGCTGACAACGGGCGTTACCACTGGAGAGTTCCGTCCACTATCTGGTGATCCGACCCAAATCGTACCGGTCGGTGCTAGGCGTATTTGGCGATACTCGCACTTGTCTGATGCGAAGTCTGGTGCAGATGTCCGATCATTGAGGGAGGCAATGATGAAGGGAGTGAATTCAATCCTGGAAGCTGTTTCCCTCTGAGGTGAAGCTAACTAAGCTTCAATCCCTCCAAAACCCAGACTTGTTTTTTCTTGGCGAAACGGAGTCCACTCCATCTATCTCCGACTTTCCGAAATGTTTCCGTGCCGATAAATGACCATCTTGAGCTATTGGGTATAGATATCTCCGCCAACCTCAATTTTGGACATCGTCAGTTCACTGCTAAAACCACTGACAAAAAACTTGACATATTTTTTTAAGGTCAGTCGATATTTTACATCTGAGCAGCTCCTAAGCCTTTATCGAGTGTAAGCTCGCTTCTGCTTGTAGTACTGTTGTCACTTTTAGGACGGATCTGCTCGATATCCGTTAGATGCATTGGACTTGGTGGAGCACCGTGCGAAAAGACTCATCAATAATGACGCTCGTTGAGGCTAATCTTACGAGATTTGGACAATCGAATTGGACAATCGAATTGGGCATCGAAGGCGTGTGGCTAGCCTCTCGGTCTTTTATTGGTTACATTTCGGAGCGTGTGCGAAGGTATTACATAATGTGATCCCCTTAACCCTTTCCACCACCAGGCGACCAGGCGCGGCAAAAGCTTTCGCCCGCTGTTGTAGACATTCCTCCCATTCGTACGAAGCGATTTTCTTACGCTTTCATTATGCGAACAGCTAAGCAGAGGGACTCTTTGCCGATGTCTGTTTTCCCGGATCGCTTTAAGCTTAACATCTTTAAGGCCAGAGTGAACAAGCATATTCTAGGCGAGCGTGCACCATCTTAGGCCTCACCACCGCTTTCCATCAGGCGTGATTGCAGTCAAACGCCCAGCCCATTCAACAAAAAAAAGAACGGATAAGAAAAGGGGTAGAAAACGTTTTAATCGTTCGTATGAAGACGTGCGATTTCCACAACGAATGAAAATATATTCGTGTATGTGTTTTTCTTTTTGACCTTTACTACACGATAAAATACTCGTATAATACGATAAAGTATTTTATTGCTTTTATTTATATTGACAGCTGGAATATAACTGAAAGTATATGTTAGCAAAGTTGAATGATGATTGAAAGCTTTCAGTGGATTCGAAGAATTCATTGAATAGCACGGTAATATTATCTTGGGTGTAAACTCCAACAGGATATTGCATTATTATCGTAAGATTTAATATTTCTTGTATTTTGTAGGATGATAAAGTATATTTTTGTTTAAAAATGTAATGTAGTGCAATGTCACAATTTCTTTGGCCATATTTCGATGTGCAATTTGAAGTTTATACAAATCTAAGGGTAATTTTTACAAGTTCGGATTAGGAGATATATGATGGATAAGTTAACAGTTTTGTTTGTACCTACTATCTGTCAGATAAAGGATAGTTGGAACTTGCATAGAACCTGTGAAACAGGCCCTAAATATAATAAATGAAAGGGCGGGCATTCTATATTATTCCACAATTAACTATGTAATGGTATTAACTATTGTTTTTGGGCAAGTCACTTCATTCCCTTACCAAGTACTGAACATCCTTCTATCAATATGTCAAGCATTTCTCAGTCAAGCATGTACACAGTGTAAATAATTAGATATTAAAGTTAAAGTTTGTGAAGGTCGTCTCCCCAAATCTTATATACGCCTTTTAAGTTTTACATAGACCTGCCCAATTTGATGACGCACTCTTGAGCAATGATTAAACATTTGACCCGTAAAGACCCTTTAATTTCATCGTAGCGCAAATAAATAATGAAAATGAAAGTGGCAAAATGTACTTTGAAAAGTAGAAAATTTTCCGCTGTGAATTCTATTTTAACTAAGCAAAGTTAATGGACCAATTAAAAGGTTGTAGGTAAGCACATCTGTATTGAAATTAAACGAATTATTGTTTAGAAGAAAATTGTTATTATAAAGAGTTTCGGTCCAGGACTAATACCGTAGTATAGGTACACCGTACCTTATATTAAATGTCTAATAAATAGTTATGGTATCTGTAATAAATAGTTATGGTATATAAAAAATCTGTCATTATTATTACACACTAATTGGACGCGGAAAACGTATTTTTTTTAACGAGTTATAGTTATAGTCAATAGAATATAAATAATCTCTTTACTTGTGGTTTTCGGAAAAATGTAGGTGATTCCATATTCTTTCTTTTGTAAAGAAAGTTATTAAATTTGTGAAATAAACATATTATTATACATGTAAACCAGAGCTTATCATTGTACAACTTACAAGGAACGTGATGAGTAGAAGAATAAAACTGTATTTCAGAACAGAAATTTATAAGTATCTTCTAAGTATATTAAAATGTGACTAAAGGCAGCGATAAATTATTATGCTTAACGGGTGTTAAGCAGTCAACTGTGGAAGTATCGGCTGACTTCTCCATTGTGTAAACGTGAATTTGATGCAAAGTAGCAATTTAGTTTGGTTTAAAGGATAGAATATTGAGTGTGGTAGGTGAAGCTGGGAATTAATAATGTTGACTTTTCTAAATTTATTCGTGTTCAGCACAATCATTAAAAGATTTTATACGTCTCTGGGGTGTTTGAAATTGTACCATAATTATAGACAATAGACGAAGAAAAATAGAAAAAATATTGTCCTGAACATGAGCTAAAATGGCACTCGAAACGCATCAAATTTTAACTCCTTTTCCGTTATGTTCTCTTAGATTTGCGCGAGCACTACACATTATAAATAAAACAACTTTTACGGATTTAACTCGCGTGTAATTAGATTTTACATGATGATATTATTGCCCGACGTTTCGTAACACTTTTCAGCGTTCGTGGTCACGGGATGACTAAAGATGTAGGTTGTCAAACTTTATGAAATAGTTAAATCTACCGTCACTTTAATTATTAATTTGGAGTGTTCCGTTTCACGCAAACGGAGCTCACGGTGTCATTAGGTCTTGCTGTGTGGTGGTTTGCCTGAGTTTTAATAATTTTAATTACTGGATCCCAAGCAGGTGGTACGGCCCAACCATCTTCTCTATTGAAATTTGGGTGTTTCTTTATTTCAATAGCCTCGCGCAACATCCTTGGGATGTATCGACGTTCCTTGGCGAGAATGTGTGGTTTATCGAACCTTATATAATGGTTGGGCCCTTCTTGCGTATGTTCACACACTGCAGACTTCGTTTCGCGCCTATGTTTTATGTCAGCTATATGCTCCTTCACCCGGGTGCCTATGCTTCTCTTTGTTTGACCTATATAGGTCAAACAAAGAGAAGCATAGGCACCTCCGTTTGCGTGAAACGGAACACTCCAAATTAATAATTAAAGTGACGGTAGATTTAACTATTTCATAAAGTTTGACAACCTACATCTTTAGTCATCCCGTGACCACGAACGCTGAAAAGTGTTACGAAACGTCGGGCAATAATATCATCATGTAAAATCTAATTACACGCGAGTTAAATCCGTAAAAGTTGTTTTATCCTTTTCCGTTAGCAAAGTTTAATAAATATAACAACTTGACTGATAGGGATTGGTAAGAACAGTTGTGGCTCTGACGAGCCGGGAAAATAACCGAAGCATGGAAGAGCTCGAAATTATGAATATTCAAATCTTGACGGACCATCAGTAACATCAAAACTTCGAGCCCCAGTGCACGATTGAGGTTGTAAATTTATATCCATTCATATATTTTAAAATGAGTTATAAATTTCAGAGTCATCAAGCAATAAAATATATAAGAGAGAGCTAAATACTGTTTTTTCATTTATTATCTTCCGACAAGAAAGCGTTTTACTTAAAAAGGTGGTTGTAAATATGTAGAGATTATAATACGAAGAAGTACACTTTACTCGGAATCCTCAATAAAATGTGAAACTGACTATCTTACTTCTAAGTATTTGAGCAAAACCATTAGAATTGTTACTATGGTTAGTATTATATTTTCTGTGCTATGGTGTACCAAAGGCAAGGTAACTGCTAGTCAGGCAAAATTACAGTAAACTCCACCACCAACTAAAGTTCAGCTTATATGCCTCCGATTTTGTATTCCTGTATAATTATAAATTATGATACTAAGACTACATTTTCTCCCTGATACCCGGAATATTTTCATACCCAGGTTGTATTTCTTCCAGGCTGTCGAGAATATATCGAAAAGTCTAAATCAGAAAGTTCTTTTTAAATTAACTTTACAAGGTAGGAGAACTCAAGAAATAAAATTGTGTACTCCATTTGCTTCTGACACTTAATTAGCTGACGATTTAAGGAGCTTATTTTGAAGAAATTAACGTTCTCTTATGCTGACCTTTCACCTTTAAATACCATATTCATTACCCTGCGAGACAGTCTTCAATCTTGATATAGATTAACTAAAAATCAATATATCAACTCGTCTCTTATTGCTTATATAAAAACAACAAGATCCTTCAGTCTTCATTTCGCTCTATCAATCTTTAAGAAGATCGATCTCAAGATAGTGAGGTTGCTAGAGAATTCTCGATATAAAAAACCCAATGTAACACTTTGATCTGTTCGTAAATCTTAACAAAGTACAATAATGGAGATTTTTTAGGTTTATATTTTTTGAAGATAATGAATGTGGACACGAATGTTTCAATGATCTCTAATAAAAAAAAATCTATTAGAATAAAAATATTTCCCCACTTTTAATTGACGTTGTTGGGGTATAGTTGTAGTTATTTTTAACATGTTTATAACTTTAACCTATGATCTGTTTTAAGAAATAACAAAAATCACAATAATAATTCAGTCATAATATTAGGGAGGAGGTAGATGGAGCCACAGTCTTGCGTTCTTGGTAACGACCAAGAAACTCTGGTGAACGTCCAAAAATTTTTCAACTCGGTCTTCTTCCCTGGTGGTCCTGACTGCTGTTGATAGATTACAGTCGTTCTCAAGGAGGGTTGGCCTGTCTGAACAGGCCGACCATATAAATCTAATATTATCTACATATAATAGTATTGTCTACATCCAGAAATACTCCACCGCCCCAAATAAGTCAGGAGCAGGGTAAAACAAGAAGAGCCGTCACAAAGAGAGAAGAAGCGTCGGTGGCGTAATGCGTAAGGGCGTTGTCTCTTACCCGGGAGCCACTGGTTCGAACCCCGACACGTGTTTTCAAATTTTGAATTCATACCGACGCTTTTACGGTGAAGGGAAATATCGTGAGGAAACCTGCACACACCTATGAAGAAATTCTTAGGTTGTGTGTGAAGTCGACCAACTCGCACTTGGCCAGCGTGGTTGACTAAGGCCTAATCGCCCCGATGTGGGGTAGGCTCGAGCTCCTCGGTGGGGACATTATATGAGCTGTTGATGAGGGTAAAACAAATAGAAGTCACACACATAAAACTTTGTCTGCCGGAATAACGATAGTGTTGACTGAATTTTAACCGACTTCAAAAAAGAAGGAGGCTCTCAATTCGACTGTATTTTCTTATATTTGTTACCTGATAACTCTTTACGGGGTGTACCGATTTTGAAAATTCATTCCTTTCGAAGCCGGGGTTTGTCATGTGGTCCCATTTTGATCGACATCTGACGTGTAGTTTTTGAGCTATCTCTTATAATGCCTATTTAATTTACATCGGTGATATCGTAATCTTATCACTTGTGTATCTAAAAGATCTCGAGATAGTCTCATAAAAAATTATATACTTGATAAAACAAGAAAAAGCAAAAATAAATTATTTTTAAATATCAGCCTTCAAAACGGAATAAAAATCCAAATGTTTTTTTGAGGCCAACCTTTATTTAGAATAAACGTCGTCACTTGTATTCGGGACCAACCTCAAAAAACATTTTTTTCACCCATTTTAGTTTTAAAGGCGTTTTTATTTTTATTTTTGTCTTCCGATAGTTAGTCATAGTAAGCCAGGTTCTTTATTCAACTGGTTGAATGTTGCGGGTGAAACTCGCTTACACTTTCAGCTTTATCATCACTTAACTACAAATGAGATGAAACTCATGAGTTCTCCTGTGAAAATAAAATAAAAATCGTAGCAGTACACATGAGTCATGCATTTATGCTCGTCTCTGCAGCGCGTCTCCCGTTTATATAATTCAGTGGGATACTAAAATTTTTCATCCCGTATCGCTGCGTTATGAGTCAAGACTGTTATTTCGTCTTACAAAACAGATTGCACGAAGACTAATGTTCGTATTATAGAATGAGTCCCAAGAATCAACGCCGTACTGAGAGTCGCACGTCTCTATCTATTTGTGCTTGATAGAAAGTGACAAACGATTCTCAAGATATGATTTATTTCTGAGGGTCATTCTGTAATACAGGCCCTAGACTAAAATAGCTACTTGTAAACTTATTGCTGTAGGTATAGATAATACACAGGTAATCTCTAATAGAAATAGACCAATTACAACGTTTTTAAACTTCAAACATTTTTTTTTAACTATTATAGGGCATTGTTATAGAAATTGGATGGTATGGAGATTAAATAGCTTTACGATCAAAGGAACCGTTGATTTACCTGTATAAGCCTAAAAAATTAAGTTTACATACAATAACTTAATGACCATTCCTAAAAAGGAATGGTTTATTTCGTTATAAGAGCAAAAGGTGAAACAAATACCATTTCTTCGGATTACGAAATAATTATTCAAAAAATTAAAAGTAAGTCCTAAAGTGGCAGAGGCATTTGGCCTAATGTAGCCTAAAAATGTAATGTTGAAAAAATATCCACTATAACAGAAGCCAAAAATCGTGTAGCTGACTTAATACGACTCTGCCATGAAAAAGTTTGTAAGTTAGTGAAAACGCAATAAGCAATGAAACTACGACAAAGTTGTGGTTTCATTGGCTTTATTGGCTATATACATTTCATTGGAAAGTATAGAGCATGTAAAGAATTTGGTATTGAATAGAACTGGTTTTGATTGTTGAAACACGCATGATCTGTGTTGGTTCTATCTTATTTGAAAGAGTCAAATAACTTTGGAGACTACATTGTCTTTCACTATTTTGAAAATTTAGAAACATTTTATCACTTTCCAAACTAAAAAGGTCTTCTCAACAGGCCTTTATGGAATAATTTTATTTTTGCGTTTACAAACGCGTAAATATGTTTAATACTTTTTTTTCTAGTATTAAAATATTTACGCCTCTGTAAGCGCAAAAATAAAATTATTCCATAATGTAAGGTAGATTCATCTTAACTGGGCGTTAAATATTTGCAAAAATATTTCGTTCGGGTCTTAGAAGTGCAAATTTCAAAGATTTCATGAAACAATGTTTACCATAAAAACATAAGCACCAAGCACTGACAAATTTCGACAGCGAAAGCAGTGTCCCGGTGGCGTAATGGTCAACGCAGCCGCCCGGATTGCGGAAGATGCGGGTTCGATTGCCGCCTGAGGCAAGTCGATTTTTTCAGTGCATTTTTTCTAACAGGCCTTTAGGTAACATATCGTTTCATATACAGCCACAACTGGCAGCCGGTTGTCTGCATAAAAGGGGCAACAACCCAAAAAAGTAACAAGCTTTCAATAAACCAACTATTTTATACTGTTGGCTTTTAACAGCCAAGACAGATGTTACACTCGAAATCATCTCACCAGTCCGAGTACAACTTAAGTGAACAAATGTTTTTTATTAAATGACTAAGAAGTGACCGATAAAGTAATAATAATAATAATAGATCGTTACGAACGCTCCGCAGTAATTGTTGATGTCGCTTTTCCCCATGAGGACGTGTGGGACATCGATTCAGCAATTGTTATTCCGATAGTCATATCTGCCCATGGTTTGATAGCTAAGAGCCTCGATAAACACCTTTAGAGGCTCGCGTTAGGTGGTTGGATCAAGACTCTGATGCAGAATGCAGTACTTCTAGACACGGCTCGTATAGTGAGAAGGTTCCTGTCTCTGGATCCTTAATCACCGGTAGCCGGGGAACTGCATTTTTGTATTTTGAATAGTGAAACTCCTGTGCTAGGTGTACATACCTTTGTTACAGAAATAAGTGTCTTTATTTTAAGTTTTCTGTTCGAGAGGAGTCGGGGGTAATACATTCTCATCAATAACGCGTTCACTATCATGAGTGTGATATGAAGTAGCTCCATTTTCTTGGCTTGGCGGTCGAGATTTTCAATTTATGTGAATGAGAGAGCTTTGCTTCTCACATATTTCCCTGGAGACTATGCGGTAAATACCGCTTTGTTTTGTTGAATGTTTTCAGATGATTCAGCTCTTTAGTATTCGTAATAGCCGAACATCTGACCGTCTTTCGTAATTAAGACATTAATTCTTCGATGCTACTTTTAGAACTTTAGGTGAAAATAAATTTGGCAAATGCCTTAATTTCGACGCAACATTAATAGACTTTGTAATGTGTATCCAGTAATTGGGTATTTTGTTCGAAATAAATGTAACAGGGCAATGAAACTTGAAATGCTACGTTTTCTGAACTTTGTACAAAACGGTTTCTGGCTTTTATTGCGTTATATTATAATATGCAGTGTGTGTTGTGGTTGTGATAGGTTAATGCCGACTAATTGCATTCGAGTATTAGATAGACAAATAGAATATTATTTTTATTGTACGTCTTACGTACGTACAGAAATACTGTGCTTGCGATACAAGACGCAAGTACGGTACTGCGTAGAGTATTGCTCGCATCTGTGGGACTCAGTCAAGTACTTACTTGTGGCTTTGGATAGGTTACCTACTATGAAGAGGTGACACAATTGGAGAGGCTCAAGATGGTTGATGGCATCGCGATATTGCGTCATTGAGAGCTTTCTACCGTCTATACCACGGCGAGTCTACCCACCATCTCACTTCCTTTTAAGAACAACGCGCGCTGGCTTAAGTGCCTTTGACAAACTGTGGCTACTATTCCAACGCGAACCAAGAAATTTGGCAACTCATTTCTAAGTCGCACAATCAAGAAACGGAATTCGCAGCCAACACACGTGTTCTCTCCTCCTTAAAATCCTGTGCCATTCTAAAGAGGCGTGTAGAAGCACCTTGCAGGTCAGCAAGGGGAGGGTGGCTAGTGTGGGGCCTTATATCTCGCACTAGCTGTCTTTAAGTTTTGGTACGATCCGATCACGAGCGCTAACGCTACGTTACCGCCGCGAAGTTTGCAGATACGTACCAGGGCGCTTCTCCCCACCTCCTCCAAGACACGACGCGCCCGAGCCTTTAGAGGCACCCTCGGGCGCGTCGCTCCCTTCTGACCCGGACCCCTAGGGACGCTAGCCGAGCGAGAGACTCCCCATGGGGAAATGCTCGATCGCGCAGTAATCCCCTAGGAACGGCAGACTTACAGGCTTGAGGATCCTCCAAGGTCTTCGCCTTCTTAAAAACCCGGTAAAGCAGAAAATGCAATCAGCAGCAATCTGCAGTAGTCACTCAAAATAAAATAAAAATACGTTTTGGACTCTACTTCTGCTTACCATCAGGTAGAATGGAGTCCTTTGGTTGAACTTTTTATAAAAAAAACATAAATGTTTAGAAACAGTTATATGTATTTATTAGTTTTTAAAGAAAAAAATCGGGACTCGTCTCCCCTTGACTTTCTCGTATACCGGAACCGACTCAGAAGTTGATAGAAACCTTATATTTTGATGCATACATGCATGGTAAATTTGGTTGCAAGAAGTTAAAGCATACTCGAGTGATCGTGCTAACGCACAGACACACACACAGACATAATTCCAAAAACGGTATTTTTGGACTTAGGGAGGTCCAAAACGTGGAAATCCGTCAAAATCTCGAGGTCGAATTTTTTGACAATTACAAGACTTCCTATAATCTACGTATACAAGAAAGTAAAAAATATAAGTACATGTATAACGGGCGGACTTATTTCTTTCAGATATCCTTTGCATGGTCAGAAATGATATAAAGTTCATGTACCGTATAATAAAGGATGTTTTTACTTTACTTCATCCATACATCGTTATATTATATTAGGTACTGTTTTCAAAAAGGATTCGCTTCGAAATCACAAATCAAAGAAAAACACCTATATTAGGGCAACACCTGATTTTTTATGAAGTGTTTCAAAGTTACCCAAAGTGCCTTCACTCATAGTAGCTATTGTAGTTTGAATATTACTATATTTTATTAATAATTAATTTTATATGTATTAATATAACTAATAATTTATGCATTTATCAATAATATAATATTTTTTTATACTTCATACGTATTCAAGCTCAACAAAAACTATGAAACTAGAAATGTTACATACATGACATTTATTATAAATCAAGACCTTACACAATAATTTATTATAAGGTCACCTACATATTAAAGAATAAATAATTCTGAAATCCTAATGTAAAAACGGGGTAAAAGTATTACACGCTTAATAATCCCAAATGTCACGTTATTTTCTAACAATATGTCTCACAATATATTGTATCACGAATTTTTTTGCGGGACAAAAATTAACAAAGGAAGAGTGGCTTGTTGCCAAGCGAGGGATGTCACGTACCCATATAATATGTCACGAAGGGTTCAAGAAGTTAAATATGTGTTGTCACGGCCTTTTAGGCGTGTTGACAATAAGTAGATGCTCACGGCGTGTCACTGCACATCAGGAGATGGTTACGAGCAAATGCAATTAAAATAATTGTTTGTCTTGAATATAGGCAGACAAATAGAGCAAAATGTTTCTCTATTTTGATGTAAATGGCAAAGTTTTGGCATTAATCTCACCCTATGATTAGTGATGATAAATCCTAAGCCAGATTCTTACCCCAAGCTACACATCGTTCACTATCGGAACACAATAATATTTTCGACGGTATTATTCTATTACAGCGTCAGACTTTGACGAGCTAGTTGTAGCTGAAACAAACCTTACTACCAACTACAGATATATCAATCTAAGGAGATCGGTCGAATCGCCGAGTTCATAATTATGAAGACCGAGTGTCGCGATCAGCCTCCGCACTACATAACATGGTTCTAGTTGAGCATGCCTTAATATACACTATTCATCGCGCGCGTCATAAGGACTGCGAAGCAATGAAAGTTAAGCACAGCCGCAATATAATACAATTTGTAAGATATTAACGCATAATTTAAAGCGATTGTGTTTTTATGAATAAAAGTCGTGCTTTTTGTTTAAATATTGTTTTGTTTTTGTGCTACCAACCCAGTTACGTAGCGAGCTTAACTCGCGCCCGGGGCACAATACGTTTATAGCGCCTTCCCCCCATTCGAAAACTAGACATTATATGTAAAATATACTCGCAAATTAATAAATAAATAAGGTCACAGGCTCAAGCTACGCTTAAATTTGAGACAAAAATGTAGTTGAGAAAACAAGACTAGATTTTGAAATGTCTATGATCATCTAAAATTAATTCAATATATTAGGTTGGGGAAAAAGTCTTTTCGTATTATAGTATGTATAAACTTGTAATAAAATCTCTTTGGCTATACTATTTGTATCTGGCTGGTTTTGGTATCATTGAAAGTTTAAATTTTAAAGAACAAAATTCCAAATTCAAATTAGGAAAATGTGTGATTTTCATTTGTTTTTCGTACCGCCAAGATGAGTGAATCTAATGAAGAAATTCGATACATTTTAAAATTTTACTACAAAAAAGGTAAAAATGCAACGCAAGCCGCGAAAAAAATTTGCGATGTTTATGGACCTAGTGCAGTGTCTGTGAGAGTAGCACAAATTTGGTTTAAGCGTTTTCAATCCGGAAATTTTGATGTCAAAGATGCACGTCGCTCTGGTCGCCCTATTACAGATAAAATGGATGCCATTTTTGAAAAAGTGGAGCAAGATCGGCATGTCAGTAGTTACGACGTAGCTGAAGAACTGGGAATTGACCACAAAACAGTTTTGGCGCATTTGAAAAAAACTGGGTACATAAAAAAGCTCGACATTTGGGTACCTCACGAGCTCACTGAAAGAAACCTAATGAACCTTGTACTCATTTGTGATTCTTTATTACGACGTAATGAAACCGAACCATTTTTGAAGAATCTGATAACTGGTGATGAAAAGTGGATCACGTACGACAAGAACGTGCGAAAAAGGTCGTGGTAAAAGGCCGGTCAGGCTTCACAGACTGTGGCGAAACCCGGGTTAACTCGCAACAAGGTGATGCTGTGTGTGTGGTGGGATTGGAAGGGCATTATTCATTATGAGCTCTGTTACCACCAGGCAGGACCATCGATTCTGAACTCTACTGCGAACAACTGATGAGATTAAAGCAAGAAGTTGAGAGAAAGTGGCCGGAATTAATCAACAGAAGGGGTGTGGTTTTTCATCATGATAACGCTAGACCTCACACATCTTTAGCCACTCAGCAAAAATTAAGAGAGTTTGGCTGGGAGGTGTTAATGCATCCGCCGTATAGTCCTGACCTTGCACCTTCAGATTTCCACCTGTTTCGGTCTCTTCAGAATTCTTTAGGCAGTGTCAGGTTAACATCACGAGAGGACTGCCAAAACCACTTGTCGCGGTATTTTGACCAGAAGTCCCAAAATTTCTATAGCAATGGGATCATGTCCCTACCTACAAGATGGCAAAAAGTTATCGAACAAAATGGTACCTACATACTTTAGTTAAATGTAAATAAACTATATTAAAAAATGTTTTGAATTTTCTTAAAAAATGCGAAGAAACTTTTTCCCCAACCTATTATTATTATTTATACAGAAATATTTTAGTGACAATTTTGTTACACTGGTACTAAATTTAAAATTTAAAATAAGTACATTTTCCAGAAATCAATTATAATAAAATTAAAAACAATCTATTAATTATTTGATTTGCCGACCATTTGGCGCCTCTTTGTGAGTAGCGCCCATTTACGTACATTATTTACGTACATTAGCGTACATTATTATCATGAGACAGCTTAGTATACGCTATCCCCCTTATTAAATAAATCGGGAGTGGTCTCCCCTTGACTTTCTCGTATACCGGAAACGACTCAAAAGTTGATAGAAACCTTATATTTGTCACCCATCCGAGTACCGACCGCGCACTTGGTGGCTTAACTTTCGTGATCGACGACTCCAAAGTTGATAGAAACCTTATATTTTGATGTCATAAATGCATGTTAAATTTGGTTGCAATAAGTTAAAGCATACTCGAGTTATCGTGCTAACGCACAGACACACACACACAGACATAATTAAAAAAGAAATATTTTTGGACTCAGGGAGGTCCAAAACGTGTAAATTCTTTAAAATCTCGAGGTCGATTTTTTTAAAGATTACAAGACTTCCTCTATACTACGTATGCGAGAAAGTAAAAACGTAAAATAAAGGTTGTCATAGTTTTGAAACTGATGCTCTGTCTTTCATTCAGCAATAAAAGTAACAGCATCAGCTATACGCCATGACTTACTTTAGTCCATTCATAAAAATAAGAGGGAAAAATGTTTTTCAGTTGTGAAAAAATGTTTGTCAGCACACAAACTACCTTTCAATTATTTCTAGTAAAAACCGAGCTACGTGTTTGCCAAGGGTTTTGATCCCATTCAAGATCAAAGGCAAATCGCCACACACGTTCATGGTTATGACGCACAACGCAGTAATTATTATTGAAAAGAGTTACCTCAACTCATTGTGAAAAAAAAACATAATACAAATAACTTTTTACAAAATACAGGGTAACACTGGGTAACAAGTCAAAACTGTAGCGAAGTGTCAAAAGTGTCAGAGATTGTGTTCTGTTTGTGGCTGTTTTTTGTTATAATATCTAATTTCTATCATGGACAACGAAAATAATTTAATCTGTAAACATTAGCAACATAAATATTCATCTTCTTCTTCTTACTCTAGCTAAAGAAATTTCTTTCGCTTTATTTCACATGACGACCCCGTAAGCTAACAAACTAAATATCTTCCTCAGATTATCTCAACAATAGGCAGATGGGCCGTTCGGAACATAAATGTGGGGAAAACATTGCAAATTTGAAATATTTTGATCAAATAATGATCACTTTTTTAGATAATCATTAAGCGTGCGACCAACACAACCAGTATAGAGACTGTTGTTGTGTGTGGAACACAGCGAAATTGTATGGCGTCTACTTACAAGAGACTGGAAGGATACACGTACAAAACTCGAGTAGTTTGTGAATAGTAGAAAATATTATTACGCTCTTTGCCCGTGTCAGTCACGTCGCTTGCGAATAGCATTGTGGGAAAAAGACCCAAGTTGACCATAATATCTCAAAATTGGAATATTTGCCTTTGGAATGTTTATATGCGCTTTTCATTTTGTATTCGTTTCCCGGATCTATCTGCCTTTTGTTTAGTAATCTGAGATATCTTCATACAACGAGTATTTTCAGACGAATTTACATGTAGGTACATTTCTTAGAAAAGGGTTCCAAACTTACATAGCCATGTCTTACTATTTTCGTGACACCTGTCACGTAAAAATAAGGTGCGTAAAACAAAACCTCTGGAGAAAAATAACTTATAGCAGAAAAGTTTTGAAATTTAAGTATTCTAGAAATAGTTTCATTTTTAATGTGATTTGTAACATACTATCTAATAAAAATGTATGGAATTGTATTCTGTAGTTTTGTGCCTTTAAATAAATAAATAAAATCAAAATGTTTTTATCGTGTCTCTATAGAAAATAAAATTATTTTTAATAAACAAATTATAAATACATTTTATAAAAAAATAAAATTTAATTTTATTTAAAAATAGTTTTTTTTTTAGATGAGTGTATGTCTATGACAGACGATATTATTTTTGACATTGAAAATGTCATTATATTTTTTACTCTCTTATATTACAGATCTTTTGTATGAACACGCATTTTTCATTTTCCATTAATTTCTTACAGTATTACAATTACATTCACGTGTTCCATACAAGAAGTGGTGCCGAAACCCAATTACAGGGCATAAATGATATAATTTCTAAAATATTCGAAAAAAGTAAATTTTGTGCGATTTGAACGAAAATGGCTGATCGTAAAAAATTGATTGTGGCACGTAGTCACATAAAAGGATCATTGACAAGATGTGAGCAATATCTGTCTACTGTTACCATGTCGAAAGAGGAGCTGAAGATGCGACAGCAAACGTTAGTAAGCAATCTCGCAAAATTTCAAGACATAAGTGTAGAATTACAAATTTTAGACGAAGACACAGAGAGCGAGGATCGTGACTATGAGGAGCGTCATTTTAAGCTCGTGGCAGAGATCGAGCGAATGCTGAAGTCTACCGTCGGGGATGCTCAAGGCGATTTCAAAGGTTCAGCCAAGTTACCGTCTTTGGATATACCAACGTTTGACGGAAAGGACATCGCCTTATATCGGCCGTTCATAGAAATGTTTATGGCTATTGTGCATCATGATCCACGTACTTCAGAGGTTGAGAAACTTTGTTTTTTAAAAAGGTTTTTGAAAGGGGAGGCTTTACAAATTATAGATAGTCTTCCAATAATTGGCAAATCTTACAACACAGCGATTACAATTTTACAAAAAAGATTTGACAATCCTACATTACTTATTAGCAACCATATTAATGCTATTATTGACTTGCCAATTATCAGAGGCTCTCACTTACAGTTACGTGAATTTACAGCTAAAGTTAGACAGCTTGTTACATCTTTACAAAATTTAGGTCAGCCGGTAACGCAGTGGGATGCAATTCTGTCATGTATTTTGATACGTAAAATAGACCCTTTAAACGTAAGATTGTTTCACAGTGATAGAGATACCACAACAGTTGTTACTGTTGATGAGCTATTACATTATTTAGATAAAAGGGCTGCTTCTTTAGAGGTTAGTATGCCTATTTACGATAGCAAGTCGCAAGTAAAAACTAAAACTGTAGGTTATTTTTCTACTTCCAGTAAGGTAATTGAAGCTTATGCTCAATGCAAAATGTGTTCCAAATCACATAAGCTTTACAAATGTCCTGATTTTAACAGCTTAACGCCTTAAAAAAGATTAGATTTTGTCACTGAAAATAGTTTATGCATGTTATGTTTGTCGTCACACAAACAAAGTTGTCGGTACAAATTTAAATGCTCAGTTTGTAATTCCAGCTCCCATAATGCTTTGATTCACCAACAAGAAGAGCAGCTGTCTATGCCGAAAGAGAGTACCAGTGAGCATGATCAGCAGGTAAACTTGCATATTTCTCAGCCCGTTGCTGAAAGTGTTATATTGCCCACTGCTAAAGTTCTTGTTACTGGTTCTGATAATAAAGAATACATTGTCCGTGCACTCTTAGACTGTGGGAGCCAAACATCTTTTTGTACCACTGAGTTTGCGAATCGCTTAGGATTCCCATTGATTGGCTTACATAAAAATATTGTCACATTAGGCAACAATAATTTAACTTTCACTAGCAAAGGCATTAATTTTAGTATCGAATCATTAAAAAATGACTTAAAAATTAATTTGACATGTTCAGTAATTGATAAAATTACAACTCCACTTCCACTAAGAAAAATTGATTTAAGTAAGTTTCCTATTCCAAAACATGTATCGTTAGCAGATGACGAGTTCCATATTCCAGGGGAAATATCGCTTCTGTTAGCTTGTGATATCTTCTTCAAAATCGTACTTGATGGAAAGATTGAAGGCGGTCCATCAGATCCCATATTTTTAAACACTCAGCTCGGCTACATCATCTCATCCACTGGTTATTCTAATTATAATAAAACTTTGATTATGCATACAGTATCAAATCCTGATCTGGACACGTGTGTTTGTAAATTTTGGGAAGCAGAAAAGGTACCGGATATTTATCACGAGTCATTATCTGAATACGAGCATAGTGAAAAGATATTTCAAGAATCATTTACATTACAAAATAATATATTACAGGTTAAATATCCGCTCAAGGTTGCATTACAAGATATTGACCCTTCCAATTCCTATGCTATCGCTTTACAAAGATTATATAATTTAGAAAAAAGATTTAAAAGGGACCCTGAATATTTTCAATTATACAAAAATTTCATTGATGAATACATTTCATTGGGTCATGCAAAAGTAATTGACGTAAAAAATTGCAGCCCAAAGGACCAACCATTATTTTTCTTACCACACCATGGAGTCCTTCGCATGGACAGGTTGACAAACAAGCTTCGTGTCGTATTCGACGGAAGCGTCAGAACAAGAAACGGATTAAGTCTTAACAATTATTTTTGCAATGGACCTTCTGTACAGTCTCTATTTGATATATTATTATTGCTTCGTACTTATAAATACACACTGTTGTGCGACATCCGTCATATGTACAGAATGAAACAAAATATTCTATGGCGTAAAAAGTGTAATTTAAATGTCATACAATTACAGACGATAACATATGGTTTGACAAGTTCAGCATTTCTAGCCACTAGATGTTTGGTTGAATTGGGCAAAGAGTTTGTACATAAGTACCCTTTGGCCAGCTCTACAGTCATTAGCAATTCCTATATAGACGATATACAGGCTGGCAGTAGTACATTACAGGGGCTTATGAAACTTAAAGACGAGTTAACATCTCTTTTACAGCTAGGTGGCATGCAGTTCCATAAGTGGATTTCTAATAGTCCAGAATTAATTAAAACTATACCTCCTGACAAGCTAGGTTTTGAAATTAAAGATTTAGACAACGATCTTGGCTTATCAATGCCAATCGTTAAAATACTAGGCATAAAATATCATGCTATTGATGATGTATTTCGTCTGAGTAGTCATGTTGTTACGCCGACGAAAATTCCAACAAAAAGAACTATTCTCAGTTCTATTAGTAGGTTATACGACCCTATGGGATTTGCTGGTCCGGTAATTATGAAAGCCAAATTGTTTTTACAAGAGCTTTGGCAGCATGGTTTGGAATGGGACGTAGCTTTGCCGGTTGGTTTAGAGAAAAGTGGAATAATTTTTATATAAATTTAAAAAATATGCCTGATATAATTATACCTCGCTACGTTCAAATCGATAATGCAGAATTGACTGAGCTCGTAGGCTACTGTGACGCTTCAGCAACTGGTTATGGGTGTTGTATTTACATAAAGATTAAGGTAAAGGGTGCTTATCATGTTCACTTGCTTTGCTCTCGATCTAGATTGAATGGTATTAATTCTAAGCTAACGATACCAAAGCTGGAGCTAAATGGCGCTTTATTGCTATCAAAGTTAATGTCTCATGTTTCAGCTGTGCTAAATATTGATAATGTAAAACTTTTCTGCGACTCTAAAATTGTATTAGGTTGGCTGAACACAGTGACATTAAAGCTTCCTGTTTATATAGGTAATCGTATAAAAGAAATTAATTTACTAACAAAGGATTATTCGTGGTTTTTTACGCCAAGTTTGTTAAACCCTGCTGACATATTGTCAAGAGGGATTGATCCAACGGATATACATAATGCGTTATGGACGACAGGTCCTGATTATTTACATGGAAGTTCTGAATATAATTTTTGTTTATCTGAAATTGAGAAGCCTATACCTTTAACAAATTTGCCGGCTAATACCTAGATTAAGTTTGGCATAAGGATTATTTGTCAAACCTTAACCAGAGAACTAAATGGCAAAAGAATATAGATAACCTTAAGGAAGGCACAGTTGTATTGTTAGTAAATCCTGATACTCCACCTTTGCATTGGCCGCTGGGTAGGATCACAAAGGTATTTAGTGGCAATGACGGAAAGGTTAGGGTTGTAGAAGTCATAACTGCTAATAAGAAGCTGCACACTAGGGCAGTTTCAAAGATTGTAATTTTACCCACTGATTGATTAGTGTTTATATTACTTTGTGTTTACTATTTAAGATAGTCAATGAATTATAAGTTTTCAATTTTATCTTTTACCTATTCAGTACAGTTGTTTTCGTTTCTAAAGTAGTTTTGTAAAGTGCATTTACCATGTTAAATTGAAGTTTTCTTTCAAAGATTATAGTTCTTCTTTTTTATATGTATAAAATGTTTAGTAACATAAATAAGAATTATCTTTCTATTAACATGGTCATTGCCCTCCCCCCAGTTATGTCTATGACAGACGATATTATTTTTGACATTGAAAATGTCATTATATTTTTTACTCTCTTATATTACAGATCTTTTGTATGAACACGCATTTTTCATTTTCCATTAATTTCTTACAGTATTACAATTACATTCACGTGTTCCATACAGTGTAGAATTTATTAATAATTTTATTTGGCAGTATTAGAAATGTTTGTAAATAGCAAATTAAACAGAAATGTAAATCAAGAGGTTCCGTCTCCTGGATTTTGCTTTTCATTGTCTATTTAATTTGGTAAAATTTTCATTAATTTTATATGAGTCTTGATTCTCGTGATTCCCATTAACTTCTACGCTCGTCTTATATTGTGTATTTCACCAAAACAACCCAAGCACTGGACATGAGAGTACAATGGCCGATTAACGTCGAACAGTCTCTTTAACGTTTCTATACTCAATATTGTGTTTGTATACCCTTTACAATAAGGATATCGAGCTTCCGATACATTTTCTGGAGATTTTCCGGATCTATTGTATGCGGAGACGGTATTGAGCCCAGTGGTTCAATTCTTGGAATCCTCCCGCATCGGTCGGTAATCCTCCAGTGCCGGTGCTTCGCTTGTGTTAAAGGATTTTAGTTAGATTTTAGACTGATCGCACATCATGTGTACATCCACGAGCACAGAACAGAAAGTTTTTTCTATTCTGTGCCTTAACATAATTGAGCTTGACGATAAGTCAGAACTACAGAAATTTAGTTTGTGCATATAGGCTAAGACCGGGATAGAGGCCGCGGTGGATAGATGCCTCATTTTCAAAAAACATTAGTTCCCGAACTCTCGACTAACAATTAATAGTATAAGTATGAGCCGCATTCGCCCCGCACCTTAGCTGCCATCTGTCTGTCGTGTGATGAGGATGCGTTTCGCTCGTGTGTGTTTTCATCTCCGCGGCGAGCTTCACGAAGACGTCAAAGACGTCAAAGGTTAGTATTTGCTGTTGTATAACTTTATAAGTAGTAATAAATTCCATTACATTTTTTATTACGTCAATATATTGGTTCGTTAAGTGTGGATCTAAGTGTAAATAATTACTCTTTTGTTTTTTTATTTATCTCTAAAATTATACGGCGCCTATCCCAAACAAAAAGGTTAGTTGCCCTGATTTTTCAAGGCATAGGTGTCCCTTGGGGCATCTATCCTTCAACACACTATTATGGTGTCAGTGTACATATTGAAAATGTGTTTATTGTTCTCTTATATATTTTTTGTATTTACGTTTATTTATATTTGGACTCTTACTCATTGCAGCAGAACAATGCCACGAAAGTACCAACGAAAAGATGGAATGTAAGCTCGAGTTTGTTCTTGGACTGCAGAACAACTACAGTTGGCTTTCCCCGAAATGGACAAACAGTGAACAATTACAAAAAGCCTACCATAGTGACAGATGTTATACTCTAAAACCTTTCAAGAGTTCGGGAAATAATATATTGTGTAAATTTAAAAATCTATCAATAAATTAAAAAAAAACATATTTTAATAATATGTAATTGGTCAATAAATCCGAAGGTTTTTAATCCATTATGTTCATTGCCAATCAGAGATTGTGTTTGTGCTGGTCAGTTAAAGCAGCTTTTCCATTGCTCACAAATCCTGCAAATGCATTTTACTGTCTATTTTCAACAGAATCGTCGTTCCACGAACCATTCTTTTAGGTTAAAGGATGTTTTAACTGTCACAATAACAGGTAAGAAAATATTTTACTACTTAAAACACCCATGCTTTATTTGATTTTGTTAACTGTAATATACAGTAGGTAGATCATTTTACCTTAGAAGTATAGGTAACTCATAAATGATATTAAACTAAAGACGCATTTCTAGATTTTTCCCTTTTCATATTGCTGATATTTCGCGCGTGTTCTATTGTGTATCTTTATCATGGTGAGAGTTCTGAGAAACTCATTTTCATTCACCGTCTCTTTTCCTTCTAAGTAGTCCTTCATCATCATCATATCAGCTGAGAGGCGTCCACTGTTGGACATAAGTAGTCCTTAGTGGTCGGTTTCTATAATCTATTCGCTAGTAGGTAATAGTTAGCGTTTTGAAGTTTGATTGCCTAGCAATTATTGTTAAATTATTAAAAATAACAGCGCTCACTTAGCAACCAAACCCGGTAGGGCGGTCCTGTGAATAAAATATTGAAACCGGCCATAAGAAGTTACTAGGAAGAAAACTACCTTGTAAGACGTCAAAGGCTATATCGTATACTAGCTATAGTCATATATGTGGACCTCACTTCTGTTTCATATGTAAGTGGCATGGTGTGTCGTTCGTTTAGCAGACCTTTTCTATGTAAACAATATTGATAATGTTTTGAATTCGTAAACAGTGAATTTTATTCGCTTAAGAAGGCATTAATAAGTACGTACCTAATAAATAATACAAAAACATTTTATTTCAGACCAGAAATAATTGAAAAGAGAGACTTGTAAGATATTTATAGCAACAAGCAATTTCTAAGTAAATAAAAACATTCACAAATATGGTACCGCGTAGTTTTGTTGTAACCGTAATGATCATTCACGCTATTCAGTTCTCTCTAAAGACTTCCGCTTAGGGATTTTCTTTCTTTTGTTGTTGATACGTTATAATGATATAGATAATGTAACATAATACTGGCTGAGTTGATTTATTCCACAGCAAAACAAAGAAAACAGACGATATTGTTTACGTTTCGTCAAGGTATTATATTTCACAGAGGATAGTCGCAACGCAACTCATTTTAAGATTATGAGCGTATGTATGTATGAATGCCTTTGCCCAACCAATGAAAGAAGTTAAAACTTAGAAACTTTGATATATTTTTTTACTATGCAAGTGTATTGGCGTATACATAAAGTAACTAAAATCGGCGCCGTTCTGACAACGCTTTTCAGCTCTTATATTCTGTATACTTTTGTACAGAACACACCGATAAATTCCGCATGTCACTGGAAAGTAGCGACCTGTCACCGATAAGCACTGTTTTTCCAGACAGGCAGCCCCTGCCTATATCACTTGCTTTATGTAGCGGTTATCAGTACCTACCGATTAGCGCTGATGGATCGATGCTGTTATCCAATTTTCTATATGTTAGTATACGCCCTAAGGCTCTAGACAGACGGGTGCATTTCAACTGTATATCGACTGCCAAATTGCAGTTGTAGCTGCACGGTCGATGTGCAGTCAACGTGCATTCCCAGAGTTGAACCAATTACATAAATAAATTTGGACATGTATATTATAATGTGTTTGACGAAGCTGTTTCTTTTATTTCCCTGTTTGTAAAATGAAGAGAAAATGTAATTGTGAAATGTAGGTTTGATTAATATTGTGAGGCAGTTCTAGTGTCTAGCGCCTAAGTGCAGATACATTGTAAGCGGTTATGGCTGCCTGTTATTTAGATGTTTACAATGCTAGGGATCATTGGGATCATCACCTTTGGGCTATTTACTAAGTTACCCGACCATGGAATAGTGATGTTCAAGACTTGAGTCCTTCGATCCATTTTATTTAGGACTCGGAGTCGCTTACAATGTTCGATTCTTTTAACGGATAGCTTGACGACTCAGAGACTTCAGCGTGTGACGCGCCTTTCCTGACTTAGATTTCCTAG
Source organism: Elophila nymphaeata (assembly GCA_955850985.1). Taxonomy (NCBI): domain Eukaryota; kingdom Metazoa; phylum Arthropoda; class Insecta; order Lepidoptera; family Crambidae; genus Elophila; species Elophila nymphaeata. Next base: position 10,040,705 of record OY039080.1, read on the forward strand.
TTAAGTTGAGTCAGGAGAGGCGTGTCACACCCGCGCGAGTTTGCTGTGTTTCGGATTAAAGGGAAAGGTAGCCAGTGTAATTACCGGGCATGGAATGCATATTAGACCTTAGGATGACCTTAGAATGACCTGCAGTACCAAAAGACTTTTACTGTTATTGCAGGTGTTCGTAGGCGACGGTGTCCACTCTCTACCAGGTGGGCTGTCTGCTTATTTGTCATTCTAGTACTATAAAAAATACACTACAACGTGACATTAGAGTTTGAGTCGTTTTTTAGACTAGACTTTTACGCTCTCTCTGTTTTTGAATCCGAGTCTTTTACTGCGCTATAATCTTTGTTATGATGAGTTGCTTACCACACTAGATAAAATAATGTTTGCGTACATTGGATAAAATTTGTACATAATTACGCCTTGATTCGAGCTTTTATTGAAGGCTCACGTTCATTTTAAGACTGGAGCTGTATTTGAAGACCAGAAAACTCGCGCTCAACTATACTCGGGACTCCGAGGAGTCCCAAAGCTCGCGAGCTTATCCAGCTCATACAGGTCTGAAAATGTCATTCGAGTCTTTAAGCTTATGGCTCAAGGACTCGAATCTTGTACATCACTACCCTGGAAGCAAGAAAACTTTACTAATTCACAACAATACACTAGAACCAATAGTAGTTTTGTTTCTACTTCTTTGAAAATAATAGACTGCTACCTACCTACTATTGGATACCCCCTATTAATAGTGCCCCTTAACAAAATATGCAATAAAGATAAACCATTGGAATTTTGGCTTGAAAGCGGAGAAAATGTCTCGACGTCACTCTTAAATTACACTCACGTAATATTTTACTCACGTAAGCGATTCCTTCGACTATTGGAGACCAAATAGTGAATTTTTGCTACGGGGGAAATATGTAATTTCAAGGGACGCAATGCAAACCATTTGTTTGGATCAACGACGGCCCACCAGCCTCTGCTCGTAGGGCCAGGAAAGTAGGTCACTGTGTCCACAGTGCGCAAAGTAAACATGAAGAAACAGAGCTTTTGAAACTATGAATACCGTTTTATTGTAAAAGACAGGGATGTGACTGCTTAGTACGAAATAAATTTTATTAGTTTATGTCCTTGGTAACAGACTTGATCTGATTCTGATTCTTGAAGAAAACAATCACCAATAATATCCTTACTTAACTAATATTATAAATGCGTTTTGCATGGACATATTTTGAGAACCTGGGACGTACATATGATACTTTTTGGTGCTATAACCGACATTGACACGACCGATCGCTATAAATATTATAAATGTAAAAGAAACTCTGTGTGTCTGTTACCCTTTACGCCAGAACCACTGAACTGATTTGAATTAAATTTAGTGTGGAGATGGCTTGAGACCCTGGAAAGGACGTAGGATACTTTTCGGTGCGATAACCACTACTATTTAGTATAGGCCACTAGTTATTTTTTATTTTATTTAACAACGTTCAATGGTGGTTATGATTGAAATTGATACACATTTTTTACAATGATTTATAAATTAATGTAAAAAAACTCCTGTCATCGATAAGTGCTGAGACGGGATGGGAGTGCTGAGATTGTGTTTGTTTTGTCAAACAATAGGTACTTAACAGGATATTATAATAAGCATCATTATGCATTTGCAGAATATTCTGCAAATGCATAATGATGCTTATTATAATATGAATAGTATCATTTTTTATTCATATGAATAGTATCATTTTTTATCGGGCTTTGCCTGTAAATTTTTCTATTGCTTTATTTTTTCACTAAGATTGCAGTGGTTGTTTTAGAACTGCCTGTTAAGTAGTCACTGTAGCGTATAGACGCTCGCAATACTGATGTATCACACGTGCGCTGCCAACCTTAGTTCCCATCCCTACCACGTGGAGCTCTGGCAACCTTACTCACCAACAGAAAGAGAACGCCACATGAATGTAGTGCTATTTGACTATGGTCTTCTGTAATTTAGCATTCATATGTATGTTTGTATTTACGTATGTTCCACCGTAGCGCCTAAACGTGTTTGATTGTACCTCAGAGGGATTGCACTGTTGAAATAGAGTGCCTCAATAATAAAGAATAATTTTGACATTTATCCATAATTAATCATGTACAAAGCGATAAAGAGTGACTCCCGAAATATTATTCTTAAAGATAAATAGTTTCTTAAAGATAAATAGTTTCTTAAAGATAAATAGTTTCTTAAAGAAGACATTCATTAACAAGTCACGATTTATCCCTTTTAATTTAGTAAACAAATGATTTTTCCCGCATAAGGTGAGTGTGGCTCTTGTATCTAGGTACTAGGTATTTACCATTTACCCCTATTAGTTTATTATTTTTATTTTAAATTATGTTCTTAAAAATGAAATATCTTTAAACGAAGACGATTTTTCCGCAGTCGGGTTACAGTGTTTTACACTTTTTGATGGTTGATTAAGAATTTTTAACATGACAAGGAAACTGATGGCCTTCATTTCATAACGATAAAGGCGAAGATAGACACAGGACCCTCAACTACTGAAGGAGCACCTATTTGGCCAGTAACTGCCCCGTAACACAACAAAGCTGTTAACTTTATTGTTATGGTGTCTTTCTGTCAGCATAACAATAAAGTTTGTTAACAGCATTATTGTGTACCAACTATTAGTATTAAGTTAGCTAGTTTCTCGGTAATAAGACGGGGTAAGCTAGGCGACCTTTTTTGTTGTATTGTTGTTAGATACACATGTCTATGTGACCCTATGACAATAGACATTGCTTGAAGAGCTATAGGTGCAATAGCTGGGAACACCCAGGGTGTATAATCAAAAATGGCCGCGAGTTCGGATTTACACCATTTTTTAAATAAATAATAAAAATATCTGATTGCATTTAACCGTGCTATAATATCGTTATTATGTCTAGCATTATATGTATTTTAATATAGCAAGTATATTAAATAAGTATAATTTCAAAAACACTGTAAAAATCTTCATTAAAATTTACCAATTTATAATTTTTTTGGATATCCCTTTTTAATATGTTATCTCATTTTTTTAATGGTTTATAAGAGTATATTTCCTATTGGAAAAATATTTTCTCAAAGTATTGTTTGCCACTAAAATGCTTGTATTTCATCTGAAAGATAGCTCCAAACTGCTTTTTTGTAAAACTGCGCTATAAGATTCTCCTCCCTTAACAAAACTATAAATGTAAATTAAAATATCTCTCTATAGTAGTTTTAATCAAGAATTAATCTTCCTATAATATATAATTTCTTTGCAAAGTCTGTTCACATCGCTTCAAAATCAAGTTACTTACTATAGTAAGCTGTGAAACCCTCCCTTAGTGGAATATCATAAAGTTTCCTCATAATGGTTAAAAGTTATTACAAACGTACGATATTGTCAAAAATAGATATTTTTCATCGAAAATTTATTAAAAATACTTTCTCTTTTCACTCCCGTGTCGTTCATGAATATCATAAGCAATAAATAAATATAAAAAGCACAGGCATTTTAAATGGCTGACTGACAAGGCCAACTCTCTTGATTGTGTGACAAGGGTGAAAATATTTATATACCTACATAATTTTGGGCAGGCGGTTTGTTTACTTTCCGGTTGAGTGTGAAACGGTGGCTCGTGTGAACGAGTTTCCAATTAAGTGGATTTGGAATAAAAACTCAAATTTAAATGTTACTTTAGGAAAGATCAAATTCTACGGTAGCCATATAACAAGCTCATTTAAATATAAGCACAGGATATAGAAGTTCTTATTTACACTGTGATGTAAGTATATGAAAAATATTAAGGAACCGATACCAATAAATTTTATGATCAATCACTTCTTAGCATTCTGGGTGAAAGTATTTTCATCTTCACTCGTCGGCGTTTATTTTTTATATGTAATAGGTAGACGAGTGTACACAATCAAAAATACGCTCTGTTGTATTTCCGATACTGATACTTATTGTACTCGCTAATGCAATACCTTTAAAGTTTAAATTCATAATAACATTTTCGTGCATTTCCACTAGCCAACGTTAAGCGCCATTTATTCGTTATTCCCATTGGCGCTGAAGTATAATATCCTTTAATTAAATTCTTTGAAGTTGCCAGAATTAAAATTGCAACACAGCAAAAGTGACCTCTTTGTCAGTGCTTATCGTCGTTTGTACAAATTGGATTTGCATAATTCATATGTATCTATGTATAATCTTTTTTAAGGTAGACTTTGAGTGTAATAATCATGTTGAGAAATGGTTATGGCCTCTTCAACATGATTATTACAGTAACTTTCCTTATAAGCATTCCATACTACGCCATTTGTATCTTTTTTGTGAGCAATAAGGTGTAAATAAATAAGTTTAATTAATAGTTTTCTTGTAACGTGAAATTCAATTACTAGAGATCACGAGACGTTGTAAATAGGTTGTCAATAACCGGTGCTACAACTTTTTTGTATAAACATTGTTAATGGTACAGGAATAGTACATCACTGCAGCAGTCAGCAAAAGAGGCATTGATGGACGCACACATACGTAAGTCCATCAATGCCTAGTCGTGACCAAGGTACGGTAATGTTGTAATTACCGTGGCTAAGGCTTACATATTGAACTTTTCTCAAATAATGTACGGAAATTAAAACCAATAAACAGCAACAACTACCTCCTTGGTTGCCATGTTTAGGAGTAAAAGATCGCTCCATTTGTAAATTACACGGCATATATGAGTTTACATAGTAATTTATTTGGTTGCTAAAAATGACAGATATGGATTTTCAAATAACTTTTGCCGGCTAATGCTCGCATGTATTTAGCCAATACAGCAATTTCGATTTGTCTCGAAGAAAGTTGTCAAAGTTATCCTCAAATTTCCAAGCATTTTAGAAAAAAGTATATTTTCATTTAGAAAAATCGGGAGTGGTCTCCCCTTGACTGTCGTATACCGGAAATGACTCAAAAGTTGATATTTTGATGTCATACTTCCTCTATACTACATAAATGAGAAAGTGAAAATGACATAGCTCGGAAACTACTAGAGCTATTTACGTAAAACTTTGATAGAAACCTAATATTTTGATGTCACTAAAATAACTCTAATCACTAAAATGTAAATTTTGTTGCAATAAATTAAAGCATACTCGAGTTATCGTGCTGATGCACAAACACACACACAGACATAATTCTAAAAACGGTATTTTCGAAAACGTGTAATTCCGTCAAAATTTCGTGGTCGAATTTTTTGACGATTACAAGACTTCCTATAAACTACGTATACGAGAATGTTCTGGAGGGATAGAAAAATAACTTTTTGACAAAATTGCTTGTCACGTCCAAGTTCTAATTATAAAAAGCATAATTACGTTCGCCATTTGGTTCAATATTGATTGGATTTTGTCAATTTTGTGTAGTATGTAGTATGTCTCAGGTATGTTTTGTAATTGTCTGATCTGATTGTCAATTTTCCTCCATCAATTAGGCACATTACGCTGATTATGATAGGGTTGATATTCAATTGGAGAAATTTGTCAGTAAAATAACTCGACGACTGTATCTAAAAGAAATGTTTCAAGGTCAACCCCAGGTCAAAACTGTACAATTTTAGGATCCGGTCTGAGATTTAATCTAAGGTTGCGGTGGTAAATTTACGACACGTCAATATGAATTCTTAAAAACAATTCCCAGTACACTTTCTTCAGCGCAAATTAGTTTTGGGAGCGTTTGACATGTTTATGTTGTTTTTCTATTCCCTGCAAAATAGGTCACGGTACAAATTTGCCTTTTACTATTTTCGGTTCAACAAGAGCATGCAAAACTTTACCTCTGCTGTTGTTTCCTGACGAAGTGATGGGAACACAAAACATAAAATGCTCTTTGTCCCGGAATTTCAGGCACTCATATTTGATTCGAGAGGTGATATGTTCCGATAAATTCCGAATAAAATTTAAAATATTTTTTAGAATTTTTATTTTAAGACGTGTCTTTCTAAAATTTAATCTCATTCATTTTGAAGGCTGATTAAAATATGGGAACAAATATTTTGCGATCGACAAGTTTATTTAAAGACCAATTTTAGCAAATGATCACCAAATCGTTTTCGTTTAGCATAGGTTAGAACTGCAAACAAAAGAAAGCGCAAGTTGATCGAGCGAAACGAGCGTATCGCGGTTATGACCGGCGAAGCACCAGAAAACCAAATTCATAAAAAAGTCTGCGAGCCAGCGCCCATAGACAGCATAGCACAGCACACCACGCAAGGCACGCTTCGGCATGCCGAAGCATCTTGTGCCCACATAATAAAATAAATATGTAATATAATTTGACATGTTAAAATTGTGGATTCACGTGGGAAGTCGCACGGACACCTCGTCAACGGACACCTGTTCGTGTTAAAATAAAAAAAATGACAGTGCTAAATTAATTTTAATTAAGGTCGAAAAACATTTTGTCCATGAAAAAAAAAACATTTGCCGGGCCATATCGTCACTGGGAACTCACAGTGACTGTTTCTATAAATTAAAATATTACGAGTAAAATGTGTTGAGATTTTGGTGATCAATTAATATTTTTGGGTTAACATTGGCTCGTTTATATTACTATAAATGGTAGTGAGTTGAACATTTTTCACACCTTTTACACGCGAATTTTCTCTTGTAAAACGATAACTCACGCGACCGTCGAGTTTTTAGAATTGGGGGAGGGTGGGGAAAATCACGACCCTCGTCAAAGATCAACTGTTTGACAACAGAACACAGACTGTGTTCTGTGATCAGCCTTAAATATGTTGTTTTACAGGTTTAAATTTTCAATGGGTAATCGCACAATATAATTTTGTAAAATACTTTACAATCAACGGTATATTGCTGACAATTAGTAGTGTGGTTCCCCGTTACGAACACGACTACTTTTCTATCTACGTGGATGTGGTGAAAGTCGACTCAGAGCCGTCAGATCATAACACCATGAATCACTCGAGCGATGGCGAGTAAATCACCCACAACCATAGATATATAATTTATAATTACCGACGTATAAAGATTGGCAATGAATCGACTAGGGCGAGACCAAATTAACGCACTAATGTGTGAGTAATGCACATGTGTGCGTGAAAAATAGTAGTGCAGTCTGACAGTTGCTGTCTTTTCTACGCGACTGACAGGCCGACTTAGGCCTGCGTGTACGTAAAATGGTCTCGTCTATCTTTCTCTTTCCAATATACGTGTTAGTATGCTCTTTCACTTTCACAATGCCCATCTACAGTTTTCTATATCTATGGCCACAACAGTATTCGCAAGGAGAGTTTTCGTGTCAGGTAGATTGGCCATAAAACTATGATAAAACCTATAGCAGTGTGTTGACATATCACACCGATAAAATAAATTAGGACCAGGGTAGTAGGAAAAGAGAGGTTGCTTAGGTTTCAGTTTGAAAGTACGTATAGAATAAAGAACTTTACTTCTGAAAGTTTAAGCATCAAAGTGACTTGTATTTTTACAACTGCTATTTATGACTGAGAGCAGTTGGAACTACCTTATGTGCCTTTCGGAAAATCGAGTGGAAACATTTTTGGTCAACCAGTGCCAACCGCGTACTTAGTAGCTTAACTTCTGCGATCGCTTTACCGAACGCACGATTGTGGCGCCATCAACCTTTTTTTGTGGAAAAGGGGACAAACTAGCAGACGGTTCACCTGATGGTAAGTGATCACCGCCGCCCATGGACATTTGCAACACCAGAGGAATTGCAAATGCGTTGCCGGCCTTTAAGGAAGGAATGTAAAGATGTCCAGGTCGTATCAGTTCGGGAACACCGCTGGCGAAAGTTGGTTCCACAGTCTTGTGGTCCGCGGTAGGAAATTGCGCGAAAAACCGCACGGTTGTGGATAGCCAAGCATCAAGACTGTGGGGATGGATTTATCGTCGCGAGGAACGATGGCGGAATGCAGCTGCTGGTATAAGTCCGAACAACTCCTCAGAACCTTCTCATGTTTTATGCACTAAAAAATGAGAAGGTTCTATGAACCGGAACAAATTTGACAATTCAATAACGCTTTCAATCCTGTTTCAATCCCATGTTGTATTTACTAGGTTTTGGTTTATTTATCACATTGTACCTAAGCCTCAACAAGAACCATTCATTGTTCCTGTAGCAAAAACTATGAGGTTGGGTGCCGACATTTGGCACCGATGTACGATCGTCATGTAACCTATACTTCTTGTTGAACACCGTAGTTGGGTTCTGCCAGATTTGGACGTTATACGGAATTGTTTCCTTAGTCATATGATATATGTCTCGTAGTATCCCTAAGTATGTTGACTAATGGAGGCATATACATTTAGGTCGTGTGTAACTCATTTAAACTAGGCATAAGATGTCGATTCAATTAGCTTAGCCTCAGAGTCGGAAAAAACTATAAATCTTCTTATTTGTTCTTTTTTACGGTTGATTTTGCAATTTATAGATGTTTTCCGTTTCTGGTAACTCATAGCAAAATTGGAATTCTTTTTTCTTCCAACCGTGCACTCGAAATCACCCGCTTATTATTTTTAGTCTCTTAAATTCATTCTGGGTTGACTGGAAGAGATCTCTTTAAGAGATAAGTTCACCTTTGCAAACCTTGTTTATTTTTGTTAAATATTAACTGTGAAGTGCAATAAAGAGTTTAATGATAAAAAGCGTAGTCAGCTATTTGAATGACATAATAATAATTATCGTAGCCATGGCTCTAATTCTAGGATATACGAACACAAATAGGTGAGGCAAAAAGAGATAAATAACATAAAATAAATATTTGCAACCTCGGAATTTTCATGGCATCATTTATAACTGCCTGCCAGTGCCAGAACTAAAGCTGCTTCAAATAACCTTCAAGTAACCCTGTATAAATCTTAATATTCATTCGAAAACATCAAATTAATTTGACTCCCAAAACCAAGTGCTTCTCACGTAAATGTCTCCGTTCAGTTAGAATACCTAATTTTATTCAGTTTTGTTGAAACGTTTCAACCAGAAATAAGATTTATGGGCTTCAAATCCATTTCAGTTAAAGTGTCGGTGGCAATAGTCACTGCTTTTATGAATAGCTTGAATTTCGAGTATCCAATCCTGTGAAACTATGGTGAACATTAATTCACGAGGTCGCTTTAATGGATACCTGTAATTGGAAACTCTTCGCCGTTAAATCTCGGTCGCGAGTTTTCGATAATGCTAGTAGGTAACTGATCAATACTTTGTTTATTGAAGTCAAGCTTGCTGCGGTTCAAAATACTAACTTAACTTTTTCTTAGACATCAGAATAATCTAATCCACTATTAAAATTAGGTTTATTTGTACCCAAACAATAGAGTTAAATACATATTGAAAATTTTACGTAGACGTCACAAATTTTATTCGCTGAATAAATACTCACACAGCACACTGCACAGCTCTTAGAAAGACAAAGCAATGTAACTGAGCGCAGCGCGAGCGGAGGATGAATAGATTAACCCTAGAAAAATAATCATAGGCAAGTATTTTGTGTAAAATTGACGAATGCGTAAGTAGTTGTGATGTGCTTTTTTATTTATTGATTTGAATATATCTTACCGTTATTATGTTTTCATACCCATAAAATAATAAATACAGCAATCAATATATTAATAATAAATATAAAAATATTAATTGTGGTGTATAGAAAAGAAACAAAACTTTTTGGAAATACTACAAAACTTTAGATTAATACTTTATTTCATATCAAATAGCTTTTATTTTAGTAATAATCAACCATGTAAACTTATCTACTGTAAAATAAATATATACTTAATATACATAATAGGAACATACAGTTATTTTCAAATCAGTCTCATACATTTACACTCATAAAAAGTGTTTAAGGATCAAGTACATTTTTATCTATAACACACAAAAAACTATATATCCATTTTTAACCTCCGACGCAAAAAGAGGGGTGTTATAAGTTTAACTTGTCTGTGTGTCTGTCTGTGGCATCGTAGCTCCTAAACGAATGGACGAATTTTTATGCGGTTTTTTTTAAAGCTGACGTGATCGAGATGGTTCTTAGTTATAAAATTTTAAATTTTGTAGTTTTTTTAATAAAAAAATAACAATTATATTCTATATTCAAACAGTGAAATAAAAAACAAAGAATCAATAACGATCCAAAAGTTACAATAATAGTACTGAATTACAGCGATACTTTAAAACGTAGTTGATCTCTACACACTTTTGATGAGTGTATATAAATAACTTAAATCTTTTTAGGGTTAATGGTCATGACTGATGTTGACCTATTCAAATATACAGTACCTAATGAATTAATTACCTAGTCTATAAATAAAACTAACATAAAATTAATCCAAAGACAAAAAGATTTTGATCGTTATTATACAAGGAATATTAATATTCTGTTTTGGCTTTGTCTGGCTTAATTTATTTGTCGATTCATGTACCTAATAGTACGTAATACAAGAAAGCGTTAGACCAAATCGGTATTCCTAATATTTGGCGCAAACATTTGCATAATGATATCATTTGCGTCGAGTGTAATGACAAAAATTCTGGTCTCATTCGTCTATTACCCGCCTGGATATTTGTGTAATTAATCATTCTTGTCTTAATTGCAATAGACCTATAAATAATCATTATATCTAAATGATACCAACGTCCACCATTTTCAATGAATATTTGAGAAGGCAGCTCGCATCAATCATCATCAAAAAGGCTATTAATCCTCGTGTAAGTGATGTTTTTTGATGTAACGTCAGTAAGTCACTTTTTATGAAATATTTAAAAAAAAATCTAATTTGAAACGGGAGAATACCTTTGAATTGTAAACCGTATAAGATATGCTGTTGATAGGGTCTCTTTCTTGTACCAATTATAATCTCAATATTTAAGAGTAGATTGTTATCTTATTTAAAGCAATTGATTCGTCACAAAGCAGTGATATGTAAATAAAAGTTTCACGATTATTTGCTCATAATTTTATTTTCTAATTAGCAATCAAAATATAGCTTATGTCACTTAGAAATAATGAAGAATGTTAATGGTGAAATAATTTTGGAAACGGATTTATTAGTTTTTGAGTTTATTCGTTACAAACATACAAACTTTTCCTCTTTATAATATTAATATAGATATTCGCCTCAACAAGAGGGGTTTATCTATGTATCTATGTGTCTTTTGTTCCCAAACGAATGAACTGTATTTGATTTGATTTCTACTAATTGAAAGGTAACTAAGGTTCTTAGCTATGATTATATAATAGAATAAATGTGAAGCCGTTTGAAGATCATCAGCTCTTTTATAGCTGAGGATGAGATCTTAGTGACTTTCGCAGGTTTGACCTATTTAGAATTTAGTATGCTGTAAGTTTATTCCTTTTGATGATGCTGTAGCATCTCCTGGAATCTGCAGTGTATTCAACACCTCTAATGAAATTTCGCGAGGAGCTGGATAGGTATAGTGCAGCATCAGTAACATCATTAAGGTTACAGCAAATTTCGAATCGATAAAAAACTGCAGAAGTTACTCAGTTCCTTCATCAACTATTAACAGCTTATCTTTAAACGGCTTAACAAATATTCTTGAGCTATAGCTATGAATACTCTCGTTAAAAAACGTATCTATCACAATGAAAATAAATCGAAAACTCATCATCCGTTTGGAATCTGCTATTCCACAGAGAGATAAACAATAATAAAAATAAGTTTTAGACTAAGCCAGTTCGCGTCGGGAGGTTTTAAAGTTTTGCTCTTATCTCAAATTTAGCCAACATTAATACGTTTTTCAGAAGTACACTTAAGCTAAGTTTCTAAACAATAGCCCCAGCCTTTTCGTCCTGAGTCAATGTGTTCTTTGCCCAGTCTTGTGTGAGTATTATGAACAAAAGGTGGCGTTGATCTTTTGCCAAAAGCAAATAGAGTTAGAAGTAGTAACTAAAGTATCGTAAAGCAGTTTTATAGTTATTACAGTCGGTTGTTCGGGCTCTTCTGTAGTCTTATATCTTAATCTATAGCGATTATTTGAACTTTTGGGAATTTTTAACGATTCTATAGGAAACTGTTATATTATTATTGATCTAGATTCTTTATGAGCGTGTACTATTCTTTGTGAGAGTGTATAATATGTAAATAGACCAGTGGCACTCTATTTCTGGAATGGTCAGAGATTTATGGGGCAAGAGGTTTGGAGACCGTATTCTCGTAAGATTAATGAGTGTAGGTACAGCATTTCGATACGAATAATTAAAATGCAAATCGGTCAATAAACATTAGTAATAATAAACACATTAACATTCTTAAACGCACTGTATGTAAATGTCCCATAAATGTTTGTCCTCTCAAGGATTGGAACTAGGGTCTTTGTGTATAAGCAACTTTTTACATTCAAGATGGTAGTCAAGTTAACTGTTTCTATTAAGTGCCCAAAATGTAGACGTAAAATGAAAGAAACAGTTAGGGATATATTTTTATCTGTCAGTAGAATGATCTTACAATCGGTATCAACCGTTTTATTTCTCCATTGGCGCGCGATAACTGCCCATAAAATACTTAGAGCTCACAAGGACCTTAAAAGAGCTCTCATAAATCGCATTGAAGCAGAAAAATATTACTCTAGTCTTTTATGTCATGGGTATGTAAAAATCACTTCTAGGACAACTGAATAAGAATTAACTAATTTTAACTGTAGCATGCTTAGCCGAGATAAAAATCAGAATAAGCCCAGAAATCCTGTAATGGAACTACCAAGCACAGTTTTTAAATCATGTAACTAACCACAATTATCTTAAAAGGAAAATAAACGTAAGGAGTTTTTTTTTGAGTAACGTTTCCTATAGACACCTGCAATATTAAGGGTAAATCACTAAACACTGCAAGTGCGTTGCCATCATGTTCTCGTTACGCACCCTGTTTGTCAGAGCATAGCCCTCTCTATAGCTCAATGAGCGACTTGAAAATTGTAGACTATTACATAGTTACAAATTTTTAATAATACGCTCTTTTAGTACATTCTGTATTTACACAGTAAGATAATAGTCTGCATGCAATCTTCTTAATTCACAGTCAAGGCTCCAACAATCCCGCTAAGCTTTACCTCCCTAATTATGTCGATTTAATTTCGGAATTGTTGTAAGCAGTTTTACGGAGTACAAAAGCTTACAGCTAATTCAGTTTGTAAGTAACATTCAGTGCTCACAAACTCAGTGAAAACAGAGTATTTAATGTACGAGTGTAACATAATACAGAGGAAACAACACATCAGTATTGTTAGAAAGATGTTTCTCCCGAAACATAATTATTCTAATGTTTTATATGATCAGGTTAAATTGGGTTAAATCGAATATTTAAAGAGTAAAAAAATAAATACGCCAGTTCATTTAGGCGGTTCTTTAACTTTGTCAGATGCTTTCAAAACTGTTTGGTGCAACGCTGACAATAAAGGTCGCAGTACACCTATCAGCTAGAAAACGTATCGCCTCTTTTTCATAGTAAAAAGAGGCGATACGGCGTCACGCCTCTTTTTACTAAGAACATGTAAAAAGTGTAAAATACTAACCCAACTACGGAATTATTATAAAATGGCACTCCATTTCAATAGAAATCGACAATCAAACATCATTTTGATACGACAGACGTAGTTCCATTTTTGGCCATTTCACATTGCTGAGCAACCACAACAAGATTTTGTGTACAAACTTCAAAGGAATTTAATTAAAATCGGTTACAAGGAAAAAAATCTCAAACTCCTCCTCTTGCTAAAATCGGTTCAAATGTAATCTATGTTGCTCGAATCGTGATAACGAATCAATTGACACCCCATTCATCAAAGTCGGATGAAAAGTTTAGGTGCTACAATAGAACATACGCAATAACAAACATACATAATACATATACATACCTATACAGGGTGTAAAAGACATGAACAGTCAAACGAGAACCATGTATTCTGCTCACCATCATAACATTTTTTTTCCTTTAGACCATATCTGGGAAATTGATAGCCACGATTTTATTGAAGGTCAAAGTCATAACTTGAAAAAAAAAAATTTTTTTTTCATTTTTTTATAAAAAAGGTATTCTAAACATTATTTCTTAATTATTGTCCAAATAAACATTATCATTTTTTTTAGTATTTCATAACGAAAAATGGCTTCAAAACGTTAGCGTTCAATGTAGCTCACTCGATGTGCACGGACACTAACGAACAGGGCCGCCGTCTGGCAAAATTATCGCGGTTTTGCGAGTTGCGTGCGAGTCTTTACATTGCGCGGTACAATTTGCAATTTTTTTTAACACCAAAAAATAAATATCATTTCCCAGCAATATTTTCTTTGAAATATGTCTTATTCTGATGTATAGAATACATGGTTTTCGTTTGACTGTTCATGTCTTTTACACCCAGTATACTTACACCCGTATTCACAAACATTACTATGAGGTTTCTAGACTCTTGGATAAGTAAACGCATTATATTGAATAGAGCTCTGTGATTGGTTCGATTCTGTTGCCTAAGTTCACATCGTTGAATGTACTGACGTTTTATTACTTCAAACCTCCTTCAAAGTTTAAACTTTTGACATCTGGACGTTGCTTTTGACATCTCGACCTGTGCGTTGGTAAGGCGTTGTGTAATAGAGCTACCTAAGCTGTGCGTTCATTTTAAAGTACGCAAAGTTCCGATCCTCACTTAAGTATCGTCTATGAATAGGTCTTTATGACCCTGTGCGTCTACGCGCACTATGAGACCTCAAAATCCTTGCCATATGGCACGCACTGAGAAATGCCTTATTTTGCATAGCATTGTTTTTTACAAGCAAAAGTATTGTTTGTGAATACGGGCGATAGACTGCTAAAATCATTACCCGTCGGGTAAAAAGAGACACTGCGCTACGGTCACAGTAAAATATATAATAATAGTACATTATTGCAAAGGCCGCGAAATAGGCAATTGCAGGTCGAGTATGAGTTTGAAGACCGAGCCGTAGTCGAGGACTTCACTAATACGAGACACGCAATTGCCATTTCGGCCGAGGCATATATAGTGCTTTTCTCAAAAGAATGCAGGGAAATAAAACATACTTTACCTTTGTCGCTAAATATATATCATCTAGGGATTTAATTAAAAATTGTCTTTGAATCCGGTCGATTGTCGTTTAAATCTGGTGGAGTACAATCAATCTCCATTTACTACTCTCTGAACCGTCGGAACTAATTTTAATTAGTAAATTAAATATATTATTATGTATAACAAATAAAGACGAATTTTCAGCTTTGCCGCCAATTATCTTTTTATCACCAAGGCAAATGCATGTAGCCTATACAGCCACGTGAACGCAATTTGTACTAATCAAAGAGGCATTAGTATGTCAAGATTGATAAAAGAGATCAAAAAAGAGACCAATCGAAGAGTTTTAATAACTCCAGCACGCCGTTTCATACAACATTGCTGGAGCGTTGTAATGTTCTAAATTCAAAAAACGCTCCAGCAATGGATTTGGTTTTCTTTGTCCGTAAATTCGATACTTCGCGTGTTCTTTTTGCGAAATAATGACAATATTTCCATGCATGTTTGAGAAAATATAATAATTATGTGTGCAACGAACTTAAATGCTACAACAATGTTGAATGCTGCAACATTTATAGTAGGCGCAACAAACAGTTTTGCAAGCATCTGGCAAAGTTAAAGAAACGCCTAAATGAACTGGCTTATTTATTTTTTTACTCTTTAAATATTCAATTTAAAGATACTATGTAAATTAGAGATTGCCTCAAGGACATTAAAAATGTAACTAGAGCTATACGGGCTGACATAGCTTCTTTCCAGGTCTACAGCTCTGTGTTAGGGTATTATGGGAGAGTTTTTGACAGGTTTTATGATTGCCTCAAGTACCCACTCAATTATGTCTACCAGCTCTCAGATTATAAGCATTAGACACGAACGGCCATCGTGCTGTTAGTCCATGTAGAAAAGAGTTTTATTATACTTTATGCTTTTTACGAGAATAAACGGCTTCTAGTTATATTGGATAAAATAAATAAAATCTGAAAGAGGAACGCTTAAAAGTTTCCAAACATTTTTTAACCCTTTACTCTTTGATTGAATACAAAGCAGAAAAATATACATAATTCACAATATTTGAATCTCGGCTATTTATATCTCAATGAACCGAAAATAATCTTTCTGAGAAATTTTTAAAGTAGCTATTTTCATGGTTCCTTTAACATTCTTTCAAAAAAAATATAAAATATTGGAATCTCTAAAATTTCGCCAACTAACACTGAATATATAATCATACAATTTAACATGAATGCATTTATTTATACGAGACCAAATCCATGATATCACGTTGATTAGCCAAGTACTCGTTTAAGAAAGTTACATTATATTGGTACGTTAGGAATAATTTTCTTTTTCCTTAAATAAAAAAAAAACAAATACAATAAAAACATTTTTCAATAATCCAAAGTCGTTTGTAATGAGTTTTTGTAAACGTTTGTCCTCAAGTCATGGTTGTATTTATATTTATTCAAGGTTATAAAAAAAATCTAAATTATTATGTATTTTTGTACGTCATCTAGTATCTATAACACATAATATTCTTATTCATTATTAATTTGGTCTAGATATTAGGTGTGAGCGTAAAGAAATAATAATATACTAAGCATATTTTTTGCTACAGGCTGGAACCAGTCACTATTTGGAGCACTGCGTGGCCCATACTACCAGGTTTCGTTTTATGTGTAACAAAATGTTGATTTAAACCCTCATGGGATTACGAGCGTGATCGTATGTATGTATGTATTTTTTTTTTGCTACATGAAAAACGCGTCTCTCGTATTCAGTAAATACTCGCCACAAACCTTTGACAGAAAAACCTCTTTCAAACAGAATAATAAAACAAAACAAAGATGAAATACTAAGATATGATGAATGTAATTAACCGCAACTACCTTTTTTTCAGCAAAGCTCATGAAATAAAACTGGTATGGTCCGACCAAAAAATGCCCTTTGTCGAAAAATATTCCGACCCAGATTCCTGGCAGTACGCGCCAGACTCTGTTGTCTCACACGAAATTATAATTAATCCTCGTGGGACGTTAACTACATTATGAACAGTTTTACTTTGAGAAAACCCGAAAAGTTTTTATGCCTAATGGTCGGGAAGGAATGTTTTGGCACATTTTGCTTAATTCTTTCCTTTCTTTACAACATTGGAAACAAAATCTACATTTTGGACATTGGAACTTAGTCTTCGAAACGGGAAATGTTTGCAGTCGTTTTGTGTCGTTGCAAACTTTACTAAACCTAAATAAAAGGACATAATTCAGACTCCAAAAATTTTGGTCCTTTTTAGTAACTGACGAGCAACAAAAGAAACTGATACTATTGTTGAGAACTAGCTAGTTAGAGCAATGGTTATTATGGCATAAAATTTGTACGTTTGTAAAGCCAAGTACTGTTATACATGACTCTTTATTTTCAGACATTTGTAACATTTTGGCACTTTACGTGCGAACGTAGGTACACTCGAAGTGCTCGGAGTATCACTCATTACTTAGTATTTAGAATATTCTAATCTAAAGCAGTTGTCGGTTTGACGCAAAGCAAAACCATATGGGGTCATTAACTGTTATACAAGTTAGAAAAATGTCATTTTTAATGTTAATTTTTTTTATGTTACAATATGGCAAGCAAGCTTGCGGCCCACCTGATGTTAAGTGGTCACCGCCGCCTATAGACACTTGCAATATTAAGTGTAAATTACTTAACACCGCAAGTGCGTTTGCCATCCTGGGGACTAAGATGATATGCCCTCCATGCCCAGTAATTACACTGGCTACCTTTCCCTTCAATCCAACAAATTACAAGTTAGATTATAATTTTTTCAAAGAATAATATTAAAATGTGTAATGTGTAAATTAATCTTGTTAAACTCACCAATTAAGGGGCCGTCTTCACGAGAAAAAGAGAGTGCCCCTAAATTTTATACTATGTACGAGTATATGTGTCTCCGCACGGCGATATTATCGCGACTTTTTTTCATTTAATCGTCTTGATTCTGTCGCTCGTGGAGAAGCTCCCTAAGCTAATGAGCTTGTGCTTGGACTAGGTTCAGATCGTTAGTCTAACAGCGGCCAGGGAGTGATCTCCGTTCGCCGCTATAAACCAAGTTCACCTGCCTGAACGTTCAGCTACCGACGTTTGTATTAATTATCATAGTTAAATAGAATAAAATTATGTACTCTCTTCTCTGAAATACTTTTGTGCCATAGAATAAGGATAATAGGCAATGTGAAAGAGAAAGAGCATACTAACGCATATATTAGAGCGAGATAGATAGACGTTTCACGTACACGCAGGCGGCCCAAGTCGTCCTATCAGTCACGTAAAAAGACAGTAACTGTCAGATTGCAGTACTACATATCACGCATCTATGCGCATTACTCACACATAGGTTGATTCAGTTCGTTGCCAATCTATACACGTCATTAATTATAAATCTTTGATACATGTATTCTTGGTAGCATCTATTAGTTTCCAAGGAGGTTTGTATTACGTCCGCTTGGTAAGCTATAACCATGGAGGAAAATAAAATTATTGTCAGTATACATTATTCTTTTCACTAAAATTCCAATCAAAGCGCTCTTCTTTACGTTGCTACTAAACCAATGCTTACACGTTTTCAAGCGATTGTGGCTGACATTGTGAAGATAAGCAGCACAAAGAATGACTATGGACAAAAACGAGATAAGGTTTCTATCCAGAAACAAGTTGTTCGTGACATTATCAGGAGACAGTCTGGTATCGTAAGAGGAACGTTCTAAAGGCACACGGGTGAAATACCTACCACAGGTACTTACCAACCTATCGATTTAAATTTTGTTAATATTTTTATTGAATGTTAAAAAAGTTAACATTTAAATGCCATAAAATTTTAAACGAAAGTCCAAAAACTAAAAAAACACACTCGAGATATTTGTTTTGTCCAAAAGATGAATTGTAAGGTATGCGTTTTTGTAAACTATTAGGTACTTACATTCAGTAGACGTTTCTTTCAGAGCACGGTCCATCTGTAACAAAAATAAAAATAAATTATAACAATAAAAAATCATAAAAGAATAATTTTGTTACTTAAATATTTTCATTTGCATTCCTAATTTCCTTAAATCGTTATAAAAGAGCAACAGATGAGATTCTAGCGACGTTTTTTTCATTTCAAAATTCTTAGTGGACGCTAAAATACAAAGCGAACTTTACGGAAAACCAATTTGTTTTGTAGGCTCTAAAATTGGATAACCTAACTTTATGACGTCACCAGGCCACGTGCTAACGACGGTGCTGGCTGCCGTTCTATATTTCATAAAATATGAATAATACCAGTTTGCTCGCCTGAATTTTATTTTTAAAAAATATTTTAGGCTATGTCTCTAAAGTCACGCGTTTGAGTAGCGCAGTCCAGACGCGAGCTAATTAACAAAAGCACTTGTAGGAGGTTGCGTTTCGTAATGATGCCATGATGCGCAAGTGCCATGATGCGAATGGTCCTGATCAAATGCGGGACTCTGAAATCAGCTTCATCATTGTGTTCAGCTGTTGAAAGAATACATACGGTGCCGTGCGTGTGTCTTATATTATTTCAGGTTCAATCAATGATATATTTTTATTATATAATATCTTTGGGTTCGATGCCATTTTTTTAGTACCTTTTTGAATAACTTTTCATCGAATTGCAATTCACTGATTTTACCTCGTCGATTATTAATTTGTTTAAACGATAGCTCTTTTAACCGAATATTGTTACACCGATGGTTCATTTCATTGAATGTAAGAACATTTGTCAACGGTTTATAATGTATAAAATATTGTAAGTCGATATAACGAGTAATACATTCCATCGACACCTAGGTTTTAAATAAAAAAAAAACTAGGTAATTTGCTGAATTAATACATCTGCTATTCTAGATAGGTATAAGAGAATAATAAAAACTAATAAATCAATCAATTAAGTCTTCGATTTATTATTATTCGATGAAAGGTTCCTCAGTGAAATTTACCATCGATAGAGAGTATTGAAAATGACGCATCGTTCATAATTGTCTTCTTTGAAATGTTAAGCAATCGGTGAATTAAAAATGCGACGAATATCATCAATGCATTTTCAATTAAAAATTTTCGTATGCCGTTTTCAAGCACTGTCATTTGTGTGTGTGTCTAGACACAAAATTAATTTCAATCGTTGGAATCTACGTCAACGATTTAAATTAATTTTTCAGCAATATTTACTTTATAGTAATATAATAAAATATAATCAAACTATATAAGCTTTATCTTGTTGATTCTTGAACCACTGAGATAATCTGTCCTGGTTGTTTGTTTTTATATATTGTTGGTTCACTAAGGTTTGTTCTTCTATAATATTCTTAATCAGTGGCTTCGCGATACTTTTGATTACGCATTTAGCTAATGTCAAGTGAAAATGAACATATCTCAATAGTCGCCTCGTAATATTAGAACAAGATCTCGGGTTAAAATCCAATGTCCCTTGTATGTCTACCCTTATGGCCAAATGTGGAAAAAATAATTAATATTATTTTGTATTATCTTGTTTCCATAGAAGTAAAGTACCTAAGACAATATTCTAAAAGTTTAATATTTTTGACGGTATCTCCGAAAAATATATATATTTTTTCAATGTAGTTTAGAGGGGACTATAAATCCTAATGCCATGTGACAAGCCTTTGTAAATAGAAGTAAGATTTATGTTCAGCTCATGTTCAGTTTTACTTGAAAAAAATATGAGTAAAGAGGTCAATATTTTAAGGTTATATAATGTAGAAATTAAGCTCAAACATCACATTACTGTATCACTTTTTATTTTTCGGAACACTCCAACAATGGGTTGTATCCTCAAATTTCATGTGACGATATATTATAT
The DNA here is from genome assembly GCA_955850985.1 of Elophila nymphaeata. Classification (NCBI taxonomy): domain Eukaryota; kingdom Metazoa; phylum Arthropoda; class Insecta; order Lepidoptera; family Crambidae; genus Elophila; species Elophila nymphaeata. The sequence goes on from OY039080.1 coordinate 10,061,642, forward strand.
TCTAAATTTAATTACACATAGGCATTCTAACGGAGCTACAGAAATTTAATTATGCGTGTGGTGATAATTCTTAGCCCGCTATTACAGTTATGTTGTAATGGAGAATTGTTTGTCCAATTTAGCTTATATTTTAGTTGACACAACAAAAGTTTAAGTTGTTTTTTTTATATTTCGCATTTTGAGATTCGTGGATAATGATGTAATTGTTAACTTTGTCGTTAATCTGTGTACTACTGTATCTAAATTGAAATAAATGTATTTGACACTTTTTAATGCTTTACTGAAATGCTCTTGGTATTCATCTCATCTGATCGTAAGTGATGATGCATGAACCCTGAAGGTGGAATTGAACTTCACCCATAAATCATCCATACATAATAATAATAATAATATCGTCGGACTCAGTTGCTGTGACATAACACTACATAACTTATATAGACTGTGGTACTACAGTGTCAATCTACTTCTGATGTAAGTACCTTTGTTTTTGCATACGTGTATGGATGTTGGTTCAATAGACGTAATACATATTGAGCTGTATTTTAAATCTGCTTGAAGATACGTATTTACGGAGAGCAGAAGTGGGTTAGACAAATGGCAATTATTTCATAACGTGGTGAACTACTCTCTAAACCTCCTTCGATGACAAGGAGAGGCTTGTGTGCCAGCAGTGGGTCGAATTATGGAGGCTGTAATGATGATGATGACATAGAGTCACGCCTTTTCTCCCATAGAGATCCTTACATATTTCTCTCTCTTCATAGACTCTCTTTACAATGCTCATACATTCTTGCCGGTTTCGAGAACATTTGAAGATCAATTCGAAGACGAAAAAGGGCTAGGCCTTTTTCATGACGTCTTCAAATTGTTCTACAAACGTTCGCCTAGGTCTTCTTCGTCCTGAATCTCCATTCACTTCCGATACATATATTTTTTTCGTCGATACACATGTACATCGTTTCTACATGAACAAATCATTTAAGCATCCCTTTCTCAATTCTTGTCACTATATTTAAGCCACACATCTCTCTTACCACGTCATTATATAACCTACTAGCGGACCCGACAGACTTCGTCCTGTCATAAAGAAATTATTCGAATTTTTCTCGCCGTAAAAACCATCCTTGAACTTTTTAAAAAAAGAATTGGCCAAATTGGTCTAGGCGTTGTTGAGTTATGCGCTTACCAACACATTTTGCGATTCATTTTTATATTATAGATTACTCAATTTCACACCTGCGATACTCCTCAAGGCTCGCATTTCAACCGCATTTAGTCTGCTTTCATGCATTTCCTCCCACACCCAAATTTCATTTATGTAAAACAATAAAAAAGTCTTGTCATGATCAACACAAATCAAATACCTTTATAGAGTGGTGTTAAGCATGACAAGACTTTTTTTTATTGTTTCTCATTTTCTATGCACTTTGAAACTTTTTCCAAACGTTTCACATCAAGTCAATAAAAATTGTAAATAAATTCAATGTTCGTTTACACACACGAAATTAGAAAATGAATCTTGGTTCACTCTTTGGTATGGAAGTACCCATACTCAACTTACTCAACACAAAAAAGCGGTGGAAACTAAATGACTAATGATTTTGATGAAGATGACGACAGCATTTCCGCCATTATAACAATAATTTGAATATAGTAGAAGCATTCCAAATTTCATTATATTAGGTAAATAGAAAATAAAAAATACATCTATTTACAAAATAATGATATTCCGAATTGCAAACATAAACGATTTCCCACCCACGTATAATATCTTTCAATATCTCTTTCAAAATACACAGTAAAGGATTAAAATAAAACGAATAGAGTTTTCCCAATTTAGAATAATAGTCCAAGGATATTTAACTTACCTTTGCATACTTTATTTTCGTCTAGACTTTGACAGTGCCTAATGCAGTGAACAATTCGATTCTTAGAAGATGCCGATGCAGCGGTCATTGGCATCTTCTGAGAATCGAATTTTATAATGATACGATTAAGAAAATATTTTATGAAAAGAGCTTTTAATATTAATTATATAAGATTGAATTTTCTATTTTGTAGCTGTTATTCCTATTTCGATTGGCATCAAAAAACAACGTGCAAATTTTTCCATGGGACACTGGGAATTGCATAAGAAAAGTATTTAGCTATTTCTGACTTTTTTATTACTACAAACTGGGTTGGTCCTAAAACGTTTTTGATCTGTACTTTTTACAAAAAGAATCAATTGGCATAAAAAAATGTGTAATTTTTTTCTAAGAACTGCATGGGGAAAGTTTTTTCTATTTATGACTAAGTACTCCAACCTTTATTGGACTGATAGACTATTTGATCTTTACTAGAAACAGGGTTAATTAGCATCAAAAAAAACTTTGTGTAAAATGGGCATATTTTGCCAACTGTAATTGTTTTTTAAATCTGTGAATGGGGATCTAAATTTCACTATAAAAATATATATTAACATCATTTTCGTGTAGCTGCTACGGTTAAGGTACTTCCCCTTACTGCCCCGCTAGTTTCCACCTTGTATACTGAGCTATATTAACTGTGAAAGAAACTCAATTTTGGCGGGAAGTTTCATGAGATAATCCCTTAGACTTAAAACCTCGAGATAATTACAAAAGTTGAGACAAGCGAATTAATACAGTTCTTTATTAAAAAATTTCGATAGGCCAAATTTTTCTCGACCCCGAAGTTCTTTGCCAACAATATTTAAAAGGTATAATTATAATCTACTGCCTATTTAGCAAATCATTTTGGTGACAAGACAAGATTAAGAATAGATGAAAACATCAAAAGAAATATTTTAAAATTAGAATCAGTCAGTTCGAAACTTGATAACGTTAATCCTAAAGGATTAATCCCAACTGGGAGTTAATATCAGTTTTTATAGTTTTCAAAGTAGATTAACAATTGTTTTTAAAATATTTTATTTAACTTGCAATGTATGTTTGTTCCGGTGGAATCTTGTAAGTCGATTTTGAAGCAGATTTTTTCAACCGATTGAGTTGAAATTTGGTATACACGTTTAGTTTTTGGTACACGACAATACATAATAAGCTGTGTGACGTCATTCTAAATCCAATATGGCGGACCACCCAAGATGGCAGAATAGTTATTTTAATACATTTCTACGAAAGCTTTTTATTTTAAATTAAAAAAGCTTTTATTTTAAATTAAATGCACTAAAATCATAAAAATAAACTTTAAAATAGCAATAAAAGCTTGTCGCGAGATTTACTTCGATCTATCGCGTATCCTTATCACAAGTAAATCTTCGAGCTGATTCGTGTGTATGTAAGTATCTATCTAAAGAATATTTATTATATCTAAGATAAGTTGCTGTCTCCCATCAAATTGCCAATTTCAATCGAAATCGGCTTAATTTTGTATTATACAATGGCATGTGCGAGTGTTTAAATATTCAGTTTAATCTTGCAAAACATTTTTTAATGATTGATCCTTTTTCTTAGTCAAACTAAATCAAGTAAACTAACACCGTTTACATGCATTTTTCTACTTTTTGCTTTTAAACCAAAAACTCCTGTGTGGTCACAAAAAATAACCTAGAACCTATCTACTCAAAGAAAAGAGCGATAATTTTAAAAGTGGGACAAAATATTGCTTTTGTATACCAAATATTAATTAATTATGCTCAATAATAATATCGCGTAATCAACGATCATAATGTTGTCGACGTACGCTCTTAAGGAACTCACATTTTTTCGAAATAAAAACAAAAAATAAAATCTTAATCTTCAAGTTTTCTATTGCCGATATTTTTTCGTCAAGATAGGTTGGTGATTGATCGCTTTCCCGTGATCATTTTTTATTATGCCTAAAAAATTAGGAACGTACTTGAGACATACAAAAAAGATTATTTATTGAAAGATATAAAGTGTTCTAATGCTGTAAGGTTGGAAAAGCGAAAGAAATAGAAAAATCGAACTTTTTCCTTAGAACACAAATTAAGTCAGTTCACACTGTGGTTCACACGGTGGACGCATTGCTCGCTCATTCTATCTCCCTTTCATCGTACAATAGATGTGGATTTTGACAATAGATGTGTTTTGTAATTTAAATGAAATATAAATATTTTTCTTATAATACACATTTAAGAATCTCTTGTTTAGTTGACACTAAAGAAAAGATTCTTCAATGAAATGCGTTATTGTAAATGCGTCAATGATTCTACAAACGTTGGCTAATGCTACTGCCAACGTTTGTTAATGCCTAGAAACGTTGGCTAATCTTAAAAACCTTGGGTACCTATTTACATAAAGCTAATGGTAGGTTTATTAGTAATAACAATCGACCTTTCGACACAACTGTAAAGTTTTGAAAATGGCCCAGCCTTGCGAAACATCCTCCGCCATACACAAGACCGCTCTGAAAGACCGCCTTTCTATTTAGTTAGAGTCCTAATAACGTGACCCACAACGTTTCATCCCCATCACATCCCATGGGTGTCATAAAAATCCACTGAGAGAAGCCAAACCACCTAGTGGATCGTCCACAGGAATTAGATGCAGAGGTCCCAGGTTCCATCCCCAGGGGAGTACGTATTCGATTTGGTTGGTGGTGGGACTTTTTCTAAGTCCACCTATTTAGCTACCTACCACCATCATCAAAATCTGTCGCCATAATATTAATGTTAACAGCATTACTGTATTCCGACAAATAATGATTAGATAGCCAGTCTCTGAAAGTTGGTCGGTAAAGCGGATGGATGAGAGTCAGTTGCACGTGACTGAGATGTGAATGCTAAGATGTATGCGTGGAGTAACAAGAATGGACAAGGTGAAGAATGAGTATATTAGAGGCAGTCTGAAAGTAGCCCAATGACAAAAAAATTTAGAGGTGTACGACTAGCATGGTTTGGGCATCTAATGAGAAGGGATGAATATGAATGTGGATGAGTATAGAGGGAGAAGAAGACTAAAAAAAGATGGATAGATGTGTGAGAGATGATATGGAAAAGAAAGGAGTTAATGCTGAGACGGCTGACAGGAATGTATGGAAGAAGAAAAAACATATTACGCCGTCCACAAATAAAACTGGAAGCAGGACAGGTACATGATGATAGCCAGGTTCAAGGTGAAGCTCGATACTATCTTTGGCCTTATCGTCACAAAAAAGAGACTTATCATCCGCGCGGTGGTGAGTAAACCATCCAAAACAGCATTCCGAAGGTAGGTTTCTGTCAGACAGGCGGCTGACCATAAAACCAAGTGCAAAATACCACCATAGAGCAATGTGGTAACATCAACTGTAACAAAATATCCCAAAACAAAGTGGTAGCGATACAGACATAACGTTCTATATCTACTAAAACAGCATCTCTTATGATCTTTGATAGTGAGCTCAAGCACAGTATATCAAGAACAGTAATACGCGCCGTGTACGCACGCACTGTGACGCACACATTGACATAAAAATATGGAGGCATAAGGTGGTCTCGCCGTCTCGGTGTGATCGCGCATTTTTATGTCATTGCACATTCGCTCGCCGCTCGTTCCCGCCCGGCACATTTACGATAGCCCTACGTCAACGCAAGAGTAGGCTAATAACTCGCCGACAGCCCGCAGATAAACTACTGTTCTTGGTATACTATGGCTCAAGTGAGCTTTCTTAAACGAATTTTAGTTTTGAGTTTCAGTGAGTGACCGTGGTCCCGGAGTTCCGTAGATAAGGAGATTGCGAGGCACGGGTTAAATATATCGGCTCCAGTCGAGCATTCACTGTAACGGCAGTAAAATCTGCGAAGTAAAATGAATAAATTCTGTACGTGATTTGTATTTTAATGTAAATGCATTAAGTAATGTTCGTTGGTTCGCCTTCCATATGAAAATAAGTCCTAAAAAAGAAGACGCGACGGCAGTAACCTGGTTACGTAGAATAGGAATTTCACTGTTTGTGCTCCACGTTGATGTAAGAAAAATACAATACGAATGTGAAATATTTTTTCTATGCTAACGTTCTGTGTAGGCACTCTTACGTGCTTGTAGTGTGTATGTGTTTGATGTATTTCGTTTGAACCTTAAACATCTTTTTAGCCGTCCACTGAAGGGGATAGAATACAAATCACTGTCCTCCTTTTCCCATGGATGTCGTAATAGAGTTTTCTTTGTCACGCAATTCTCTGCTGGTCATATATAAGCGCAGGACCATTCGAGTTGGTGGTCCTTGGGAGAGGCCTATGTCCAAAAAGTATAAAGAATATCTTTATCGTAAATTAAAAAGGAACACCTGTTCCTATGGTCTACTGGTGCGGCTACCGGTATCATATTCAGAGGTCTTGAGTGCGATACCGGGTGTTGATCCAGTACTTCAGTTTGGTTGGTGGTAGTGCTTGTTAAAACACTAAACAAAAATTCCACTTGGCTTGGCTACCATTATATTAACAAATTATTCCTGTATCAATTGTAGCAATACCATTGTTTTACTGATAAAATCGCTAGTCTATTTGCAGTTGAGGGTTCTAAATGGAATTAGATTGGTTCAACTTTTACCCTTATTATAAATTACCATTGGACGATAGGAATAAGAGAAATAAAAAAAATAAAAAACTTACCTTTTCTCTCAAAAACCAACAAGAAAGAAGATTCTAAAAATATAAGGAACAATAGTCTAATTTTATTACTTTTATATTGCATGTATCGGATCAGATATACAAAATAATATCAGCTGCCCTTTACCAGAGAAACATGTAATATGGTAAACCTTAAATGAAATATCTTAAAAGGCAACAAACTGAGTCACAGGTAAATAACCTCATTGGAATCGTGAACGTACCGTGAATTTAGTCTAAAGTATCTTACGAGTAAATGTATTTGCGAGCCAACAGAGCGAATAAGAAACTTCGCTGGTTAAGTTAGTGTTTGAAGCAATATTTAAGCAAGATAATGTAACTATAAATATATTAGAAAATAGTTTTGTTGATTTCTCGTTCTCATAAAGAGCTCTCGTATTGGAGGCATTCGTCAAATGAGAAGAAAAATCTAAGTAAATTTGTGGATAAAAAACATGTGTACTATTGAATGTTTGTTGGTTTATGATTTACTCTAATTTCCGTTAATTAATTCTAAACATGTCGATTACTAGTGGTCATTCTTTAATATCGGTAATTATATAGCCTATAACATTCCTCTACAAAAGAACTATCCAACACAAAAATATATTTTTTTAATTTGAATCAGTAGTTCCTCAGATTCGCGCGTTCAACCAAACAAAAAACTCTTCAGCTTTATATTATTAGTAAAGATGCGGCTTCCAACCATGAACAGTTATATTTATCCATCAAATTCGACAATAATATCTTGAGTATTGGAGCGTTTAGTGCATGGAGCGAATTTGGTCAAACCAGTGCATTACGGCCCCACAATCCTTTTCTTTTAAATAATCCATTGATCATTAGTGATTTATTATTAGTTGTCGGAAGTACTCGACAATTCTCCGAAAACTTGTTGATAAGAGTTTGATCGTGACGTGAAGTTGTTGGAGTTAATTTGCATAATACGCATCCATCGAGCTCGATGTACCAAATTTTACTTAAATCGGCCGATTTTGAACCCTATTATATATTGCTTTTAAAAATAATACCATTTCAAAGTGTATTTCATTCTTCATGAATTGAACAATTTCTATTCTATAGCTTCTTAAGTTTGCTACAAAGAAAGTTGTTATTTGGAAAGCAGAGTCATTTATTACGACAAAGCTATGTTCCCGTCAGCTTTGCTCTTCGGTTGCGGGCGTCCAACGCTGCGACAAATTAAATTTTCGTCTCCGGTGACATTGTACTGCTTTGGTTACGAGTTCTAGCTTAACTGATTATGAACTATTCGCTATTTGGGAAACGTTATTAATGGAGAATTCCTTTGCAACCTAAATTATGGTTTCACCGACTATCGCGTATATTTTAAAAGCATTAAGGCATTTGCAATATTGAAGTATCCTAAAGCGACATATTTTTGTTTCTTACTGATTTGGGTTCATCGTATATTTGTACGGAGGCGTGATTTGAAAACCTAAATTATTATGTACCTAGTTAGACTACTATTTTCGCAGGATATACATAAGTATTATGCGTACTAAGAAAGTACACATAATACTTAATACAATAAATATTATAAAGTACCAATAATATGTTTTTAAGTCTTATTTTGTAATTCAATAATTTTATAAAGTTCACACAATAATTAACGCTTAACACTTCATTGTTAAATTAAACATTTTATGTAAGTTTTGCATTCCATTAATAAATTGCCACGAACGAACATTTGTTTTTGTTTACATAACGGGACAAAATCGGTTATTGTATTGATGCATACCCGGTATGCGTGCAACTGATACAAAGGATCCTTTCTGAATAAACACAAAACAATGGGTAGACTCGATAGAACCTCGATATCAATTACTGGATTCTGTTTGTCTACATAACCAGGGGCGGCCCTGGCAAAATTTTTAAGTGGTGCGAAAATCTCATGGTGGCACCCCTCCCCTCCTCACAAAAAATAGAGCTCTTTCTATATTTTATTCAGTTATGCTCTTTTTTATGCAGTAAAAAGTATATTATCGTACCAAGCTACCATTGTAACTATGACCTCAAATTGCTTCATGTTAAGCTATTGCATAGCTTCTATCGCGGGCCTTGAGCGCGGGGACCGAATCCAGAAATTCCGTAACGAAAAAACCTCACGCTCCCCACTCCGATGGGCAAGGAGGTGTGGCTTGAAGGCCGTGCATCGTCTAACGTCGTTTCAGTTCGGCAGTCTTCGACACGGCGTTGTGTGCGTGCGATTTATAGACGTATTGTACGACTCTACGAAACTCGCACGAATCGAGACGAGCTGCTCCGAAATCGGACGAATACATAAGCAGCTGTTTATGAGAAAGTATATAGGTGTATAGGTATTTATGTACAACAGTGAATAGCTGTACTTGTAAAATTTGTGTATAAAGTGTTTTGAATATGAATGTTAATTATTTCAGTTAATTATTTCAATTATAAAATTAATATCAAAGAAAAATAAATACTGCATGAATAAAATAAATAAATAAAATTATAATTGCATAAGTTGATACAAAATGCTATGCAATAGCTTTACCGCGGCAGTCCCCGAGTGCCACACGTTTTTTTTTTATGAATCAGTGAAAAAGCCTCTGATGCAGCAATTGAGTCATTCGTTTCTTCGTGAAGATTTCAAAAGTCATCATGAACTGAAGAGTAGTTATAGCGAACAGAAGCAAGGCTGGAAACTACTCTCCCAGCGAGTTTCGCAAACCATTTTCAGGTAGTCTTTGGATAAATCCAAATAAAGAAACCGAATTAACGAATGATTTGACTGCATCTTAAATTTTCCTTGATCAATTTCACTTTGCTCCCCGCACCGCCCACACGATTTGGGCGTACGATCGATAGATAGTCGATCGGCGGTCGGTATTTATTTTAAATGACTACTGCAGTTTGCCGCTGATGGCATTTACTGCTCCACCGGATTTTTTAAGAAAGCGAAAACCTTGGAGGGTCCTCAAGCCTGTAGGGCGGACGTTCCTAGGGGATTACTGGGCGACCGAGCATCTCCCCATGGGGAGTCTCTCGACCGCCTAGCGTCCCTAGGTCGTCCGGATCGGAAGGGAGCGACACTCCGAGGGTGCCTCTAAAGGATCGGACCTCGGCTCGGGCATCGGCATCGGCTCGGGCATCGGCGATCGGATGTTTTCGGCGCCCCTTTTATGATGGCGCCCTGTGCGGTCGCACCGCTCGCACCGCCCTAGAACCGCCCTTGCACAACCACATGGTAGCGGGATTCTAACGATGTGTTTGTGGAACAAACAACCATTTAAAAGTTATATTTTCCATAGACACTGAATGACATCGCCGTTCGATAAACCTTTAAAAGAAAATTTTCTACTTTATCTTTGACAGGGAACATCCTGACCTTCGTCAAAATGCCTTAAAGATGGAAGCAAGCTTTACCTGGAACCATAAACCGCTGAGTGACTCTGTCTTATCATTGACTGTCAGAACACAATAACGCTAGGCTATTATCACAGTCTATTTAAGTTTTTATTACGCTGTGCTATTTATGGAAACGGACATTAAGAAAATAGTGGTAGCCCCTACCATTTACAAACATACCACTTTATAAGCTGCAATTGTAGTTCGGGCTGGCCTTTTGTTCTCACTATTTCGATCGTCAAACTAATGAGATTTTTTCCTCATATGCTTCACCGTTGAACTGCAGAGATTTATATATGTTACGGTTAGTGTGATTAATTGATTATTATTAATAATTACCAAAATTGAAGGCAAAAGTAATTAATTATTCACTTTGACCGGTTATTATTAATAATTATCAAACTTTATTGATTTATCCTTTCGAACCCTGTGGCTGAGTGATGGGTAAGTTAGGGTTATTTTTTTTATGACCAGGCGGAGTGCAATGTTTTTGGGAGAGTCATGTTTTATGCATCTAAAACACCACACCACAGTTATCATCACATTTACCAAATCACGAGGTAAATATTAACAATTACTGCTTATTATTAATAATAATCATATTAATCACATTTATCGTAACATCTATAAATTAATGACTCACCTCACAATAGCCTCTATCTCAAAAATCGGCCTCTTGGTCATAAAAACGAACTTGCCGATCATACAAAATAGTCAATCTACCCACACATATTACCTTTCTTTCCAAAGGTTGTAACACATATAAAAGCAGAAGAACTAGTGAGACTTTTAATTCTTTCCAGTTCGACGGTCGAACAATCGAGAAAAAAAAACCGCCTTCAAACCTAACAACGGAGAAATAAAAAAATTGTACAAAAAATCTAAATGTTTTTAGAGGTCGGTCCCAAGTACAACGTTTATTCGAAATATAGAGGTTAGCCTCGACCTCAAAAAACCATTTAAATTTAAAAAAAAATATATTTTTCTGTTTTTTAGTTTTGTAGGCGGTTTTTTTTTTTTTTTTTTTTGTTTTTAGTGCTTAAAGTATAGGAATTTCCAGGAAACTATCTCAAGATCTTTTAGACGAACAAATAATAAGTTTAAGATGTCCTCCATGTCAATTAAATGGGTATTATTAGGGGAACTCAAAAAGTACTTAGATGTCGATCAAATTTAAATGGGACGTAAGCTTAGAATCTCCAAAATGGGTACACCCAGTAAAGAGTTATGAGGCAACACACAAAAAGAAATACAACCAAATGAGAGCCTCCTCCTGTTTTGAAGTCGGCTAAAATAATATCAATAGTTCGACTCTGTATAACCAAAACTTTATTTAAAGTTCTACTCCACCCCTTTTGAGACTATGATTTCACATATCCTGAGATTCGAAATTTCGTCGGACTTATTTTTTACAATCCGAGATATGGACAAGAGATTATGTATCTATTTCTTTATCCAAATCCATCCTAAGTCCTTTATATTTTCATTAGATGAGATTAAATGGGTAAAATAATAATATATTTTGAGCTATCTTAATAAAGTCATCAAACGTGTCAACACAATACGACGAATTAATTCCAATTTAATTATGAAATGCTACGATGTATTATGGGTGGTTATGAGAGGCTTAATTGTAATTTGTAGATGAATGTTCACCGTTGATTTAGGTAGAATTAATAGTAGGCGTTTAAGTGTTTAATCACAAATTTTCATGGCTTTGTTGGTGCGATACTCAGCGTAAATTTTTTGTTATTTTTCAAAGTAATTACGTATGCTTTTTATACTCATGGTTATGATGATTAATTGTCACTGTTGTTGAATATTATTTAATTTTATAATATCCGTCTAATAAATAAATAAAAAATCGAGAAAGTAATTATTACTTACGTCAATTAGGTTTAACGATTACCCTTAATCTTACTAGGAAATGGATGCGTCCAGCAATGTACGGACATAGCCTCTTGATTCATCATCACCAACAGCTCATATAATGTCCCCACCGAGGAGCTCGACTTACCCCACGATAGAAGCGATTAGGCCTTAGCCAGCCACGCTGGCCAAGTGCGGGTTGGTCGACTTCACACACACAACCTAAGAATTTCTTCATAGGTGTGTACAGGTTTCTTCACGATGTTTTCCTTCACCGTAAAAGCGTCAATTAAACGTACATATGAATTAAAAATTTGAAAACACATTGGTACATGGCGAGGATCGAACCAGTGCCTCCTGGGTGGGAGACGACGTTGTTACCCACTACGCCACCGAAGCCTCTTGATTGTTTTATTGAAATTATGATGAGTGGCTAATATAAAGACACATAGCATTGTTGATTGTGGCAATAGACACTAGCGATAGTCGGACGGTGATGGATTTATTGTCCCGAATTATATGCAAGCAGCTATTGTATTCCGTTCAATGCTACTGAGAGTTTATAGTTAACAATATGCCAGTAATATAGTTATACGTCATGGAATACCTACTCGATGTTTATATACAATACAATCAAAGAGAATCGAATTGCTCTCACATGGACACGAATTTGAACATCGAATACTACTTTATCGAACTTTTCATTTTAAATAGAAATAGTTTGTTTACCGCTCTTTGTTTTAAGAGCTCACGAAAAATTTTCCATGAAAACGAGTCGTTCAAAGTAAAACTTTTTGCTGGCTGTTTATAGGTATAGATTTCATTTTTAATTTTGAACCCCAGACATCTCTTTGCAATCCAGACATATTTTAATTATGTGCTGAAATTAAATCGATTCGCAACAAATTTCTATTATTTTGAAATAAATAATAATTTTTTTAGATTTATCTCTGTAGATTTATTTGAAACATGGCTGGTAATTCCTGTAGAACCACTGGGGGTGGGAGTGATGGAGTCATTAGTAATGCTACCTTCTCAGCAAATGGTCTGGGTTTGAATTTGAATTTATGAAACTGGTATGGACCAATGTGTTTTTCATAAGTCTTGACTGTTAATAACATGTTTTTAGTTTCTTTATAAAAATATAATGATAATATTTAATATGTATTTATAATTGTTTCGTCTCGAGTATCATTAACACAAGTTCTGTGATACTTAATATGGGTAAGATAAATAGTGTGAAAGGGTGTGAGTTCGTAAAAAGTAACTTGCTAATACATCTTTGTATCAATATTAACAATAATCAATATGAAAATACAATAAGTAAAAAATACTTTTTTGTTTATAATGCCAAAGGTATGCGCCATAGATTCATCTTGGTTGTTGAATGTCAGGGTGGCTTTAGTCTTCATAAATAATATATTATATGTCCTTCATGGAATAAGCTTCAGCTTATCTTTAGACCTCCTCCGTTCAAAGTTGACCTATGTCAGTCAATACAAACGCAAATCACCTTCGTACTCGAGCACTCTACTCTCTTTGCGTTCCGGGGGAGATATTTTCATAACATAACTGAGTGCTATATTTACATTTTAGCTTCAGCTCGAAACTTTTTTGTATCGACTTAAGAATTCTTTTGTAAATAGTAGCGCATAAATAGTTCACAGGAATTAATATTTAGGTGGATTTCCGAGAAATTGGGAGTTGTTTTGAGAGAAAAGTATTGTTTGTGACTTTTATTGGGCACATAAAAAATTAACGCAAACGTCATTTCTATTTACGGCGAGTGAATAGAAGATTTGAAAACGAGTGGATTTTTATTTTTACAAAATCAACAATTATGAAATTCATACGACTGCTGGAAGGAGGCCTGCCCCAAGGATCTGCAACCCGATTTGTCCTATGCTGCCCGCAGTCAGCATCTCCTCTAATGACCTACCGACGCTATATCTCCTGGAACTTAAAAAGGTCTTCGAATGGCGGCCCAACGCCAGTCAATCCTTCTCAACAATGTACCTTGCCCACTGTCACTTACGGTTTGCAATTCTACCGGCTATGTCAGTGACCGTTTCTCCTGTGGATCTCCTAATTTTTGAATAATCGCGCAGAGAAACTTAATGTTTCTCTATTTCCTCTCCATTGCCCTTTGAGTGACTTCTGACAATATAATATGTGTATAAAATTTCACAATATTCGTATGAGTAGTTTGATCGTGAAAGCGTAAGAAACAGACGAACAATGAACTCACGTTCGCAATATTAGTCAGGATTACTGAGGATTTAGGATGTATAAGGAATACTATCACATAACTCTGAGGAGGATTTCAATATAATTTTTGTTTCTTCTTCGACTAGGCAACGTCTCAGTCAGGTCACGTACGATTTCTGAGTTGCTTTCGTCACGTTGAGATTAATGAAGCACAAACTTGGAACTAGGTTCTTGAGGCTTAACAAGTATCTCCTGAATGTAGATTTCAGTCTGGAGGGATATTTGTCACGTAGTATTTAGCTAATCACTGCATTGTGGAGACTATAGAAATCGAGGAGCTTAAACATACGTACGAGTCACTTAGAGAGTAGAGTCACGCCTTTCTCCCATAGGGGCAGATAGAATAGAATAGAATATTGGTTTATTGTACATCAACCAGTTATAGAAAAATACAGTAAATAACACTAAAACTTTTGTAGATAGATATCACATCTTCCCGCTTGCACGATCCAGATCTACCACTGTTTGCGAACCGCCCGCAAGTTGCGCACGTGAAGAGAGTTAGCCTTGAGACCTTATTTTGTTTGTAACATTATGGATTGCAATAAATGATCGAGTATTGATTGGTGCGCCGCTTTAGCGCAACAAACTAACGCTTGCATAGTGAGCTCACATACCCAGCGCTTTGCGTTTTTGCTTTTATATGTCTAAAATCAATCTCAATCACTTTTTGAAATTTTATTACGAACTGTCATTATTCTTTAAATTAACTGAGACATCTTAATACCAAAATTACTATCCCCGCCAAATTACATTCCACGATTTATTACAGCAACGACGTCTAAAAGACACGCAACAAGCGTTTCAATATACAGTTTTATTACAAAGCTATTGTATCAACACGAAGACGTTTTGTTTAATGTTTTATTATGTAACTTTGATATAATAGGGGTTACTTAAACACGCGTAGGAGTTTAATAATATCCACAAATGTGTATGTGCAGTTACATACAATACTTTATCTAAACTCATACATAAATTCAAATAAAATAAAATAAAAACGACCAAGTGCGAGTCGGACTCGCGCACGAAGGGTTCCGTACCATTATCTACAAAAAAATTACCAAAGTTTATATATTTTAACATTTTTTTAAGTAGTTCTCGTGATTTCAAAGTTGCTTCAAGGCAGCGGACCAGATCGCGCGCTAGAGCGGTTTAGTGTTGTGTTAAAGGAAATTAGTTTGTTTGTCCTATCAAAAATAATTTTCTCTACGATGTCGTCGGGACGTCGTGGGCGGGGCATCTCGAAACGTCGTCGGTGGATAAAAGCAATTAATAAAGTGCACAACAGTACGTCATTACCCCCCTCGACTATTACGACACCTACGGTTTGAGAAGGGGTGGTCATGTAGTATTTATGACTGCCATGAAAAAAATAATATTTCCTACGTTATTTTGTCATGAGTAATAGATTTTAAGTTTCATACACATAAGTGCGTCCGACATCCACGGTTTGAGAAGGGATAGTCCTACAGTATTCATTTCATGAAAAAAATATTATGTAATTTTGTCTTGTCGTAAGTAATAGTTTTTAAGTTTTAATACACATACGTCTCCTTCAGTTATTAAGAGAGTTCTAAAACTTACGTTTGATTTCAACTTCACACAGAATTCGCAGAGCTGCAAAGTTTGTAACTTATGTTACTTAAACGAAATTTAGTTGCAAAACTAGTTTTGTACTTCTTGAACTGATAATGGCTTTGCGATTAATGATTCTTAAAGGACGTATGTGACTGAAGTGAAAGCTTCTCCAAAAGGTTTATTCCACTATGTTCATCTGGGATATCATCTAGGAGCACAAAGTGGAATATTAGCAGCCTTTGTTCATCTTGGATATAAATCACTTATGCCATAATATCACCCGGGTGAATAGTGGGAGCGTAAACAGTATCCATTTTTCACCATGGTGAACTAGAATTTAGCTAGGTGAACGGGGGTATAATTTATCAATGATGTTTTTCTTTATGAGCGGAAATCCATTAACTCTGCACCGTGGGTTAGACGATGAAGCGTGTGTGGGACTCACCCAACCTTTTGTAAGAACTAAATCAAATACATATATTCAATTTAAGTACAATGTGTATGATTTTGAACGTCAATTTATACAATAAAAATGTAAAAAATCGGCACACAAATCACATCAGAATTTTTAGAATCGAAAATTGAGGCGATTTTTTCATTACTGGAAATTACATAACAATTTCTGGCCATGTTTTTGTAGGAGGTGTTCGTTTCACTATTGCAATCAATAGTGAAATGAACACGTCCTCGAATCAACATTTAAAAAAGGTAGTTTTATACGTTCGTCCTTGTTCACCTGGGTGAACTCCAAGATGAAAAAAGGATACTAATATTTTCCACTTTGTCATCATCATCATCATCATTTCAGCCGAGAGACGTCCACTGCTGGCGCCCGCATTCAGCGGTTTCTCGCGACTTTTATCAGATCGTTCGGTCCACCTTGTGGCCATTTCCACGTTGTGCATATATATAATCACGATCAGATGAACATAGTAGAATAAACCTCCTCAAAAAGGTTAATGCGAATTTAGTGACTAAATTTCATACTGAATGGCCAATAAACTTTACGAAAAGGCCTGTTCAAAAGCTGCAAGGGGCGGCCATATTTCGTGTAACTTTACCCCCATTGCTTAATAATTCGTGCCGTTTTCTTTTAAAGCATCAAAATTGTTTTGAAGTCTAATAATTTCGTAAAATAAAACCAATAAAACAAAATCAAAGTTTAATTTATGAACAAATATTCAATGAGCACAAAATACTCTCATGCGAAATAATATCGGCCAGTTGTTTAGGGATCCGTACCTAATTCAAAAGGAAAAAAGTATAATTCAACGATCACTATGGTCTATGATTGTCTGTCTGTCTGTCCAGACCTTTTTTGATGAATGCTTGGAAATTATATAATAGTCGAGTCAACATTACTTGGAGCTGACAAAAAAATTAAACTTCTGAGAAGTTAAGTATAGTAAGAGTGCAAAGATAGTTGTCAGATCTGAGATGAAAAAAAGTGTACGTTTTTTATTTGTGTGAGCCTCGGATGAGTGATTACTTCATAACGATATTCCTCATTGATACGGACGATACCAGAAGATTAGACAAAGCACACTGTGATTGCGCCAAGTACCCTGTGTACGTTAAAGCCACGACCTAGAGGAACACGTCAATTTTTGGTGGGTATGCCCCGACAGGGTGCGTCCCACATAACTTTGGGGTGGCCCCACCTGCCCCAAAGTATGCTTTAAGCATTTTCTGACGCAAAAAAGGTGTCATTACAAAAAAGCTACCGTCAGAGCTTGGCAATGGATTGTAAAACTAATTCGACACCAAGTCTAACCATTCTGAAGTCAAAGACACATTCAGTAAAAACCTGGTTATAACATTCAAATATCAAAACTTTGTACTGAGGATAGTCCTTTTCCAAAATGTTAACAGTCAACTTATTTCATGATAAATGCTATTCAAAATAATGGACGGAATATTCTAGAGGCGCATATTGTAAAATATGAAATTTCGGCGAATTGGCTTTTAAAACGAATGGCCGGCAAAGTGCGTTCGGAACACGAATCAAAATTAAGCTCCCTTAAAATAGCACCTTAGAGATTTTAATATAAAGACTGGGGATACAAAAACTAAGGGCCCATATCTTATTTAAAAATATTTAAGCTGTTTTAAGCACCATTACACTTTATTAAGTTTTAATGTGGATTTGTTGGTTAATTCTCTTGTTTCTGTAAAGAATGGTGACAAAAGTGAAGTGTAAATAAATTTGCAAACGGGCAGTAAATAATGTTCTATAAGATTTAGCCGACCAGCCATAAAGTAAGCTAAAGCCTATGGCAGTACGGTGACATACTAAACCGACCCCGACTTGCCAGAGTAGAAGAAGCAGAGATGCAAAACACATCGACATGATGGTCAGTTACAGTATCGAGTAAAACATCTAAATTCAATAGTTGTTCTCTTAATTTTCAAATCTGGAAGATTGGGAGACACGTGAAATTGCTACGTTCAATGAAGACAGCAAACAATAGACTCCCTTCATCTAGGGTAAGTTTAAGTGTGCTTATGCTAATGCTACAAGCCACATGCTCAACTAAATCGAACTTTTAATAAAATCGAGCTACTTACAACGAGAATCAATGGACCTCTTGTTCTGTGATTGTATAACCAGGTGTTCCGTACTTTCATTAATTTTAATGAAATACATTTATTGTTATTAAACTAGCACAAATCCAGAATTTACTTATATTCCAAAAACTTAACGTTTCTAACTTAATGAGTGTATGGGTTCACAATATCCTAATTCGCATTTTAATAAAACGAAACGCAGTACTTTTCAAGTGCTGCCACCTAGTACCGTTTGCGCGACCGTCGTATACGCAGCAAAGTTTTACGCTCGCCGTTTTTCTAAAGAAGATTTCCGAAAATTAGCACTTTTACCAAAAGTTCCTTTAGCGCCTTTAGCAGTACCATAAGCTGCTTTCGACACCACCAAGAACCGGGGCCTCGGTGACGCCACATCGAAGAAAAAACCACCGGTGAGTGCTCCCATACACTTTTCAAAACTTTCGTCATTTTCATTTGTCCAGGGGAGCATTTGATAGAAATTCCTCTACACCAGGATTACACGAAGTTCGCGGATATTTATGTAAGGGTCGTTATTGGTGTCTAGATCACTATTGTTGAATAATTAAACTGATGAAAAAAAATGAATAAAAAAACTAGGAGAAATCCGCAAAAAAACGCAATGTCTAATATCTCGGCCGCGTGCTCAGACACGACAGATATAGGCTGCTTAAGTTGATAATGATGGGCAGGACAGAGTGAAAGAGAAGCGCTGGGAGATGACGAAAATCGTGGCTGCGAAACATTAGGGAGTGAACTGGAATTACGTCCGTTTAACAACTGCGAGAGACAGACAGGAATACGAGGAGCTTACGGCCAAACTTCAAGATTGGAAATTTCCTAGTACGACGCAGGAGTTGAATCCGCGATCTTTCGATATTCGAAAGGCTGATATTCTAACCAGCACAAGACTTTGAAAGAATTCGTTGGGTTTTCCCAGAACCCATAGAAGTTTTCTAGCCTATCTCATCATATTACGTCATTAGCTGCCATCCTAGTATAATAAAATCTTCAAAAGCCGCTTACATATTAAATTTAATCTCAGGTAAAACTCCTAGGAGTTTTACCTGAGATCTTGTTTTAATAACACTATTGGGTGATTTCATTTTTAACTCAATCGCACGATTTATTATTGTACTACCTTTATATTTTCACTTGACATTGGTTAAATGCGCAATATAATTATCTAATTGTCGCGAAGCCTTAATTAGATTAGAAAAGAAAAAAAGTCTAATATATTATTGAAAACGGAATGAATGCATGAATGTCCCCTTAATAAGAATAAAGCATTTAATTTACACTTTTTCTTTTCGGAATTTAGCCGCTAAAAAGTTTTAACATTACAGTAACCCACCCTATTTTACGCATGTAAATTAAAAAACTTCAGAAACAAACCGCCCGGCTGCAAAAATGGTAGGAGCTCTAAGAATAGCACCGAAATTGCCAGAAGTACACTGCAACAAGTTGAATAACTCAAATAGATCACACTTTACGGGATCTTCCATAAGTCTTCGAGACTTATTTCGCTGGTGTTAGACTACGAGACAGGGAGTTACAAACTGATTTTTGAACTTCGTGGAAAATTATTTCACAGAAAAATACTTATCTTCTTTGTTTCAATAAGCGTCTTTAAAGTTTATGCAAATTGAGGTCAATTTATTCATTAATAGTTCATTTGGTATAGTTTGACCACTAAGAAATATTTAATTAAGAACATGGTGAAAAAGATATTAATTTTTTAAATACAAGTTTTACAGATTTATGCTTATGAACAATTTGAAAACATAATTAGAAGCAAAATAGGTCGCTATGTGATGAACTTGTAGATTTTTATTTTAAACCTATTTTTTTAAATTGAACAGGGGAATGAAATAAACATAATCAAATTACAAGCCTTAATGAATATTAATAAATTGAAAAAAAAAACATTTTTTTTGTTTTAGCTGTAAATGATCTACTTTTATTCAATCGCGCAGTTGTGCGAGAAGTAAAAAATATAATGCACTTTACTGTGGTATTTGTTCCAAAACCCATACGGGAACAATTTTTGAATTACTGCAACAAATATTTTACCGATGCCATGAAAGCACATTGTACAAAATAAAAGGGGTATTCACATCCAGCTCATAGACAGGCATGCTTGTATGGGTTGTATAAAACTAAGTATTGCACATTACAAATTCGAAATTACATTAAACGGCAAGTTAAACATTTATGTAAAGTAAAATTAAGCTAGGCACCCTTCTGTAGGTACGCACTCTCAACTCGTCTAACAGAATAAAAACTCACCCCACGCTGTAAGGAAACTCCGATATTACGGCAGTAGAACCTTTTATCTGACCTCTCTCTTAATGGAATCTACGCGTCTCTCATAGCGAGCACGATCTATTTTCCCCGGCTTTAGTATAGGTTTGGTTTTTACAATAATGCAAAGGTGCTTTCCTCCGTAATGTTTGCTGATATTTCACCTTGAATACTTAGGTAAGAATCTGTTTTCGTGGTATACCAGAAAAATATCTTTAATATAACATATCGTAGAAAAAGCTTAAGTTAGACGAGAGATATGTGTGCTTCTTATCATTAAATTTAGTATAGGTTATTGTTAACTTTTATTTCACATTTAACTTTTCAATATCCCTATATTATAGAGTGAGTGATATTAAACTCTATTTTCTTTATATTTGCCATCCCGTAATATGAAAAACATCTAAACAGTCGGGGTCATCCAAAACATGATGATAATCATAATGAGTTACATAGTAATGTGAGTTTTTTGTTATTCAATGAATCCATTAAAAATTGAATTACCCGGCACCATAAATTTGTATGGTTGAATAAGGGGATATTGAAAAGTATAATTTGAAATAAAAGTTCTATCCTTGTTGTTGAGTTTTGTTTCTTGGTTCACTGAAGATTTGTGTCTTTTTTGCGTTTGATACCTCTTTCACAGAAATAATAATAAAAAATCTCTTTTTTATTATTTCTGTGCTTACAGCTGCTTGAGTATCTATAATAAAAAAATATAATATTGTAAAGCCAGTTACAAGTTTTCACATATAGCCTTAATAAAATTATCATGTAGGCAACAGGCTGGCAACCTGCCCCTATTTTCAGGCACTGCATGGCCTATACTTACAGATCTGACTTTGTAAGCAAATGTTACATAGGGCTCTGTTCAACCTCTTTTGGAGTTAGGAGCGTAATTGTATGTACCATGCTTTTCAGGCAATGATATTATAAGCTATAGATATGTTACGTTCATAGTAATTTGCGTTGAAATCCATGGCGTGCAATCTAAACTGTCAAATGTTTTTTGAAGAAAGACGTCCCAATTGGGACGTTTCCGAGAATCGCAACGTGTGCTTTTTTAAATATAATATCATTGTTTTCAGGTTATATATATTTTTGGTTGATTCATCATCATCATCATCAACAGCCCATATAATGCCCCACCGAGGAGCTCAAGCCTACCCCACATTAGGGGCGATTAGGCCTTAGTCAACCACGCTGGCCACGTGCGGATTGGTCGGCTTTACATACAACCTAAGAATTTCTTCATATGTGTGTGCAGGTTTCCTCACGATGTTTTCCTTCACCGTAAAAGCGTCGATTAAACGTACATATGAAATCAAAATTTGAAAACACATTATTACGTGGCGGTGTTCGAACCAGTGCCTCCCGGGCAGAAGACGACGCTCTTATGCACTGCGCCACCGACGCTTTTTCGAAAATTTTGGTTGATTGTATGAATGAATGTATATCGTATACAAGTATTTGTCATTTGTAAATAAAGACATCCCAAATATGAATAGGAGCTTGTGATTATTAATAAAATATCTTGCATCAACAAACGTGCACAACAAACATCAAATAAAAGCGTGATATTTTATTTTGTGGTGCAATGAAATGTAAAAATGTCTTCACAGCTACTTCGCGGCAAAATAAATAGCAAAAATAGAATTCACAATGGCTTTATGAAAGACGCGTAGAGGCCATTAGGACGGAAGGGCGGATAAAGGATTCCCTTGTAAAATAGCACTTCTCTCAAGAAGTGTACCAGAGCCAGAGGCTACTAGGCATTTGTCGTGACCGTGTTATTCTAAATTTTTTACCTTATTCATCAAAATCAAAATGTTTTTATATTTAAATAGAATTTGTTAAGAACTTTTAAATGGCCAAAAACTCTACCACCGTTTCAGAGCGAAAATTATGATTTCTACTAAGTAATTAGATATTATTCTAAGGTTATTCTCGATTGGGTCAAGTACAATTTCTTATTTTCTCCTAAATAGGATATAGTGTTCGGAAATACTGAATCATTTGCTTGTGCCAATACTTGTACAATAAAACAGTGTAATGTATGTTTTGTATGGAAAACTCGCACGTGTCTGCTCAACCGTTTATAGTGAAGATTTGTAAATCCATAGTAAAGTAATTTGAAATTATTTAATGTTCCTTATATCACATCGTAACAAGATTCAAATTAAATTACTAAATAAACTAAGTAGTTAAGGTCCTCTAAGTATGTTTTTATTTAAAAAAAAATATTATTTATTTACTTAGGTAATTGAAATTGTTGGAACATCTAAGATTTAATTGAATATTATTACATTATCCACAGGGCTTATTTATCAAATAACGTTAATAACATGGTCTTCCATTTCATTTTGAATTAGAGGTATGGAACGAGGTATTGATTGTTAGCGCTTAAAACGAGCGATGGATTGTCTGTTCAGAATAAGATCGCCCAAAGCGCACGACATTTGCAGAAGATCCTAACTGCCTTCGTAGTGTCTCAAAAGCAACAAAACATGTGCAAAGCGAATGACTGGAACGCTCGGAATTTACGCTTGGACTGTTCGGATATTCCTTGTTGACTGTACGATGTAGGTACTAGGTGTGTTACGATGTGCGTGCGTAGTGTTGTTTACCTTAATATGTTCATTGGGTTGCCACTATCTTATAGGAACTTAATGTAGTTTGCTTAGTCGTTGTTCACAGAAAAAATACATACAAAATTATTTTACACGATATTACTTGAAAATATTTGGAACCCAAATCTACCAAATGATATAAATTACTCGAGGTTACGCCCTTTTTATTTATCCAGGCGACTGCTGGTAACTGGACACAGGACTCGGAGAACATTAAAAATGTAAGTACTCCAGTCTATCGTTGCTTATTACGTCATAAGTTAATTTGCCTAACAAAGTGAAAGTGAATCTTCACGTCAACATCCTATGTGACCATTTTAAGTAATAATAATCTTAAGTAATAAGTATCTTTTCTCGACATTCCGTTTTTGACATTTTTTATTACTTTTCAAATAAAAATAGGTATTTTGATAATAGGGTTATTCTGTATGTTGTTACTAAATAGCATTACAATTGATTACCATAGATTTATAATTGCTGACGTATATTGATTGGCAATGAATCAACTAGTGCGAGACCAAAAAAATGCACCAAAGTGTGAGTGTATGAGTGCAGTGCTCATATGTGCATGAAAAATAGTAATGAATTCAAAATTTGAAAACACATTGGTACGTGGCGGGGATCGAACCAGTGTCTCCCGGGTGGGAGGCGACGCTCTTATGCACTACGCCACCGACGCGACCGTCAACCGTATAGCCTTAAAAAGATAAAGTCACAATTCCTCTTGGGATGAAGTACATCTATTTTAATATAATACGTGTTCTTCTTTAACGCAATAAAATATTTTAATTAAAAAATGTTTATGTCTTCGTCCCGAGAGAGATTCTTTAAAGTTCTTACCGCTTTGGAACCAAGTCACATTGTTGAACTGTCAGCTTTCAAAGAAACAGTGAATTGTAAAAGTCAATACGTTATGTTGAAAAAAATATGTTGGAAAAAATCTAAATATGTTTTTGAGGTCAGTCCCTAATACAAGTGACTACGTTTATTTCAGATATTGGTTGGCACCGTCTTCAAAAAAAAAAACATTTAGATTTTTTAAACATAAAATTTTTAATTTTCCCTTTTAGTTTTGAATACGGTTTTTTTTTATTTACAAACTTATATTTGGATTTTTAGTGTTATAAGTATAGAAATTTACCACATGACAATTACCAACTCCCAAACGTTAAAAAAATCTTTCATTTTCATCGTACACCCAGTAAAAAGCTATGAGGTATCACACATAGAAAAAACAGACAGTCGAATTGAGAACTTCCTCCTTTTTTGAAGTCTGTTAAAAAGTACTAAAGTGGGAATTAATTTTTTGCGGCGATCGTTGTTTGACATAAGAAATAGAAATATAAAATGCACTTTATTCTTACTCATAAAAGTTATCATGATTAGTTGCGTGGACTGATCATTTCCTTAAAAACTTCTTCAAACTTCAAACTTTTATCAAGTGAAATACTTATTGTACATATTATAGGTAAGAAGGGAAGACTGTAACCAAATAATGTTACTATGTAGAGTTGTATTGCAAGCACGTGTAAATAGACGAAGTTATTCGCGAACTTTGTCTTAGCAACATAGAAACTTATATCTTGTGCTGTCGACATAAGACTTCATTTCGATTGATATACACGAAGCGGCGAGTTTGCAACACTGTTTACTACCGATTTGGGGGTCTTTGACCTTTAGTATATCGGTTGCGTAATCGATGGGTATATAACGGATTGAAACAATGTTGTTACCTTTTTACTCGACTACGGCCAAGCGAAAATGAAGGATTTTAGCAGTCTTCGTATGTATGTTTGTATATGCGTATGTTCCTCTGTAGCTCCTAAAATATTCATACGATTTTGATGCCATACATACAGTCCACACCACACTCGTTCTCAGTCTTGTTACAGGTTTTTTAAACTCTTTGCTTGTTCTTTTCAGGGTAGTTAACGTTTTACACCTACCTACCAATGATATTATATTAAATATAATGTCATTGCCACCTACACAGACCGTTGGTAAGGGCAGGCTAAAATTATGTTGAAAAAGCTAAGTGGCGGCAATATGTAACCGTAAAGTACCGAATACTCTCTCGTTCTGCGTGTTGAAGATGACGGGGCGGTAACGTGGTCACTACCGTATGGTGACTCTGAACTTTGTTACTCCTGCTCTACGACTGCTCCCTACGAACCCTTTCTAAACCTTATTTAGCCACAAATGAACAGAGGAACACATTTCCACATCCCGTGGTAGATACATTTATTAACTAGGGTGGTAAAACAAAGAATGTCTCGCAGGCATTCGATGATCGAGCTGAAGGTGAGGGCGATTAATATGCGAGGATTTCTTTTTACTGCCCGAGGTAGGTAAAATATTTTATGTCACCCCTGACAAGGAAGTGGGATTTTTCATACGAGTAGCATGCGGAAAATTCCACTTTCTGGTTAGGTGTGGCATAAAATATATTATTATATGAATGAGAGAAGCGAGGTTAATAGACGTGAGTATTGATGCATCATAAATACAAGCACTTGAGTCACAAGGCAATGCCTGACTTTCTGTCCGCGACATTCTGCAGCCACACGGTGAATTCATGAAATGTTAACGACTGGTCGGAATTAACCATGTGATGCCGGCAGAGTAGAATAACATTCCCCCATATCCACTACTGCCACCATTGCCAGTCGTTTTACTCGAGTTCACTCTGGGTGAGCTATACACAAAGGGCGCTAAGGGCTTTGAGAGTGCAGTATAAACAACGCCTTCAGGATACTGTTGGGGCCGCCCCGCTTCTGTAGCGCTTCTGGTATGTTTGCAGAGGCGCGTACAGACGGGTTTGATGCAATCATGCGCAAAAACAAAAAACAGTAGCAACGGTATCCTGAGGACGATTTCGGAAAAAAATGACTGCCCCATTATGAGGCACCTTGTAGGGTGCCTTGTAATTAGAATTATAAGATAATTAAATTAAATATGATACCTGTTTACTAACATAGTTCTTAAAATTTTTGTTACTAACATTAATGGATCTTGTTATATAAAATAAATAAATTATTCTTATTATCATATCCTCCAATGGGTGTTGTAGAAGGCGACTTGTGGATCAGCAAAAGGGTTTTGACCACCTTATACTCCTTCCACCAATCCGTATTGAGCAAGCGTGGAAGACTGCCTAAACCTCTTTCAATGACAAGGAGAGGCCTTGTGTCCCAGAAGTGGGTCTAGTTATAAAGGTTGTTGATAGCGACCGGTTGGATCAATTTTGTAAAAATTAACACATAATTATTTAAAAATGGAACAACACTGTACCTTTGAATTAAGTTGACTTTTATGTTACCTACTTTTTGCAAAATTAAAAAACGTAAAACTAAGTGCAACTGACCGTAAGTAATTCAGTCTTACTCATCTCTGTTTGCAACATGAGT
This sequence comes from Elophila nymphaeata, assembly GCA_955850985.1. NCBI lineage: Eukaryota > Metazoa > Arthropoda > Insecta > Lepidoptera > Crambidae > Elophila > Elophila nymphaeata. The sequence goes on from OY039080.1 coordinate 10,088,227, forward strand.
ACGGATATTTTCTCGGAATGCAGCTAAGTTTGCAGCAGTTATATTAAGTGCCATTGCAATTTGAACATTGAGCGTTAATAAATAAACAATATTAAGTTTGTAGTCAACAACTCGAAATACAGACAGCAGTAATATACAAACAAACAGGAGCCATCATCTTTCATAATTATAAAACAAAACAAGACAAAGCGGCGTGTTCAAATTAAACACCGAACGCAATCAAGGCAACGGGTCTAATTATGAAAGTTGAGAATCGGTTTGTTTGCATATAAATCGGACCAACCACAGGACCAACACTATTTAATTATACTTAACATCGTTCAAATAGTTCGTTTGCATATTCCTGAGAGTTTATTTATTACAGAAAGTGCTGACATTTTCTTTTATCTGGAAGACACTTGGTTGTACTCCACGCATTTAGAGCATTTTACAAAAAAAAAACAACATGTTAAATTTTAACTTTATTGGCACTACAGAAAAAAATAAGCATCTTTAAAAAGCTTAAAGTTTTCTACATTGAGCGTTTATTAAATTATATTTAAAAAAAAAGTAGGCAGAAAAGCTTATTACAATAAAAAATATTCACTATTTTCCTTTAGTCCGTCGGTGCATCAAAAAAACTTTCGAAGGATGATTAAATTTCAATATGAATAAATTTATACATATTGTACTTTACCGACAGCGAGGATTTTCTGCTCTCAAAATATTTTCATTTGCGTGAAACTTCTTAAAGCGTTAACATATGTAAATTAGTTTCAACACACGCCGAATAAATATCATTACGTTTTCTTTGAAACATCGAAAAATGTTCTTTGCATGTTGTAGATTTTTATATTATGGTAAATATGAATATGTTTAGGACTTACAAACATCATATTCATGGTCAAATCAGTCACTTGTATAAAAATCTCTTCACAACTTCTAATGTTCATGAATATGAAGATTTTATTATTGGGAAAACGTCACATTAAAAGAACTAGCTTTTCTTTGAAAGGAACTGAAGTTATATCAACTTAAGTTCATTTAAAAGTAGAAATAAATAAACATTTCTAAATAAGAACCTGAAAAAGATGTGGTGAATTAGTTAGCAAGTAAGCAGTTGTAGCCTACAGAAATTCGTAGATATAAATAGATTTTTTTTTTATCTGGAGCAACCGAAGACTCATGGACGCTGACTTTCTTCAACCGATATCAGTGGACACAAAATTCATATGAAATGCTAGCACTGACAAGTTAATATCGGACTGTGTCACAAAACGCCGATTGGATGAGTGCTCCCTTCTAACTAGAACGTACTGGAGAGTTTTATCGGTAGACAGACTCTCTCTGACTACCGAAATCCACTAGGAAGATTCACCTTAAAGACTAGTGGACCTAATAGGGTTTAATTAACCACTAACACTTTTATAATGCGACCAGTAAAGCAGTGGAACCCAATACCTGCTGATGTGCTCCCATTAGTACAAATTCGTTACAATTTCGGTTTCTTCAAGGATAAAATAAATAGGCTACTTCTATCATTGACCCTTCAGATCAAATGAGATTAGTACAGATATTTGCTTATTCAATATACAAAAAAGCCGTCTTATGCATAGGGATAGCAAACAATCTGAACCGCCTGATCGTATCGACGATGAAGTTACAATTGCTACTACAAATCTGTGTAAATTAACATTTTATTGAAGATGTATTTTATTGCCTCATCGTCATTATGCAGTCACAGTAGTCCATAGATACTTACAACTATGTCAACATTATTCACAAAAAATTCAGCACTGAAATAAAGTACTTATAACTGTATAATAGATATATTGTGAAAAGGCATTATTTTCATAAATTTTTACTCTTTGTATCTACATTTTTGCTATCGGTTTTTCTTTATAATAGAAGGAAAGAATGGAAAACATTTATTATCCAGCACATAACACAAAGAAAAACAAAATCGCTTTCACGGAAACCCGAAAACCGATACAAAAACTGACCTAGCATACCTACGTTTTAGCTTGCCACGTAACGTTCTACAAAAAGATAAGACTAAAAAACCTACGCTGTATGTGTATGAAAGAAGTATTCGCATTGATCTTTCACTTGGGTGAAAGAAAAACAAATTTTTGTTTAATCATTCTCACCATCTCTCGGCGATCTCGATGACGTCACCTTTGTCCGGTTTAATTATATATTTACATACTTTTTTAGTTGTACTCTTGCTCGCGTTACAGATGGACGTGCCATCTGTAATAATTACTTTATATAAAATCTGTCCCGTCTTACTATTTGAATCGAAAGGGAACAGCAAACCTCCTCTCCTCTACGCTTAGCAGTATATCTTCCAGCCAGATCTTATTTAGTCATTGTGTTCACTTTAAGTACTACGTCGAACCCAAACAAAATTTTAAAATGAAAAATAGGCAATTAATGATTAATTTAGCTAACAAAAAAACAACACATTTACAGCTAATATTTTTCCGAAGATTAAAATACGTAATTTTACGTATTTATTTTTTATGGAGTCAAAAGAGTACCAATTATCTTAATTACAATCAAGTAACTAAGAATCTTAATAGAATTATGGAAGTTCTTGACTTAATAACATGACACGCTTCTTTAAATTTTCTAACTTTATGATCCGTCTGTAATGAGTCTGACACACAGACTAAATCAGCAATTTCCAAGAAGTACCTACCAAATTAAATATAAAACCCTAATATTTTATATTTTATACGAGATAAAGATATACTGATGAACACGAATATAGAGGCAGAGGAAGACCGCAGAAAAGATAGATAAATTGTATAAGAACTGATATGACAAAGGAAGGAGTTAATGATAAATGACGACTGACCAACTTGTAACTATGGAAGAGCAAAACTTATTAGGTACACTGACTTTGAATAAAATTGGGAAAGCAATGAGGGTAACCATACGAGCTATAAATAAATAAGAAAACCGGACAAGTGCGAGTCGGACTCACCCACCGAGGGTTCCGTAGAAATTTGTAGTTACAACTTATAAATAGTTCAGGAATCGAGTCTCGCAGTTTTTCCGAGCTTCTTTTTTCCCGAAATTCAGTTTCCAAAACCTTATTGTGTTTTATACTTGTGGTTATACTAACAGTTCATACCTAAATTAGGTAACTTAAGTAATTAAAGTTGTTTTTTACTTATATCTCAAATTTAATCCAGATTTGTAGTGGTGACCGAAAAAAGAATGTATATTATCGCACTGTACATCAAAGTGCCATGTAGAATTGTCGGCTTCGGTTCAGCGCCATCTAATAGCGACAAACGGTGCGAACCTAACGCATTGAGAGTGTCGAAATATACGTTTATTGCGGCATAAACGGCCGTATCTTTTTTTTGCCTTAACTAAGAAGTTAGATTTTTTCACAGCTTCAAGGGACCGTAGACCTGAGTATATGGTTTTAATTTCAACGCAATACCTCCATTCGTTCCCAAGATAAAGGGTCTTGCCAGACAGACGGATAACAAAGTGATCCTATAAGGGTTCCGTTTTCTTCTTATGAGGTACGGAACCCTAAAAACAATTCTAATATTTTTTAAGTATAATAAACACTGCTAATTTTCCATCATATGGTTCCTTGTAATTTCAGTCATTGCCAAACTCCGTGTTACAAGTCTTTGATGCCAAATTGTAAGTTGCGTGGGAGTTCGTTGCGCTGTTTCTTCTCCACCAGCATCATTATTCAAATACAGTAACATTTATGGACGATATAAAATAACTGTATTTGAATAATTATTGAAGAGTGTTGGTAGAGTGGTTGACGATTTAAAAGCATTTCGAAAGTCCATTTACATAAAGAACTTTTTGATTTAAATTTTATAACGCTTATTTGTACTCCAAAGGTAATTTGAATCTAGTATTCAATCCAGCAACAACACTTGTAAGTGCTGCTGATTAATTATTAACCATTTTCAAATTACACCCCTAATTGAAGTGAGGTGTGAATCGGCACTGACAAATTCCGTTGTTTCCTGTAATTGGAAACTCCTAAATGAATACTGACGTGACGAAATTTTAACAAATAGTTTTATGTTCAACCAAATAAAATTTTATTACTTTAAATACGAACTAAAAAAAAATAGAGATAATATTTTTTTATTTTCTGGCTTAAAGGAAAGCTGATGGTTCGTGATGTTAAGACCGATGGTATTATTATTATTCTTATTCTTTTGCAAGGGCTGAGGCCGTGTCTCAAAGCACTTCGACCCTATGGGATCTTTTGTGCTTCCCCTTTCCTTATCACCCATCCCCGCCAACATCAAAAACATTTTGTGTGAGTTTCACGATGTTGGCGTGAATAAGGTCTATAAAGTCCTCTGGTTTAGGGTAACCTAAACCCAGGACCGTTAATCGCCTATTGGCTATTGCATCGCAGTCACATAGTATGTGTTCCATCAGGTTTGCCTATTGTACACAGGTGTCTTAGTGGCAAAATGGCCAGTAGGCCAGGCCAAAGCACCTATGAGGTAGTGGATTTGATCCTGCTGAATCTTCCCACCCTTTTAAGGTAGCCTATGTGTAAGGCTCCTAAAAAAATCTTTGGGTGTGTCAATCGGGGAGTGAGACCGATGGTAGAAGCAAGCTTCATCCGAAACCCTCGACTACTGATGGACTGGCTCTACTGGCAACTGGATCTTAACTACCGGTACACAATAATTCTGCTAACAATATTGTTATGGCAGTAACAAAGGGTCTCTTCTGCAATGTTGTACAAAAACGAATTATACATACACGAAATAACCGCGATAATCAACTTTGTACACACAGTAAAAACGGTGACAATCGAGTGAATAGCGTCGTTTTGAGGGTGGGAGTGACGTTATGTTATTCTGCGTTTTGGTAGGTTTGCTTGAAATCTGACATCTAATTTATGGCGGGTTTCAATAACATTAGTACCGACGGTGTAGAATTTGGCTTGTATTTAATTAAACACCAAACCTACCTTTTTTTGACGATGGGAAACCCGTTTAAGCACTATACCGCACGCTGGCTAGACGTACAGCGTGTGTGGGATTCACCGACGCGGATAGCATCGATACTACATATTAAAACCCACCGGTACCCTCCTAAGCCCTTATAGGAGCGCTTTGGGAACGGCGCACTTTAATATCTAGTTTTGGTGAGCAATGTACTATTTTTTTGGAAGCCACTAAATTTGTTCGCGTAGAATTTTAACAATTATTTTTTAAAGGATATCAAAATATTATCCCTAGTAAGCAAAAGTATAGATAGATAGGTTAGAAAGCGGCCATTAGTTAGTAATGTCTTAACAGTCGAAGTGCAGCGTTGTGCATTTGTAACAGAGAGGCATAACGGCAAATTACAACTTAAATAAATAAACATACATAACGTCACTTCTCTTGTTAAAAGGTCATTTCTGAAATAAAACAGCGATTTGCAGCAAAAAGTCACTACTTTGATACCCTTTCCTCAGTATTTGTTTCTCAGTATATTTATTGTCTTGTATATTTTTTAAACAGTGACGATTATCGGTTGAGAATTAATCAATGTAAGACTTTGAGAGCCGCATTAATACTCTATAGTACAGAGTTATTTAAAAAATACGTCAAAAATCTAATTATGTTCTTCCTTTAAAGTTGGAAAACATGCAGAAGTGACCCTTCGTTCCGATGTTACGAAATGTAGACTTCTTTGATAAGCTGGTGGCGGTAGTAGCTAGCCAGACGGGTTTCATACAAGCGCTCCCACTAATCAAACTGAGCGCAATTTTTTCATATACAGAGTGACTGGAAAGAAATTGACATTCTTTTGTAGTAAATCCAAAGGGAAGTACTTCAGGTGTTGTATACACGTGTCTTTAGTTTGAACCTGTATATATATCGAGCACCTTTGTAAACTTCGTTATCGCGATTCAGGTTCCCATACTAATTTTCGCGCTTGTCACATAGATGGCTCTGTGCAACAGTGCTCATCTGTTGTATAGCGCCATCTATGTGATCGATGAGGAGGCGGAATAGGCCGCCACCCTTTTAAAATAAGACTACTCATGATTCATAGCATATACGAAGAAAATGGCCGTGTGATGCCGGCAGAGTAGAATAGCATCACCGTATAACCTCCAGTGGGTGTCGTAGAAGGCGACTAATGGATCAGCAAAAGGGGTATTGATCACCTTATACTCCGTCCACCAATCCGAATTGGGCAAGCGTGGTGGACTACTGCCTAAACCTCCTTCGATGACAATCGAGAGACCTTGTGTCACAGCAGTGTGTCGAATTGAGGCTGATATGATCATGATTCATAGTACCGATCGGGTTGGAGATCCTTGGGTGAGGCCTATGATCAGCAGTTGGCGTCTCTTGGCTGATATGATGATTCACAGTGCTTATCCCAGATATGAGGCTAATTAATTGACCTGAAAATCAGCTGTTCGATACATTTTTGTTGCATAAGTATTGCACTTTCGTATGGGACAACTTATTTTTCTAGTCAATCGATTAAAATTTGGGATGAGTCGTTTGGACCGAAAAGGCGACTTTTATTACTAAGCACCGAATTGACACATCGTCTCTTTTTATTACTTTATCCCTGAAATAAAACCATGTATTTGCTAGCCAAAAATGTATGTTTCAAAGAGTAATCTCATCGCTCAATGTCGTTCATATATGGTACATACCTATAGCCGAATATGAAACTGGATATAAGTTTTTCGATTAATCTATTCGTACAAGTAAAGGGATATTGGAAACAACAAATAAGTGACCATAACTTGTGTTTATTTATTACAGAATTCCAATCAGATATGTCATTGATTCTGTATTTTGCGGAGCTCAAACTCTGAGAGCTTGACCCGAGTTCCTGTTGTAGCTGTGAGACTCCACTTTTGACCATACAATTTATTGTTACTACATGTGGGTAATCTTAAAAAAAATATTTATTTCAGACAGAGTCCATAATAATCAGGTGGAATGGAGTCATTTACTTGACCTTTTTATTTTAAAAAATATGCTCACGTGGGCAGATCCCGAGCTGTCCCGTAATAGCGCACTGAAGGTCAGGCCGGGGATGATGTTTAGTGTGTATGGAGGGAACGCCGAGGGAAGGGACGATGCGTAAATGCATTTGCCCTCACCGTCAAAAAAAATATAAGTACCTAGATATCGGCATTTTTTTTTATTCCCTAAAACAATAAATATTATATAGGACGGCTTATATCATAATACAACTATTCGAGTCCATCCTTGCCGCTACCGTCTGAAGGAGACTGTTTCGCACTCTACTAAAGCAGGACGTAATCCGCCTTCTTATCATAGATGCGAAACTATCCACTCCAGCCACAGCTAGCATTTAAGACGCACTGCAGTAATGAGGGAGCCCCATCAACCCCCTGAAGGCGTTGTTATATTGCGTGCGAAGGGTCCTGGACGCGCCGAGGGTATAAATGATCCACAGTCCGTCTAGAATGTGAAATGAAATGAAAAGCTCTTTATTTAAATGGACTTTGCTAAGTACTTTTAAATCGTCAAAACCCTACCACCATTTCGGGACGATAATATTATTATGCTGATATGGAGAAGAAATGGCGAAAGAAACTCCACAGCTTACAATTTGGTAATGATTTCAAAACATCATTACAGGTCAATAGATAATAATAATATAATTAAAATTACAGTTTTACATGCGTAAATTTTGGGCAGTTATTACTCCCACGCATTTGGTTCATTTATAATAATAATTTATGTTGTAAAAGCTTTTCTATACAATTCAACTAATCACATTAATGAACTAATTAATTTAAGTCTTATACCCACCACCATTTTTTGTTATTGTTAGATAGATTTTGCTCAATTTAGGTGCTAAGCATACATTTATGATCCTTTGGTTAATAAATATATCTATAAGAATACAATGTGTGCATACCAAAATAAATAAAAAAAAACCAATACCTAATACATTAGTTATATAAACAATATCATAACACAAACAAAATTATCCTATTAATGGCATGTGTCATACAATTATCCGTCTAAGAATAAACAACTACATTGTCTAACATTTACATCAAATAAAAATAAAAAGTTCAAGAAAACATGAGATGACCAGGTCTCATTGGCGGCACCTGTTCACAGGCATGACGCAAGAATCAGCCATCGCTTCGCTCAACCATATTTTAGGGAACGTAACGACCCGACGCAAGACGACACCGCCACAAGACCTTTTTAGTGAGAATGACATACACATGCTTCTTGATTATAATCTAGAACAAATTTAAATTATGTTTCTTAGTTAACTATAAGACACAAGGTTGATAATCTGTGTAATTAATATATTATATTTTGGATGCATAGATCATGAACAAATTCACCCCCAAGCGTTAGAATCATTTATGTAATCAGTTATTTTATAGTAAGCTTTATTATACAGTTTAGATTTAATAGCAGTTTTGAACTTATTAACAGGTAGATCTCGAATATTATTTGGGAGTTTGTTATAAAAGCGTATACATTGCCCCATAAAAGAATTGCTTATTCTGTGGAGACGAGTAGCATGTACCACTAGATTATGTTTTTTTCTAGTATTAATATTATGAGTGTCACACTTTTCAGAAAAGTTTGTTATGTTTTTCCTTACGTAAATTAGATTTTCAAATATGTATTGTGATGCCACTGTTAGAATATTTATTTCTTTAAACTTTTCCCTGAGTGAAACCCGAGGTCCTAATTGATAAATAGCTCTTACTGCTCGTTTTTGTAAGACAAATATGGTGTTAATGTCCGCAGCATTCCCCCAGAGAAGAATTCCATATGACATAATGCTATGGAAATAACTAAAGTATACAATTCTGGCTGTGTCTACATCAGTAAGTCGTCTGATAGTTTTAACTGCATACGCAGCTGAACTAAGTTTACCAGACATTCGTTCAATATGTGGACCCCATTGCAATTTAGCATCTAACATTATGCCCAAGAAAATAGTCGATTCAACAGGTTCTAATCCTATACCATTTATTTGTATATTTGTTTCAACCCGTTTCACATTGGGTGTACAAAACTTAACTAATTTGGTTTTATTTTCGTTTAAAAGCAAATTGTTAATGTTAAACCAATCTACTACTTTAGATAGTGCGTTGTTTACTTCGTCATAATTAGTCATTCGTCTGTTTATTTTAAATATCAGAGATGTATCATCTGCAAACAACACTATATCATGACTTTTATTTACACAGTAAGGTAGATCATTAATATATATCAAGAACAGAAAAGTGTGTTTCTCATTTACGTCTTATAAACTGGGTTATTAGATAAAATCAATACAAATGCATTCATAAGAAATAGTTTTAATAATTATAATGATGGATCTAATGGATGTATATAATGTGCACAGGAAAAATACCAGCCGCCACTCCAAAATACTATACCACTTTTATGTACAGACGGCTTCACTTCAGGTTGCCACCAGTCGAGCGAATTTCCATAACACTATTGGAACTTATTGATTCTTCATAGTCGGACGCTCTTTACAGGGTCATGGTTGCAGTCATATACAGCTGTCTTTTATGAGCGCAGCTTTTGGAGTGTTCTTCAATTTGTCATGTCTTATGGATCGGTCAGTTACAGACATAAAGAATCTAGTCATATTGTTGGAGACCAACCACGTGATCGTTTGGCTTCTGCACGACTTTGAAACACCAAACGTTCCATGGAGAGATTCTAATAATAATTATGATCGAAAACCATTTGTAATTAAACTCGACGATGGTGATTGCTTGATTCGCCGTTCTTTTAATATGATGCGATGTGTGGTTCAGCTTTAGAAAGAGTCGCCTAACAACACCATATTTCTAAGGCGCCAATTTTCCTGGGGTCACCCTGTCTAGGTGTCGAACTTTTTGATTAAAAACTGCAAAGTTGAAATTTATTAAGAAATACTATTTTGGATAGTTTGGCATATAACAGTCGTCTGTAGTCTACATTAAATTGCATTGCAAATGCTGAAACATTATAAATTGAACTAAATAAAATAATGATTATAATAATTCATTACCAAAAATTTTACATTAGTGTTTTATTATTTAAAAGTTACAAAATTACAAAAAAATAACGTAAATGTAGTATAGAAATATAAGATTATTCATATATTATTTGGGATCAATAAATATATAAGAATACATATAGAACACAGAAAGATCTCGATATTCCAAAAGCTAAAGAGAATCATACCAAAAATTCTTTCACATAAAATTCATATGCACGTAAAATTGATCAAAAGATATACCAACGGAAATTACTCTGTCACCTTCAAGTTCGTGTTTTTTCAAGTATGCCGTCACAACGACATAAAGGCTTTAGTTTCTTGGTCAAAGTGCGCTCATGTAATATGCATGAACTCCGAATAGGTTGATTGAAAGATCGGAAACGGTTCCAATCGACGTCGAGGGATAGATTGTAAATTTAGAGTGATTCAGTTTGAAGCATGCAGAGTCAGGTGAGGTAGACTTAGATCAGTTTTACTATAGAGTGTTAGGTAGATGCCCGCTTCTATGTACCCATGTTTACATAGTCAAATAAATAGTATGGTATTATCACAAATTCAAATTTGTAGAATTAATTTTTAATTTCGCCATATAAAAGTTTTGATCAGGAAAATAAAATGTATGGGAAATTTTCAAATTATTTTACAAAGCTTATACAATTATTTTAGCTTTAATGCTAATTATGGGTTTCTTAGCATAGGTCCGCTTCTATATACTAAGAAACTCTATAAAAGACATTGGAATAATAACACTGATTATGAAGAGTCGGTGGTATCGTGCGTAAGGGAGATGTCGCCCACCCAGGAGGCACCGGTTAGTACGCCACGTACCAATGTATTTTCAAATTTTGAATTCATATTTACGTTGAATCGACGCTTTTACGGTGAAGAAAAACATCGTGAGGAAACCTGCACACACCTTTAAAGATTTTTTTAATTTGTGTGTGTTCGTAGGTTGTGTGTGAAGTCGACCTACCCGCATTTGGCCAACGTGGTTGACTAAGACCTAATCGCCCCTAATGTGGGGTAGGCTTGAGCCCCTCGGTGGGAAATTATAATTATGAGCTGTTGATGATTAAGCAGGTTCGAAGTTTTCACATTTGCGACAAAAATAGTAAATGATTATGAACACACTTAAAGATACAAAAAAGGAATTTCTGAATTTGTTATCTATTTTAACGTTGCAAAGAGGAAAATTTTCTATATTTTTAACGAATAAACTCAAAAACTACTGTACTGACTTCGAATAATTATTTTACCATTAGAATACTACGTTATTTCTGAATGTGAATCATAGAAATCTTCATTTCCACCCAATTTTTCTATGAGCGAAGTCTGCCGAAGTCTACTAGCGATGACTTGTGACCTATGACTAGGATTCAAGACTATAATTATGACTATACACAAAATAGTAAAGAGCTGTAGTATAGGCACAAAATAGTACATGTATATTTGTTGGGGTTCCTTAGATATAATTATGCAAGCGCAAATTTCATTTTCTGCTGTAGTTTTCTGTGGAGGTCATTTCACAATAGCTCATATAATGTCCCCACCGAGGGGCTCGAGCCCACCCAACATTAGGGGCGATTAGGCCTTAGTCAACCACGCTGGCCAAGTGCGGGTTGGTCGACTTCACACACAACCTAAGAATTTCTTCATAGGTGTGTGCAGGTTTCCTCACGAGCTTTTCCTTCACGGTAAAAGCGTCGATTAAACGTACATATAAATTCAAAATTTGAAAACACATTGGTACGTGGCGGGGCTTGAACCAATGTCTCCGGGGTGGAAGACAACGCTCTTACGCACTACGCCACCGACGCTTCTTAGGTCATTTAAGGCAAAAAAACTAAGAAATATTTAGGAGTTCAGGAATCAATGGAACCAGAATTACAAAGTTGGACAAACACAGCGATAAATAAGACCGAAGAAATTGGTAGGGCCCTGATAAAATAACTCTAATTGCTTCTGAAAGATAGTTTTCCCAGATATCACGTAATTATAGTTGTCGAGTCACGTCTGCGGTGTAGAGGTCATTCAAACATTGCCCATTTTGGGATCTTCATTAGGCGAGGACTCCCAGAAACTGTAGAAGACTGTTTCTGGAGACAACACAGTCAACTGCGTGGGGGAAAGGAACAACTTTATTCCGCACGCCTTTAATACTAATGCGTAACGCAAAGAGCATTGAAATTTGTGGATTTTCATATTTATAGCAATATTTTATGTGAAATTAATTTTATTTATGTTTCATAAGCACTTCAAATTAACTTTTATAAGTCTTTTAATAATTCATTCTATTACAAATCGTGGTTTTAATTTTTAATTAGCTCTTTGAATTAGTGCTAACTTTAGAATTACGGTTCATGTTAAATTAATAATGACATTCAAATAATTTGTCCAGAAGAGCGAATTAGCCGCGCATCTATATGCGCTAACACAAACTGAATTTCAACGCGCGAATAAGATACTCGCACGAAGCTTGTGGACGCAATGTAGGTATTGAGTCCCGTACCTCGCCAAAGTGCGATGTGTGTTCGCACGTAGAGATTTGCGGCGAATTCGCTCTTCTGGACAAGGTCACGTTCACGAGGCATCTCGAAAGTGGAAAGAGTAGGAAAGACTTTTTGTTGGCAGACAAGCATACGGCCTGCCTGGTGGTAAGCAGACAACGTAGCCTTTAGACGTTTCGACGTTTTAACCCTAATGTCCATACTCGGTGGAGTTCTGAAAAGGTCTTGTAATCATCCAAAAATTAGACCACGATATTTTGACGGAGTTACATGTTTTGGACCTCCTCGAGTCCAAAAATACCGTTTTTGGAATTATGTTTGTGTGTGTGTGTCTGTGCGTTAGCACGATAACTCGAGTATGTTTTAACTTATTGCAACCAAATTTAACATGCATGTATGACATCAAAATAAAGGTTTCTCTCAACTTTTGAGTCGTTTCCGGTATACGAGAAAGTTAAGCGGAGACCACTCCCGACTTTTTTGTCTTGATATAGCGAATGCTAGCAATATAACAAGTATAAGTATTATTTTTATTTTAAAGTATCTTCTGCCCGCGACTTCGTCTACGCAATAGCAGTATACATACGCAATAGCCTATTATGTTATTCTGATGTATGAAGTATATTATTGTAAAGTTTCATTAAAATCCTTTCAGTAGTTTTTGCGTGAAAGGGTAATAAACACACATCCAGACATCCATGCATGTGATACATCTATACATCTTATATTATGTAAGACGTTTAATTGACTTAGTAATTAGTCTCTTTGGGCATATGAATTATGACTCATACCGAATCTTTAGTAAAATGTACGGGACAAACAAACTTGCTGAGTTTCTTGCCGGTTTTCTCAGAACAAGGCTTCCTGGTGGACTCGTGAACCGACGATGGCAACAAATTTGATTTTCAAAAGAATACAAATAATAACCAAACTAGCCATTTATCGGCTTTATTCTACTACTAGTGGATGCCCGCGGCTTCAATCGCGTTATTGTCGGATTTTTTTATCGTAAAGCCTTTCTCGATAAATGGAATATTCAACAAAACAATATTTTTTCAATTTGAATCAGTAGTTTCTGAGATTAGCGCGTTTAAACAAACTCTTCAGCTTTTTAATATTAGTATAGATAATATGCATGTTTTATAGCTATCGCTGAAAACCGCATTGGAAACTGTTGCATAGTTTCAAAGATCTAAGCGCACATACAGAAAGAGCGACTTCATTTCATATACTTTGTGTAGATTAAAAGATTTTTTTATATCACCAGGTAAAATAAACATTCGAGATGGGATTCGAGAATAATTTTTTTTAGGTAGAATAGCATTGGTGGTAAGTATCAACACCAAATCTAATAATATAAGCACAATATAGAGAACGATACTGTACTTTGACTCCATATAATTATAGTGACGACTCGGCGCACGCACACATACAAACGTCGTTTACACGGCCGCTAAGCATGCTCTGAACGGCAAAGCCGACAAAACGGCAAAAACGGCCGTGTAAACGACGTTTGTATGTGTGCGTGCGCGCCGATTCGTCACTATACATATATGGAGTCAAAGTACTGATATAAGCGTTCATGAATAATTTATGTACTCGTATGTATACATATTCAAAATAGAGTAAAATCGAACTGTGAATTACTACAACATAATTTACTTTAGCTGGATAATTGGATAAGTGGAATAGACTATGGAATATCATAATTAGTATATTGCTTACTAACACCTGTTCCAGAAGTCTCTTAATTTACTAATAGAACACCTAAGACGTCGGTATACCGTTGAGAATACTTGGTATTGTGATTACGCTCCAACAATGGCCTTTCGACCCGTTTCTACACCAGATCATTAGTAAATACTTGTGTGCTAAGTGTTCGGTGTGCGTTCATAAATGGAGAAGCATATTTATACATATATAGCAGGTATAGCTTACAGCAAAATTATCTGATATAAATAACCTCTTTCTTCTAGGGGATGCAAGGTAGCCTATGTAGTTTCCTTACATCTAATCTATATTTTTAACAAACTTTCATCAAATTCGGTCTCGTGGTTTTTGAGTTTATGCATTACAAACATACAAATATTTTCTCTTAGATATACTTGAAATATACACTTCAATATAAAAAATTACATTTCAAATTTGCAAATATTTATTTTATCACAAATTTAGAGGTTCTGTTTTTGATCATGTTCAATTCACTGTACAATATTATTTAAAGTAAATTCTTCTTTAACTAATTTTATTTTCTTTTCTAGTAGATAGATGGAATGACGATTTAGAAGTGAGAAAGTTGTCTGAATATTAATCAATGTTTTCGGCATTGCTTCAACTTCTGAAAGTGTATTACGAGAGTAAAAGTAACGTAAAACTAGTATTACTTCGCTGACAGTCATAGTAAGTAGCCATTTATCAGGTAAAGTAGTTTGAAATAATGTTTTGGCAAGCTGTTAGGTTGTTTGCAAGCTTCATCTTTTATGAAAAAAATGTCTAAGTGCGAGTCAGCCACGTGCACTGTGGGTTCTATACAAACTTAAAGATTTTTTGCGTATCGTCACTACAATTAGGTGTTTCAAGATTACGCTTTTTCTTGTGTTATAAGACAACGATTCTTACCAAATTTAATGGCTAGGTAAACAACGCACCCACTGGGTTTTAATTTCTTTGCGCTAGGGGTGACTGCCTAATCCTCCTTCTATGACAAGGGGAGACCTTGTATCCCAGCTGTGGGTAGAATTATGAAGGCTGTTATGGTAATAGATTATCGACTTTATTAATACTAGGAGACCCGGTACACAAAATACTTCTATATGAGGCGGCGTCGATTGCAGCCCAAACCTCTGGGTCGCAATAGGTAAAATAAAAATGTCATTCTTTTCCATTCACTTATTGAATTCAGTTAACAAATCAAACAAATACAACTTTCTCTGTTACAGCTCAACTTCTGATATAAATCGTATAAATGCGTCAACATATTGAGTGGCACGCTAGATTATACGTGAACCTTATTGTGTTAGCGGTAAGTGTTGGATTTGAAGAAAAAACTTTTGACGTTAAGTGTATCTATATTAAAAATCGTATTCCAAATGGTGTCGTAAATAACTTTTATCGTCTTTAGCGGCTTCTGTAGTACTTAATGTCGTCACAAGAATACATAGTTACATATCTAGGTACTGGTGAATGGCCGCTACTTAAGCCTGGAATCTGTTTTTCTACTCCAAGAAGAAGAATACAACCTTTAGCAAGGCAAGTAGCCGTCGCGGCACACAGACGCAACACCCCTTTTGTATGACTTTTAATTTAAAAAACTCAATTGTGTTAAAAACGCAATATCTATGGGAAACGTGTAGTGTTCCTAGCGGAAAGAAGCAGATTGAGCTTATAACGTAATTAATAATACATAGTTACTTCTTTCTGAGCACATACACTACACTAAGAAAGGAATAAGTCACATCAAGTCATAAACTTATTGAGTAGTTTAGGACAAAGAATCAACTAGCAAAAAGTTTAAAAAGCTGTAACCTGACTACGGAAAGAATAAAGGAATGAATTCGGTTAAAATCTGGGCTTACGAGGTAAAATTGACTCCGACTATTGTCAAAGTCGGTTAAAATGTAGCCTATATTACCCGGATTATAATAAAGAATTGATTGACACCTTATTTATCAAAATCGGATTAATAGTTTAGGCGCTACGGAGGAACATACGTAAATATAAAACATAATTACACTGATAAGGTCATAACCTTTTCAATCGGCTTCGAGTGTATGAGATAAGCTCAGATATTGCCGGTTTCTGTTTGTTGGTTAACTGAAAGCTTAGTATATCTTTGGGCTTGTTGCCTCATTTTAAGCAGGCTACGAGCTACAGTGCTACAAGCTACGGCAGCGCGTTACGGCAAAAATCATGTTGAAATAGTGCTGCATTTATATTCAAGTTAGATAAATTTTATTCAAGAAAATATTTTCCTATAAAATTATTATTTGATCACTAGGAGCTTCTTTAGGGAATAGAAGCCGGAACGAGGACATTCGTCAGAAAACCAAAGTAACCGACATAGTTCAGTGAATTAGAAAGCTGAAGAGGCAGTGGGCAGGTCACAAATGCCTCAACTCTGATGGCCGTTGGGGCAGACCAGCTCTTGAGTGAGAGTTGAGATGATATTCGTAAGACAGCAGGTATGAGTAGGGATTGGAATAGGAGAGCTGAAGATAGAGTTCAGTGGCGTGCTATGATAGAGGCCTATATCCAGCAATGGGCAGACGTGAACCGCTTTCTTCAAATTTAGCTCAAAATATTTATTTTAGCTACAATCTTTTCTGTACGTTGCCTTACTGGCGAGTGTCGAATGGTGTTGAATATTCAATGAGTTGGACCTAAAGTTCAATTAGTTGTGTGAATAGAACTAAGTGAAATCAATTAGACAAAGGTAAGATGTTAGGTAGCTAAAGAATTTCAGTACTTAGTCTTCTTATAGTATTGTTCGTAAAGTGTAACAAATCGATTAGTCAAATATTCGTAAATGATGACAAAGTAAAATATTGTAGAAATAAAGAGAACTGATTTTATTAGAAAAGTTATTAGCAAAATTAGACTAATAAATGAAAGATGGGCATTGTAATACAAATTCAGCTTTTTACATAATAGACGAATGGGCAATAAGAATCAAATCAAATCAAATATCTTGAATAATCAGAATAATTGTTCCAGTTTAGTTAAGTCTAAGGTATAAGGGAGACAATCAATATAAGCTTTTATTACAGTACGGTATGGTCACTTTCAGCAGGACTGATACACGAAAATGATCATAAGCTATTATCAATATTTTGTTGTGAAATTATGATCTGCATTCATTGATTTTCAAAAAAAAATACTTTCATATCTGTTGGCCTTTAATTTTATTTCTTGTACTCAAATTTCACATTTTTTTACTTCAGAATAATTGAAAATCTATGGGAAAAGACTTTTGTGCGATTTCTGACTTTCTGAGTACTCCAACCTGGGTTGATCCTTAATAAGATTTTGATGGATATCAAAAACATGATCGATTAGTATTAAAAAAAAATTTGGGTAAAAGTTACGACTTTTTAGCTAATTGTATTTTTTTTTTGGAAATATGTGAATGGGGATCAAATTTCACAAAAAAAATGTAGCTGTTACGTTTGAGGTACTACCCCTTACTGCTGAAAAGTTCCAGCCTGTATATTATTATAGTTAATATAATCATGATTATATTGTAGTCACAAACTTAAATCTGCAGTTGTAAAAGAAAAAAAAGTAAAGAAATTCTCTGTAAATAATTGTAAATGGATAAAGGTAAATTAGAAGTATGTGAATCTCCTACATAGTTATGGAAGCCTTTTTTATCGGAGTGTAATCCGCTTACGGACGATACCCTAAACTGCTGACCAAGCCACCAGCGGACCGTCGGCTAGACGTGGGCCTGTGCAGGGGTCGCCCAGCATCTGATCACCACGGCACTGGGAATACCTGCCAAACCACTCCGTATTCCCCCATACCCTTACTAGAGACGACCCGGGGTTTGCCGAAGCATTTCACCGAGGCACTTCCGGGCAGCCCGACCCTAGAACCGACTGGAGAGTTTTGGAAGCCTGGTGCTTTCGTTTGGAAATAGAAATACATATGTAGGTATTACTGATCAACCGAAGAACAACAGCAACTGAAATTCTTTCATGGTAACTACGGGGTGTAAAAGACATGAACAGTCAAACGAAAACCATGTATTCTATACATCAGAATAAAACATATTTAAAAAAAAAATATTGCTGGGAAATGATTTTTATTTTTTAGTGTTAAAAAGAATTGCAAATTGTACCGCGCAATGTAAAGCGCTCAACTCACACGCAACTCGAAAAAACGCGATAATTTTGCCAAACGGCGGCCCCGTTCGTTAGTGTCTGTGCGCATCGAGTGAGCTACATTGAACGCTAACGTTTTGAAACCATTTTTTGTTATGAAATACTAAAAAAAATATAATGTTTCTTTAGACAATAATTAAGAAATAATGTTTAGAATACGTTTCCATAAAAAAAAAGTTATGACTTTGACCTTCAATAAAATCGTAACTATCAATTTCCCAGGTAAAGTCTAAAGGAAAAAAAATGTTATGACGGTGAGCAGAATACATGGTTCTCGTTTGACTGTTCATGTCTTTTACTTTAAAAATATTTCTAAGTCCATTTAAATATTTACTAGTTTGTAATATCAAGAAAGAGATTTTTTCTTATTTTTGTAACTAGTTACAAAACAAAGTTACATAGACGGCCGAAAGAAAATAGAAAGCGAGCCTAAGAAAACAAATTATCAACGATAACGAAGGTTGAAAGTTGAAAATAAAATATATGAGATTAACTTAAGCAGTCGTTAATTAACGTGGGCAATCGTCATCGCTAAGTTATTTGAAAGCTGAAGATAATCCTCTTAAAAAAATGAAACTCAACTAAACCTTTTTTGTTATTTTTTTAGACTTCACATACATAATTTGTTTTAACGATGTAACATGAGAGAGGGGTCTAGATTTACGTTCCGTATAATGTCAAAGGATTTTAAATTGTGTAGCAGCTTTGTGGTGACCATTAATAAACATATAATTAAATAAAATGCTAGCCAGAGCCCAGTGTCGGTTTACTTTTTAATTAACTTTCTTTTATAACGTTCATAGAAAGCTGTAATGGTTATGTGCATCTGTTTTGAGTAGTTGACATTCGTTGTACTGACATTTTGTCATCTCGATATTGTAAAAATTAAAATGATACGCAGTTTTTTTCTCGACGACGATTAATTTGACTTATTAATGTGGACGCACATTTAGCCGAGCCAAAAGCGCCGAACGAAACAAATTTTAGAATTCTTTATACACTGGTTAGTTGGATGACGTCACCAGATTCAGCGCCGGTGATGCGGACGACTCGGCCGATGCGCTCGCATTCATTCTATTCACAATTACAATTACAGTGCAACTATTTTTTCGGCGCGTTCGACGCGTATAGCACGTGCAGCTCGGCTAAATGCGCGTCCACCTATAAAGGACAAAGTTTTACTTAACCCTATGTAACGGACAAGCCTCTATGAGTAGTTATAATCATATTAATAGTAGGTATAATCAAATTAATCAATTAGACAATACTGTATACGTATAAAAATCATAATATTAAGTAAATTAACAAGTTTAAGGAAAATAATATTTTAATTTCATTTCGATAGTGTAGTCGGGTACGAAATTATATCTGGAAGATTCCACAAAAAAAAAGACAATAAATCGGTGCGTTTATGACACTAATATTCCCACGAGAGATTTAGTCTCAGGCCAGGTTAAATAGAAATGAACCTTAAATTGTTGAACGTAAGGGACGAATATGCAATAATTAATAGCTTTTTTGGGAAAAACCTCCGTGTCGTTTTTTTTTTGTTGTTTTGTTTGAGGTAAGTAGGAATGTGATTAGCAAATTTCTCTCGTTTTAACAAGCATTAAGATTTATAATTGTAGATGATAATGTATGCATACGCCCATAAGTTAGGGAAATAGGGCGTTGGTTCGAGACGACGTAGAAACAAAAACTTGCGAACAGGACAGTCAGTCTTGAATTTTTAAGTAAAGTGGTCAGGTGGCAAGGCGGGCACTGCGAGGAGTCTGGAGGAGATTTTTAAGTGGAGTGGATTAGTGATTTGGCGGCCGGCGTGGATTCAAGGAAATGTTCCGAATGATCCAGATAGATCTGGGGTCTCCATGCTTATGGGTTATTAGGTAGTTAAATTGGGGGTGTATTTTATAGCTATTTTCTTCCAGAAATAGCTGGAGACCCAAGATCGAGAAGACTACGTAGGTTTGTGCTTTTGTTTAGACTAGCTTGGTTTGAAATATTGCAGTCCTATTATTTCATAATTGTATTGACAATTTTGTTTGTCATTTGAAAATATACATAAATATAAAATATATATATTCGGAACCAAGCAAGTCAGGTCATTTAAAAATTGAGTGATTTAGTGTTTTGATATAATTTAGGACATAGTAAATAATGTAATTACTCAATTTAAAATGACAAGGTGGTGGTTGTTATGGGTGTGACTTTTTTTCTTTTCAATTTTATTACTTTGTTTTGTGTTTTGTTTTGTTTTGATATACTATGTATTTCTTGTTATGTTATTACGGATTATTCGATAAATTTCGTGACAAGAGACGTTTTGTAGTTTTATGGGCGTATGTATACCGACGTGATAAACCAACAAAGGGTATTCGGTCCAGTTGGTTCACGTTTTGAGTTTATTTCACACGGAACTTTAATATTAATATTTTATTTGGATTAGGGTGTAGGTAGATAATATTCGTTATGTATAAAGGGACACGCCGTCGTGGTGGAGTGGTCGGTGTGGCTGGCTGCGCGTCGGGCGGTCCGGGTTCGAGTCCTGGTGGCGGCGAGTGTTTGTGTGACGAGCGCGAGTGTTTGTTTGCGAGCCATGGTTGTTTATATATTTGTTTGGGTTTGTTTGTAAAGATGTCTGCAATTATTATGTATATTAAAAAATAAAGAATGTCCGTTATCTGGTGTCCGTGGCACAGGTTCTTAATGATGCTTGCCTCCAGCTGGATGATTGGTGTGAGCGTGAAAATATATTATTATTATTACAATATGGTTAGGGTAAATCTAAACGACATAAAAATATAATAAGATATTAATTGTGATTACATTAACCCTGCAACAAAATAAAGTAGAACTTATTAACTTGAATTTTTCACCAAAACTTTTATTGAATCTATACTGATATATTATGGAAATAATCTAAACTATAATCTTAAATCTGTACTTAAATCTTTATAACCCATTTTACCTACTGTGGATTCCAGATTATTCTAAAACTATACTTAAACTCAAGTGGTAAAAACTCAAGTGGTTGCCTATTCGCCTTCGCCGGAATGTTCTTAACCTTCTCTCTACTCTACAGCATCCTTTTCAACCCAGCGACTCCTTTTTACCTTAAGAAACGTTTTACGTTCGTCAACGATACCCATTCACGAACATTAAGATCATCGGAGAACTTACGCTTAGCTATCCCAATGCATTCTACCAAATTTTACGCTAAATCGTTCACAGTCCAAGCAGCACTGTTGTGGAATGCACTGCCTTTTCCTATAAGAAAATCACAATCACGTGATGTCTTCATCGCCAAAGTGAAAAAGCACTATCTTGCAATGTGACATTTTTGCCATAATGTTTATATAATATATGTATATATATTCTTTTATATTAACGTATATATTGTATTGTATGTATATATAAATATATATTTTTTGTATGTATGTAAATATGTGTGTCTTTAGTAATTATCTTAGGTGTTAGAGGTATTTATTCTGCTTCTTTTATTTTTCGTAGTAGAGTCATAAGGTATTATATTGGAATATTAGTGATACAAGTATTTGAAGATACACCAACAGCTTCCTTCGTTAACTTTAATCTTTCCTGTCCATCCTAAGGTTGTCTGGAAGAGATCGCTCATATAGCGATAAGACCGCCCTTTGTACATTGTAACATTGTTTAACTGTAGTTTCTTTGTAAAGGTGTACAATAAAGATTATTCTATTCTATTCTAAAGTATTATAAACCAATTTATCTACTATGAATTTCAGATCATTCGAGAATTTGTTTTATGACTGTGCTTCACGATATTTAGTTATAAATTCTTTAATATTCTTATGAAGAGCAACATTCAAATAAACTCATATTTCAAGAAATTATAACGATCGAAATTAAACTATGTAATTTTATATTTTCTTTAATAACATTGTAAGTATGGGGACAGTTTGGAGACATTTCGTTATGGATATACACCTGGTTTTAGTTTGGGCATAGGTTAAATAAGTCAGTTTAAATGAACGACTTTGCGTACCAAAATAAAACCAATACTCTACACGCAGCTGAGACTATGACTAAATACACTCCACATGCTCCAAAATTAAGCGAGTGATTATTTTGTGCGAGTTCTCTGAACGATACATTACGGTGATCGCGACACGATCAGAATGGATCTAATTCAAACAAAAAAACGGAACTATTTAGATTAAGGAAGGGATGTATTGCAACACAAACAATACATTGCGAATAGCGCTGACTGAATTCACAACTCAGTTCCTTTTCAGAATTTAAATATTCTTGGTTGGAATAATTTTCATTCAAACTTAGGATGTCAGAAGTTTGGTGAACTCAATCTTAATCAATTGCAACCTTACATTTTGGTTTAAAATCACACCACATTCACAATCCATGGCAAAGTGTTGGCAAGCGTTTCTATATTTATAATTTAGGTTTTCTTAATGAGGAACTTCCTGTGGTTTTGGAAGGGGGGAGTGGATTGACATTGGCCTTGTCACTCACCGATTGAAGCGAGGGTGGAGCTTCAACTTCCTTATTTATTTTTTTATGCAATTACTAAAGAACGTTATTTTAAATTTCGACGTTATAAGTTCTCTTATGTTGTCCATATTTCATTCTCTATATTCTAAAAGAATTTTGGTTACTACTTCACAACATGGGTACTAGACGATATTGGCCTTAGGAAATTCTAATTCCTGAAAACAAATTACTTATATTCTGTCTTGTATAATTTATATGATTATTCATATATTCATATAGTAAAATATTATTTACATTAAGGGGGGTTCAGTTACACCTAGCACTGACATTGATTTTTTAAATATGTTCAACCTCTTAACATTTCTAGTTCAATCTATGGTGCTCCCATGAACATACAGAAATAGTTACATACAATCAGGTTCATAATCCTAAAAGGCATTGAGCAGAGCCTTAGATAAAATTTGGTTACACACAAAGCCACATCTGGTAGTATGGTCCATTTAGTGCCTCAAAATAGTCTCATCCTATCGCCTACATAAAAGGAGTATCAAACTCAAAAAATCCTTCAGCGACCCAAGAAACAAAAACTAACAATTAGGGCAATTGTTACCTTCTCTCTAAAACATACCAGCAGTTGTAAATAAAAACTAAAATAAAATATATTCCATATCTATAATAATATTATACTTAAAGATGAAGACTTTGTTTGTTTAGTTGAACGCGCTAATTTCAGGCACTATTGATTCGAATTGAAAAAGTCTTTTTGCGTTTGACAGTCTATTTATAAGGAAGGCAATAGGCTATATATCCGACACCCACGCGAATGAAGTCGCTGTCACAGGTAGTTTGGAATGTTTTTGTGTTCTTGTCAAGAAAGCACGGATCATTTTCTAAAACTATCATAAAAAACATAAATTCTTAATTTTAAGTCGGGATTTTAGAACATTTCTTGGGAAATTATCTTAAATTAATAATAACATAATGTTCTCTTAGATTTGCGCGAGCACTACACATTATAAATAAAACAACTTTACCGGATTTAAATCGCGTGTAATTAGATTTTACATGATGTTATTATTGCCCGACGTTTCGTAACACTTTTCAGCGTTCGTGGTCACGGGATGACTTAAAAGTTGTTTTATATATAATTAATAATAACATTTTAATCACATACTTAACATGTACAAAACAACTTTAATAGCTGTTGAAAATAAATAAGTATTTCTTGCGTTTTGTTTATGAACGGTTTCCATAAATTAGGTCCTAATTATATGCATATTAAACCGTTCGCAGGCAATTTGAAAAAAATTGTGTGCGTAAAGAAGTTTTACTTCAATCGCGCGTAAAGGTTACACAACCTTTACGCGCGATTGAAGTAAAACTTCTTTGACGTAGATCACTGAAATGATTAAATTTAAACTGAAAAAAAAAAATGACAGATACTTACGACCAATCGAAATTACTATTTTTAAAAAGCGGAAACTACACAGACTATAGAATACTGAGCGTTACTTCCGTTAGAAAAATCTGAGTTACCCCCTAGTCGCGCCTAAAGAAGTTTTATTTCAAAAAAATGGGCATTTAAATTGCTCAAGAGATAAAAACGTAAGGGAATATCTTACATGATATTACATGAAGTTATTTTGTCTGCTTAAAAATACAATATTTCAGTTACCCTTCCAGTTGTAAAAACCAATACTATTTATTCTAATAGTTTAAATCGACTGATATCAAAGAATAATATGGAAGTAATAGACATTTCAGTGCCATTCCCATGAGCTATAAGATTCCGATCACAAGTGTTATTACTTCGCAATAACAATAACTAATGGCTATTTTAAGTATTGTCCTTCACACTCCAATAAGTCGGCACCAAAGCCCTCTTCATGTCCGTACCCATTTCAAGGACCTTTCAACCCTAATGGAAGGAATAAAATTTTCTCCATCTCTGATTTTAATTTCGGAACCTTTGATGGAACTGAACATTCAAATGGATGAACTTCATTTAATTTCATAAAAGTGATTTTCACAGCAATTTATTTTGGGCGTACCTGCTAAAGAAATAAGAATAAATAATAAACCCATGAGATCTATACAAATAAAATGCTAGTGTCGAATGCGCAAAGTTAAACAATTGAATACTATAATAGAACTAATACCAACACTGATTTCTTTACATTAAAAAAAAGTCGGGAGTGATCTGCCCTTGACTTTCTCGTATACCGTAAACGACTCAAAGGTTGATAGAAACATTATATTTTGATGTCATACATGCATATTAAATTTTGGTCACCCATCCGAGTACCGACCGCGCACTTGGTTGCTTAACTTTCGTGATTGACGGCTCAAAAGTTGATAGAAAACTTATATTTTGACGTCATACACGCATGTTAAATTTGGTTGCAATAAGTTAAAGCATGCTCAAGTTATCGCGGTAACGCACAGACACACACACACACACACACACACACAGACATAATTCCAAAAAAAATATTTTTGGACTCAGGGAGGTCTAAAACGTGTAAATCCGTCAAAATCTCGAGGTCGAATTTTTTGACGATTAAAAGATTTCCTCTGTACTACGTACGAGAAAGTAATAATATCAAATCATCGTTTCAGCCGAGAGACGCCCATTGTTGGGCATAGGCATCCCCCAAAGATTTCCAAAAGATCGGTCCTTATCCGCTAAATTCCGATATTTTTATGACTCTCATAAAATGGAATTTAGACGCAAAGAAAATAATAGTATCCAACATTAAGATGCATAAGAGTGTATCTTTAGTCGTTTTTGTAGGCTGGTCCACTGAATATAATAATCATCGACCCATCTCAAAACACACACCGAAAAGGCGATAGCGTGTTTTATGAATATAAATGGGGGAAAACGAATTGTCTCTTCGTAAACAATAATTTCGTTATGCTCTAATACGTTGTGCTCTAAGCACTTATTAACCCAGATACTGCGACGGGGCTTTTAAAAGGCCCGAAAAAAGTATTTAAAATACCCTCAATTTTTGAGTAGTTAAAATGAATTCTCAAAGATATTTGCACTGTCAGGTTACTGAGTACCTATCCGTGTATTATTTGATGCGGCTACGTTTACAACTAGACACTTGTTTATTTAAAGTTTTTGTGTCTTTGAAGATTTAGGAGTATCTGTTTCATGATGTCTGGACAAAGGTAAGCTTTTCTCATTTATATATGTGGATGTTGTAGCTAATTCATTTCAATATTAAATTTTAGATATGTTATCTAAAATAACAGGTTATCAATTTGTTTTAGTGCAACAAAAACTTATTCCCTTTTCACGTTTCAAATTGATGGCCTTTTAAACGACCCGTCGCAATATGGGGGTTGATAATATGATTGTTTTCTTTTTAGCACCCGACCTTTGAGAGCACTCAATCTGAACGAAATAGTTGATGAATTAGAGCGATATGAGGATTCTGATTTGTTGCCAACTCAAATTACAATTTTTCCACCTGAGAATGCTAATGCCGACGTCACAGATGAGGATTCTGGAGATGAAGAATTTGTGGCATTGCAAAATTTACCAGGTAAATAATTGTTTTCTGGTTGATATAACTATGTATCAATGATTCTATCTTGTTCTGCTTATCTTCTTCTTTCTCCTGGCTTTGGTCCCATTTTTATTTGGGGTCAGCCCTCCTAGTACTTCTGCGCCACACCGTACGGTTGTGTGTTGTCGTTTCATCTGCATTTGTGCATTTTATTTCATTCTGAACAGTTGCCAACCAGGTCATTGGTGGTCGTCCACGGCCTCTTCTTCACTCCTCTATCTTGTTTTGCTTATATGGATGCAATATTTAGCTCTTTTTTTATGCTCTCAACTAAGCCGAGGTTACGTTTCATCTGAGTTCCGACGAAGAAGACGATGTATCTTTGTCAAGTTTGTCAAAAAGAAGGCGCACGACGGATTTGACTTCAGACGATATTGACGCCGTACCTTCTAGTCCCACTGCATCTTCCACTACTTCAGGTGTGTCAACTAGTTATACGTTTCAGCCGACAGTTCCCCGAAACCAACCACATATAATATAATACTATTTTTGTCTGTCGCAATTTACGGGTGAAAAAACCGGGCCCCGCCTTTTTGTCGCGGCCAGGCTGGAGAGTTGAAGAGGAGAGAGAGTACTGGGCCACCTTCACCGACCCTAGCTGTTCCTGGCAGACTGCAGACCCTCCCGATCACCACCATTGATCCACCATCTCAGGGCAGTACTCAACCGACCTGACTAATTTGGAAGTAGTGGAGTGTAGTGCAACCGGCGGTAGACCTTGCGACCCCTGAACACGTTCTTTTAAATATTTTTTGTCTACTGGGTTTGGTTGTTTTACTTGAAGCAACCCCCTATCGTAGCATACTAGCCCCAACTTAGTTAAAAGTCCTTTTTGTATTTGCCAAAAGTGTAAAATTCATTTACATCCTAAGAACTGTTTCCTCAAATATCACACTAAAACTCAGCAATGTTCACCAAGTACTGTTGTTTTATTGTGATATTATATCATTGTCTATTATTATTGTGTATAATTATTATTGGATTTATTAATTAAAAACTGATATTATAACAATTTGTATTATTATTTTTAGACCGCCACATACATGTAAACAACCCCCATACTACGACGGGACTTTTAAAAGCCCACCTTTTCCAGGCTTTTCTGGAAACATGTTATTTTTTTTACTATTTTTCCCAGTTATTACGAGTAGTTTTAACTATCATATCCGAATATCACCAAGATCGGAAACAAAAAATAGTTTCAGTAACATCTGGGTTAAACGCCAAAAAAGCAATTAATAACACGAGTCGTTAATGGAAATTCTAAACAAAGCACTCTGACCTTTATGGTCATAGTACTTCATTTAGATTTTTCATTATTTAAATATTCCTTTATAAGAAATGCCATTTTTATTATTTTTCGAAGTTAAGAAGTTATTGTCATTGAAAATACACAAGACTTTATTGTCATTGAAAATACACAAGATTATGATAAACATTGCTTTAGAACACTTCGGCATCTACGAAATGACCATTTTAGGGGAAAGGCCCTAAGCAACCATAAATTCTTAATGACCAAGTCCTCCTTAGAATGCTATATTCTTCTACCCGTCATTTCTAATATTATTAAGGAAATCCAACTTTTAAATAACTTTGACAAGTTGACATTAATTATTACACAAATAGGTTTTACAACTAGGTAATTCTGTTAATGATAAGTAATAAGTAATGTGCTGAGTTGGGACCATTTGAGACATAATTATAATATTGATATTTCAGTTTCTTTGTTGTATAATCTCAATAAATGTTTCTTTCTTTCTTTCTAATAGATATTAAGTTTTTTTTACATTTCTAGGACACTAAAAATTAAAGTACCTACTGAATAGATATTTTTAAAGAACTACAGTAAAAAAATAATACATTTATACACTTATATGACTGTATCAAGCTCATGCAAATATAATTTATTGTTTTGCGACTATCTTGGATAGTGTATTGCCTATACTGGAACTTAGTAGGATAATTCTCGTAAAGTTATGTTGCATGTTTGATCCAACTTGGTTAGATTCTGAATTCCCACAAGTTGTCTTGGTAACTTTGTCTATCTTCTGTTTGAATAGATTTAATTGAGGTGTCTTGATTTCTTGATTGTTTTACTATCGTATGTCGGTTACTACCAGTAAAACTAGATTTGATCAACTATCATCATTTCAGCCGAGAGACGGTTCTGCGCTGTCCGCATCCAGGTTCCCGTGATAATGCATACACAAAGAATTTCAAAAAGACGTCAAACCTGCTTTTTTTTGTATGCTTTTGTTAGAGGTCTGCATCATACGAGGTGACCAGAATAGGAATGTTGACATCATTCACAAATAACAGCAAAGTGTTAAGTTCGTGAAAGGTGATGACATTTATGCCAGAAAATCTCCATCATTTTCAATTATCCCTAGAATTAGTATCTATACCATTAAATATTCAGTCTATTCTATTCTTAATTAACGGCGTCGCGTCGCATTAAGCGTACGCATTTTGCCAATGTCAAGTGAAAATGTAACTAAAGTAACAAAAATTGTACGGTTGATTGAGGTTAAAAATGGAGTCTCTCAACACGTGTTTTTACAACAAGAACTCGAGAGAAACTCTAAATATTCAGTCAGTTGGCTATAAGAATTTTTGTTTGTTGTTTTGACAGGCAACATCGCTATTAAAATATTAATGGTAAAGTTCAAATTCAAAATTCAAGCCTACATGATTAAAAAATAAACCATGAACCAACGAATACAAATGATGCTCACAGAACAATAATATGGGTATTCACGACACTTGTATCATTGATAACCTTAGAGTCGAATAATTTAAATAACGACTTAAATACCGACATTGTGAATAGGCAAATTAATTCAGTTTCTCTCTCAGACTGCTGAGATGAGTTTGAGTGTAGCATCTTTGTATGTTTATGAGATTCGTGTTTTTGTCCATTTGCATGCAGAACTTTTTAAGAAAGAATGCAAGGTAAATAGTATATACCCAAATAAATTAATACTGCCTCTGGTCACAACTTCGTCATGTGCAAACAACAGCTATGTTATATGGGAATATTTTTTTTTAATAATTTGCATGATGATTAAGGAAATGCCAATAAATATTTTTAAGGCGAAACCAAAGAGATAGCTCATAGAAAAACGTTTTTACTCTTTAGAAGAATATTTCAACCTCTTAATTTGTAAATAACATTATTGTGGCTTGAGTTTAAATGATATGTATAGTTTTATATTTAAATTTTGCATTCCTGTTTCTGGTGAACATTATGAGATCTTACATATTGGTATATAGTATACCAATATGTAAGATCTCATAATGTACCATATTTCAAGCGAAATAAAGAGTCTTAGGCTTTGTCTTTCCCTTTGTCATCTGTCCTGGTAGTTCGATTTTGTTTCTTTGTTTTCTTTATGTCAAATGGTTGGCAGACAAACATACGGCCTGCCTGGTGGTAAGAAGCCACCGTAGCCTACAAACGCTTGCATCACTGCCGTGATACTCACGCTGCTCCTACCCCGTGGAGCTCTGGCGACCGTACTCGCCAATAGAAACACATCACCACAAAAATGTAGTGTTATTAAATACCAATTCAAATTTGATTGCGATCTTCTGTAAGGTACTGCTTCAGTTCAGGCTGCGACTAGTCCGCTGTATCCTACGTCCACTTAACCTTTTTTGGGATTGGTGCCCTTTTTATATGGGCGACGGGCTGGCAACCTGTCACAATTCGGAGGCCCTGTATGGCCCATACTGCCCTATGCAGCTTGATGTGTAATGAAATATTCCCTAAGACTCTGTTTGACCCCTATTCGGAGTACGAGCGTTATCTTATGTATGTATGCTTCTCTCCACTTTCCATAGTCATTTTCTAGTTCTAGCTTTAACTCTTTCTAAATCAAAACTATAAAAACTGTAAAGGGAGGATAAAACTTGTTGAGTTTCTTGCCGGTTCTTCTCAGAACAAGGCCTCCTGGTAGACTTTTCAACCGATGGCACCAAAATTGACTTTCATAAGTGTACCAATTGTACCTAAATGAATAATGAAATTTTGACTTTGACTTGACTTGACTAGCAAGGACAAATGATCACCCTGGGTTGAATTATATTATAAGTCCGTCTAGTATCAATCATATGGTTCAATTTAAAATATTTTTTAAACATTATACAAACCACAAGAATATTACACATATTTCAATAGGCGAGGAGGGTTAAAGAGGCAAGGAAAATAAAATCAGAAATAAATTCTATACCTAACATGTTAATAATTCCACATCATATTGTTGATAACTATGTAAATTTAAAAATAATGTCCACATAAATAACAAGCGTTATTTGATGTTTAAAATAATCACCATTCACAGACTGATCTAAATTTATCGCAAAGATACACACGCAAAATCACATTTGTATTACCCGGGAACGTTCATAAATAAATCGAATCAAAGTCCACAAGGGCTTATCAGAGGCGTTAATAGACTCTTGAAATTGGATATATGTTATCCCAATTCATATATTTTACAAAAAAAAATAGATTTCTTTTAATTTTAAATTGAAACGTATTTTTCATATATTCTACCATCGAACATGTTCAGAAAAACTTTTTATTTATATTTAATATATAACATCCTGGCATGTCATGCTCTGTATTTATTTGTCGCAATTACCAATAGAACAATAGAAGCCTGACCCATGGTAACTAGCACATTATCATACTAAATTAAATTACATTTTGCTATTTTCATCAACGCCGCAAAATTCAGTTTTATTAACATAAGGTATAATTATCTCTTTCTTGTCGTGCTCTTCATTGCTGAAGGACGTGTCCGTCCTGAAATGTCTTCGTCACGCTGGTTACTAACCTCTTTCATGCACTTTGATCTTCGGCCTGTCCCAGGGCGGTACTGTTAGGGAGGCATGTGAGGGATTTAACTTGGTCTGACCAGCGGTAGGTGATCGTCCGCGTGGGTTTTTCCCCTCCACTTTGCCCACCCGTACCAGTTTTTACAAGTTATCCCCTGATACTGCTATGTGACCAAGATAGCTGAGTATTCTTTGGTAACTAATTGTCGATATCGGTTTTGACTTTCAGTTGGTTGAGAATTGATTTATTTGTTCTTTTGGTAGTCCACGGAAAATGCTGCATACGTCTCCAGCACCACATTTCCAACGAATCTATTTTCTTTTCTTTATTTCAGACGCAAGAATTTTTCAAAACTCAACGCCGTATAGGAAAACACAAGAGTCTCAGTCCACCAGTCTCGAAACAGTCTCATTTTAGTGTTGTTGGAAATGTCAGTATGCTCATTGCAACTTTGGCCATTTGTGCTCTTCTCATAATTTCCCTCGCACACCCCCCCTTGTCACTAGGCATCGATCCGGTAAACAAACTCGTTTACAGTCTCTAAGTCTGCAAGATGTCCATTGCGAAAGAGTTGTCCTGCTCAATCTATGATCATGGCTTTAGTTTTGAATCTGTTGATCTTAAGTCCAACTAGTTGACTTTCTCGCTCAATTCTTCGAATAAGCACAACAAGTTCGGCCTCTGTAGATGCATACAGGATGGTTTTGTCCGCGTATCTAAGGTTACTTAGCCTACTGACATACCACCTATTAATATGCCATTATAATATTCCCATTCTTCAAGAGCCCTCCATTCCGATGTAATCATAATTCAATGCTATTTAATGTACCATAAAGACATATTTCCTTTTCACATTAGCCTAATGTTTAATTATACGAGGGTCATGCTTCAACTTTTCACATCAAAATCATTACAGATAACGGTAATATCTGGTCATTATATTACGAATGTGAAAATTAATGAAAGGTCCTCAAAGGGGTTTTATAATATTAAACAAAAAGGATATAATAATTTGCTACTATTACAACTTTGTTTCAGAATAGAAATTATTTAGCGGCCATTATAGGTATATCATTTGCGAATTAAACTTTGGGATTAGCTCTTAAAACTTATTAATTAGCGTAAAATATATATAGAGCCCAGACTGGGGTAATACCTCCACCTTACAGAAGACCACAGTCAAATAACACTTCATTTTTGTGGTGTTGTGTTTCTGTTGGTGAGTAAGGTCGCCAGAGGTCTACCGGGTAGGGAAGGGGCCTAGGGTTGGCGGCGTGGGAGTGTGACGTCATTGTGGCAAGCGTCTATAAGTTACGGTGTGCTTACTACCAGGCTGGTCGTATGCCTGACTGCCATCCAAATGAAATATAGTAATTTTTGTACTCATTGCAAAATTTTATTTATTTATTTATTATTATTCAATTAGACAGAACCCAATTACTTACATAATCACGCTCACATTCCTAAATGAGGTCGAGCAGAGCTTCGAGTAACATTCGGTTCCCCCCAAAATAGTGACAGGTTGCCAGCCTGTCGCCTACCCGATAACATCAACAAGAACAATAATTGTAACAAAACTATAAATATTTCACAATAAACATAATTACAGATGTCGGCAAACATCTAAATCGGGTTAGTTCCTCATTTATCAAAGCATTGGGAAACTTGACACGGTCTTCCAAATATGAAACTGCTACTTTAGAGACCAAAATATTTTAACACAATTTAATTTGCATTTTTTAACATATTTTTAAGGGGTATACTTAAAAACTATTCTTACTTATACTCTAAAGATAATACACGCAGCACAAATAAAAAATGTTTAAATTCAAAAACATTTTGTTTCCAACGGTGTCTTGTCCAAAACACGTTTCAATGTATGCATCTCTGCCGGGGGCGTAGCAGAATAACAAATTTTTCACTGTGGCTGCGTCCTGGCCGGAGGCGTGCTGGACTGGAACCCAAACGGCTAGATCGAAAAATATTATGTAAAAACGTCTTCATTCTTAATAAACAATCGCACGTCAACCATAGGCCACCGCGCATTTAATAATTTTGGTTTTCAAAAGAAAATTATATTTATTCAAATAGAAAACAAATTTCAATAGTTTTTGCGCATTCATTCGAGAATTCGAGACTGATATTCTCGAATAAGGAAAACGTTTACAAAAACCAATATTTCTTTTAAAACATAACCGTGGAGTAAATATTTCTATTCAACTTCGTTCATCTGAGTCCTGTCAATTAAGTTTTGCTTTTTGTTGTTATTCTATGAAAAGACTGACCCGGAATCAAACGATTTACGTTCCACAGCCCCTGTTTTAACGTTTGGAAATACGTTACGTATACGTGACTCCTGGGGTTCCGTAACCCAACGATATACCTTGTTTCGGAAACATCAACAACTTAACGTTTGTTGACAAAAAACGCCACCACCTCCCCGTTATTGGACGAGGAGAACGCACCGGCTGCGGATGTGTCACTGCCGGACGGGACCACGGCAACCTATGCGGATACTTCTACGACCGCATGTTTCATAGCCTCTGTGCAGTTTTCTTCCTACACTATTGCCTATTTTTTTGGTATTGTTACTCGTTGAAACTATGTTTATCGTTTGCCACTTGCCTAGGCCATCTGGTAGGTTAATATGAATAAAAAATATCAGTATCTATTGGTAAAAAAGTGTAATTATTCAATTAACCTAATCACCACTGAAACGAAATATTAAAAATGACAGAGGCGATATTTATAGCGAGAACTAATTATGTATTTTATTTACTAAGAATACATTATCTAAAATAACCCGGTTCATGAATATCATACCTAAAACTTAATGACGGACTGAAAAAGGCGACTACAAAAACCTCCACAAAGAATTCACGCGGACAAAGTCACGGGCGGAGCGCTAGTAGTAATATTTAAATACAAACATTAAAAAACAGGCGGCACTATCGTCAATAATACCAAAGGTTTCAAATTAATATCCACCCTAAGGCATTTCCAGTAATGTTTGTTTATGACAAACATATTGTAGGTACAAATATAATTTCAGCGCTTCAATATTTAATATCAGCTATTTGAGCAGCACTTGAATTCGAAATACATATTATTTAAATTGAACAAAATTCCATATGCATTAAAGGATTTTAATTAAATTGAATATTGTGAATTACAAAAGGTGAGTTATAGTCAAAACAAGTCACCAATTAGAAGATTCGTAAAGTGATTTCAATAATCAAAAGCTTATATCAAAAGTATTTTTGATTATTACTTTTTAATTAATTATAATGATATTTACCTAACTTGATAAGTAAACACCGTCACTGGGCGTTTTAATAATTAGTTCTTCCCCTAACTCTGTATTGTCATAAAAAATAATGAAACTTCCGATGATACACATAATTAAATGATTAATTATAATTAGGGAGGTCAATAGTGAATATCGAAACTTTTTTATTCTGATCATTGCAGTCAAAGTTTTAGGGGAAAGTAATAAAATTTTGGACCGACTCGTTTAAAATACTTTACCATAATAATATTGTCAGCAACTGGCAATTAAATAAACATTTTGCTTTTTAGCAAAATTCAAGTACATTAATTAATAATAAAACTAAATATCGTGTTGGCAGCCGTAACAAATACATTGTTGTAGAGTTTTGCTCTTTGAAGGCTTAACTTAGATTTTCGCATTTCAACAATTCTAAATATATTTCAGAGTGGATTTAGTGCAATCAAAGCGGTGCTAATGCACAATGTTGTTCAATTATTAGGTATTATTCATGAAAGGTATTACGATGTGAATTAATTTTGAGGAGGTTGATGGCATCACGGTCGTACATACGGAAAGATCACAAAAGCTTAGCTTTCAAGTGCGTGGTCGGAACTTGGATGGGTAACCTGAAATTTATTAACTCAATTTTCTTTTAAGACGCTTTAAGCTAGTGGTCCCAGCTGCTGTCGAAAGTTGGTGTTCATTTCTAAGGCCGGCAGCTTGCCGCCACCAATTCTTGTGTCAGGCAGGCTACCGGTCGTAAAAATCTAATGCTAAATAAAACCTATACTGCGTCAAACCACTGGGAGCAAGGTACGATAAAGGAATGCCTTTGTGGCCCAAGTTTTATAGTAGTGTAAGATACGACATTAAGTGCAAATCAAATCAAATCACTTTATTTGCGAAATATGGGTACAAAAATGTAGGTCTTAAAAGCTAACAGAGTGCCATATCCTACCATTGATGTTGTGCAAACATAATTATAGCTTTAACGTAGTCAATAGCATTTAAGATATTTCACATTAGTTGTTATGAGAATGACAACAATAATAATATCTACATCTACATGCAGTGTATTGAAGTGCAGTGGATCATTCGACAGAAATGCGAACTCTCATTCTCATAATGCTTGTTTAAAAGTTAATTAATACGATGTAATAAAGGAATAAATTTGAAAACCCATTTGAAAACTAACGAGGTTGAACGAAGTGGCGTATCTACTAATTTCTGTGCTTCTTTTATAGTGTAACAAATCTGAGATACCTACAGATTTTATCTATAGATTACATTTGGAAATGTTACAGCTAGAATGACGTCAGCATTTCCGAATCAGAACTTAACATACCGAAGCGGAATTTTGCATAATCTTTTTGCCTCTCTTGAGAATCAAGGAACGTTGCTTCAAGCGATTTCAGCAAATGGAAGGTGATTTTAGACTCCACGCTGAAGCAAATTCCCTGAAGTTATTAACTGTATTGATTATGATCAGAATTTTTGTTCAAAAAAAAAAGCTTAGAAATTAAGTCTAGAACTATAAAATTGACGACCAAATATTTAAGCGAACATCATTTACCTAAGTTTTCAACATCATCATCATATCAACCGAGAGACGCCCCCTGTTGAACACAGCGTCCCCCAAGGATCTTCAGACCTATCGGTCCTGCGCTGCCCGCATCCAGCAGCTTCCCGTGGCCTTTATCCATCGGTCTACCTTGGGGGCCTACCAACACTACGTCTCCCTGTAAGTAAACGCCATTCGAAAACATTTAGCTTCAACGGCAGTCAGTCCTCTTCATAACGTGCCTACTGTCACTTGAAGTG
Source organism: Elophila nymphaeata (assembly GCA_955850985.1). Classification (NCBI taxonomy): domain Eukaryota; kingdom Metazoa; phylum Arthropoda; class Insecta; order Lepidoptera; family Crambidae; genus Elophila; species Elophila nymphaeata. The sequence continues at coordinate 10,124,637 of OY039080.1, forward strand.
CCTAAGTTTTAGCTAAGCAGTCCTCCAATGATTTATAAGTGCATTATAAAAAGCGAGTTTTTGTTTCTCATGAATAAAGCTAAAAGTAAGGGAAAGTCCACACATAAATTTATTTTACGGCCGGCTATGAAATTCTTCTACTATTTTTTTATTACGAATACAGTTTGATTACCTCCGTATAAAATTCTTTAAGTGTGAAATATACTCGAAGTTAATCATAACTTTATAGCTGCAATATATAAGTCCGTTTATGCCTGACCACGGGCCGTTGAGTAGAAACAGCGCAAACCCCACAATGCGATGCGTCACTGGAACGCGCAATTCAAAACGCATGTAAGGCTCTAGATAGGCTACATTTCAACTACACTCCGACTCCGTAATTGCAGTTTGTATGCAGTGAGTTTTACTACAACAAAACTGCCAATCGTGCAATCCAATGGCAATCGGTGTGCAACTGGGGTCCAGATCCAACGATTGCAAGCTTCGTGCGACTTGACCGAATGTACTCGGACTCAATGTTTGGATAATCGTTTAATTGCAATCGTCCTAACGTGCATTGAAATTGCGATTTGCTAGTCAGAGTGACTAGGGAACTCTGTATCTGCAGGGCAGATTACCTGTCTTTCCGTATACAAACCAGGTAGAATACATTTTACCGGTAAGGTTGTGCTTGATTTCTTTTAAGAAAAGAAGAAAAAACAGTCAAATATATAGACTATACCTACACTCTCTACTCATGGGTCACACTCATCAACAGCTCATATAATGTCCCCACCGAGGGGCTCGAGCCTACCCCACATTATGGGCGATTAGGCCTTAGTCAACCATGCTGTCCAAGTGCGGGTTGGTCGACTTCACACACAACCTAAGAATTTCTTCATAGGTGTGTGCAGGTTTCCTCACGATGTTTTCCTTCACTGTAAAAGCGTCGATTAAACGTACATATGAATTCAAAATTTGAAAACACATTCGTACGTGGCGGGGATCGAACTTGTGCCTCCCGGGTGGGAGACGACACCACCGACGCTTCATGGGTCACACATTACCCCTTTATTTAGGGGGACACGTCAGGCCAGGGTGGCTGTCGGAAAATAGCTGCATTAAAAATGCATTATCAGAAGTCTAAAAACAACTTGTAAGACTCTGAGATTAAGGTTCTTTTTCTTCTTCTACGGCTTCTCGACGACTTTTATACCTATTTTACGCAAAGATAGTGTTCCAGGTTAATTACACAAGAAGGAGACTCCGGTGTCAACAGGCGTTACCTATTTTATAAATGTCTTCAAGATAATTTTGAATTCAGCTTGGACTTAAACGCATTAGACTATCAATTGGACAGCAGGGTTTAAATCGCATTGAAGCCAATTTATATGTAGCAGGGGTGCCCCAATTCTATCACGCACAAACCAAATGGTTCACTCAATTCAAGAGCTCTCGAAATCGTTATCGAAATGCATTGTATGGAAATTGGTTCGCCACCGTGGACGCTGCCGTAACTTAAAACTAGCCTTCATACGAAGGGGATTGCTTCAACTATTTGTTATTTAAGCTCTAATTAACTCCGAACAGCGAAGTTCGTTTTATGTTAGATGCGAGGGAATTTTGAGCTGCGGGATGTAGAATTTCAATGTTATAGAGTGGAATATGGGAAAAGTCAATCAATATATTGTTAATTAGGGCATTTTCGTTGGATTTATGTACATGTACGCCTGCTTTTCACAAAAAGTCAAATCTTTGGTAAAGTCTGGATAAGTGTGGCTTGTTGACGTGGAGTTCGGAGTTCGAAAAACTCCAAAATAAATATCTGGTGACGTCAAATTCGAATTCAGATTTAGATCTCAATTTTAATCGCCTTCTTGATATAGTGATTTGCTAACTGGAATTAGATACAGAATCGAATTTATTCCCAAAGGAGTAAAAGTGTTCGGTTAGGTTATTGTGTTCCAACATTTAAGCTGGTATTATAGAATGAGTCAAGAATCAACGCCGTACTAAGCGTTGTACGTTTCTATTACTTTGTGCCTGATAGAAAGTGACAAACGACTCTCAATACATAATTAATTTCTGAGTGTGATTCTGAGAAGATAGCCAGTTCCTCCGTGGTTGAGGGATCAGGGTTTGTCTCGCTTCTACCTTATGCGGACTTTATCATACTTAATATAGGAGAGGTGATGTCGAAGAGTCTCCCCGTCAAGTATATCAAAAATCTCGCTTTTATTTTTTGTCATGTGCCCCTTAGCGAAAATGAATTAATTTACTTTTAGAGACTTAAAACTTTACCAAAGACTCAAATAAAATACACTGACTTTTTATTTAAGCAACCACTTAGCTAAGCCATAGACTTTAACTTCTGAATTTCGATGCCGGGAAGGAAAATTCGCTTCACGTACATTTTGCACGTTAGCGATGTTGACTTTGATGTAAGTACATACACTTTCAGCACATTGTTACAAGAATAGATTTTAAAATGAAGTATTGTCTCGATCTAATGCTACCGATGGCAATACATACTGCACCGACAGTAAATAAACCGGAAGCAGGGTAAAAGAAAAAATTGTTAATTTAGTCATAATTATTACTATTGAACAACCGATTTTACCTCCACATCAAATATTCTGAAGAACAAGCACCTTTCGAGTATATTAAGCGCTTTAGAGTAGTGAACGGGCTAAGCTAAAGTCCCAAATTCGTGAATTAAGCAAATAGTAGACAAGCAATTAATGACGCAATAGACGTTAAGAAATATATAGGAGGATAAAAATAAACTAGTATTTATTTTCGCGTGTTTGAAATTTTGACCGACATGGGAATGAAATGGAAGATGGAAATACAAACAAATCTATCTATAAAACGTATATTGGAAATATTATGTGTATGATAAGTAAAAAACTAAGTACCAAAAATTAAAATGCTGCTCAAAGTAACTATTCCACAGGGACGAAGTTGTGAGCAAAAGCCAGTCACTGCTTTGCACTATTCGTCATTGTAAGTTGTGGTTTAGATTGGATAAAAATGTTAGACGAAAAAATGTTTCTATTTTGACTTTCTCGTATACCGTAGAATAGAGGAAGTTTTGTAATCGAAAAAATTCGACCTCGAGATTTTGACGGATTTACACGTTTTTGGAATTATGTCTGTGTGTCTGTCCGTTAGCACGATAACTCGAGTATTCTTTGATTTATTGCAACCAAATTTAACATGCATGTATAACATCAAAATATAAGATTTCTATCAACTTTTGAGTCGTCGATCACGAAAGTTAAGTAACCAAGTGTGTGGTCTCAGATGGGTGATCAAATCAACTTTTGACTCGTCGATCACGAAAGTTAAGTAACCAAGTGTGTGGTCTCGGATGGGTGACCAAAATTTAACATGCATGTATGACATCAAAATATAAGGTTTCTATCAACTTGTGAGTCGTTTCCGGTATACGAGAAAGTCAAGGGGAGGCCACTCCCTATTCTTTTTCGTTCTTAAATTTAGTGAAATGCCTTTCGAAAACATATGTTAAATACGGAGACGCCAAGCAATAAATGTTTGATTAGTTTATTTAAATGAGGTTGTTGATCGAGCTGCTGGAGCTCACAGCTATTGGAAAGAACGTGTAAAAGCGTAATTTCCTATTTTATATAAAAAAGCTTAAGGAATATTCAACGTATACATAAACGTACAAACCTTAAGTGGGGCTGTTGGATTTCCCTCAGTCTAAACTGCGAAAAATGGCAACGTCACGTACCCTTTTAAGTGATTTTCGCCACTTAACTGAATGTCTCATAATTTTTTATTAAAGTTATGTACGTAAGTACTCGGGCTATTTATTTTATGCGTCAGTATTTTTAGTCTTTATTTGCCGATAAAACTTAATTTAATTTTGTATAAAGACCTTTGCTTTAATGATACTGGCAAATTATTCTGCTTTTTAATCGAATTTTCATGTCGTGTAAATTTATTTTGAATGAGCAATAAAATGATTAAAATTCATAAATAGAAAAATATGCGAAAATAAGTGATTAGTCTTTCTTTATAAATTTAATCGAATTGTTTAATTGAACAAATGGCATGTTTTGAAAGCAGAAGATTGGTTTCAAATTTGTTTTTATTTTAGGCCTTTTGTATTCTCCGAGAGGGTAGGATGCCCTTTCCCTATATGAATAAAAAAATAAATAATTATATGTCCTTGCAACATCTTTGATGTATAGCAAGTTAGAGCAGCATTATGTACGGATAGTAAATTCATATAAATGCATGACGCTCATAATCCCAGAATATTTAAGCTGTATGTAGCATTGGGTCACACATAAAGTCATAACTGGCAGTATTGTGCTGGTAGTGTTCCAAAATAGTGACAGGTTGCCGGCTTGTTGCCTTCATAAAAGGGATATCAAACTCAAAAAATAACTTTCCATGAACCAACAAACAAAACGCAACCAAGACAGATTTTAATGACTAAAAACTTCTCATGAGTCCGGGTACAACTGTCGATAACCCACATACGGCTAAGAAGATTGTCTATGTCTATGTATACGATTGTCAAAGCTTAAACCTTTCCAGACGTGCGCACGAGCTCGTGCTCGTGTACGTGTTCGTACACACTGCGAGCCGCGAACGGCAATTGGACGCGTCAAATTCAACGCGCGCGTGCTTCTGTTCACATACCTCTAGCGAACGGTTCACGTGCAAGAAAGAAAATACGAAATTAGAAAAATTTGCTTCAATATAGAAATCTCACAACCAAATACCTACGAAACTTATCTAACGGCCAGTTTCAATATTTAATGCATGAATAGAGATCGCCCTACCACATTTTTGTTGACAAGTAACCGTTGTTATTTTTAGTAATTTAACAATAATTGCTTGGCAATAAAGCCTCAATAAACGTACTTTTATCTACCGATAGAATACTAAATCCGTTCGTTCGTCAATTTTCAATTTATCAAGAAATAAAGTACCTTTAAACAGCTCCTGTCATATAAATAAGAAGTGATTCTGTAAACAGATAAGTCGTGAATTACGGTTCTTATTAAAAAAAAAACTTATTACATACAGTAATAATTATGTACGATATCGATGTATTTCAATTCTAATCTCTTCGTGAATCGCTTGATAAAGCACTCCGACGTATTTCTGTTCAAAACGTCAACACGTTAAATAAGCAAAGCGTCTGAATAATTTACGAGTGAGCGAGTGTGTTCCTTAGGTGCTTATTGAATTAGAATACGCGTTAACGCTTGCATTGGCGTAAAGAAAATATTATGAAAAGAGCTTTCTTATGTGAAATCTAAAAATGTTTCACCTATTATTTTATACATATAACACGATAAGACTCAATGTTGACATTGTTGTACTAAGCTACACTACATCGAAGTATCTTTTTTTAATGTATATAGGTTATATTTTCATTACTCGAATGTAGTTATATCTAAGTACTAATACATCTAATATTCAAATAACGAATGCATTTTACTTCTAAAATAGCAAATGAAAAGTAAAATGTCTTTATTTCTCAAAATTTTTAATTATTTCAAAATCATAAATTTAAGCTTTGACGAAGATATAGTCGCAATTAATGAGACATGGATACGTGAGGGCCAGGAGCAGCGTGCTCCCAAGGTGCCCGGTTACCAACTGCGCAACACTCCTCGTCCATTGACGATGCGACGGGGACGAGGTGGAGGCGTCGCTTTTTATATTAAAAGTGGTATCCGCGCACGTCTAGAACCACATCCCGCTGCTGAAATTGAACAAATGTGGGTATCAACAACGGTCAATGGACTTAGATTCATAATAGGTACCGCTTACCGCCCTAATTGGATCAACGTTGACATTTTTTTGGATGCGCTCACGGAATCGGTTTTATGTTTTTCGAACTTTGACCACGTTATATTGTTGGGCGATTTTAACATCAATGTTCAGGATAGTTGTAATGAAAAATTTATCAAGTTAAACAGCTTTCTGCAATGTCTTGGACTTGTACAGGTAGTGACCGAAGTGACCCACTTTTCTGTAGAGAGTGAATCACTGATAGATTTAGTATGTACTAAATCTATCAGCCTGTGTTCATGAAACTGTTGTTGCAAATATTACTGGTTCCCTCGGACACGCCATGGTTAATGTAACACTTTCAGTAAAACGCAATAAAGTCCCGCCTAGAACAGTTACATATAGGCCTCTTAAAAATATAGACTTTGATAAATTCAACAAAGATTTGGTTGACATAGCTTGGGAATCTGTATGTGATCTTGACTCTGTAGACTTGATGGTAAGTACTTTTAACTCACTCATTCTGACGCTTTTTGATGTGCACGCACCAATGAAAACAGCTAAATTTAAACATAACCATACCTTGCCGTGGATAACCGATACCATAAAGACTATGATTGATATGCGCGATAAAGCTTATAAGAAGTTTCGGCAGTCCAGGACTATACCAAACAAACAATATTATGTTGAATTGAAAAAGCTTCTTGTCACCAGTATTTTCAATGAGAAAAGAGCATACTATAACTCTCACATTAACAGTAATTACAAAAACTCAAAATTACTTTGGAAAAACTTGAGAGAGAATATAGTAGGCAATTCCTCGAAAAATTATGGATTCCCAGATCACTTTAATGACCCGAATGTTGTTAACGCTCATTTCCTTGATGTTCCCGGAGATGGTAATGTCCCTCAGGCTGAGATGAACTTTTACAAACATAGCTCATTTGGAAATGTTGCTTTTGATATACATCCGGTACATGAGAATTTAGTGGCAAAATATCTCCTATCTATCTCTACAAACGCCGTGGGTGTGGATGGTATAAGTAGGGATATGATATTGCTTACGCTTCCGAGGTCTCTCACTGCTATCACTGCTATTATAAATAAATCATTGCTATCGGGTCAGGTCCCAGGTCTCTGGAAATCAGCTCTGGTATCGCCTTACCCTAAGGTCACTAATCCCACGGAATTAAAGCAACTTAGACCGATAAGTATTTTGCCACTCCTATCAAAGGTTTTAGAAAAATCAGTGTATGATCAATTCAGTAAGTTTGTGGAGGCAAATGGAATTTTACCTGAATTGCAGTCTGGTTTCCGAAAGGGGGTTGGCACAGTTACCGCGCTGTTGGATGTAACTGACAATGTCCTCGCCCAGCAGGAGGCAGGTAATGGTACCTGCTTAGCACTTCTAGATTTCTCACGTGCGTTCGATTGTTTAAATATACCTTTGCTCCTGGCTAAGCTGAGATACTATGGTGTTACTTCTACTGCTCTAAAGTGGTTTGAGTGCTATCTTAGTGATCGGTACCAATCCGTTAAGCTCGTTCGAGATAATGGCACTATCATTGTATCTGAGCCCAAACTATTGCAACGGGGTGTACCACAGGGATCTATACTGGGGCCCTTACTGTTTATTGTTTATAGTGCTGATATCGTGAAGACAATCAAGTATTGTAGCTATCATTTATACGCTGACGATATACAACTCTATCTATCAGGGAGCATACTTGACTTCCATACAGTTTTAAATAATATGAACGAGGATCTTAACAGGGTCTCTACGTAGGCTGATAATAATGGATTAGTTCTTAACCCAGGTAAGTCTAAATATATGATACTAGGGACCAAAAATCAAGTCTCAGCGTGCTTAAACAGTAACCTGGATGTTAAAATCTGTGGCCAGGCCATTGAGAGAGTAGCAGAAGCACGAAATTTGGGTATTGTGCTTGATAGTCATCTGCGTTTTGAGACTCATGTTACTAATTTGGTCAAGTCATGTTTTTATCGTCTGAAGACACTGTATGGAATCCGTGACTTACTGGAGGAGAGAGTGCGTGTTCTTCTGTGCGAGTCGCTAGTACTGTCGAAACTTAATTATGGGGATCTGATATATGGGCCACGTTTGCAGTCAAAGACTCGACGCCTTATTCAGCGTGTCCAAAACGCTTGTTGCCGTTTTTGCTTCAAGATTCCCCCCAGAACGCATGTTTCACCATACCTGAATGGGGCTATGATGCTTAACATGACTTCTAGGAGACATCTTCACCTGGCTAGTCTGTTGTTCGATGTAATTAACTCAAAAACCCCAACATACCTATATTCTAAAATAAAAATATCACCGTTTCATAGCAGGTATGGAACCAGATCTACTAGGAGGTGTCTCTTGGAGGTTCATGCACATAAGACCACGGCATTCACCGGTAGTTTCCGCTACCTTGCTACCAAGTGTTGGAACAATATACCCCCACCGTTGAGACGGATCGCTTCTAAGTACACTTTTAAAAGAAAACTGAAATCTTTGCTTTTGGAAAAGCAATGTGTGGGTATACCAAACGGGTACTCGGTGGCGGATTTTGCTGTCTGACTAACTTTTTTGGCCGGGATCTGGCTATCAGATCTAGCACATGTGGGATTGATCACTGGGAGCCGGAGTAGATTGGTCATATCATTGTAATATTAAGAGAGCAAACCATTTATTAATAAGAAATTTATGTAGATTTTATTTAGTGCTGGATATCTATGTAATTAATATGTAATCATTTTTATATTAGAATATTTGCTGTGTATATATTTATTTAACATTTCCATATCATGTAGCATTTTTGTTTTTTCTTTCTGTCCTCCGTTGGGTTATAGCAGAATACCAGTGCTTTGCTTAAAAAGCAAAACCAGTCACTGAGCTATCACCCTTTTGTATTTCTGCAGCACACATATATTGCAATGTAATATCAAATTATTTAGTGTGTATAGTTAGATTACTCTTTATTTTTTGTTGTGTATGTGTGTTGTAAAAACTATACAAATAAAGTTTTCATTCATTCATTCATTCATTCAAGTTATATGATATGCTTTTTTATTAAGTAATCATTGTTTTTTTTTTAATAAGTAATCATTGTTTTTTACCCATACAAAAAGAGAAGATTTATTAGAAAAAAATACACTGGAAGAAATCGACCTGCCCCAGGCGGGAATATCTTAGGTTCGATTCCCACCTGGGGCAGGTCGATTTATTCATGTGTATTTTTTCTAGTTTGTAAACGAAAAAATGATTCCAGAAGATTATTATTTTTTAGTCCGTGACATAGCGAGTAGAAGAAGTAAAATATATTCGGTCTTTGAATATTAGATGTATTTAATGCTAATACATATCTATTTTGGCCAATGAAAATTAGATGTAACGTTACTTATTAAAAAAGATACTTCGATGTAGGTACTATAGCATAGTACAATCATACTTAAGAGTTACCAGGTTTACCTCTCAACTACCACGGGCGTCGATCGCTGCCCGCCAATTTGCTCCGTTATAAATAAATAAATAAATATGAAACTTTATATATATCCCCTGTGTCTCCGTAAATAAGAGTACCTATTAACTCTTTGTATTTTTTTTATTTTTATTTTTCTATTTATTTGACTGGACGGCGTGTAATGGCGCACCTGGTCCCTGACAGGATAAAATACAGTTGAAACATTTTCAGATTTAACTCGTTAAGCCCCGTTCGCGCTCAGGAGCGCGAGAACACAATTAAAATCAATTGTGTCTGGATATTAATAATCGTCCAGGGATTAACATGAGTAACCCTATGAAAAGTGTGTTTAAAAGCGTTACATGTAAAATAAGAAACATGGAGCTTTGATTAAAAAGAGATTTTCACTTCGTTCCATTTCTATAAAATCCAAAATAAGGAAATAACATGTTGAGAAATCAAAACGAATGAAATCGAATTTATTATGTTTACAAGGGTATTAGGTAGCTTATCTTATTATATAAAATTAAATTTTGATCGGTTGCCGAGAAACCCTAATTTGTATTCAAGACCATTGTATCGAGTGATTAGGTAACTTAAGTTCGTAGGTACTAATGAACGTCACGTAAAGTTTAATTATGACTCCAACTACTGTTAACTTAACTAAAAGTTAAGGTAATGGGCATGCTCTGAACACTAAATTTGGATTGTAGTCATGTACTATATATATATACTAAGTATATGTTTGTGAGCTTTTGTAGTGACTCTGATCTGTCAGTGTACCTATATATAAAAATGAATTGTTGTTCGCTACTCGCGCTAAAACTCGACAACGGCTAGAGATTTGGCTAATTTTGGTTTTAAAATTTGTGGAGTGCAGGCAAAGTTTGAATGGTGAGAAAGTATAGAAAAATTGAGAGGAACATAGTAAAACAACCTCTTTATTCCCAGATTAACTGTTTCTACTTGTTTTCCTTTGTAAAGTACGTTCATTAAATGCTATAGTTAGTATTTTGTAATGTCCCCAAGAAAACGGCGTAAATTTCCGTGAAATAACCCGAAATGTATTTGTTAGTATTTCCGATCAGGATCCCCGATCCTTCTTCCACGAATAAGTTAGTAAATCTATAAATAATCGAAGCAAAACAGCCCACTTCATTAGGTAAACTTTTGAAATGACTAGCCTGCTTTGGCGCTCGGTAACGAAACATAATTTGGCTGTATGCCAGCCGTGGGACTAGTCAAGTTTTATTAGTTGCCCAAGTTCGATTTAATTTAATGGATTAGTTTGGTACCGTAACGGTTGTCAATATGTTCTATTTTCCCGGTAAAAGAATAGGTGAAACTGGTGAATTTTTTTTAAACTAAGCACACTTTAAGAAAAACAACAACATTATTCATTATTGGTTTATATTATTAATGAATATGGTATTATAATTTAATAATGTTTGTGAACTAGATACGAAACGATCAATATAACAATGACTTTTCTTTAATATCTGCAAGTTGTCAAAGAAGTGATCAGTAAACCATAAACTGTTGGTTTTTAAAAACATGTGCAATTTTGTATTTTAACAATAAAATTATCTTTAATGCTTTTCGTATAATAGTTATGTATTTCCAACCCATATCATTCCATCCTTTTTTTTTAATTGTAGGGCAACATATTTATTTGATGTATGTACTTATGTTATAACAAACATAAAATCGTAATCAATGAAAATGAAATGACGATAATAAACCAAGAAAACTTTTTTAATAGACAGCATCTTGCACAAAGTTTTATAATAAGAAACAATAAAAAAACTTACATTTTCTGCGCTAAATGTTCATTTGGGCGTCATTTTCTCTCATTTGCATTTCCGAGGGACGAAAGTTTTCTGTAAAGAGAGAAAAATACAATGCAGAGATTCTGAACGGACAATACATCAACAAAGTTACTACTTTCATAAGGAACCGCGCAAGAAATCGGAATAACGCAATAAGAGCTGTTTATTATATACTTTACAAGTTTTCTAAAGCCAGCGATATACTAGAACACAGGAATACACCAGGTATACACTGGGATACATAACTGAACTCTACTATTTAGGTATTAAAAAATGAAAGGAAGTATTTTTTATGGAAAAGGGGACAAACGAGCAGACGGTTCATGGTAAGTGATCACCACCGCCCCATGGACATTTGCAACACCAGAGGAATCGCAAATGCGTTGCCGCTCTTTAAGGAAAGAATACGCTCTTTTTTGAAGATGTTTACGTCGTGTCGGTTCGGGAATACTGCTTGCGAAAGCTGGTTCCACAGTCTTATGGTTCGCGGTAGAAAATTTTGCGAATAAAGCACGGTATTGGACAACCATAGGCATCAAGACTGTAGGCTTTGACGTCGCCAGGAACAGTGGCGGAATGTAGCAGTTGGCATAAATCTGAAAAAAATCTCAGAACTCCGTGATATAAGCGACAGAAGATGCAACAATGATGCCACATGCCATCATACGCAATTCCAAAGTGTCAAGTCGATCAGAAAAGTGTAAAAAGATCTATACACAACTTATGACCGTTATAAATAGATTGTTGTTTACATTGAAGCATCAAGTCTGTAGGTACATCTTTCGAAAGACACAGAGATATATACGAACAAAATAAAAACACAATAATTTTGTTTAGTTTCACAAACCTTCTTTAAAATAATCCAATATAAAAGATTTATTTGACCTAGGATTGTGTATTAAGTGTTAGATTTTTAATCTTCCCGCGGAGCGTGTTTGCACAATAAACATTATTTTTACTTTCACTGAAAGATTTATGACCGTTCGATGTAAGTGGATCTTCTATTAGCAAAGCGGATAGCAAAAAGTCGGGATCGAGCTCCGCTTTATAAAAAGTCTGTGTTGTTCATTATTATAATTACTTTCTATTCAACTTAAACAAAGAAGAGAAAATGTATACAACCATCATTGTTGTTTTAATTTCAAGAATATTTTTTTTTTGTCAATTTTAGACTGTTTTATTATTTTTTGCTAAATTAGGTACTTGCTGGGAAAAAATGTTTATTTATTTCAAAACAATTGCTCAGATAAGTACATTAACTGACTTAATGTATGTAGAAGACAATAGCTTAAATAAATGACTAACCAAAGCTTAGTGCTACAACAAAAAGATCTATAAGGATATATATTTGAAGGTCACAGAAATAGTGAAAACTAATACATTACCTTTATACGTATGCACAAACGAACTTGATTTTTTATTTTATTTTATTTTCACAATTTGAGGAAAACTTACAGCTAGGTACATAATTTGATGGCCAATTAAAAGTTTCCACTTATTGATATATTAAGTAAACTACAACAGTCGCAGTCCAATTTATTATTTTCTGAGCAGGTATAATAATTTATATTACTTTGTTTGTAAATTATAACAGGAAGAAAAAAATATATAAACTAAATATATATAAATTAAATATAATTAAATTGCCAGCTACATTGTTTTTACTTATCTCTCTCCTCATGTAAGTGAGTATTTTGCGTTTTTGAGAGTAAATATTTAAGCCTACCTTTAGTAGGCTGATGACGATGTTATTAATATTAAATGAAATATTTTCTTCAACACTTCGAAATCTCATAGACAGTGAAAGTCATTCCAAACCTTGCGTGATTTCATTATTTGTAGGAAATCGAGGTCATATTTCATAGCATGTGGTCGCCTAATGCTTATTACATTTTAGTAGATTATGAACATTTGTATAAATGAACCAGAATGGGGTACAATTTACGGTTTTTCAAGCAGATCGTATTATGATTATCTTGTGTAGAATATACAAAAGGCAACGGGTCTATGTTATTATCTAATAAATAAGCGTTGAAAGAAATGTATGGGCTACCTTAGCCTAACTGGAATACAGAAATATGGGAACAGGATTACCAATTTAAAGATGCTTTGTAGGATAAAAGAAGGAATTTATTACATAAATAATCTCTTTGTTGTTCGAAGATAAGAATACCTATATAAATTACTGTGCAGCCTTTTATGTATTGACTTTTCAAGAGCAGGTTTAGGGCTGTAACTTCATTACACTTACGTACTGCATGCCAATTTAATAATTATCGTTTATTTCCCATGAAGATGTTCAACATTATTATGTAAAATAATAACAAATGCATTACAAAAGAAAAAATCCAATCTAGGGGCCTGAACTAGGATAATCCTGTTTCAGGCAGTTACGTCGAAAATAAATGTAAAAATAAAAATAATCTTGAAAGTATAATTATCACCACATTACTAAATACAATCTTATTTTTATAAAATAAAATATGTCTGACAATAAAACATAAATTATGTAAATTAGTTGTAATTTTGTCGTCCTAGTTAGTAAAATAAAGACGACAGAAATTTTAATAAAACTTAATATGTAAATTAGTAGTAATTTAGTCGTCCTTATTAGTAAAATAATAACGACAACATTTATAATAACAACAATATTTATAATAACGACAACATTTAAAATGACAACAACATTTTAAATGGTGAAAGAGCGTTTTGCAAAGGTGGTATAGTCTGACTGAAGTATTAAAAGTTTTTTTTTCATTTCGTCGCAGAATCACGCGTAATGCAACTGTGGGCTGACAGGGGTTTTCCACCTATTTACCGTACTTAATTAAAATATTATCGAACTCTAAGGGAGGGGTGTACTAACATAATACTATGGCAGCATAGTACCTACCTACTTAGTTTCAGAAACTATAACCTACCTATATGGTAACATGGTGGACACTACAAATTAGGATATATAATACGACGACCTCCATTTTTTTCTAATGATCTCCATAAAGCATAAAATATTCGCGCGAGTATTAAAAGGTCTGTGGCGCGGTGGATCTATAGCAAAACGCAGATTTATTTGCGGAATTAATTTTTTTGTTAATGCACTACTGAATTCTGCGTGAAAAATTGCAGGGAGAGATGACGGAATGGGAGAATTCTAATTAGTTCTAATTAGGCGAAGTAATATATGTTGTTAATATTAAAGTTAGCAGTAAACTAGACTCCAATACGAAACGGTCGTTGTTTGTTGTTCACTCTCCGTCCCCATATTGCTACAGCTAAACAGGACTTTGAAGATCTCATGAACTATGTTCAATACGATACACATGAAGTTATACGCAAGATAACCAAGAGAAGCGCTATAATAAGTTTTATAGTAAGGTTAAACACAATACCTTTTCGATGTATTAGTAGATCAAGTATAATAAAAATTTCAGTCGTAATTTAAGAGCCATCAATTTGATTCTATCGTAGTGATTTTGATAGTTTCTAGACAATTACTATTCAAATCTTGCTTTGCCTCAAAGTTATTATTGCTTTAGGATAAATGTATTGAAATTCTCGAGCCCACGATCCTATAATCAAATTTAATTAGAGCCATTATTTGATTGAAACAGGACTTTTCCATAATGATGTAACGACAAAGTATTCGATATTAACATTCCAACGAATTTAAATGTCCTTAATTGACTTCATTTAATTACCTCTCTTTACCGGCACGTTGAAAGCGTAAGTAGGGAAAATAAACAGACGTAGGCACTTATTTGGACAAACGATGTAAATGAAAACGACAAAAGCAGATAAAAGGAAATTTCCATTAAACAAGCGTAAAATAAATAAGCCATTCAGGTAGGTGCGGCATCAAAAACTTTATAAAATATATTATGAAAATTCCAATTACAGATGCGATATTTTAAATAATCCGCTACAGTCAATGAAGCCTTTTTATTTAAATTATTTCTTTGATTTCAATTTTGGGTTGTGAATTCATGTGACCTGACTGATGAAAAAACACTTTGAAAGTTTCGCGATTCTGACTGGTCATAGAAAATTAATAGCATGTTATTATGTTAGACTTTGAGATCATAATTCGAATACTATGACATGAGTGTAGATAAATATGTTTATCAAAAAAAACCTGCAACATAGTGAACATTATAACAACGGTCTGACTCACTGTTATTACAGTTAGTTTTCTGAAAAAAATACAAACTTATGGCAAACTTATTTTAGACGGCCAAATTAAATTACTTAGACAAAGAATCCAAGGTGTCCCCATCTATCTATACCTAGCAGTTGACAGTTTCTTTTAGTTT
This sequence comes from Elophila nymphaeata, assembly GCA_955850985.1. Lineage (NCBI taxonomy): Eukaryota > Metazoa > Arthropoda > Insecta > Lepidoptera > Crambidae > Elophila > Elophila nymphaeata. The sequence continues at coordinate 10,140,003 of OY039080.1, forward strand.
CTTCTTCGTACGGGTAGTTAAAGGCATCTAACCCATGGAGAAAATTTGTCTCCGCCGGATATTTTGAAAAAACCACAGAGATAAAAAATAGTTTTGTTGCCAGAGAAGTCACAAAATCAAAATGTTGTTTTTGACGTGACAACGTCTTATAATTCGATAGAGCCGGCTGCACGCACGAAAAAACATGACGTCATGCGGCGTTACCTCGCTCTGAATCTAATTCTCTAATTTGAATTTGGAATTATGTTCTTTAAAATTTAAACTTTCAATGATACCAAAACCAGCCAGATACAAATAGTATAGCCAAAGAGATTTTATTACAAGTTTATTCATACTATAATGCGAAATCTATTAAACAAATGAAATTAAATTTTTCTTTTGAAAAATGCTACCATTCCATCAGTATTTTCTTAAAACGTTGTCACGTTCAACTATCGTCAGTAAAACCGACTTTACAGACAACCATTTTTTTTTTCAAAAAAGATTTCATGGAATCGAAAAATGAAAAAAAAAACACTCATATATTTTATCTATATTAGCCTTATTATTATTTCATTTGAATGTATGTATCAGTGAATAAATGTTTACGACAATAGCTCCTGAAATTCAATAATTTTGCGAACGACATAGGGTTTGTGAGTAAAATCGAAAACTTTTATTACATTAGACATAGATTTTATTAGTTCCATATTCACGAATCAGGTGATCCCCAAATCACATATATGCAAATAGAAAACCCGATCCAATGATGATCGGTACTCATAAGATTGACCAATAAAAGGCCCAATTTTGGCAAATGGTTGTAATTCCAATCGTCAGCTAGATCTGAGTTTAGATTTCCTATCACGTTATTTTGATTACATTGCTTATGAAATATCTGACGACCGTGTGATAAGGATAAAATTTCTGGATTTTGTGCACACAATTTTTTTGTTCTGTGTGAAATAAAGATAGAATAGAATAGAATATAGTTTTATTGTACATCAACCAAGTTTTACATAGACATACGAAAACACAATTATAAAAGATTGTACAAAGGGCGACCTTATCACTAATAGCCAATTCTTCTAGGTAACTATGATGGATAGGATTTGTAAAATATATAGATTCGTGGGAAGAGAGATGGCGATGTATCATTTTATTGTATAATGATTTAATTAATTCAATGTAATAAAATAAATAAATAAACATACATATACAAGAACTTTTCATTAAGATAAATAAAATACTTGTCAACATAATATAAATTACATTAAGCGTAATACATACTACGCTTAATGTACATTTAGTATGTATAATACATAATAAATGTATATACATAAATACATACATACATAAGTTCCAATACATATGTAAAATAAAACAATGATTGAATATTACAGTGATAAGTAGTACTCTTGGACCAGTTTTTTAAAGGTGTTCAAGGATTGTGCTTGCCGTATGTGGACACGCAATGAGTTCCACAGTAGAACAGCCTGCACGGTAAAAGACATGTTATAGAATCTGGTGAAGTGTGCTGGTGTCTCAAGTCTCAAATTCTCCGACGATCTCAAAACTCGTGAGCATCATTGGGAAACTTAAATCGTTCTTTTAGGTAAAAAGGAGAGTTAGGATGAAACAGGACAGGATAAAGAAGGGAATCAATATGTGCATCCCGGCGGGATATTAAATTTTACATTAAATTTATGATCGTATTTAACTGGTCAGCGGATTAACCCAACCTAAACCTATGCAAATGCTAAGTGGGTGACAAAAATCATTGATCGGCGACTAACAAATGATAAGTCAACCATTTAGTATTTCTAGTCCCTCATTCTGGGTTAAACAGTTGCTCGGTTTATTATTTCCCTTAAATTAATGGTTCCAGTTCATTATTGGCATTCATCTGGAATCTTATTTTCACATTTCATTGATGCGAATATATTGCAATATTATACGAATCTAATCAAACAAAGAGGCAATCCTGACTTATCCGAAATCTGTATAGGATTACCCGTATATGTCGGTACCCAATCAAATCAAATGTCGGCCAACATTGTGCTGTAGATATAGATGTGGACGAAATGATTTAGATGTATTCACTGAATGAGTAAATAAACGTAAAAGAGGCTAAGCCCATACAAGCACGCTGCACTAAGTAGACTACGACAAGAATGTCCAATCGATAGAATGAACGTGTGTGTACGACAGGCAATATTTGTAAGGGACTATTTTATATTATCGATTAGTGTCCACTGGATAGCGACGGGCATGCTACGAAAATTTGTCAATAAATGAATTGATTAAGGTTTTGTGTAAAAGATATTCAATTGAATATATAAAAATCTCGTGTCACAGTATTTGAGGTGGCACTCCTCCGAAACATTTCTACTTTTTATGTTTTTGTTCGTATTTGGTAGGTATGAGAATATGTCGTAAAGTATAACTATTTCATACCACTAAAATGAAGAAGAAAAAAAAAATCTTTTTTGTTTTTTTTTGTTTGCGGGGTCAGCTAGTTATATAAAATCAAAACCAACCACGAAGTTTTTACTAAAAAAAATCATAGAAGTTTTTATTATTCATGCAAATATTTCTAAAAAGAAGTTACTAATTTGTTTCAATATCAGATTAAATGATTTGATTCAATGAGTTAGGTTAGGTTTCATTTAACTTCATCTTATTAAATTTCATTTTCATTTCATATCTATCAATAAAAAAATTCTACTGAAGACTCGGCTGTATGAGTATCCGCTTGCTTCCGCGGGCCGTAGCTGTCAGCCGGGCGTGAGTGTTTCCTTAATTTATTGCCCCCATTAACTCATAAGGGTGCGCGGGGTGGCCGCACAAAAACTTAAAAATATGTCTGGGTTTTTATTATTACACGGTCAAGTGGCGTTTTTTTGAATGTTGGTTATTATTCCCATCGAATGGTGTCGAATAGTTTTGAATTTATTATGATAATGTAGACTTATGATTTTTTTATTTTTTTTATTTTTTTTTATATTTTTTCGAACATTAAAATATTTTTTATTTTGAAAAATAAATCGATAGCCTACTGTTTTTTTTCCTTTAACGGGTTGATGTATACATTCTTTATTTAAAAAACATTAAAATAATTAATTACGATTTTTACAAAACCAACTTAGCGGTGCGTATTCTCATGGCGGAGTATTTACGACTTAATTATTGAAAATCTGGCTAATATTTTTCTACTATTTATGTGTAAAACTAGTCACTGATAACCGTTTTTCGCTTTATTTATTTGTCAATAATGATTTACATCGAATTAATACCAATACAACAAAATAAAAACTGATTTACCTGCAAGAAAATTCTCGTCAACCGAACTCACACAAAACGCAACAAAGAGAGGACTTATCGAAGTTCCACTTAATTTAAAAGTAAACTAACAACACTACGAAAGATAAAAACACCACTTCAATAAGTGTTTACAAGTATTTAGATAACAAAGCAATCATTATCTCGAATGGCACCGGTGTCAAGTACCTACGAAACACCGAGTGCGCGGGAGTGAAGTATGCGTCACTTCCAAAATTTTTAACACTGAAGTTAGCTTCAAGTGTTGGTGTTTTATGTTTTAAAATTATACTACAGATACTAAAGAATGCCATACGCATAATATTTATGGCCTTTTCGCTTTTTTAAAAAGCATCGGAGTCCTATTTATGCAGCCCGACAGCCGGGCAGACGATTGTCAAATTTTGGGTCTGTAGTCCCAAAAAACAATCAAGGCATGTAAACGTCATGGGTCTGTAGTCCCGAAAAACAATCGAGCGGGTATGTAGGTATAGTTCCCTTTGCCTTACCCAGAATGGGTGAAGAAAACATAAAAAATCTCTGCTAGTATTCTTTTAAGGTTGGCGTCATTTTCCAAAAATTTACCGAGAAACTTTGTTGTTCAAGGATATTTTCTTAGAATAGTGCAAAAATAATAAATCAGCGGTGCCAAAAAGCAAAAACCGACCGTTTTTTTCCAAAATTATCAAAAAGGGAAGTGTGCAGCTCAAGCAATCGGGATAAACAAGTTTAGTAATATGCCAAAAGAAATAGCTACGTTTCTTGGTCTGCCGGATGCTGAGTATTATACTGGGCACAGCTTCAGGAGGAGCTCTGCTACATTATTGGCATATTCAGGAGCCAATTCGACGTTCTGAAAGCGACATCCCCAGTAAGTATAAAAAACTGTACTAATTTCAATGTATATGTGAATTATAAGTTTTATAAGAAATAAATGATTAGTTAGTCGAGTCTATTGTGTTTTTATTACGAGTATTATTTTATTTAATTGCTTAATTTTTTCGCAACTCAATTAAAAATAGTTGTTTAGTACACGTGCGGAACCGTCATTGCAACTTGTTCCGACTGTCAACCCTCACCTTCGGCTGCGCCTCGGCTCGGGTAGACATTTGTCGGAACCATCGAGGTCGGAACTCTTTGCAATGACAGGCTTTCCGCACTCGTAATGAACTATTCTCAAACACGCATGGCAAAATATTGACATTATTTTCGAAAAAAGAAAACGCGAGTTATTGAATTTACTGATAAAGAAAACCAAATCCATTGCTGAAGCGTTTTTTGAATTGGGAACATTACAACGCTCCAGCAATGTTGTATGGAACGGCGTGTTGGAGTTATTAAATACTCTTTGATTGGATCTCTTTTATCCATCTTGGTATACCAGTCTCTTTGCTTAGTACAAATTGCGTTCACGTGGCTGTATAGCCATAAATGCGTTTGTCTTTCGGCGTAGGTGATAAATAGAAAATTGGCGGCAAAGATGAAAATATATTATATTTTAAATTAAATAATTAAAATGAGTTCGGACGGTTCAGAGAGTGAAATGGAGATTGATTGTAATCCACCAAATTTAAATGAGAATCGACCGGATTCAAAAGCCAAAAATCGAAGATTTTTACTGGCAAAAACATAAAGCAATTTTTAATTAAAGTCCCAGATGATATACATATATTTAGCAACAAAGGCAAAGTATGTTTTATTTTCCTGCATTCTTTTGAGAAAAGCACTATATATGGCTTGACCGAAATTTGCAATAATGTACTACTCTGCCACATCTGGAAATTCTGAACTTACCTCGGGCGGTAAAAAAGAAAGCCTAAGATCTCATATTAATTGCCCTCGCCTTTAGCGGAGGTGTCAAATACTAGCGATCTCAAATATTATTGATTACATTTTTGATTTGACTTAGCTACAGAATACTATAGCAGTACTCAGCAATAATAAAGGCTTACGATTGATGATTTCGCTTACGTAAGACTCACTTTGCTTACTTACTAAAGTAAGATTTACGTAATTTTCATTTCGGAACCATATATCCTTCTTTTGAATTTTTTGAATAAACCATTTCAATAACACAAAGAAGATATCGAATAGATTTGCATATCAAAGGGCTCATTTAAATATGAATCACTATTTTACATTCGATGTAATGTGAATGTGGTGATATGGTTATATTTCTTAGAGCTTGAGGAGACATTGATAAAGGCAAAAAGAATAAAAGGTCTTGTAAATATAAAGCTACGCTCTAAACTATAGAGCTATAACTCTTTCCTATCTCAGTTTTACTCATCCGTCCTCTAAATTCAAATGAAATAGCTTACATTTGAATCTAGAACACAATGAAAGGATGTACGATCGCCGTCGTAGCAAATAGTATATGTATTTACCTGCTTGTAACATCGTAGTCGTGTGATGCCCGCAGAGTAGAGTAGCACCACCCCATATCCTCCAATGGGTGTCGTAGAATACGACTAATCACCTCATACTCCGTCCACCAATCCGCATTGGGCAAGCGTAGTGGACTACTGTCTATATCTCCATTCGTTGAAATGGAGAGGCCTTGTGTCCCAGCAGTGGGTCGAATTATAAAAGCTGTTATGATTATGATGAACATCGTAGTCCGCATCTTCACTTCAGACCAGGTGTGAGTGTGGACAAATGCTTTCCTATTTTTACTAAAAAACCTATAGTTAAATCCTTGTATAATAAAACTAACTTTTATTTAATTGACAAATACAGCAATTATGTCATTTGTTTCACTGTGATAAACTTCTACCATGGGTCACTCTATTTTGCTTGTTAGTACACAAGTACCTCCTTACAAAGCCGCATATAGGTACCTAATCAGATGCTACTGTATTTATGTCTTGAGTGAAGTTCTTCTTCATCCTACCCTGCTCAGAGTATATTTGGGATCGGTGCAGTATCTCTTGCTATCGACATACTGCTATAGGTCTTGGCATTAGGGTTTTACGACTGACCGCCTGCCTGACACCCACCCGCCTTGAGAACGACTTTTATACTTAAACAGCAGCCGGGTCCGGAGGAAAGTCGAGTGAGTGAGGTTGTTATTGCTTAAAAAATCAATTAGGTTTTGTGCAGGAGGGCCTTATTAACTGCAGTTTTAGTGGCTAGGTTATTAAAGCCAGGAATTTTAGCTTGTTTACTGCTGTTGCTGTATAAAAATATTGTCTTCAATTCAGCTCTTTATATAAATAAAGTTTCGTCTGGGAAGTTCGCAGGTATCCTACACAGTCTTAGTAGTTGTTGATTAATGTACCTTTACGAAATATAGTTGGCAGCTGAATTAATTTATAATTAAGGTGTTCGAGTTGTTTGAAACTTTCAACCAGGGGAATGAAACTCAAGAATCAACTAATCTTTGTGCTAAATATGAATACGCAGATAGCTCAAACTTGGTGGGTCTTGGCAGCTGGAATTGGCTGTTTGAAATAATCGCGCATTAAATTGTAATTAAGTAGTGAAATTAGTTTCAGTTTTACCTTGAACGACGATACCATTTGAAGATTGGGGAGGCGCAGTTGTCATAGAAAAAATGTTGTAGTTTGCATATTACATTTGTGGTGGGAAGGGTGAGATAGTAACGCTACAAATTTTTTATGATTTTTTTGAAGAAAGAATATTACTGGAGTTGATTATTGTTAAAATTTTTATTAAATATGATTGGAACTCTTTGTATGAATAGAAAATGTACTAAATGATATTTTATTAAATTTTAAAGTGAAAAAGCTACAAAAGGGCTTGTGACTATAAAATAAATGATATATTATAAAACTCCGTTGGATGACCCGCCGAGATAGCGAAAGTTTTGGTTATATTGAAAATTGATAAACTAACTCTTTAATCAGCTGTGTGCGTTCCTGCACAAGGGGGGAGGATGTTGCGGACGCTTTGCTGGCCTCTTTTTATATAGAAATGTATATAATAGTTTTCTATATTGTCTATTTACTTCACTCTTACTTGTCATTCATTGCTTTGCTACGAAACGTTGTTATTTTACTTTTCTAATATATTACTTTGATTTCACCTTTTCACGCGCCTTTCATTAGTTAGGAAACACACCACTGCTCTCCACATCACACACGTACGTTTCAAGATGCAAGATAGAGAACACCAGCATTAGCGCAGTTAAAATTTACATACAAAGTTATTAAGCTAGATTGTTCTAATGACGGCTATAATACAAAAGTAAATACAAAAAATCTACTAAAATAAGTAAATTACAAATTAAATTTAAATTAAATTTTTATTACAAAGTAAATTACATTTAAAGGTGTGCAAGGCTTGTCCTCTCCATGAAGTAACTGCAAAGGTATTCCATAAACGTGTATATTGAACCGTAAAGGATTCACATGTAGTAGAATGCTTTGCAATCTCTAAACTCATGTTCTCTTACGATCTTAACAGCCGGGCATGAGAATCACAAAAGAATCGCTAACGACCTTCGAGTTAGGTGAGATTAAAAATATTTATACAAACATTCAGGCGAAAGCAAATTGGCAATTCAAGCTTACTGCGAACATTTGGTAGCTTTTTCAAGCATTTCAAAACGAAACACTTAAAGAAATATCACAGAATATCACGTTACGTAATTAGTTTATTAAATTCTCTCGCGCAGTCACGGCAGTAAATTCTTTGGAAAACAAAAAATGTTTTCTTTGTATTTATACTTAAATAAAAGCATAATTGAAAAAAGTAGCAAAGAAATTAACAATTCATTCTTTATGAGCCCGACACGTTGGTAGTAAGTTCAGAGGGAATTATGATTGCGAACGTTATTAATATATTACGAAGCTCATTTTTTTCATGTTAATTCTTTTATTACAAGGTCTCAGAGGTTTTATGAGTGTATGGCATGAGTACGATATGGTTTATGTATTTACATTTGAATTTATTAAGCACGTTTTGATCTGTTGAACTAAGTTAAAATAGATTTTTGCACGAATAATGACGTCAATAGATAGCCTATATAAATATTTTTTGTTTTTAGTCATCAACCTAACGAGATTCGTTATATCGCGGATAGAACTGAATGTTTACGAAACTAAAGTATTTATCGTATTTTGTGTCATTCGTCTAACGTCCGTGTCATTTGAGTAGGTACCTATTTGGTTGTACAATAAATTTGTATACTATTCTATAATTAACGATATGCAGAATACGGCATACTTGTTTTTTTTTAATTGGTTTCAGACTATTCTAAAGTGAACACTGAAACAAATATTGCTCATTTCTAAATAACGAATACTGCGCTCGTACTCGGCGTATTGAAACTTCAGCTCATGTTTCAATTTTGAACACCAACATCATGTCATTCAAAAAACACCTCTTGTTGAACATGAGCCTTTTCCAGGGATCTCCAACCGCATCGCTCCTGCGCTGCCCGCACCCATCGACTTCCTGTGACCTTTACCAAATCGTTGGTCTACCATGCATTTCAACCAACCAACGCAGCATTTCCCGGTATGCGGGCACCACTGGAGGACCTTCCCGCCCTAACACCCGTCAGTCCCCCTCGTAATGTGCCCTCTCCACTGCCATTTAAGATTGGCAATTCTTTGGGATATTTCGGTGACTTCATCTCTTTTAGTTAGTTCTCATCATCTCTATCTTATTTCTGATATGATTAATGAGAAAACTGCGAGCATAGCCGTCTCTCCGTAGCAAGGCCAATGCCTTTGAGTGACCTTGAGCCTTTTAATAAGAAGGGTTTTTAAGAGGCTCAAGGTCATTGTAAGTGGAAACGTTTCGGTGTCAGTGATCATCACTAGCAACAAACGTATTTATTAATAAGTGAATTCTGAAATTAACCAATAACCATTGGTTTATTTTAACCATAACTATAATATTAGGTCTGTAGGACCATAATTATAATATTAGGGGTTTAAGTATAAAATTGCCGTTTTGTATGGAGAATTTAACTAAAATTCATTTTTCCATACAAACATATTTGCGATTTTTTTAAGGAACTACATATCTAAATTTTGTGTAATTTTGATATTGAGACAACATTAAGTTATAGGATACTTAGAGAAAAAAATTGAGAATTGATACCTGTAAACAATATTCATATTTTTATAACGGAGACTGAGACCTCTTACGACGAGTTGTTTTTGCAGATTTATTTCTAGTGGAAAAAAAAATGAGAATAAAATAATATACAATATAAGTAAGTTCATTAGTTTAAAATAAAAAAAGAATAATGAACATGGCTATTGTATTAAAGGAATTATACGCTAATGAATAATGAGGAAAAAATCGGCAATTTCATACTTTAATTTTAAATTATTTTGTCTGTAGAAAAAAAAATACATCGCTATTTAGCTAGCATTTTGTGATCATCAAGGCAATTATTTCTAGCACAACATCGCCAAAACCCTCATCATGTTAGTAGTTTCTGACGTAATTTGGTACTCCCAAGTGATTGAAGAAAACATTACTGCTGGCAAAACAGCACAGCGTCTAAAATAGCGTCCGCTTAATTTACAGTTACTCACCCTTGGGGAACCGTATGAGATAGTAAAATGAAAATTATCTCTTTGCCACGTACAATTAACACCGGATGCTTGGTACGGACACTTATGAATTAGCGGATTTGTGTATTTTTAATGTCTGAAAAAATTCTTGAAAAATGAATGCAAATCTAAAAAAAAATATCTTGGTTAAATATACTATAATTTTTAGAGTAGGAGAGAGGAGAGGAGTTTTACTTTCAATGTAATTTCTTCATAACTATCATAAAAAATATCAATGTTGAACATCGGCATTATACAAATTTTTTTGTTCTAATTGTACATGAAGATCTTACACTGGACTAAATCATTTTATATGCAGCTTCTCCCCAATTAACTTAACCTGATGGTATCTACACAATTTTAGTACTAAATTCTAATTTTATAAATCACGGTTATAAAATTGTTTCATGCTATTAAAATATATTTATATAACCATTTTTGTTATTTGTTTTCAAATGCAATATTCGAATGAACATTTTATCGCAAAATAAATATAATAATAATATATTTAATGCAGATTGTCAAACAGATTTTCCATATTTATCAGACCTAGGTACGTCAGCAATTATTAGTCGGCGCGGGACTCTCCTAGCCTTGTGTTAATATCAGATCCTTTTGTAAAAATATTTTGCGGCAGCAAATATGAATAAATAATGAAACCCCGCTAAAGTCACATTCATCGTGTGACAAGTTTTAATGGTTATTAAGGGTCATGGCACCAATTTAGGCATACTTAAATAAACAAACCATTACGTTAAAAGGAATGTCAAAACTTGCGAACTTGGGATGTGTTCCAAATGATAATGTCGGTAAACATCGTAATAGCTGAAGTTACATTCGATTTAACATTGTATTCACATCATCCTAATGGCTGTTCGAGAAACAATGGCAGCGAGACCTCTCGGAAAATCATTCTCGAGTCGTTGATACGGCGTCAATAAAAGTACTGGCGTACAACGGCATGTGAGGAAATGGTATACCATTAAACTTTTTTCTTCGAGTGGGTTGTGGTTCATTTGCGATTATATTTAAAATGAGTACCTATTAACCTTTTATCTTTGACAGGGAATGGAGGGTAAAGCCGAAGTTGGAGGCTAACTTCACTCGGAATACTCTATCACTGAGGGAGTGGCTTTCTCATCCTAACTGTCACACACATTATACACACTATAGTTATGGCGACATTTGATAAGTTGATGATAGCTAACCAAAGAGTCGAAAGCCTCCTCAGAATTGAATAAGAGGTAAGTAATGATGATTGAAAAAAAAACTCTTCTTAGTTGCTTATCAAAAGAACATAACAAACCTAACCATGTCTTGTAAAATCTCGGAGAATCATTTCCATACTAGAAAAAATACAATGAAAAAAGTCGGCTATGGCTTTTTTGTAACTTTTTCGACTTTATGTAATATAATAGCCGTCATAATTATAGCTATTTCATTGATATTTACCTCACAAAGATTAACGCATTTTACTATAGGAAATTGTCGTAGTTTTTGAATATCTGGTATCCGGCCGGATATTGAGTTACTATCCGGTATCCGGCCGGATAGTAAATTTAGGCCGGATACCAGTTAGATACCGAATATTCGTTTTATCTCTAATTTGTAGTGTGAATTGTCTAGTTTCACACGCATATTTTTTCTAAATTTACTCTCTTATTAACGCGTGATGATCCTTCAAAAATCTGTTTAAATAGTATGAACCCAGATGAACCCAGTGAACGCATATAAAACGTGCGTTCACTGTATGTTACCATTTAAAGTGCCTTTAAAGATCGTAGCATACCTATCAGCTCGGAAATGGAACTTAAACGAGCCGCCTCTTTTTATTAGGAACTCTACAGAAAGGCGGCTGCATAACGTAGCAATTCGTTGTCGCTATGGCCTTTAGTCGTAAACAGGTCAATTGGTCCAAAACATAGATTATGATATATACTATCTCTAATTTGTAGTGTGAATATATACTAATTATGATATGTTTGAAAATTAAATTTTGAGATAATAAGCGTGATTTTTATGTAATATCTAACATAAAAAATTATAATATTATGATAGCTATCCAGGTGGACTTAAAACATACTTTTAGGAATCAGGAATGGAACAAAATAAAGAATTATTATCGTAACTTCAAACAATTTTACTTTCAATTAGATTTTCACAACAAATAACAAGCAATCACACAGAAAATAACTCTTTACACAATAACCGAATAATAAGGATGAAATAAATGACTCACTGCAAATCACATCGATCACCACTTCAACCGACCTCACTCTTCAACGTCCGACAAGCAAATGGGCCGAGAGCGAACTAAAGATTGCTTTTAAGGCTGCGGTTGTGGTGACGTCATGATTCGCAACCATTCATTCTTCATTTTTCCTAATAATACCATCCAATTACCGAACAGATCCAGTAAGTATTCCACTAAAATTCAAACCTGGGTATCGAAATTAATCCAATGGGATAACTACTAGATCACGCAGGTGTTCAATAATGTCTTTAATTCTCGTTAATATTTGACTAATTATTAACACTACTTTTCGTTCAGTGACTGTGATATGATACTTCCAATCTTGCATTGGAATGATTCCAGGTTATATCGTTAGCCACTGCGGCAGGGCAGTGACCTCTGGAACATTGTTTTGCTTCTTAGATCTATTTGGAATTCCATGCCACATCGCCAAGCTTTCTTTTCTCAACGTAACTAATCTATTAAAGAAAACTTTCGCTTGATATAAATCTCATACTCCGGAAGTTATTCTAGAAGTTGTTCTGCGACTTATTCATCATTCCGAAGACGCAAAAGTGGTCTGTCAGCTGTAAAAGATTTATAGTTTACTGTTTGGTAGAAAAACTACACTAACTGTGATTAATTCGCTGTAGTTGTAATAACTCGTAACCTGGCAATAACAACTTTAAAAGTTGTTATTTAATAAATCATTAGAGAATTTTATTTTTCAGATCGAATTTAAAAAGAATCTGAGATATGGTTTAATAATATGGTCGGCTACAGTGTATAGTTGTTTTGAAAACGAAATTTATTCATTTATTTATTGCAACACAAACAGATAGTTACCACAATGATATTAAATTGAGAGTTACAAGTTTTGATCTAGGGACCATTAAATAGTGTTGACAGCGTGACAAATCATGAAGACAGTTAAGCAAAGCAAAAAGCAAAATTGAATGTAAAATATATATAATAAAACTAGCTGACCCGGCAAACGTTATTTTGCCTTACAAAAATGATTAAATTACTAAAATGGCTTTAAAAAATAGGGATTGGTGATAAAAGAGTAAAAGTTTAGGGTTGTGTCTATATTTTTAATGCCACATAATAAAAAAATAAAAACAAAAAATTTCGTTCAAAAAATAAAAAAAAAATTTAAGGGTGGATTACCCTTAACATTTAGGGGGATAAAAATAGATGTTATCCGATTCTCAGACCTACCCAATATGCATACAAAATTTCATGAGAATCGGGAAAGCCGTTTCGGAGGAGTTTAACCACAAACACCGTGACACGAGAATTTTATATATTAGATAACTATTTCATAATCTTAACCGTAGTATTTTGTGGCAAAAACCTTAGAATTTGTATTATTTTCCTTTATAACAGTTAAAAAATTTATCAAGAACCCTATTATTATGATACAAGTAATAACAGTCTAAACTACGGAAAATATATAACCACAGCGTTCAACTTACTACTCCACCGTGTTTTCCATTAGCATTATCTAATTAATTAATTATACTGCGAAAGTGGGTTTCCTTGTCACGCTTTTGCGCCTAAACCACTTAACCGGTTTTCATAGATTTTGATATAGAGATGAAGTGGTTAGAATGGTTAGTAGATACATTAAAAAGTGACAAGCAATAATGATGAGTGAATCTACGTGCAAAATTAGTTTATTATGAGCAAAATTTAATATTATTATAATAAATCTTGATGACAGTTCAAAAATAAAGTTTTATTATGTGAGAAAAATAGGCCGAAGAAATATGCGTTTTACTTCTTACGTTACGTATTAAATTGCTAAATCGGCACCTAATGTGATATTCAAAGTAAGATGGCGATAAATTCTCTTACCCCTTTCTGTTTTGTATGGAGAAATATACGGATCTTCATTGTGGGAAAATTCCATAAATCTCGTCTTGAAATGAGTTATTGTTGCTGAAACGTCACCGTAATAGCACAGTATATAGAAGTAATAGGTTCAGTTAAGACAGACACTTAATATTCATTTAGGTACCGTAGTTTTTAAGTTGAAATAAAATTGCAAAGTCTACCGCAGATAAAGAATTCTTCATAATAATTCTGCGCGAACTTTACGTAAAAATTGAGGAAAGAGGCACCAGAAAAATTATGTTTGTCGAAATTACTTAGAAGTCTCATCTGCGAATTTAATTTGTGATGACAAAGTAGAATGAAGTCATAAATTTTAATCAGATTATGTAAAACTAAACAGTCTAATAAAAATCTAATTTTTTAGTTATGGTTGTTGTCAACGCTTATTTCCTTTATACGTAAGTCTGGCAACACCTAAAGCATCTATGAATGAAGCTGCTATTTTTAAAATCGGTCCCTGTTCGTATAAAACCACGCGCTCTAGCTGGTTTATAAAAATACCTGCTAGGTTTGATGCCGGGAGTGTGTTGTGAACTCTTTAGAGCCTTTTTAGTGAGTGATGTATTTTTGAATTGTTTACTGACACCTGTATTTATTGATATAGTTTTTCTTTTGTCTTGTGAATCGCACTGTGAGAAATAAAAGTTTTATTTGAATAAATAATAAATTCAGTATTAGTAGGAGTGCGGGAGCGTCTATCCGCAGTGTAGAGCAGGAACATAGGTTCAGTACAATATCCAAAGGTTAAGGTTGGATCACCAGGGGGTATACAATTGTCTTCTTTTATATTTAACGAGAGAATCTCTCGATCTTCATCTTAGCTGGTGGTAAGTGAGGTTTTATTACCTTACTTAATAGTTTGTAGTTTTCTACTAGCCAAAATTAGCTACAATAATAGTTTAAACTTTAATGTAAACAAAAGATGTCGCCACCTGCCTAGCTCAACAATAGTTACTAAACTACACTAATGTAAAGGAGAAAAGAGAAACGATGTCGCCGTCTTTTCTACTGTAGTCGCGTACTATGCTAAAAAGTTGTTTTTATAGCTAACATTAAGGTCCAGAGTAAAGCTGTGTATAAATTTTTCACTACGCTTAATCAAAGTTAGGGCTAATAAAATATTTAGAACAAAAATAATTCTTTGGATATTGTTTTCAAATGTTTTAAGATTAACTATTGAGAATTATTAAATATTGTTGATATTGCAATAATTTGAGATATAAATAAAAAATAGAACTATAATTAGAAATGGCATGAAAAAAACCAAGCAAGGGACGTGGATATTAAAAATCAGTTTTTCGTGAAATTTTAAAATTTTCTGCTATATCTTTTAACGCGTGATGATCTTTCGAAAGTTAAAAAAAAATTGCATGTTACCACTTGACAACCGCTTAACACTATTATAATTGTTATAGCGACACACTAACCAAACCAAGCACCAACTTCTATTCCCCTGAGGATCGCAGTAGTATCCAGCCTTTGTATCCAACTTCGGTGGTTTGCTAGGCTTAGATGATGGTAGGATTGTTTGAAGTCCGCCTGAAGATCTTTGGGCAGATTCAAATTTTCAGGCTTTACTACGGCGAAAACACGATAGTAAAAGATTGGCAATTAAATGACAATACCCTTTAAGCACTGACGTGATTTAGTAATATCATAAATGGTGACGAAATTAATAATCGAAATTTTATTTCTATAAACTCTTTTGCACATTATTTACATGAATTATGATTCGTTTATACTGTTTTACTAAGTAAATGCAAAAAACAACATTTTTATGAGAGATCAATATTTATTTGGTACAAATTATATACTTATCATATATTTTTCTCACCTAGAAAAATCTGAACTATAAAAAAATTATTTTGACATCTTTTTGGAAAATTTCTAATAATTTAGACATCAGTCCAAATTATATAGTATTGCTGTAGCGATTCCTTTTGAAATCACGTTAATATTTTGAAATAAATCACTTATTGTCTAGACAATCCATGCATATTGCTTGAGAACATCCAAGACCCTGCGCAGCTCCACAGCCGAACGTGTTGTCGCACCGCTAGTGAGCTATCGACTAATTAATCGTCGTGTTCGATCCAGAAGCTACAGGGGAGGCCGCGGGGGTATCTTTAAATGTTACGATATAAGACTCATATTTGTTAACTTGCCGTCTGTGAAACACCTACATCAGTGCTTAAAGGTTAAACAACCATTTTCCCCGCGCAAGTAACATGTTTGACATTATACGACACGGAGGTTTCATCCTTAAAATATAATAATACGCTTGTAATGTGAGAAAATCTCGACAATCGACAAATGGATTGACGTAGCATGGCCGTAGCCGCAAATTTTCCTAGCTGAAAACTAAATTTTTCTGCTTTTTGCAATACTGTCTGTTAAAACGTGAGTTCAAAATGTACATACTTCCCTACTATAATATTATAAATGCGAAAGTAACTCTGTGTGTTTGTCTGTTAAGCTTTCACATCTAAACCACTGAACCGATTTTGATGAAATACTTCAACAAAAAATAGAGATGCGTCTATTTTTTCATATTTATTTTCTTTCTTTTTGCAATTTTATTTGTTTGCCACAGTAGTACCAGTTATCATAATAATAGTAGCCATGTGATGCCGGCAGAGTAGAATAGTATCACCCCATATCCTCGAATGGGGGTCCTGAAGGCGACTAATGCATCAGCAAAGGGGTAATTGATTACCTTATACTTTGTCCACCAATCCGCATTAGCCAAGCGTGGTGGACTGCTAGTCCGGCAGCAGAACCCTGATTTTTCATTGAAGTGCCAATTGCGGGATTAAGTATTTTTTTTGACGGATTCTTGTAGATCCATATGTCTAGTTTCCATATCCGGCTGATGACAAGCTGTCATCCTTGGGGAAATCCAGATATACAGGTTGTTCCAAAATATAAGACGTAAAAATATATTAGGTAGTTGTTTTTTAGACTTAAGTAAAGATTTTAGATTGCGCTAATTAATTTATTGGTAGTAGAGGTACTATATGCTTAAATAGCATAACAATAATAAGTATCTACAATATACAGGGTGTTTAAAAAAATATAAAACTTATAAATGAACCTATTCATGTTTATCTTGTTTTTAGAATTTTCTAACTTAAATTAAATTTAAGAATTGGTTTTGATAATTTTACAGTTTCAGTGGGATTCGAACCCACTACCTTTGAACTACCGATGGTTGTGTGTTCCAATTTCAATGAATTTTTAATAATTTAAAGTCAAGTAGGCAATGAAGCTGAGTTAATGAAGCCTCAACAAAAATGTTTTATTTGTCATTTTTGTTGAGGCTCCATTAACTCAGCTTTATTACTCATATATATTGTGTAAATGTAGGTCTCATAGTTGTTATCTTTAGATGGACAATCGTATGACACATGCAATTCATAGGATATTTTTGCTGTCGTGTATAATATTGTGTAAATAACTAATGCATTATTGGATTTTTTTGTATACCACACATTGTATACTTATAACATTGTCAACCATAAGATGATAAATGTATACTTAGCACATTAATTGAAAGGATTGACTGTACCTATATAACAATAACATAAAATGGTGGTGAGAATCAAAAGTTAAATTACTTAGTTCATTAATGTAATTAATTGAATTTTATTAGAAAATGCGTGGGAGTAATACCCACCCACAATTTTCGCATGAAAAACTGTACGTTCATTAGTCTTCCCCGTCCCGCATCTCGTCTCACAATACGCCGTTTTCATCATTCTACTTCCACTCATCCTTTTTACGTGACCGTACCATTTCAGTATCCCTTTATCCCTTTCTACAATTTCTAATTAGTTCAAATTATAAAACAGAAAGATCTCAAGGCCTACTGTTATCGACACGTAAGGAAAGAAGGTACATATAATATTTTATGCTATGGCAAAGGTCACAATTGCCTCTTTTTTGCTCGCTTCCGCCAACAAACGATGCATTCATTGAAAATGTAAAACGGGCGCACTTACAGAATTGTATATGGCAAAATGCTTTGAAACCAAATCCTCCAAACCTACAACCAACGCACTATGGATATTTTAAATATGCCAACGGTAAGCGTTTGTTACCAGTCTCCTTACCAGAAAAGGTAGAGGTGGCACCTTCTGATATTTTACAGCTGCTCCTGTTCAAGTACCAATCCGTGTAGCACAAAAAAATGTGTCTGTAGAAGTGCTAGATTGCCTTGCACAATCTTTTGCATGTGCCACGGGAACGATCATTGTTGCTACGAACTCACCTCTGCTTTAGCGGCTAGTGATGATGAGGGTGAAAATGAAGCAGTTGCCGATAAAGTAGCTGATTCTGACCATACCATTTATATCCCACGTTTAAAATAGTATTTTTTTCTACGGAAGTAATGTGTTTGTTGAAAAACCCTGTATAATAAAGGATAATAAAGAATGATTGTATAACAAACGAAGTATTTGTTGTGTTACATGCATACTTGTTTATTTGGCATTACTTTCAATTTACGTGAAAATATGAGATTTATTTATAAGAAGAGATATAAGTTTTTTGAAACAACCTGTATACAAGACGTGCATTTATCTATGAGAAAACCTATATTATTAATAAAATCAAACCTCATATTTTTACGTTAAAAACACCCATAATTTAAAAATAATTATATTTTCATATAATCGATAATGAATCACCCTCTATCTTAAATTCCCCAAAGATGCCACATTGTCATCACTCGGATATCAAAAGTAGGAGATCTCTAGATGACAAATCCGTTGAAAAAAAAAGTTAATCCCAAATTTTTGGGTTCACCCTAGTGACGGCCGGACTATGCCTAAACCTGCTTCAATAACAAGGAGCGGCCTTGTGTCCCAGCAGTGGGTCAAATTATAAATTTATTTCGAGTTGTGTTTGATATTTGTAATATGTAATACCTATTAACATGGCGATTTCTGTGTGGCTTATTGGCATTGCTGTCAGCATGGTTCGCAAAATGACTAATGATAAATGATAGACAAAATTTTATTTTCTTCTTATCTACTGATTTTCTAATACAGTTTGGTTTTATTAGTAGCTATTTCTGACCCCTGTCATTGTTTATAGTGATGATATACGACTATTGTATATTGATGTCAGTTTGGACTATCAGCTTAACGTGTCAAATATACGGAATAAAACGTTGAATAAAGTTTGGCCACTCTCTTGAGTATACACTTATGCACGTGGCATATTATTCTCTGTTTTATACAGTCTTTAAGCGTTTTATAATTAGCAGTACAAACAAATTAAACCGTAAGTGGTATCATTGTTTCATTTTGTCTGTGCTATTTGCTTAGGGATGGAGCAGTGATCGGTTGCAAAATGGCGTTGGATGGCAGCCGTTATTGCTGTTCCCAGTCTATTTAGGACTGACGAAATGAACATATGAATGGATTGCGAAAGCGCTATTGCTTGCAATAACAACAACAAGCAATATTATGATAACTGCATTAGTAAAAGAACGTAGACAAGAAGTGAAAAATATATACCTACCATTCGACGTATTTCGTCTAAAAGGTTGAAATGAAACAATGTAGGTATTGAATTTGATGTATTTCTTCTACGTTTAAACTTTTGAAAGCTTCGTGGTGTATTGCATGAAAAAAATACTATTAAAATTCCTCTGATAGCCCTCGTTAATACTGCAACAGTATTAACCAAATCAGGATTCAGTAAGTGTGCTGGTTTTATGGTCTCAAACTCCGCGTATGTTTCTACATTTATGTATAATCGGTGAAGTTATTTTATTTATTAAAAATCGAAACTCACATTTTTTGTAGGAGAAGAGTTTTCGAGTTCTAATCCCGGTAGTGGTAATGGTTTGTGACTTGTGTTGTGTGTTTTTCACGAGTTAAGATTGTTGTGTATAATTATAAAAGCTTGATATAATTTAATATCGGAGAAACGGGATTTAAACCACTTACCTTTGATTTTTGATTAAGCCAATAACATCAAATCGAATAAGACTTCAGTTCATCCGTGATCATGCCGCATGTAACTGCGACGAAATATCGGATTAACCAAAAATCAAAGGTACCTACGTGGTTTAAATCCTTTTTTCTTTCATTTAAATGATAGTGACCACGTTAGTTTAAAACAATACAATGTTTAACCATTATCTTCACATTCAATGTAGCAACGCAACGTATCTATTTACACATAATTGTTTTGTTTCTTTCAGTAAAAATTTCAGCCATAAGTTCAAATGCCCTGTAAACTTATTTTTTGAAAAATCCTAGTACAAATATTGCATCTGCTTCATTCAGCATGTAATCCACTGGATACTTTAATTCGGCAGTAATACTCTTAGCAAAGGAAAATTCTTACTAAGAAGATTTTTTAATAAATACTGAATCTCAATTTACTTCTTATTAAATGCTATTTGAGAAACATATTTCGATCCATTTTAAATTATTTATATTTGTAATGTATACGAAAAACTATAAAGATATACGCAAACATTTCCAATATTGAATTATAATAAATTGAAAGATAACAATGCAACAGTAGTATGGATTATGTGACATGGATACAAATATAAAGAATTCCAAAATATGTTCAAATATTTAGAGTAAATTGAACGAACCGTTATAATATTTTTTATATTTGATATTGTTTGATGATGAAATCCTTAAACACATTGAATATGCTTTACTATAAATAGGAGCTAATACCGCAGTCCAGACGGCTAACGTTGGGTCACAAGACGGCCCTTTCCAAGGCCAGCGGACCTTCAGGTCATGGATTAGTCGTAGGCTAGTGGACCGCCTTGAACAGATCTGGATGTTCGTTCACTCCTAACACACTTCTGCTTTTAGAGGTGGCGGATGGATGCGATCGCTGGTTTGGTTTTCCGTTGTGCTATCACGGAGGGCTGGGCCGCCCTGACAAAGATAATTTGTAATGATGTACACTATTAGTGCACAAGCGCTGTGTTGACATGACATAGTACTAAAGTATTAACCTATTTCTAATGCTGACCGTACCCTTTCGTCAAAAGATGTAAAAATAGCATCGTTTTACAATAATTTAGATATATAATGTGAAATTCTCCTAAAACTACTTCAACTACATAAAACAAAGCACTCAGAAAATAAATCACCTGACGCCCCTAAATCCAACCAAAAACCGCTATTGTAGTAAACCACTATCTCGACTTTTTGCTTAACGGAGCTAATAACATAATATGTCTTGGGATTACGTCAGGCATTGTTTGATACCCTACAATACTTTTGCCAAGACCGTTTTTTTGTACTGATATCTCACTCACTGGGAGCGACAGGAGGCTTACATTTAACGTAGGTTTTCAGAGAGATAAGAGAACAAAAATGTACTCAGATACAAATACAATTTTAAATCTAAGTAACACCATGAAATTTCTGACACTTTTCAAAGATCTTTTAAATATATTCAGACACGTTATGGTGTCCTTTTATTAGCGGTCAGAGTGTGTCTAAAAAGGTACGACTGGCTGTGAATTACGGTGTGCTGGCCCCAACGATGATGTATGTAAGTGAAAGTTGGGTATAAGAGAAAAGGCATGGAAGCAGGATAAATGCGGTTGAAATGAGAGCCTTAAGGAGCATGACCGGTGTAAAATTGAGTGACAGGTTATATTATGAATGATAAGAGAGAGGTGTGGTTTGAAACAAGATAAAGCAAAGCAAAGCAACCATGCAGCAAGCAATATAATGCTCCGCTATGCGTGCTGACAAGTCTAACCTAACCTAACCTAGGTTTATTTTCGTAATGGTTTTCATTATAGCGGGGGGCCTCAGGCCCCCCGACCCCCCCGAGCAGCGAGGCCAGCCACCCTGTATCCCCCGGCAAGCATCTTGCAGGCATGCATACAGCATGCAATGCAAGCAGGCATACAGCATGCATACGTCATGCAATGAAAACATGCATACAGCATGCAAAGCAAGTATGCAATGCAAGCATGCATGTAGCATGCCAGAATACAACAAGCAATCTCCGTTAGCTTCAGTTGCACCGCTGCTGAATGCCTATGGTTCTAAATCTAACCTAACTTAATCCATTAATAGGTTTTCTTTACAGGGAAACAAAAATTATAACGACTAATTACATGAAAATAGTATTTTCGATGTATATTAACTTTAGTGTAGTAAAAATTGATGTTCCAACTATTCTGCAAACTGAAACTTACGTGGAAACAAAATTATGAGTAACAAAACATCGATTTAACATTATTTCGATAAAATAAATAAAATAGGAAAATAATTTACGATGGAATGAGCTTGTAGATAACAACTATGAAGCAGGAAAATGAGGAAATGAAATTGCGATGTAACCTGATTCTAGGAGTTGTTAATTAGTATTGTTTAAAAAGATCTGCAAATAGTTTTATGGGGAATGAAAATCGTTGAAATTAATTGCGATAAAGTGATGGGTTCCCAGCCTTAGCTGTATTAATTTCAAAATACAAACCAACTTTCCATTGTTCGTATTTTAACTTCACTACAAAATGTCACCCATCCACTAACTAGCTCTCTCCATCACAGTTTCTACTGAAATTTCACACTTTGCAGTCTTCATTTTCATACGCAATGGAAATTTCGTGTTTAAATTGGTATCATTAAAAGTATATTCTGACTTATGAACGTATTTCTGCTTTTTATACATCCATCTTTTTTACTTCGTGTGTTTGTCCTAAAATATTTCACAGGGAGAAAATAAATTGTATTTTTAACACCTTTGAATTTTCCTGGTACACGCTTTGAAGGCTTCAAAGAAACATACTTCTATTAATAACTACTAAAAGTGTAACATTATTTATAGACCAAAGGCTTTTATTACAAACTCTTTTAAAAATATACCAATTGCTAGTTGGTTGACTTTAGTTGGTTTGTTTTTGGCTTTGATATCCCTTTTATGTAGGCGATGTTGAGGATCGTGGTATAATCCACATCAACTGGTAGCTGGCCACTAAACATCATGTTTGTATAATGTTCTATTTATAGTTGACAATGTTAATTTGGTATCCATGTAAACAAGCTGTGTAAAATATACCTCTGCAAGAACTTCTGGTGTTTCAGGTTATGGGCCCAGGACTTGCCTAGTTTTAATCAAATAACTCCTATTTATTTTCCAAGTGTCATGGCGCAATCTTCAAGGCTAGAATTGTTGAATAAGAACAATTATGAAACTTGGAAAATTCAGGTACAAGCTTTACTTATCAAAGCGGATTCATGGAGTTATGTTAATGGCAGAACTGCGAGGCCAGAAGTGAGTAACAGTGATGAGCAATCGATCGAAAAATGGATTGCGGCAGACGAAAAGGCAAAGGCAGATTTAGTGTCAATCAGTCCAAGTGAATTGAGGCATGTTAGAGGATGCGTAACTTCACGTGACATATGGTTGAAGCTGGAATCGGTTTATGCGTCAAAAGGTCCTGCACGTAAGGCAATCTTGTTAAAGCAACTTACTCTATGCCGTATGCTAGAGGGCGAGGATGTTCGAGAGCATCTATCTAAATTTATAGGAGCAGTAGATAAGCTGAACGATATAGGTATAGAAATTCATGATGATTTGCTATCTATTTTGTTGCTGTACAGTCTACCTGCGAGCTATGAAAACTTCAGATGTGCAATGGAATCCCGCGACGAGTTACCTAAGGTCGATTTCTTAAAGATTAAAATTTTAGAGGAGGATAGCTCGCGACGTCAATCCAATACTTTGGAGGTTCAAGGAGCTATGTTTGTGAAGAAAAATGTACCAAATGGGAAGAAATCAAAGTCTAAGAAAAATGAGAGTACTTCCAATACCAGTGAAGAATTTCGTTACAAAATTTTAAATGTCACAAGATAGGTTATAAAGTTAGTGAATGTCGTATAAAGAATAATAATAATCAGACTGTTAATGATGAAGAGATTTGTGAACCTATCACAATACTGAAGCGAGGTCCAGGTAGACCGAAATTACAAAAGGGTCAACGAGGGAGGCCAAAAAAGACCTTCAATATGATAGAGATAGAGGAACCACATACATCTGCTGATGATATTACAATTGATCAACCGATTGAAGAAACGCGAGACGAAATTGAATACTTAGCCGCTGCCACAGAAATTTCATTAGATGACGCGTTATCTGGTGATGAACGTCAGGGTTGGATGGATGCTATTTTATCCGCAGTGAAAAGTCTTGTAAAAAATGAAACGTTTCAAATCGTGAAAAGACCAGTTGATCGTCAAATTGTTGGATGTCGTTATGTTTTAGTCAATAAATACAATGTTGATGGATCTATGAAGAAGAAGGCACGACTTGTAGCAAAGGGTTACAGTCAAAGATATGGTGTAGACTATTACAAAACATTTGCGCCTGTAGCCAGACTTCAAACAATTAGATTGTTGAGCGCAATCGCTGCGGAGATGAATATGGAAATTCACCAAATGGACGTGAACACAGCATATTTGAACGGTTTTCTTGATGAAGAAGTGTACATGAAAATTCCAGACTTAATGGAAGAGACACTGGATAAACTTATTCATCAAGAACATGAAAATTCAATAGTAGGAAAGCGTGCCAGGGATATGTTGAACGATATTCATGCAGGAGGAAACGCGTGTATTTTGAAGAAATCATTGTACGGATTAAAACAAGCAGGTCGTCAGTGGTATATACGATTAGATGAAAAATTAAAAGAGATGGGTATGCAACCTACATTGAATGAACCTTGTCTATACTTCAAGAAAAATGCAGATGGCATAATACTTCTCGTGACAGTTTATGTTGATGACATTTTAGTTGCATGTCAAGATAGAATTGAGTTCAAGAAAAATTTATCGACGGAGTTTGAACTTAAGGATTTTGGAATAGAAAAACGTTGTCTCGGTATTGAAATCGAAAAAAATGCTAGTGGTGTAAAACTATCGCAAAAGAAATATGTAAGTAATATTTTGAAGCGATTCAGCATGGAAGATTGCAATCCCGTTTCCACGCCAATGGATAGTGGAACAAAGTTCGATATAAGTACGAAAGCAAGTGGAAATGAAAAGTGGCCATATCGTGAGTTGATTGGAGCTCTTATGTATTTGAGTGTTGGAACAAGACCTGACATTTCTAATACTGTTTCTAAGCTTGCTCAATTTACTGAAAATCCGTCTAAAGTACATTGGTTATGTGCTAAAAGAGTTCTTCGATATTTAAAGAAGACTATTGACTATTGCTTACATTACAGGAAAACAGGACAATCAGTTCAGGGTTATTGTGATGCTGATTGGGGAAACTGTATTTTGGATAGACGATCTTATTCTGGGTATGCGTTTATACTTGGAGGTGCAGCTTTATCGTGGAAGTCACAGAAGCAGAGGACTGTTGCGACGTCTACAACGGAGGCTGAATACGTAAGTTTGGCAGAAGCAATGAAAGAAGCTGTGTACCTGAATAGCGTAATGAATGAGATCGGTATGGTAGGGATGTCCAAAATAGAAATGTTTGTCGATAATAGAGGTGCGATTTGTCTCGCTGAAGATCCCGTATTTCATAGCAGGAGTAAGAACATTGATATAAAATATCATTTTGTGCGTAACGTATTGAAAGATAGAGAGATTACCTTGAGACATTTATCGACAGATTATATGGTAGCCGATATTCTTACCAAGTCCTTACCTCTTGCAAAACATGCAATATGTGTTAAAGGTTTAGGTTTAGTGGATCTTAGTTAATGCAGATTATGAGGGGCGTGTTGAGGATCGTGGTATAATCCACATCAACTGGTAGCTGGCCACTAAACATCATGTTTGTATAATGTTCTATTTATAGTTGACAATGTTAATTTGGTATCCATGTAAACAAGCTGTGTAAGAACTTCTGGTGTTTCAGGCGACAGGCTCAAAATTGTCACTATTTTGAGTTCACTGCATGATCCATACTAGCAGATGTAGCTTTATGTATAACTAGCTTCCGCCCACGACTTCGTCCGCGTGGACAATTTACCCCCTTAGGGGTGGAATTTCCAAAAACCCTTTCTTAGCGGATGCCTACGTCATAACATCTACCTGCATGGCAAGTTTCAACCCGATCCGTCCAGTGGTTTGGGCTGTGCGTTGATAGATCACTATGTCAGTCAGTCAGTCACTTTTGAGTTATATATATTTAGATGTAGTATTACCTATAAGGCTCTGCTCAATCCCAGTTTCGGATTATATGGAAGATTAAAGATAAAAGATTTTTCGTCATTTTGTCCACACATTTTCCAGCGTTAAGGTCACTGATGAAGGATTTGTCTGTTGCATCACAAAATACAGAGAGAACAGAAAGTAAAGTTTTTGGATATGGAATCTCAAAACATTATAGAAGTTTTAGATGTCATGCAAAGTCAAAGGAAAAAGCATTTTTTTATTGATGTGAAGACACAGTGTTTCCTTCTTTCTTTACATGTAACCTGGTATTAGAGTCTTACAGCTGACTAGTTCTAGCTTCTTACGCAACTTATTATTTACGATTTTTAACTGCATCTTAACCTGTCTACCGAAGCATGGAGCCAATTAGAGTTGAAACATAATATTCTGTCATATATCCGAGTATAAATAGCGTATTTAGTAGTTTAACTATAATGTTTAAGGAGTTTCTCCCGAGTTCTTGTTGTAAAAACACGTGTTGAGAGACTCCATTTTTCCGTCGCCGTCGACGTCGTGGTGGAGTGGTCAGTATAGCTGCCTACACATCAAGCGGTCCGGGTTCGAATCCTGGTAGCGGCAAATATTTGTGTGATGAACACGAACATTTGTTTGCGAGTCATGGTTGTTTATATATTTATTTATGTTTATTTATAAAAATATCTAAAAAAAAATATTATGTAATATGTATATAAAAAATAAAAAAAAATGTCCGTTATCTAGTATCCGTAACACAAGTTTTTAATGATACTTACTTCGGGCTAGATAATTGGTGTGAGCGTGAAAATATATTTATTTATTTATTTATATTATTTTTTACCTCAATCAACCGTACAATTTTTGTTACTTTAGTTACATTCTCACTTGACATTGGTAAAATGCGTACGCTTAATGCGACGCGATGCCATTAATTAAGAATAGAATAGATTATAATGTTTAAACCTAAAAATATGAATGGATGACAAGGTTTTAGAAAGATTTTCACAAGAAACCATAATGTCCAGTTTAAGAGGTTAAAGTTTTAAGTAGGCCTAAAAAAACAACCTACATATGAAATTCTTAAAATAAAGGAGTAACCGGATCATGGAATATACTTTCAGAACATAAATCAATCAATTTAAGAACTGACTTAACAAATACTTTATGATATAAACGAAAGAGGATTAGCAAAAATAGCAGGAAATAGGCATCTATCGGTTGTGCACAACAGCTGATATTAATAATAATTATAACTTCTACGGTCGGGTTGTCTACTAACTCTCATCCTGTGAATTTATCATATGTAATAGTAATATTCCGTTTATTTACTCATGTGGTAATACCTTGAAATGATCGTTATGAAGAAAGCACGATAGATAGTGATATTGTACTTACTGTACTAACTTTATTTTGTGGTTGCGTGTACTGTATTAGGGTAAATTAATTATGTGAGCATAATTATTCAGTGAGAGGTGTACGTAATAGCTCAATTAAAGAGATTTAGCTAATAAATAACGTGCTTACGCCAGATAGGCCTTTCTTGAAGGCAGTTACTTATTCCACAATGTTATTTGGAATTATTTTAGCTGAGTTAATGCACTTTTAACTGAGAGTAATCATCCAAGCTATTAAGTTTATTACGAATGTTTATTTTTATTATAAACAGCTTGAAGTCTAGAGTAACTATATTTTTATATTAAAGTAATTTTATTCTTAATTGGTTAGCTTTCATCTTCATGAAGCGTCGGTGGCGTAGTGCTTAAAGGCGTTGTCTCCTACCCGGGAAGCACCGGCTCGACCCAGCTACGTACCAATTGTTGTATAAGGACTCTTTGCAGAAGTATGTTTATAAATCATTTCATAGATTCACCGTGTCATGTTATTATTGTCATTGTCATGTCAGATTGTGAAAGCAAATAAACACAAATTTTACTTAACAAATAAATGTTTTAATGCAACATTAAATTGGCGACGAGGATGTCAGCCGAAAAATTAGAAAAATTTACTTTCGAAACTTTTAACCCTAACACAGAAGAATGGGACTATTATATACAAAGATTTCGTATTGAACTTTCCCTACACGGACTTTTAACAGAAGTAAGTGAACAAAAACGCAGGAATCTACTACTATCAAGAGTTGGACCAGTCGCATTTAAGGTACTTGTCGATTATTACCGCCCCACGGATGTTACTACAAGATCCTTCGATGAACTGATCACAGTACTAAACGAGTATTTTGGAAAGAAAACATACGTCCTATCTGAACGAGTTGCATTTGGAACCCGATATAGACAAGAAAATGAATCGGTTACACATTTTGTCCTGCAATTACGCTCTCTAGCGGGCTACTGTGAATTTGGGAATAATCTAGACGAGCGGCTGCGTGATCAGCTAGTAATAGGCATCAATAACCCTCTATGGCAACAGGAATTGATCAAGGAACATCCAACTAACGACGCCAAATTAGCAGATGTAGTCAGTACGGCGACAAAACTGGAACAAGCTCTTATTCAAAGCCAAAGAATAAATTCGAACAGTCAATCAGATTCTGACGCAGCTATAAACAAAGTTAAATTACCAAGACAGCATAATAACCCTAATAGCACCCAAAAATTTAAAAATAATGTCTGTATGTTTTGTGGCCTTTCCTCTCACAAAAGAGACAACTGCCCGGCAAAAGGTCAGACTTGCAGAGCTTGTGGAAAGGAAAATCATTTTTCTAAAGTCTGCATCACAAGTGGAAAGGCTAAGATTGAACATTTTAAAACAAGGAATGTGTCTCGGAGGAACGGTGAAGACTATGACAGCAACGATAGTAACAGCACCTTTCCTGTCAAACCTTTAAGATCACCAGCTTCAAAAGTTATGATACCAACCAAACTGAACAATATAAATGTTGAAATGCTATTTGACCCAGGGGCTGTACATTCGGTAATAGGCAAAGCATTGTGGAAATCAGTTGGAAGACCAAAACTACGAAAGTGTCAACAACTTGTAGCCTACACAGATTTTAAGATCAAAACACTTGGATTATGTGAGTTAACTGTTACAGCCTTTGACACTGTCAAACACTTAGTGGCCTACGTGACAGAACATGACGATATGCCACTCTTTGGTTTGGATTGGTGCATTCAGTTTAACATACCGATGCCCGCTGGAGCAAGAATTTGCAATATTAAACAGACGGAAATAATTCAAACACCCTCCAACGTTGGCACAGAGATAAAAAAAATTTTGACCGAATTTCATGAACTTTTTGATGGCAAATTAGGCACAATAAAGGGGCATGAGGCCAAGATTCATATCCCACGAGACATTCAACCAAAGGCATACCGTCCACGACCCGTTCCACTCGCACTGCGAGAACAAGTAAACAACGAACTTCAACGTCTAGTTCAAGAAGGAGTGATAGAACCGGTGGACACAATGGAAACTCCAATAGAATGGGCCTCACCGATTGTTGTTGCCATTAAATCTAATGGTAATGTTCGCATTTGTGCAGATTTTAAGGTCACTATTAACGCACACGTTCAGACAGATGACTACCCACTACCACGATTTGAAGAGGTGACTGCAAACTTAGCTGGAGGTCAATTATTTACTAAAATTGATTTGAAAGATGCGTATCTCCAACTTTTAATACATCCTGACTCACGTAAATATTTAACAATCTCTACACATAAGGGATACTTTCGTTACAAAAGGTTACCCTTTGGTATATCGTTTGCTCCATCTATTTTCCAACGAACGATGCACCACATATTAAATGGCCTCGATGGCGTCGTTTGCTATTTAGATGACATACTGGTTACCGCACCCAACATGGATGTGCATTTACACAGACTACGAGCAGTATTACAAAGACTCCAAGCTGCGGGAGTCAAAAGTCAACCGTCAAAATGTTTATGGCTACAAGATAGTGTGACATTTCTTGGTCATAGAATAGATAAAAATGGCCTTCACCCGACAGACGAGCGAGTTGAGGCAATAAGAAAAATGCCAATTCCGACTAACGTCTCAGAACTGAGATCATTTTTGGGTTCGATCACCTACTATGGCCGGTTTATCAACAACTTACATGTACACTGTGCTCCACTTTACAGACATCTAAAAAAGGGACAAAAATGGGAATGGTCAAAAGATGACACTGAAATAGTGAACAAGTTGAAAGGTTACCTTACATCTAAAGATACCTTGGCTCATTATGACGAGCGTTTGCCTCTGTTTCTGAGTAGTGATGCGTCAGACAAGGGTGTTGGAGCAGTTCTATTTCATAAGAGTGGAGATACCATGAGACCAATTGCCTACGCATCTAGAACACTTTCGGATATCGAACGTCGTTATTCTACCATTGACAAGGAAGCTTTGGGTCTTGTATACGCGGTTATAAAGTTCCACCACTATCTGTATGGTAGAAAATTTACATTGCTCAGTGATCATAAACCCCTTGAAAGGATTTTTAGTCCAAACAGAGAAACGCCTAAAGTTGCCAGTAACCGATTGTTACGATGGGCTATGATTTTGAATAGTTACGACTACACAATTACATATCAACCCGCAAGAGAAAACACACCAGCAGATGCCCTTTCCCGGTTACCATTACAAACAACAGACACATCATTTGAGGAACGAACAGGGCTTCCTAAGTTCGCACATCTACTACATTTACGTCTAAGTAATATTCCCGTAACTCAAAGCAATATCAAACAACAAACCCTAAGAGACGAACTCTTAAGTAAAGTAAAAGATTACATAACATCTCATTGGCCTACCAAAAACACGTTAGGAGAAGAATTACACACGTATTTCGAGAAACGAGAGGAGCTGTCATATGAAGATGGAATAGTCCTTTGGAATGGAAGGTTGTGTATACCGAAGGCACTTCAACAGCCTATACTAGAAATGCTCCATGACGGTCACAACGGAGTAAACGCAATGCAGTCACTAGCAAGATTGCATGTCTACTGGCCTAAAATAGATGCGGATATTATCAACTTTTCAAAACATTGCACATTATGTCAGCAGTCCCGCCAAAATACCTCCCATGCACCTGTTTACTCTTGGGGAATAACACCAGAGCCATGGCATAGACTTCACGTGGATTTCGCTGGGCCCTTATACGGTTATACCTGGCTTATTATTATTGACGCTTACACCAAATGGCTAGAAATTCATCCAATGAAAACGACCACATCCAAAGCAACAATTACTAAATTAAAAGCAGTCTTTTCAGCATTTGGATTACCGCGATATATCGTTTCCGATAATGGCCCACAGTTTACATCAGAAGAATTCAACACCTATTGTAAAGGAGCTGGCATAGTACACATTAGGACAACTCCATATCATCCTCGGACAAATGGTTTGGCCGAACGCGCAGTACGTACGTTTAAAGAACATATGGCGGCTGCAAACAGAAATATTGAACTTTTTGAACGCTTATACAAATTTTTGCACGCTTACCGCAACACACCTCGAAGCTCAACAAATCGTACACCTTTTGAAATGCTTTTCGGAAGACCAATGCGCACGACGTTTGACTTGTTAAAACCTAATGCCATAGAAAGAATGGAGAAAACACGGTTAAGTCAAGAACTAAGGCCTTCGAAAAAACAGTTAGTTGCGAAAGAATATACTCCTGGAGAGGCTGTATGGGTGGATCGCCCTACGTCTAAGGGATCTGATCCTGGTGTAGTGGAAAGACGTACTGGTGTGTACTCTTACATTATACGAATGAACGATGGCATACCTAAACGAAAGCATGTGGAACAACTAAGACCTAGAGAACAACGGAATGGAGATGATTCCCGAAATTGCAGCCACTATATTGCTCAGTCAGTCGCTACGGCGGGAAGTGGAGACCCAGGATTGCATGAGCATGGTGGACACCTACGCCGTGATCCGAATGCTGAGCCTCAGCCTGGTCCCTCTTGGTTGGAGCAGCCCACACCAGACTCGGTGGAGCCTCGCCGCTCCGAACGGCAGCGAAGGCCACCCCAGAGATTCGGCTTCTAAATACCCCGAAGGGGGTGATGTTGTATAAGGACTCTTTGCAGAAGTATGTTTATAAATCATTTCATAGATTCACCGTGTCATGTTATTATTGTCATTGTCATGTCAGATTGTGAAAGCAAATAAACACAAATTTTACTTAACAAATAAATGTTTTAATGCAACACCAATGTGTTTTAAAATTTTGAATTCATATGTACGTTTATTCGATGCTTCTACGGTGAAGGAAAACATTGTGAGGAAACCTGCACACATCTATGAAGAAATTCTTAAGTTGTGTCTGAAGTCGACCAACCGGCACTTGGCCAGCGTGGTTGAGTAAGGCCTAATCACCCCCAAAGTGGGGTAGGCTCGAGCCCTTCGCTGGGGACATTATATAAGCTGTTGATAAAGCTTGAATGCTCTTACTTGATGGTAAACATAGCGAAGGTGGCTGACGCGGCTTTGAGCGCTAGTGCGCTACTCTCTAACTTTTGTTCGTACATTGCAACAACATGTTGTCTAGTGGTTTGTCCACTGGTACTAGATCCAGAGGTACTGGATTAAATCCCCAGGGGAGTACTTATACTCAGTTTGGTTGCTTCCAGGACTTTTTTTCAAGTCCACCTGACTAGCACCATAAATCAAAATCTGTCGCCATAATAATAATGTTAACAGCATTGTTGTGTTCCGACAATTAATAGTAAGATAACCAGTGTCTCTGTGGTTGAGGGTTCCAGGTGGAGGTTGATTCCATCTTCAGCCCTATCGTCACTTACCATCAGGAGAGATAAAGGTCAAGAGATTCCATAACAATAATAAAAAATAAATTAAAATAAACACTCTCACGTACTAGCCACAAGCCACACATCATCCGCAGACGTGTGCGACGACCATGAGACGCATTTTTGAATCATTAGATTTACAGGTACCAGTCAGTACCTGGGCGCTTCTTCCCGATTCCTACTCGTCACGGCACATCTGAACTGAGGTCCGAGCAAGAAATTTATAGGTGAAACCGGAAGCCACACTACAAATGAAAAAGTGATGAAAGCTTTTTTGACCCTAAGTGACTTTGAATCTTTTCGTTTCCTACCTGTCTCTTTCTAACTCTCCGCACAAGTAGATAATATGATGACTTAAGTACGTATGACGTATTATATGGTCCCGTGACCGTCTAATACGTCTACTTGTAGATGAAACATTGATATTAATTATTATAAAATGAGATTTTCTTATTTATAAGGGTAGAAACTTACCGTTGACTAACATTAGCTATTGTTGTTCTCTTAGATTTGCGCGAGCACTACACATTATAAATAAAACAACTTTTACGGATTTAACTCGCGTGTAATTAGATTTTACATGATGATATTATTGCCCGACGTTTCGTAACACTTTTCAGCGTTCGTGGTCACGGGATGACTAAAGATGTAGGTTGTCAAATTTTATAAAATAGTTAAATCTACCGTCACTTTAATTATTAATTTGGAGTGTTCCGTTTCACGCAAACGGAGCTCACGGTGCCATTAGGTCTTGCTGTGTGGTGGTTTGCCTGAGTTTTAATAATTTTAATTACTGGATCCCAAGCAGGTGGTACTGCCCAACCATCTTCTCTATTGAAATTTGGGTGTTTCTTTATTTCAATAGCCTCGCGCAACATCCTTGGGATGTATCGACGTTCCTTGGCGAGAATGTGTGGTTTATCGAACCTTATATAATGGTTGGGCCCTTCTTGCGTATGTTCACACACTGCAGACTTCGTTTCGCGCCTATGTTTTATGTCAGCTATATGCTCCTTTACCCGGGTGCCTATGCTTCTCTTTGTTTGACCTATATACGAGAGCCCACAGTCGCAGTCCAACTTGTATATACCTGCATCTTGAAAGGGTATATTACACTTGACGGGTCGTAGAAATTGGTTAATCTTCTTTAGCGGCTTAAAGTAAGTCTTAATCGAAGCTCGCTTCAAGATGTTCCCAATCTTGTCCGTGACTCCTTTCATGTATGGTAAGACTGCAGGTTGACGCTCAACTGTGGCCGCTTTTGAGTTGTTTGTGTGCTGCAACGAAGTCTGCAGTGTGTGAACATACGCAAGAAGGGCCCAACCATTATATAAGGTTCGATAAACCACACATTCTCGCCAAGGAACGTCGATACATCCCAAGGATATTACGCGAGGCTATTGAAATAAAGAAACACCCAAATTTCAATAGAGAAGATGGTTGGGCAGTACCACCTGCTTGGGATCCAGTAATTAAAATTATTAAAACTCAGGCAAACCACCACACAGCAAGACCTAATGACACCGTGAGCTCCGTTTGCGTGAAACGGAACACTCCAAATTAATAATTAAAGTGACGGTAGATTTAACTATTTTATAAAATTTGACAACCTACATCTTTAGTCATCCCGTGACCACGAACGCTGAAAAGTGTTACGAAACGTCGGGCAATAATATCATCATGTAAAATCTAATTACACGCGAGTTAAATCCGTAAAAGTTGTTTTATTTATAATTAGCTATTGTTGCAGCTTGAGTGGATGGAAATTTTATATAGGTATTTATTATTGATATTTCTATGGGTCAGTGCTTCACAAACTTCTATTACACACTGCACATTTCTTGCGATAAATATTTTGCAACAGCAAGAGGCTTTTGGTATGAACCCGTTGCAAAAAAAAGAATGGCGATAAGCAGCTAAAATGAAAAAGACAAATAGATAAAGAGTCACCATGGATAGTATAAACATAGTAGGTTTCCTAATCTTAGGTTTGAAAAGCTGTCCTCAGGGAGACGTACCTTGATTTCCAGACGTACTCTTTGTGAGGACCTTAAATTGCCTTTTAGTAAGTCTAAAAAAGCTACGCCTAAATTCTTCATTCGAAATGTTACTTAAATTAAAAGAAGCTAGGCCTCTTGATCGAATGGCTGTACTAAGAAGCCGATTATCTTGAGCCTCAGATGTTGCCAGCGTCCTCCAATCAAAATAGAATCGCGCAGCCATGATCTCACTACGAATTATAATGTTTTCACCAACGAAATTTAAGTGACAAAGTACTCGATCACTTTGTTTATTTCACGGACTTGACTCATCGAAACGTCAAAAATAGCAACTCGCACTCGCACATTATGGGGAACTACCAATCACAAGCCAAAACGCTCTCACGGCGTAAACAATAGAGGTCTCGTGGTATTTGTGTTTTCCATTGTCGATGGTTGTTACGATCGCGTTAAAGACACACTCGCAACTTTTAATTTAGCTTTTTGTCACTAGGTGGCGTAATTCTAATCCTATACAAAATCGCGTTTACGCTAACGTGATCGAGTAGGTCAGAAAACTCACACTAAGCGCTCAGCAGTCCGGGTATCTCTAACACGATATCTACGAAGTAGGATATTTACGACATGCAACTTAAGAGTAACCTTGCTCTATATTGTCTTTGCTTATCTCAGGACGTGGAATTTATTTACGACACCAAGATTTAGACCCTGTAGTTTTGCGAAAATGGGTGGCGAAGGGAGGTTATTTTGTTCCACATTCTTAAGGCGATAAATAATCGCTTTCATAAAAGCTGTGAAACAAAAAGGTTGTTATTAATAGATCGCTGTAACCTAACATATCGGCAGATTTTAAAGATTCTACTGAATTGCAGTATACCTAAATTAGAAGGTTTAATTCGGGATAACGTCCTCTCTATAGAACTTCTATATTTAAACCAATGTTGTAATATTATAGAAAGGAGAGATTTGATTCTTTGTTTGCATTAAATAGGCTCCGAAACTACTAGACCGATTTTGATGCAATTTAGTATAGAGATATTTTGAGACCCTGGGGGTATATATGATATTTTTGGGCTCGATAACCGACATACACTTAGAACATTTGGAACCCTGTTTCATCCCATTAGGGGGTGACAGTATAGGTCTAGGACATCCTTTCTTAGCACATGCACACGTCATAATAACTATCTGCTTGCCAAATTTCAGTGCAATCCATTCAGTGATTTGAGCAGAGTTTGAACTGTGTATTGATATATCGTTCATTACCGGTTTGATTTTGTAATATAGATAAACCTACTTCGAAGAATATGAATGATTATTATTACGCTTTCTTACGCTATTTGTTATTTTTTGATTTATATATGCGAGTAGGTCTATAAATCTTAGTCCCTAAAAATATGTCAATAAAACACTTTAAAGAACAAATTAAATACTAAAACAAAACAAAGAATATAAAAAGCTAGGCAGTCTACAACAATCCAATGATACAAATTAATGAAAAACAACATAAGTATCAACACAATTAAAACTCAGAAATAAAAAGTCAAGAGAATTGATATAAATAAACATTCCAGATTAGTTGAATATAATTATAATGAAAATCATTCCAAGGTTACTCTAAAGGTCACCAAATGAAGTGAATGGCCAACCCTTGTAATTAAGCACCCATAAATCAATAAAGTAAAAGAGATAATTGAAACCAATGATTAGAATATGTTTATATTTTTAATTTTGATCCAATTTATATCTTACGGTAAATAAACCTACACAGCTTCACGCGGACATAAAATATAGATTTCACTGAATTATTTATAAGTATATCCTTGAATAAACAGACATCTTGAGATGGGTGTTCTGGACTAGTACGCAAAAGAAAAACGTCAGCCGCCCTGACTCCGGCGATAAATTGCAAATGTCATACTGTGAAACAAGTCTTCCTAATGAGCCGTTCTTTTTTCACTTTCCGCTTCTTTTAGTACAAAATTTATATTAAATTTCGTGATAAATTTTTAGCTTCATCCTGCAAGTGTTTACTTTTTAAATAAAAGTACAACTAATAAATTTCAGCTGGCTTCGTACTTGCGTGTCGGCAAGCCTTAAAATTTTATTAAATAGGGTTCTGTATTTTAGCCTTGCTAGCACCTACCCATTGCTACCATCACAGTGTATATAAGTTTTTTGCAATCATAGTCATTTATAAACAACATCATCATTTCAGTCCTGTTTACTCTGAGTTTCAGCCACATAACGTCCACTGCTGAACATAGACCTCCCCCAAAGAACGCCACTACAACCGATCCTGTGCTCCTCGTATCCAGGCGTGACCAGCAACCTTAATCAGGCCGTCAGTCCATCTTGTGGGGGGACTACTCACACTGCATCGTCCGGTGCGCGGTCGCCACTCGAGAACTGTTCGGCTCCATCGGCCATCGTGATTGCGCTAAGTACATACCCTGTGTTAAAACCACGACCTAGAAGAAAACGCCAGTATTTAGTGGGTATGCCCTGACAGGGTGAGTCCCACATAAGTTTGGGGTGGCCCCACCTGCCCCAAAGTATGCGTAAAGCATTTTCTGACGCAAAAAAGGGTAGAAAAAAGAGGTTTAACTCAAAAATCATAGATTTTAAAGTTATTTTTGCTATTTTGTTTTACTAGCACAACTATTTATATATTATTATGGATAACTTTGAAATTTCTTTAAGAATTTTGATTTTGCTCGTCGTCTATATTCATACATAGTCTCTTTCTGATTGTACGCTTTAAACTACGCAACGAATTTAATGCGCTTTTCATTAGTAGATACTTAGGCCCGTATTAAAGAACAACACTCAGAAATCAATCATGCCTTGATAATCGTTTGTCACTTTCTGTCAAGCACAAAGTGATAGAGATCTACGACGGTTAGTACGGCTTTGATTCTTGAGACTCATTCTAGAATACCATTATTGAAGTGATTCAAGAGGAAGGTTTAAAAGTATAACTTGTTAAGGTTAAAATAAGTTCTCTAAGAACTATCCGTACGAAGGGCAGGTCGCTAGCTATTTTGGCAGTAGAAGTTTAAGCACTTTGAAAGTTAATATGCTAGCACACAAACATTGTAAATGACGCTCAAGACCTAGAGAAGTGCACGCTTATTTTCCAACTTGCTAAAAGATATATTTTCTCCTTACATTTCCTTCCAAATTTACACTTAATATCATCTGGCTTCCGAATAAGGAAGCGACGTTTCTGCCAAGTACCTATGGTATCCTGTATGCGTTCGCCACTCACTAAATACGGCGGATTCTACGTTACTTGACGGCTTCTCGGCAAGTTGGCAAGTTGTGGGAAACTACTCGCATATTACATGAAAAGCGGAATATTACTACAACACGAAGCCAAGTTACGCAACAAGAGTGGTGCATTAACATTTTCTTTTACAGACCATAGGTTACCTTTTTTGACTATTGTATAAGATTGTATCTACACACAACATATAACACAGGACAACCGTTTATGAGAGTGGTTCAATATTTGTAATATGCAAGTGCTTTCAAATAATAACATTCCTTTTTGAAGTATTTTTATCTCTCCAACGCTGGGGAGACATGACTTTGCATATTTACATGAAAGTGAGTATTTACATAAAAGTCTTGGGTCATGAGATAAAATACTTTAATTAGGTGCATGATAGGAGAACTTTTTTCAGCTGGATATTTTCCTCGAGGCAGATGCCATCAAAGAGAGCTGGTATTTTGCTGAAAAGGTTAAAATATAGTTAAAGCAAAATGCTGGAATTTTTACAAGTACGCCAATTAAAAGTTTTTTATTTCAGACACAAGAGCAGACGGTCGAAGAATTTCGCTAAAGAAAGGAGCGACTGACGGACGGTATCCCAAAGAATCACGGTTACTAATAAAATTGGTTCTTATTAATAGCGTGTTAAACTAACACAAGTAAAGCGATCTTGGTGATTAATGTCGCCACAATGAGTGCTTTTCGAGTAGGTACGATCCAGAAACTTGAACATTAGAAACAAGAACAATTCACGATTTATTTTTGAGACCTCCCCTTGCAGTTCATCACTGTCACAGTCATAACAGATAATTACACTCTGATTTGCGTAAATTCACACCATCCGGACATACGTTGCTTGCAAGGCATTAAATTAGTTACTTTATGACTTTGTTTGTGTAAAGGACGAACACGCAAATATATGCTATGACATTTATTTTCACTATATTTCTCGACAATCTAAGTAGCCATGACAAAAGTCAAAAATATAAAAAGAACAATAATATAAAATACAAAAATATATCAAAAGAGCTGCTAGCCAGTGTCTGTCGCTAACACTCCCCCCCAGTGTGGGCACTAATTATGGCTAGTACAGACAGTGTCTAGTATCGCTAAAAGACGAGTAGGGCGCTTCAAGATGCCTGACTTCGTTTGAATATCGACAGTCCGTACCCTTCCGTCGGGGCCTGGGTAAACCTTGATGACTTTGCCTCGAGGCCAGGAAGAACGTGGAAGAGAGCCATCTACAATCAATACAAGGTCACCAAGGCTAATTGTTTTCTGGGACCCCGCTCTTCTTGCCGCAAGACTAGGAAGTATTTCTTTCGTCCAACGCTGCCAAAAGTGGTCCGCTAGTCTCAGCCCTTTCTTGTAATCTGCTCTTCGACATAAATCAGAGTCACATAAGGTCCGCAGCTGGTGGTCGCCACTAGGCCCTCCGATCAGGAAATGGTAAGGTGTTAAAGCCTCGTCGTCGTCTGGTCCCACGGAGACGTGTGTCAGTGGCCTGCTGTTTATTATTGCCTCGGCCTCCATCAAGAGCGTGTAAAGGATCTCCTCTCGTGGCGCCCTTTCTGACAAAGTCACTGACAGGGCCGTCTTCACACTGCGAACTAGCCGCTCCCAACAACCACCCATAAATGGAGCCGCCGGAGTGATGAATTTCCACTGAATGTTGCGATTCGCTGCGAAGTCATACAACTCTTCCAGCTTACGAGCAGCGCCCACAAATGCTGTCCCGTTATCTGAATATATGCAGATAGGGCATCCACGGCGAGCAATGAAACGCCTGAGCGCCATCAGTGCCGAATCAGTGGTGAGGTTCTCCGCGATCTCCAAGTGGACGGCTCGGACGGTCAAACAAGTGAACAAAGCCACATATCTTTTCACGCGTCTCCTTCCTGCTGTCACATTGACAGGTCCAAAATAATCCACGCCAACATGAGAAAATGGCCGTTTATGGTGTGCTAGACGGCCGGCGGGCAGATCCCCAAACGGGGGAACCATTGGAGTTGCCTTCCGAATCTTGCATGTTTGACACCGGTGGGCCACATATTTCACAGAAGGTCGTAAATGTAAAACGTGAAAACGCAGTCGCATCTGATTCACAACTAGCTCGCAGTTCCCGTGAGCGTGCTTTTCATGGAGATGTAACAGAAGCAGCCGGACAATAGGGTGGCGACCATCCAGAATAATGGGTTGGAGGTCTCTGTTCGGTGGTATATCTCTGGCCGCTAAAATCCTGCTTGCAAGTCGAATAAATCCGTCAGAGTCGAGGCGGAGGGCAAGTTGCGCTAGTCTGCTTCGCTTAGGGAAGGGCAGGGACTGTCGAAGGCACTCTATCTCTTTTGGAAAGGACTCTGATTGGGATTTCAGGAGCAAGTCGCGTTCGGCTGTAGAAATGTTAGAAGCCGTTAAAGAATTTGGATTTGGAAGATTTACAGGTCGTAAAATGCTGATGAATTTACTTGCACAAAAACGTATGCGGGCTGTAGCACGAACCACGCGCATCCATTTACTAAATCGCGTATAATCTGCAACAATTAGGTCACGTGTTTCGGTGACCAGCCCTGATTGTGCAGGTAAAGATGATTGTGAGGATGAATCCGAGATTTGAGCTACAAAGTCATTGTTTTTCCTCTCGTCAAGACTTTGAAGCTTAGATGATGATGGTGGTTCTCGAGGCCAATGTTCAGAATTACTGAGCAAGAACTCTGGCCCAGAGAGCCATCTAGAAATTTGCAATTTGGAATTAGGCTTCGTAGCGTCGTCCGCGACATTCATAGCCGATGGAACGTACCTCCAACTCTTTAAGTCTGTGAGCTCAGTGATTTCACCTACTCTGTAAGCAACGAAAGCTTTAAAGGAGCGGGCATCGCTACGAAGCCACTTCAAAACTGTCAAAGAATCACACCAAAAGAATGATTGTGTTGGCTTGTGCTTATGAGCATCACAAATATATTTAGCAAGACGTGCTGCTATAAGAGCGCCCTGAAGTTCGAGCCGTGGTATGGAAACGGGCTTTAAAGGAGCCAGCCTTGCCTTTCCCCCGATGAGAGCCAGTTTTATCGTACCATCTTGAGATGTAAAACGCCAATATGCAACACAACTGAAGGCATGCTCACTTGCATCCGAGAAAAGATGCAACTGTCTCTCAACGGGATCAATTTGTGTAGTATAACAACGCGGAACAGATATATTAGAGGTTTCGCGCAAATCTAAAAGCCAATTTTCCCACTTGGAAGCGATAGACGGAGGGAGCACATCGTCCCAACCAACACCAGATCGCCAAATTTGTTGGAACAGTATGCGGCCCTTTATTACTACTGGGGCCAATAAGCCCAAAGGGTCGTATACGCTCATTAACTTTGAAAGAACCGCTCGCTTTGTAAGTTTTTGCAAAGAGGGCGGTAGAGCTCTAGTAAAACACAAAGTATCATTAATAACATTCCAAGAAACCCCGAGGACTCTAACGTCAGGTGAAAGCTGATTGAGCGGGTTCACTAACCCAATTTGTTGCGGACTAGATGCCCGAAATTCTGATGGAATTAAGCGCAACGCTTCGTCACTATTTGAGACCCATGAGCACATTTGCAGACATGCACGAGAGTGAACCTCTTGTATATCGGCAGCCAGCTGCATTGCTTCGCCAACTGAATCTACACTGCCTAAATAATCGTCCATGTAATGGTCATTAATTATAGCATCACATGCAGCTGGAAAGGAATTTTGATACTCTAAAGCGGCAAAACAAGGCAGTGAAAGGGCTTGATGTCGCTCCAAATACCATTGACGACATTCTGTACTCCTTTATAGGTTCTGTAGGAGTACTGCGCCATAGGAAACGTTGAGCGTCACGATCCTCAACCCTAATTTTAGTCTGAGGGAACATTTCTTTTATGTCCCCGTTCAGAGCGATGCGACCTTCTCTAAATCGCATAAGTATGGCGAGCAGAGGTTGGAGTAAGTCGGGTCCTGATAATAGAAGATAATTGAGGCTTACTCCTTGACAGACTGATGCCGCATCGTGCACAACCCTCAACTTTCGCTTTTGGGGATGCATAACGCCAAAATGGGGTAAATACCACGTAATTCCCTGCGGAGGTTCAGTGCACAATTCGGCATAACCCTTGTCTATAACAGATTGGATGTTAGATTTATACGCTTGAGCATAAACAGGATCTTTAATAAATTTCCGTTCTAAAAGCTTATACCTAGACAGTGCAACAGAGTAATTATTTGGGGGGTTAAGATTATCATCTCTCCATATTAATCCTGTCTCAAATCGACCGGAATCTAAACGGCGAGTTGTATCGTTGAGAACCTTAACAGCCCGGGCGTTGTCTTCACCAATGTATTCAATATTAGAAATTCCTAATGAATCTAATCTAAAATAATCCTTTATCAAAAAATCTAAGTCCGTATTTTCTTGTTGCCGTACATGTAAGACGTTATCAAAATTAGTACTTTCTTGTTCCTCTACATGTAAGACGTCATGCTCAATAAAGTTCACGGCAACCGATCGACTAGTGCTGAAACCGAAGACCACCCAGCCTAAAAGCGTACGGCACGCAACGGGTTGTGACTTGGTACCCCTACGAACCTCCAGTGGTAAGGTCAAATGCCAATTGTCAACACCAATAATGACCATTGGCTGAGCATTTTCAAAACATAGGACGTTATTGACAGAGTTGTGACTTATTTGAAATACTTGTATTTAAAATACAAATACCAAATACAAAATACGTATTTTGTATTTTGTACTAAAATACTTTTTTTGAAAAGTATTTTGTATTTTATTTGAAATACTATTCGAGATGCATTTTGTATTTGTAAAATACAGTGTAAAATACAAAATACTTTTTTACTTAAAGTAGGTAGGTACTGCAGTACTGCTAAGTTTAAGCACGGGAAGCGATCACCGATTGGTAAGAGACTGAATCTCAAGGTTAAATCCGAGAGGTCCCAAACCCCGAACACTTCAACTCGAACTACAAAATTGTTTCGAATGCCTGAAGGACTGTATAGATGTGGACACATGCAATGACAGGTTCGTAGAAGCTGTCCTTACGGTGGGTTCAAAGATCTTTAATCCCCGCTGTGCCAAAAAAGACAAGAAAATCTCAGAGCTTACGTTAAGGCTGATGAAGGAAAGACGTGAAATGGTTCTGCAGTGTTCTGAAGACGCTCGTCGGCGCCGGCAGCTCACTAAACAGATCTTCAAGTTCCTATCTCTCTTCATACGCCAATTTAATACGGAAAGTATTAAAGAGGTCTTCGAGCAGAACAAAGGCTCCAAAGTGTTCGTTCGAAACGTGGCCGCTTACAATAGCCTCGTAAGAAGGCTCAAGGTCACCCAAATGGCAGTAGAGAGAGCTATGCTCGAAGTTTCTCTGCGTGATCATATCAGAAATGTTGAGATTCGCAGAACCAAGATCACCGACATAGCCCAAAGAATTGCGGGCACATTGCGAGGAGTACTGACGGCCGTTGAATCCACGTACCGGACAACGCAGCGTTGATAGGCTCCCCATAAGGTGGACTGACGATATGGTAAAGGTCGCGGGAAGCCGCTGGATGCAGGCAGCCCAGGACCGACCGGTTTGGAGATCCTTGGGGGAGGCCTATGTCCAACAGTGAAATTATTATTGTTATCATTCCAAATGAAAGTATTTTATTTGAATAAAGTATTTTGAAAATACCTATTTTGTATTTAGTATTTAAATACAAAAAGAAAAAGTATTTTGTATTTTGCATTTGAAATACTAAATTAGAAAAGTATTTGTATTTTGTATTTAAATACTTTTTTAAAAGTATTTTGTACATCTCTGGTTATTGAGGTCTTTCAAATGATCAAAATTTAAATCGTAATGACGAAGTGTTTGCTTTGAAATGCCTAAATTAGGAATCGAACGGGCTCTATGTACGATGTGAGAGCTATTACTAGTGACACCTTTAATTGAAAAGTCAACAAATTCGACTGTAGAATGTTTACTAAGACCTCCCACACACTTGAGATGAACTTGGGACCTGCTGCCTGTGACTCCTATTTTTTTGGCAATTTCCGAATCTATGAACGTGGCAGTGGATCCATCATCTAACAAAGCCCAAGTGTCTACCGCGCCTTTGGATCCCTTTAAAGTAACCGCAATAACTTTAAGGAGGGGTCTAAAACACCTACGAGGTGGGTCAGCGACATGTGTCACGTCTTGGGTGTCATCGAACTTAATTTTAAGAGGTTCTTCATGATCGAATCTTGATGATGAATCGGTGTTAAGGGGAGCCGATGCCTGTCCCGAAGTATCACTCTCTGTTTCA
This sequence comes from Elophila nymphaeata, assembly GCA_955850985.1. Taxonomy (NCBI): domain Eukaryota; kingdom Metazoa; phylum Arthropoda; class Insecta; order Lepidoptera; family Crambidae; genus Elophila; species Elophila nymphaeata. Next base: position 10,184,488 of record OY039080.1, read on the forward strand.
GTTTGGATATTGTAATTATTCACGTCGTCTCTATGAAGCAAGGTGTGATGGCGACGGGACTTGCATGTCTCGACCTTACAGGATTTTTTACAGGCGGCGTATTTACGTACCTTTAATAAGACACCTGCGACAAAGCTTACCGTCTGTGGCCCACCTTAGTCTATGTTCAACTGACAACGATAAGAATTTATGACACGACTCAATGTCGTGAGTTTGACACTTACAATATAAACACGAGCTGTTTTTTGTGGGAATGAAATTATTTGATGATGAATCAATCGAATGTGGGTTAGAGGATGTATGAGGAGATTGGCCTGAAGAGGAACTTTGGGATGGTTTTGCAACGTCCTTAGTTGCGACATAGTGGCTTTTTTCCTGACGTCCCTTGTCGCGTGCAACATTCTCCGTAATCATGCCGAATTTTAAATGAATATAGGCTTCATGGACGAGAAATTCAGCAAGAAGCTCTAATTTAAAGCGGTTGGAGCCTGAATGATGGAATGCAAAATCAACCCATTTTTCCCTCAATAGTGGAGAAAGCTTGCCGAGAATTGTATTTGCTAGCTCTGGACTAGCCAGGTACTCCGAGTATTTTAATAGCTGGATAGTTGAAACAAAGTTGCGAACTTTGCAGGCAAATACGTTTAATTCCCTACCAGAGTCAAAATTTGTGATTCTCGGCAACGCCTTCACCTCCGCCAGTATCTTTAAAACTACCAACTCAGAGTTGCCGAACTGCTGTTCTAAAGCTAAAATAACCTCCTTGGGGTCGTCCGACGCAACTAGGAGAGAAGCGACGGCCTCACGTGCCGCTCCTTTGAGTGCAGTCGATAATCTTGAGAGGTTCTCGATATCATCAAAATGACCTCTGGTTCTCTCGTACATCTTGTGAAAGTAAAGCCAATCCGTTGGAGAGCCTGTAAATATTGGCAAGTCACTGACCTTACTTCCGGTCGGTGTCTTCAGACTCTTGATGGCTTGAGTGAGGAGTGTAATATCAGAAACTTTATTAATGTGGCAGTTAATATTTTCATGACTGTGGTGTGTGCCTAACTGTGTCTGTGCAGTATTTTCCAAATGGCCTGCCGAGGCTCCGCGTTCCCAACGCGGCTCGCTTCTCGAGTGTCGCTCGAAACCCGCAGAAGTCATTGCAACCACTGCTGCAGGGGCGGTATGGTTTGCTACGTGGTTTTGAGACATAGGCATAGGCACCACGTCGGACTGCTCTAGCATAACTTTAGAGCCATGGAGCGGTCTATATTCTCTGAAAGTTGGATTAGTTTGATTATTACGCTCAGATATGGTTTTATTTTGAGAGGTTTCTAACCAATTTTGTATATAGGTAGACCTAGAACTTTGAGCAGAACTGCAATTAATAGCTGCGAGCTCGGCTTGTAATTCAAGCGTTGCTAAAGCCTTTTCTCGCTCAGCTTGGGCGTTCTCGCGCTCAGCTTGGGCGTTCTCACGCTCAGCTTCGATATGAGCGAGCCTTCGTGCATATTCAACTTTAGCGGCTAATTTATGGGCTCTTACCGTACTCGAAGAGCTCGTTTTGCTACTGGTACCTGATTTAGGCGCTCTGCTAGAATGAATAGAGCTGACCATTGTCGGTGATAGTGGCGGTGCGGCGCTTACATCGACGGAAATCGGGAACTCACTTGAAATAGTAGGAACTATATTACCTTTGGTGCGAGGCTTACAGGGTGGCGCTGGTGCTATTGCACTAGAAATATGAGCGTCATCCTGTCGGGAAGCGCTAACACAAGGCGCAAGATTGGAGTCCAATTTTTGGATTGCCGTATCACTTTTCTTGGATAAAGCTTGTGCTCTAGTCGTCATAGGCATGGTCGATTATAAATTTTACACACTTCTGACACCAATTTGTAAAGGACGAACACGCAAATATATGCTATGACATTTATTTTCACTATATTTCTCGACAATCTAAGTAGCCATGACAAAAGTCAAAAATATAAAAAGAACAATAATATAAAATACAAAAATATATCAAAAGAGCTGCTAGCCAGTGTCTGTCGCTAACAGTTTGTATACTAAATAATCCAAGGAACTAAAATAACAATAAATATTATAGCTAAATTGTATAATAACAATTTAGCCCTAAGTACATGTTACTTGGCGAAACCTTCATTTCTTCAACTCTTTTTTATTAATAAAAGTCCCACGAGGTCTTAATTGAATAAACTGGAACCTTGCAACTTGATTCCGGTCTGAGGTCGCATAAGCTTAATTAACTCCTTTGCTGCAGCCATATCTCATGTTTCTGGTAATCTAATAGTACGAGGGAAAACGGAAAGAAGTTTAGCTCTTTGAATGGCCCTGTAATGAGTGCGCCGAAGGAATTTTTATAAATGCTTTGTGCTTATTCAATTCATATTAAAATGTAATACGATTTAAATTAGGTTAAATTATTTCATTACATTTGGATACATTTTGGTTACAATTTTTTCAGTTATGTTAAACCAATTTGATTTCAATCATTTAATGTTTATATAAATGGTTCAAATGCGTGGGAGTAAAAATTGCCAAAAAATTTGTGCTTTTAGCAATATTTATTTATATAAAGAAATTTTTGATTTTGAATGATAAGATATTTTCTAGACAAAACTTTAATATTATTCTAGTTTCCTTAAAATTAAAGCAATCATCATAGCTCCTTTATATGAGCTAAATAAATGCAAAAAGTTCACATGGACACTAGAGTGTTAAAATTTTTGTCAAGAATGTAAGTTGGTATAAATAAAAAAACATATTTATAAATATTTATAAGTGTTTAAATATTATGTTTTTTTTGTGTATTAGTAAGTGCAAATCTATGAAAATAGGGATTAAATGATTTAGTAAGCCTCTTGCATTTTTTGTATCAAATACCTTTTGTGTGGTTTTCATATCAGCTTTTATAATTAGACCCACTGCTGGGACAAAAGGTCTCTCCTTAATTGTCATCGAAGGGGGGTTTGGCAGTAGCCCACCACACTTGCCCAATGCGGATTAGCAGACGAAGTATGATGTGATCTATCAATACCCCTTTGCGGATCCATTAGTCGCCTTCTACGACACCCATTGGAGGATATCATCATCATCACAGCCTTTATAATTCGACCCACTGCTGAGACACAAGGCCTCTCCTTTTCAACGAAGGAGGTATAGGCAGTAGTCCACAACGCTTGCCCAATGCGGATTGGTGGACGGAGTAAAAGGTCATCAATACCCCTTTGCTGACCAATTAGTCACCTTCTACGACACCCATTGGAGGATATGGGGTGATGCTATTCTACTCTGCCGGCATCACGCAGCCGATTGGAGGATATGGGCTGATGCTATTCGACTCTGACGCCGGCTATTGTGTGATTTAATTATGATAATTATAGTAAACTATAATTAACGGTGCGCTTGTAATGATGTTGCAGAAGTGTTTACATACTCCTGTAACCTCTTTGCGACTCTTGTTTGTCAAAATCTCTGATTACACCTACAAATTAGCTTTGGCCCGTGAGGAAAATGGATAATTGCTAAACTAATTTAACTAATTAAAATATACAAAGGCCGTGTGCTGTGGAACGTGAAAAGGTTGCAGACGTACAAAAGGCTCGGGTCTACGTCTTTTACATACATAATACACGATATAAGTTTGAATCGTAACATAAGTTTTACACGGGAGCTTTAGTTGAATATTTTGATTTATTTTTTAAATAATTACGAAAATTTTAAAGATGGATAGACTTTGTCTTAAGTAGACGATGTGGCAAAGAAGGGTGATAATTATGGAATAATTTTATACATTCTTTATTGTACACATGAGTAAGAGAAATATACATTTAGAAAAGAATGTACAAAGGTGAGCTTATCTCTAATAGAGATCTCTTCCAGCTAACCTTAGCTTTAGTTTGATAATTTGGATGTGAAATTGATGTGTACAAGCAGCAAATTACCGAAATAAATATTAACAATATATAATTATGACAAATATTATTACTTACATCTTACTATACTTAGATAAAATTACATACTTACAAAATATACAAGGTATTTGGTAAATGGGGTATGAAGCCGGCACTTACCCATGCTAACATAGTCATATAAATACTATGGTGATATTAAAAACTCAAAATTGTAAAAATATTTTTTTTATTTTCCATACATTTTGTTTCTTTGATCGAACTATTTGTATGGGGAATTCATTTTCTTTTTACAATTTAAAGTTTGCCAAGGACCTTATGTAGAAACAACAAATAAAAACTAGTATAAATAAGTATAAGTACATAAATAAACATACATATATATTATATATCTATTTAAATTTATCTTTAAATTTATTATATTATAACATATGATTATATTTTAAAATTATATTCATATAAGTATAATTTTTGCGTTTACAAACCCGTAAATATTTTTAAAACTAGAATAAAATTCAATACACTGAAAACACTACCAGGGCCTGGGCAGGGCGCAGGGTCCTGGTTTGCGGAGGATGCTGGGTTCGATTCCCGCCTGGGGCATATAGATTTTTTTCAGAGTATTTTTTATAGTTTTAAAAGGGTGATACTGTTCAGATGAAGGATGATTGACGAGAGTGGATGAAGTTAACATAAAAATAGGAAAAACACCGACTTCAAATAAATGGGGGCCAGGGTAGGAAGAAAAAAAAGTTTATTACTAAACCGATCCTTTTTTCATGGACTCTCATTCTCTTGACCTGATCTTTACTTTTTTAGACTCATCTATAGCATTCTATAACTTTATTTGCCAAATCATTTAAGATTCAGGCTGCTCAACTGAGGAATGTGATACCAATGCGGCATGGCTTCGCATCCACACGACACTTGGGGTTCACACTGAGCACCAGTTATCGTGTTTGTTTTTGTGAGTAAGGTCACTAGAGCTTCGCTGGGTAGGGAAGGGAAATTGGACTGACAGCGCACGATTGTCACGTTAATGTTGCAAAACTCGCAAGCGTCTATAGGCTACGGTGGCTGCTTACCACAAGGCAAGCCGTATGCTTGTCTCAAGAAAATAACATTAAAAAAATCAGGAGTGGTCACCCCTTGACTTTCTCGTATAGCAGAAACGACTCAAAATTTGATAGAAACCTTATATTTTGATGTCATACATGTATTTTAAATTTTGGTCACCCATCCGAGTACCGACCGCGCACTTGGTTGCTTAACTTTCCTGATCGACGACTCAAAAGTTACTAGAAACATTATATTATGATGTTATACATGCATGTTAAATTTGGTTGCAATAAGTTCAAGCATACTCGAGTTATCGTGCTAACGCACAGACACACACACAGACATAATTCCACAAGGTCCAAAACGTGTAAATCCGTTCAAATCTCGAGGTCGATTTTTTTGACGATTACAAGACTTCCTCTGTTATACTACGTACGAGAAAGTAAAAATAGTATATCAAATTTGGAAAAAGTGCAATAAAATTTTGTATCCAACTACTGAAAATATTTTTATACTAAATCTGATCGTAACAGTAGCTATTATTCCCTCAAATTGAAAAGAGAAAGTTGATAATTTCTTCGATCTAAATATGCGGGAGGAAAAGTTGTATGAAATTCCATTTCTAACGTGTTTAGCGGGAGGAAAAGTTGTATCAAAATCTATTTCTAACGCCACGTCCGCCACCGTCAGCGAGGTGTGTGCGTGGCAGCAGTGCTTGGCAGGGATGTGCGCCGCGACACAACAACAGGCCATTGGTTGGCCGGTGTTTCGCAGAACATCTGCAACTAGTGCTACATAATCATATAATCTCTTTATAATTTTATTAAAGGTACTGCTTATTTCAATTTAACAAGTCTTTGAATGTTCCTCACATGTGTAGTATAAAGCACTACGTAACACTTGGGAGAAAGTCCCATTCCCAACTCTGAAGTATTGTGGCCCCCTCGTTGGTAATCTGTCACTTTCGTCCCGCGGTGAACAATGTACTATTTTTTACTTCAACGTTTCCCAAACCATGTCTCTCGATTCTGTATAATATATTAACAAATTAATTACGTTCATTATGGATTATAGTTATCGGATAAAATTATTACATAGAATTTCCTTCCCCCTTCCTCTGGTCATGTTTCTCAGTGATGAGGGCTGTCACTTACCTTTGGTGTTATCCTTTCAACAATGGCCGTTTTTTGCTTGAAATGATAATGATGTTGAAAAATATAATAACCGTCACTCGTAACCGATCCCGAAAACAAACAGATCATTTTTTTTTACTTTGAAGTCAACCAAGTAAAAGTCTAAAATGCGCCATTCAAATAGGGGTTAGGATATAATCATTGTACGACGAGCCTTTTCGCCTTCAATATAGCAGTTTCACATTTACACGGACATGTGTGACGGAAAGGTTTAATGGTAGACGTTGATGACTTAGGAGCGAACTGGGCTTAAATCGGGGAAATTTTAATTGCTTAATCAACCTAGACGCGTGAAGCGTGCGTGCTCGTCGTGAATTAGATCGAATACACGAACAGAATAATAAGATTTAAAGTTTAACGCTATAATGATTTTACTGTCGTCCTTTTGTGCCAAGACAGCGTGGTTGAATTGATTGGCTTCTGAAAAATCTAAGTTACATATTTTAAACGTATTTTTAAAATAGATCTTATTGGTTTTTGTCTTTGGCTTCACCCGTGTTTAGTCGATTTTCCATAAAACTTTATAGCAAAATGACTATTATATGCGTTAAGCTTTTGAAGAATTTTTCCGGTATTATTATTATTGTGGGCTGTAGGTATACATTTATAGAGCCCACATTGACATAATACCGGGGAAATTCTGTCCAGGCTATGATCTACGTTTGTACCAAAGTTTATCCAAATCCTCATCATTGTATGGTGACAGACAAACATCCAAACTTTCATTACATGGTTTCAGCATATTATTTCGGTTTCTATGCATAAATGGGACAAATCACCTTTCTGCAAATTTTCCTTGAAGAGTTCTTCAAGTAAAAATTCTAATGACAGGCTTATTTAGAAATAACCTATCGACTTTGATAGAAATTATTCGCAAAAAGACGAATTATATAAGCTCGGTGGATCGATAATTTATCTAACATAATTATTTCTTTATGCACGCTCACACCAATTTCATCTAGCCCAAATTTAGTATTTAAAAACTTGTGTTATGAATACTAGATACATTTTTATTATTTTTTTAGTTGTAACATATGCGTTTATAACCTAAGTGTTAGCCAACATTTTTACTTTCTCGTACGTAGTATGGAGGAAGTCTTGTAATCGTAAAAAAATTCGACCTCGAGATTTTGACGGATTTACACGTTTTGGACCACCCTGAGTCCAAAAATATTTTTTTTGGAATTATGTCTGTGTGTGTGTCTGTGTGTCTTTGTGTGTGTCTGTGCGTTAGCACGATAACTCGAGCATGCTTTAACTTATTGCAACCAAATTTAACATACGTGTATAACATCAAAATATAAGCTTTCTATGAAATCTTGAGCCGTCGATCACGAAAGTCAAGCAACCAAGTGCGCGGTCGGTAATCGGATGGGTGACCAAAATTTAACATGCATGTATGACATCAAAATATAAGGTTTCTATCAACCTTTGAGTCGTTTCCGGTGTACGAGAAAGTCAAGGGGAGACCATTCGCGATTTTTGATACTATGTTTGTCATTGAAATAAACATTGGACGGTGTTTTTTTATCACAAAAGTTCCTGCCAACGTTGAGAGGCCAAAAATAGAACACTGAGATTTTAAAATTAATTTGAGATCTAAAAGTTGTACCTCAACTGGATATAAACAAAACCAAAAGATATAACATTTTTTTGAAGTAAAACTTCTTTAGGCGCGACTAGGGGGTAACTCAGATTTTTCTAACGGAAGTAACGCTCAGTATTCTATAGTCTGTGTAGTTTCCGCTATTTAAAAATAGTAATTTCGATTGGTCGTAAGTATCTGTCATATTTTTTTTTTCAGTTAAAATTTAATCATTTCAGTGATCTACGTCAAAGAAGTTTTACTTCAATCGCGCGTAAAGGTTACACGCACACAATTTTTTTTTGTTATGTGTGTATTTCCCTCTTCATTTTGAGTTTGAATTTTTCTCCCATTATTTATGGTTCAATTCCACCCCAAAACAATGTTTGTATAATATCCTCGAAGAAAACAATTTTGACCCTAGAAAAATATTTTTCGTGATAATACACAAAGCTTTACATAAAATTGCTCGATATGGTTCGTTTGACACAAGCTTGTCTTCTTTCAAGCCGAAAAATCCTGTACTAACATCCTGTTACTTACGAAAACCTTGTTTTGATGCGAATGTTTACACTCTTTATATAAATAGCTCTTTTAAGCAAGCGGTGTTCACACAAGCAGTTATCATTAGAATAAAAATAAAACTTTCATACAACAATTCATAACGTTCCTCTGTATTGCCTTCATAAAAGGTTTTTCTTCTATAGTTTAACGATTGAACTAGCCCTAAATACGTTTTTACGCTAAATAAAACAGTTTGACTATACTTACCTTTTTGTGTAGTTACCTACGATGGACCAAAACTGTTTTTTTCTTTATCTTTTGAGGCAGAATAATACAATAGTCAAGTAACTCCAGCTGGTAATTAGCCTTTTTTTTGTTGAAGGGGAGGTCAAATGCATTTCGCATCGTAACGTTCCCTCCATACCCATTAAACATACTCCCCGGCCTGACCTTCAGTGTGCTATTACGGGACGGCTCGGGATCTGCGCACGTAAGCGCAACTACACCGAGACCGTCCCAACGCTGCCCGTCTAGGCACTCCTTGCTGCAGCCACTCCTCCACCGACGGCTGCTCGACCTGGCACGTCTTCCTGACGAGGACACCGGGAGCAGCCATCGGATCGCAACTGGGAGACTTCGGGCGCGGTCGTGGCTCTGAAAAGGGCCGTCCGGAACTAGCTGCGGTGGGAAAACTAAAACAACTCGACAATGGCATGTGACTTCAGATGCCAAGGGGACACACTTGACATCAAGAGCCACACACCCGCTGAGAAAGTTTCCCCACCACGTTACTAGGGTCCACCACGAGGAGGTTTCCGGATGTAGACAGCTGGTAATTAGCCTAATAATCCCGAACGTCGTCTCCCACACGGGAGACACTGGTTCGATCCCTGCCACGTACCAATGTGTTTTCAAATTTTTAATTAATATGTACGTTTAATCGACGCTTTTACGGTGAAGGAAAACATCGTGAGGAAACCTTCACACACCTATGAAGAAATTCATAGGTTGTGTGTGAAGTCAACCAACCCGTACTTGGCCAGCGTGGTTGACTAAGGCCTAATCGCCCCTAATGTGGGGTAGGCTCGAGCCCCTCGGTGGGGGCATTATATGAGCTGATGATGATGATACTTCCATTTTTGTCACGGGTACTTGTCACAGCTTCAGTCACAGTTATTTTACGGAGTATTGGTGGATTGCATCTCCTCCTGCCGGCCACCGCACCGTGACAATGCGGTCGCACCTCGCAACTATTTGCTTGGGACTAAACATGGCTGGTACTGGCCACGGCATTTTTTTATGCTGGCGTCTATATTTGTTACACAGCCCTGTGACAAACGCCACGCACTTCGGTCTGGCGAAATATCGCAAATGTGGACCAACCTTAAGTAAAAATCTAAGTTTGTAAGTATTCTTATGCTTACTGACTTATGCATCTATTTTAATTGCTTAATGTTTTGACAAAATTGCTTCAGCAATTTATCAACTGTGAAGGTTAAAATTCTGTTGCTGTTGCGTGTAAACTTTGAACTACAACAATTTAATAACCATAGTTGAAACTTCTTCGTAACGCAACATACTTCGCACTGTCATTAATTAAATTAGTCAAAGTTCACTACACATTGCGATCATTACCTAAGCATGTCGAGTAAACTTAGAAATTTTGATAATTACCGACAATATACAAAAATAAGTTACTAAGTTCTACCCATACACAGAAAGGAGGACAGTCAATTATGAAATAGCTACCTTTTAGATTTATACAATTTTGTATAAATCTAAAATGATGAAAGGTAATATAATATTGTTTAAAAATATGGATACCTACCTTTTAGACTTAAACAAAATTTAATGAAAGGTAAATAGGTAATTTTCAGACAACATATATATTGTTTTTTTAGAAAACAAAATGCCGGGATTCATGTTGGAGATGTCGCATATCGTATAACACTCCATTGCAAAAAAAAGCGCAACGGATTGTAAAACGCCGCCGATATGTAATGCGGCTAATCCACGTGTAGCCGGATTGTGATAGCGATGCGTTCTACAAAGCGGCGTTCAACATTTAGCCATGATGTCTGCAAGAAACTATGTAGGATGAGATGTAGGCTGGATTGTAGTCTGTGTGAGTGGTTTGTGACAACAATTCCACTCCACTTGGTCATAAAAAAATAACATTAACCTACCAATAATAAGCGATGTTCATTCGAATATACAGGACTAATATTGGTAGAATCCACTACGGACTTAACGTCAAATTAGAAAAAAGAAAGGAAGGTAGGTAGGAAGATGCGGTTTCGATTCCCCCCTGAGGCAAGCGATTTTTTTCAGTGAATTTTTTGTAGTATTAAAAATATTTACGCGTTACAAAAATAAAATTTTTTCTTAACGTCAAACTGTTTTAATTAATATTAATCTGTATTCTCGAACGGAGATCACCACTTATTGTTGGTAGGTTCGGGTTATGTTTTATGATCAAGCGGAGTGGAATCATTTACGAAGAATTGTGACGCCATTTTTGTTGTTATGACCATACAGCGCTACTTGCGGTGATAATTGGAACTAAAATGTCCAAAGTGGCGTATCGACGATGCACTCATTTGGGCGCTACTTTAGTACGCCGCTTTGAAGAACGCAAAGTGTTAATACAATATGGCGTACTTTATTTCAGCCAAATTGTAATCCGGATGAACGTGACGCATTAAATTACGGCGACGTTTTACAATCCGGCGCGCCTTTTTGTAATAAGGCGTGTTATACGAGCCGCCTGCGACAGTGTCACTATTCTATAATTGATGACTTTCTCTAAAAAAGTAATAAGATATTTATTTGTCATCATCATTTTAAGCGTGAGCGATATTGGACCAGATTCAAAATTGTACAAAAACTACTTTTTCAGATTAAGCTCGCGTGTATTACACATTTTGTTATCAATAAAGAAGATGGTTGAGCCATACTCCCTGTTTGGGATCCAGTAAATATAATTATTAAAACTCAAGCAACCCACCACACAGTAAGACCAGATGCACAGAGTAATAAATAAACCCCATATCAAATAACATCGTGAGCTCCGTTTATATAAATCGGAACACTCAAAATTTAAATTTAAGGCGGTAGATTCAACTTTGTCATCAAAGAAGATAAAAAGATTTTTTTTTATTAAAATTATGGAGCATTAGAAGCGCTGCAGTTGGAATGGCAGCTACAAGCAGTCCTGCACACAACGACACCAAACTCCTCCAATATACACACACACACACAGACACCACGCCGCTCTGTCGGTGTGTATTAAAAAGAGTATTTGTTCGCGACGATACATCGGACCTGCATGGTGGATTTACCAGAGAGAAGAAACAGATGACTGCGGGGAGTAAAACGTAGTGATTACCTTCTCTGTGGCGGGGAGTGACAGATGTTTTCTTTGAATCAAAATCACAGCGCAATTAATACGTTCATTACTAAATTTTATATAGTTTATTGTAAAGTCTAACATAAATGTTTATTCTTTACACAAGAAGGATTTTTATTAGTTCACCTCTTCGTAAGCTGAACAGTATTTAATAGCAATAAATTAGTGATGTTATTTTTCCGTCCAGATCTGGCTTCACAGATGTGTCTGGATCCGTAATTTATGTTAGGGAACAACAGTTCATTGTCTTCCCCCGAAGGCCCATGTAGTACAGTCGAGCCTAAAACAATAAATCTAAACTTTGATTACATTTTGACGCGAAAGGCCTTTGTAAATGAAGACTGATGAAAAATGTAAAACACGATGCACATTAAAGATACGGTTTGGAAAATAAATACTTTTTGGTTTTAATTTGAGCGGTTTTTGAGATAAAATAGGTAGATAAATTAGTGGTTTAATGAATATTAAAATAGTAGAACTAGTAACCTTCCGAAACGAAACCGTAAAGCCGTTTTCGTATCGTTTGCAATTTCTTCCTTTTTACTTTCTCGTACGTAGTATAGAGGAACTCTTGTAATCGTAAAAAAATCGACTTCAAGATTTTGACGGATTTACATGTTTTGGACCTCCCTGAGTCCAAAAATATTTTTTTTTGAAATTATGTCTGTGTCTGTGTGTCTTATTGCAACCAAATTTAACATACGTGTATAACATCAAAATATAAGGTTTCTATCAAATTTTGAGCCGTCGATCACGAAAGTTAAGCAACCAAGTGCGCGGTCGGTACTCGGATGGGTGACCAAAATTTAATATGCATGTATGACATCAAAATATAAGGTTTCTATCAACCTTTGAGTCGTTTCCGCTATACGAGAAAGTCAAGGGGAGACCAGTCCCGATTTTTTGTAAAGACAAAGACTTATTTCACACTAATGCACCGTTAGTGACTCCGTTTGCTTGATTAAAAAAAAAATATTGCCTTTGTAACTCACTGAAAATGTAGCATTGCGAAATACTTTTCATAAGCGGTCCCGTAGCTTATTTTATTCATTGAAAATCAGTGGTTTGCAAAACCTTGCACTTTATAGTGTCATCATAAACATAAAATAATTAAAACTTAATAAATATTTTTGGGACTGAACTGTCGGGGCCACAGGTCAAAATATTTGTCAGAATACAATTAACATAGATAAAGTGTATTCTATGAAGCAAGGAGTTCCACAACAACGTGTTCAGGTAGGTGCGCTCAATTTTCCCTCCCATATACCGCCATTGAGGCTTTGGGAAGCCTTAACCAATTTTTTCTACCTAACGATTCGTTCGGTCACGGGACTTGAACAACCTCTAGTGTCCCCTTCAGGCCTGGTATCCTCTTATGTCTTGATTTTTACGGCCAGCCGCTGTCTGAAACCAACCCCCTCCCTTCCTCCATCTATATTTATTCTTCTTGTAGTCGTTTATGACTAAGGAAAATTTGACAGGGAGTTCCACTACCGGCTGCTTTATCCATTGACGGACCATACCGCACGCTAGCTAGGAGTACGGCGTATGAGGGACTCACCTGGTGCAGAACAACGCAGGAGGTTACCGGTAGTTTTTAGTAGGTAGGCCACTAAAAACCACCGGTAACCTCCTAAGCCCTTCTGGGCCCTAAGCCATTTTGAGATCATTGTACTTTACGTACGCTATTTCACCAACGGCTGGCCCGATCGAACTATGATGGGGGCAACGCGCCACTGGAAGATTGCGCTAGAGTAGGTACTAGGCAATCACCAGACTGGGAGATTTTCTGACTACCGTCAATAATTATGTTGCCCAAGTAGGGTAAGCTGTAAAAAGCTATTTGTGCCACTTTTCGAATACAACGAGGGGGTATAAGATTCCCAGAAATACGTCATATTACTGATTACATTAGCCATTTACCTTACAGTTAAAAATCGACCTTTATGTAGCTATTGAGCTTTGGGACTCCCCCGCGGGAGATGCTCGTCAACTAGAAATCCTCTAGAGACGTTTGCATTACTGGCTCGAGGAACTACCAAGGTTGTCACCTTCTGAAAAACCCGGTGATGCTGAGGCCATATGCGGCCACCAAAATTAGTCATGTCAAAAAAATTTACACCGTCGTGGTGGAGTGGTCAGTAACGCTGCCTACACACACATCAAGCGGTCTGGGTTCAAGTCCTGGTAGGAGCGAATGTTAGTGTGATGAACACGAACATTTGTTCACGAATCATGGTCGTTATGTATTTATTTAAGTTTATTTATAAAGACTAAGTTTATTTATAAAGACGATCTATACTATTATATATTTTTTCCGTTATCTAGTATCCATAACACAAGTTCTTAATGATACTTAATTTGGGCTAGATAATTGGTATGAGCGTGGTAATACCTACATTGTTATTATTTTATTAATAACCTTTGTTAACCTCATAGAAGAAAACAACAAACTTGGTCTAATATTCCCAACAAAATTTATTTTTGCCAACCTTCCATAACTCTATTATAATGAAAAGTAAATGCTAGTATCTGTAAAACAAATTATCTTTAAGCCGTAACTAAATTCTTCAGCTTACTTAGCCAACTCTTAAGAAGTAATTACTTCCTAAGTTAGAGTTTCCTCGAAAATGCATTAAATTACCTTGAGAAAGACGCCTATGAAAATGGAACTTTGGAACATTGTTAATTATTAGGGTTCGTCAACGTAAACGTAAAATTATGCGAGTGTTGGAGTACTTTCACTTCACTAAACTTTTTGTCGTTCGTTGAGCCTAATTGAAAATTTTTATTTCTGGCTCCCTGATCTTAGAAGTGCGACTACTGTGGAAGATATTTTATCTTATCTTATGAAATAATTTTTGCGGTTACAAACGCGTAAATATTTATTAAACTACATAGAAGAGATGCCTCCTGGGGCAGGACGACTTTTTTCAGTGCATTGTTTCTAGTCTTATCTCATCTTCTGAGTTGACTCACGGTGCTCCTGCTGAATCTTGTATGTGGTAATTATGTACTACTATTATGATAAAGATTATCACAGTAGTTCTAAAATACTCTAATATCTTTGAACGATATAAACTTAATATAAATTTCACTCGTGTTATCAAAAAGTTTAAGATGGCTATACAATAGCTAATAGTATATTGAAAGCAATTGATGGCTTTCAATATATTATTAGCTATAGTGATTATATAAAATTAAAAAAATAATGTAAAAGCTTACCAACTTTCTAATATTGAACTAGTATACTATGTTAAAACATGTAACAATATCTCTAAGTTTTCTACATCTAATGCGCAGATAAATAAAAAAAAAACCGCCAATAAATAGGAAAACAGAACATAAACAGACATTAACAATAAATCTCAGTCAAAACTAACATGAATTACTTACCAAACTTCGCGAAAACTTTTGCACGAACTTTCCGCGATTAAAAAACACTTTTCTCAATTCTCACCCACACTCCCATTTAATGTTGTGATTTTCCGCGTCAATATTCAAAACTATGTTGCACAAATTATTTAATTGTTTTAAGGTCACTGTTATATAAGTTTCGTGCTTGCACTTCGTAAGCAGGATGGGGTACGCGACTTCTCTCCCCGACTGTACGGCTGTAACTGAAGCCTAGGTAAGGAGAGCTTTTTGAGCGCACAGGCGCACAATCAGAACTTTTCTTTCTGTAATTTATACGACGCGACTGTTCTTTCAACTGTTGACTTCTGCAGGACGGGGATAACAATAGGATAATAATTTGAATATTTGTTTAAAAATATATTTAAGGGATTTAAAATAGTAGGTTATGTAACTGTCACAAAATAAGGGTTATTAAAACGCGATTGGGAGTTTAATAAACGTGCCTTGGAGAATTATTTCAATAGTATCCACGAGTGCTTAAAAACAAGTTATGTGCAATACATACACTACTTTATCTACAATTTTACATAAATTCAACTAAAACAAAAAAGACGAATATTGCGTTTTCCAATACATGTGCTTTTTTCGCAATTTTCCAATTGAATATGCTTGTTCGCGCCGTATTGGAAACACACATCCATGCATCTTTACCAGTCACCAAGTGGTCCGCCAGATCTGTCCAATCGAAAGCGCCCCGCCCCGCCGTGATGCGTTATGCAGCCTATCAAACTAAGGGGTGCCGAATTTCTTACCGTGACCAATGAAGCCAATAGAATAAACACACTAATAACTTATAACAATAGAATGAGGGAGCTCGCCAGTTTTCTATTTTGAATCCTTGTTAATCTTTGTTTGTTTGTTTCTTTTTCTGTAAAATTATTGCACTTTTTTGATATTTCTGGCGACAAACTATTTGTTATACAGGATGCAAAAGACATGAACAGTCAACCGAGAACCATGTATGCTATACATCAAAATAAGACATATTTCAAAAAATAATTGCTGGGGAATGATTTTTATTTTTTGGTGTTAAAAAATATTGCAAATTGTACTGCGCAACGTAAAGCGCTCAACTCGCACGCAACTCGCAAAACCGTGATATTTTTGCCTGACGGCGCGGCCCCGTTCGTTTGTGTCCGTGCACATCGAGTGAGCTACATTGAACGCTAACGTTTTGAATCCATTTTTTGTTATGAAATACTTAAAAAAATTATAATGTTTCTTTGGACAATAATTAAGAAATAATGTTCAGAATATGTTTTCATAAAAATATGAAAAAAAAATTATGACTTTGACCTTCAATAAAATCGTAACTATCAATTTCCCAGGTATAGTCTGAAGGAAGAAAAATGTTATGACGGTGAGCAGAATACATGGTTTTCATTTGACTGTTCATGTCTTTTACACCCGTTATAAGTGGCTTTTTGCATCGGAGTACCAACCGTGCACTTGATTGCTTAATTTTCGTGATCTTTACGATCTTCTCAAAATAGTTATAACTTAATTTTTGACGCAAAAAGAGGGGTGTTATAAGTTTGACCTGTCTGTGTTACTGTATGTCTGTCTGTGTCTGTGGCATCGTAGCTCCTAAACGAATGGAACAATTTTGATGCAGTTTTTTTGTTTGTTTGAAAGCTGACGTGATCGAGATGGCTCTTAGCTATAATGTGCTCCCGACATATATATATACGATTTTTAAAAAAAAAAAAAAAGTACTTAGAAAATGTTGTACAATATTTTTGGGGTACTTTTTTTTTTTTTTAAATCGTTTTTATTTCAAAAAATTTTATTGAAATCAACTCGGAAGCCGATCCCAAACCACCTGTATTCGGGATGTTGGTTATTTAGTTTACATGTTGTATATGTCAGGAGTTACATAAAATTTAGAATTTTGTAGTTTTCTAACTTAGGTATTTTTTTCTGCACTCTATACGTGTCCTTTCTCTTTATTGTCCTTCAACAGAAGGTGGTCTGGAAGTGGTTGTTTGTTAGCAAATTGTTCACTTTTATTCTTATATTTTTTATCTTTTTTTGTTGTTATAGACCCTTGATCTATCAGGATCGCTACGTCAACATCGTCCCCGATCAACATTACACATGGCACTCGGAAGCATATGAAGCAGCGTCAGCGGAACGTGTCAGTCAACGTGACGACATCGCGGATTTCATAATTAAATATGTTTGTTTCACGCTTTGAAGCAGAATCTCTCAAATAAGTTGTAATTTCTTTGTAACTTTTTGATATAATCAAATTTATCAATTAGAAATTGTAAGTTGAAGGCTGCAGACTACGTTATTATATGAGTATTTATTATTATTATTATTATTAAAGAAGAAAACCAAATCTAAATTTGGAAAAATAAATGCGGAGACGATGCAACTAAATCACTAGCAACTGCATGTTTATATAAAACATCATATTTATCGCAATCATTACCCTTGTGTTATGTGTAATGGCGACGATTGTCATATAATGAGTTAGTAAGTTCTCATATAAGTGATATAATATAATTGTCCTAATGGGATTAAAGATATTTAAACTGAAAAAAAATATTGGACACTTACTGCTTCTATGGCCATGTGCTATCAAATCCTAAGGTACTTGTAAGGGTTTGATTCCGGGGGTTACAAATTCGTGCTCGGTTTGCCTTTTTGAAGAGATTGTTTTAAATTCGCATTGACTGCACCTCGAATTTAGTAGCTAGTTCTGTATAGCGTGTTATGAAAATTAAAGTTAAGATAGCCGGTTCCTCTATGTTTGAAGATTCTGGGTGTGCTGGAATTCACAGCACACGTTGAACACTCCTGCTTACAATACCTAGGACACTCAAAAAGATTTGGGGTTGCTGGTGCGACTCCTTATCTCTCGCGTTAGCTATCTTAGCATAAGGTGCAATGGAATCATTTATTTTACTAAGGTAGACCCATATGTAGGGTCGTCTGGGTAGGTGCCACCGCCTTTCTTATTTCTGCCGTGAAGCAGTTCGCTGTGTTTCGGATTGAAGGGAAAGGTAGCCAGTGTAATTACTGGGCATGGAAGGCATATTATCTTAGTCCCCAGGATGGAAACGCACTTGCAGTGTTAAGTTATTTAACCTTAATATAGACACTTGCACGTCTATAGGCGACGGTAACCACTTAACACCAGGTGGGCGGCAAATTTTTTTGCCATCTGTAGTATAAAAAAAATATTCTCACCAAGATCACCGAGATCCAAGGTTAACGATATAGCCCAAAGAATTGCGAACCTTAAGTGGTAGTGGCAATGTCACTTATCTGTTCTATTCTATTCTTAATTAATGGCACTCGCGAATCTTAAAGATTACGCATTTTGTCAATGTCAAGTAAAAATTTAAATACAAAATATTGTACGGTAGATTACGGTTAAAAATGGAGTCTCAACACGTGTTTTTATAACAGGAACTCGGAGAAACTCATTGTCACTTATCTTAAGACTTCGCGTTATATTATTCACCGGGACAATTATTTCGGGTATACGTCTATGTTGTTGATGGTTTTGTACGTTTGTTTGTTTACTGAGGGATTGTTACTTTTTGGGTTTGGTGCCTCTTTTATGTAGACGACAGGCTAGCACCTGTCATTATTTGGAGGCATTGCATGGCCCATGCTACCTGCTGCCAGATGTGACTTTATGTGTAAAATGTTAACCAAACGACTGCTCCACCCATCTTGGGACTGTGGGCGTGGTCGTATATATGTAAGCGTACTATGTTTGAAGTGCGTGTCTAGACCTTAAATAGTTGTTTAGTAGAAATGTCAATATTCTTTTGTATTTTTTATTTTGCGGTTTTAAAATAAGGATTTTGCGATTTTCTGTCTATTATATTGTTCCTTTTGTTGTACATAAATACATGTGTTTTGTGTGTACATAAATAGTTAAATAAATAAATAAGGTAATTTAAACTTTTTAAAAAGACAAGCAATAAATTTAAGCAATGATAATTATGGTAACTTTATTAACTTTTTTGTTTTCTATAATTATATAAATTTTTATAAAGTTTTTCAAAAATGAGTTTTTTAAAACAGATAATTAGAAAAGCTACGAGAGTACACCAGAAAACTAGTTTTAAATGAAATAAATCATATCTGTTTAAATGTACGTTAAGATACAATGTATCATCGCGACCTTTTTGTTAAACGTCGAAAATTTGTCCCCAAACGTTGCGGTTGAGGGTTAAATCCCGCACGAAGACGAATGTCTCCTGATAAAATAGATAATTGTTTAAAGTTGTTGGAATTGTGGCAAACGTTTTACACATGGGTATCAGCAATTTACTGGTTACGAGAATTATATTGTATTGTTTTGCGCGTCGCTGGAGCTTTATTACTTCTTAAGATTCATTGTGAAGTTAATTAATAGATTTGTAAAAGATGAATCTTGGTTTTTCAGTTTTTTCATATTTTATTACCGCCTTTCTCCTACCCTGCTACCAATTTATTTTTGGGGTCGGTACAGTATATCTTTTCAACAGACTTCAAAAAGGAGGAGGTTATCAATTCGGCTGTATGTTTTACTTAATTTTATGACCAACTAGTTTATCAGTTAAGAAAAAATAATATCAACTGACCAACTAGGTTGTCAGATAAAAAAAAATATCTCAAACTACCAAACAGATCGTCGGTTAGGAAAAATAAATCTCAACCAACTACCTAGGTTAATGGATAAGAAAAAAAAAACGAACCGTCCAACCAGGTAAACAGAGTGATTGGTCGGTTAGTAATAGACCGGCGCCATCAACGTCCTTTCACTTTAGTACTGATAAGAACGAAATTAGTTTAATATAAGTATGGATATAAATACATAAACAGTCCAACTTTTATCGCACAAAAGCTTAATTTGCAGTCTGTACTCTACCAACTGGTTGTCCGAGCCTTATCCAATTATTTATCTACACTAGAAACATCAAAAACATGGTGTAAAATATTTATCCTACTCAAAAAGTTTTAAACAACTTCACAATGAAGTAATTCTGAAATAATTAAACTTTTACAATCTAAATGTATCAATATTATCTAAGTATTTTCGTAAGGAAAATTAAGTATAGTTTGAACAATCTCCGAAGTCTGGTCGTGAAAATTTCTATAATAACTCGCATCGTAAAGTGTACTTTGTAAACCGTCGGAATGAGCCTTCCTCGGGAGAGAAGAGCTCTTGTCTTTTAATCAGCGAAGTGAAAGTGAGTAATGTGGATGGAAATTGAGTAAAATTATGGTCATCGCAGTTTTATAGTGCTACTTTTGTAGTAGTTGACTTTCATTCCTGCGACTGGCCTCGAAAGATTTTTGAATAATACATTGAATAGATGCTAGGCAACCATATAGGTTACCTTTTATCCGATATAGGAAAGATTTGTGTTTGTAACGAATAAACTGAAGAAACTAGAAGACCGATTTTAATGTAATTTGGTATAAATATTAGGAAACCACATATGCTACCTTTCATCCCGTATTTAATCCCCACTCAGGTTTCAAACCCTATTTCGTCCCCAAACAGGTCAAAATTTCAAAAACGCTAGCACAAATATTTATTTTTTATCATGTGCCTAAGTTCTAAGTTTGGTGGTTTTATCTTCATAAATGACGATCTAGGAAACCACATAGGCTATTTTTCATCCCCTGTTTTAATCCCCATACAGGTCAAAATTTCAAAAAAGCTAGAACTAATTTTTATTTCTTATCAAATGACTAAATTATAAGTTTCACGGCTTACTTTCATAAATTACGACCTACCATAGAAACCTTCATCCCTTATTTCAATCACTTGAAGCCTTCCACAAAAAAGGTAGCCTATGTCCTTTCCTAACGCTAGTCAATATTTGTACCAAATTTTATCAAAATAGGTCTAGTTTTTGAGTTTAATAAAAAAATATTTAAAATACAAAAATAGTCCACCCTTGCGAAGCCGCGATGTGCCGCTAGTAATTTAAAAAATACAGTTTACATTTTTTTTATGTCTCATTCCTATGTTTTTTCAATAGCTGTATTCATACCCGGTGGATTTACTATACTAAGTACCAAACAAGAATAGTGCTCCAGATCGCGATAAAAATTGTTAGTTTTATGTAGTTTTTGAAGTGTTACCTTGTTTATGTATTTTTGTTTGAAAGTTTTTATCTATAACATCATCTTTTAAAAAGAAAGTTTTAAACTTCCTACGCAAGTACGCAATAAGAGTCAAATGTGGATACTTGTTAGTGCTCGTGACTGTACAAGTAGGTGGTGAATTGGGAGGTTAGAGCAGTGATCGCATGGACGAAAACTGGTAGGTATGTAGTTTTATTCTCATAATCATGTCAGTCGAGACGCGTCCACTGTTAGACAGAGGCATCCCCCTAAGGATCTACAATCGTCCGATCAGTCCTGCGTTGCCTGGTCTATTATATTATTTAACAAATTCTAAGTTAAAAACGGGCTAAAAACCCATTGAGATATAATCTTTATTTTACAACATGAAAATCAAGAAACACGCACTCTTTTATATTCACAAAGAAAATTGGTAGGAATGTTGTGTTTGTTCAAGGCTAACAAGATTATCTAGTGAGCTGTGCACACAGAAGGCGGGGTGTAGCCTAACTAGACAGAACTCCAGGGGTTTCCGCTTACAGCGTTTCGATATCAAAGTCTTTGTCACCCGAAGTTTTTAAATTTGTTTTTACAAACTGTCAGCTAGGCAGTATCATTTACTTTGTTTGCTGAATCTTATGAAAAAGACAACCCTGTGGGGCAGAGTACCAGGAAAATCGTGTAGACGTTATTAATAGGACGGAGTGTTAATATAGCGTTTGTAGATGGCAGTTGGGCTTACCAGGGAACAAAGAGGTAAGGCAGAGACCTTGGAGTTGGTGCAATGCGTTTTACGTTCGCGGTCAGCGGTAAAAATGACGTTACGCCACGGGAGTGCGCGGCCGGCGACTGCCACCAGCCGAGGACTAGTAGGTGGTTGAGCGTCCTGCTTATTTATCAAATCGTGTTGATTTTTCCGTGCTTTCCGCATGTCGTGCAGCCGCTTCAACGTGGCATACTGCAGTGTCTTCACTCATACCACTTCCGTGAAGATACTGCCGTAGCTACCTTCGGAAGCGGTATGAGCGAGGACACTCTGCTCCCCACAGTCGCTCTAGCGTGGCACGTAATTGGGCACGTCTAAACCGTTTCTTGTTCAAAGACTAATCCTATCGGCCGCGTACGACTTTCTCAGCGTTGCCGAAGTTGTTTTAGAAAGGACGAGTTGTTGAATCCTCTAGTCTGTAATTCGAACGTCCCTAGAGGATTTTTCGTAGGCGATAACCTCCCGCATGGGAGTACTCTATGACTATTTTGATATAACTCTTTAATTTTGTAGTGTTACTGTTCGTAAGTCCAGTTGCTAGAGCCGGGGGATTATGGGGTTATGTTATTATGGGGTGTAACACGTCAGTTTTGGGAGCGATTATATAGCCTACTCTGGCCATATGCTAGTATGGTGATATGCCAACAATACAACAAATGGGAGGGCTTTTTTTGAGGTCTTAGAAGTGGTTTATTTTGCTTGATAAAATACTTGATTTTATTTTATTAGTGAAATAATAAATAAAACAACTTTTACGTATTTAACTCGCGTGTAATTAGATTTTACATGATGTTATTATTGCCCGACGTTTCGTAACACTTTTCAGCGTTCGTGGTCACGGGATGACTAAAGATGTAGGTTGTCAAATTTATGAAATAGTTAAATCTACCGTCACTTTAATTATTAATTTGGAGTGTTCCGTTTCACGCAAACGGAGCTCACGGTGTCATTAGGTCTTGCTGTGTGGTGGTTTGCGTGAGTTTCTCGTATATAGGTCAAACAAAGAGAAGCATAGGCACCCGGGTGAAGGAGCATATAGCTGACATAAAACATAGGCGCGAAACGAAGTCTGCAGTGTGTGAACATACGCAAGAAGGGCCCAATCATTATATAAGGTTCGATAAACCACACATTCTCGCCAAGAAACGTCGATACATCCCAAGGATGTTGCGCGAGGCTATTGAAATAAAGAAACACCCAAAAGAGAAGATGGTTGGGCCGTACCACCTGCTTGGGATCAAGTAATTAAAACTCAGGCAAACCACCACACAGCAAGACCTAATTTCACCGTGAGCTCCGTTTGCGTGAAACGGAACACTCCAAATTAATAATTAAAGTGACGGTAGATTTAACTATTTCATAAAATTTGACGACCTACATCTTTAGTCATCCCGTGACCACGAACGCTGAAAAGTGTTACGAAACGTCGGGCAATAATAACATCATGTAAAATCTAATTACACGCGAGTTAAACCCATAAAAGTTGTTTTACTTATAATGTGTAGTGCTCGCGCAAATCTAAGAGAACATTAGTGAAATAATTTTCGATAGTGGTCCGGTAGTTTCTGAATATTATACTATTTATTACAAACACAACCACACAAGTAAAAGTGTAGAAAAATTACTCGTTTTCAATAAGATTGTTCTTCAAACTACACATGTGCCAACTTTCATAAAAGACCACAGCGGATTTGAAGTAATAATGAGGCGTCTTATTAAATTCAGAGGCTTGATCAAGCACGATTAATTACGTGACTTTATTGGATAATGATTGAGCGGTCGCATTTCGTCTCGCCAATGTATGAGAGTTTTTAATTAAGCTACAGAGAATAGTAATACTACGTAAGTTATGTATATGTGTTTTTGATGAGAAAATGTTTAGAAGGCGTTTTAATAATTGACTAATTAAGGGGATGAGAGTAAAATCAAGTTGATTGAATTGAGGTGATATCAACAAATTCACCTTTTTCTTACTAACGAAATATTAGTCTTTTGTCAAAGTTTTCACAGGTCCTTTTTTATATCCGCACACACAATTACGACTCCGGAACCAATTAAACACAATATCTTTTTCAATATTTGAGTATCTTTCAATTCAAGTAACTAAAATATATATAACTGCAAGAAAAAAGTAATATTAAAATACTTGTGCACTATCATTTTTACAAAGAACATATCTCAGACTGTTTGTCCATCATAATGGAGAGCTCTCCAGTTCTAGTAGCGGCCACTTTATAGAATACAGTTTAATGTACTCTTCACGGCACTCTAGACGCATCTGGTGTAATGAAGTCTAACATAAAATTCATAGGTTTTCCCAGACGCTTTGAACTGCAGTGTGAATTCAGAGGACTAGATTGAATAAATCTAATCTTGCTACTGGTTGCACTGAATAGAACCTTTTACGTATATTTTAATATAAATTGATGAGACAACCGCAATAGAAATGCAACACAAATAAACTTGTTAATTGAAATCATCAAAACTTTATCGCATATCTTATAAGCAATGCGAACAGAAATCATATTGTGATTCGTATCTTGAATCTAACTTAGTAGATATAACTAAGTAGGTGAAAAAATGAAATGATGTGACATGATTTATTTGTAAGAATTTTGAGTACATTGTTGCAAAGTTGTTACAGCTATAGAGACCTATCAAAATTCTGTCGTACAAATATAAGATTCTTCTTTTAAATTAATGGCGATCGCTACACATTAAAGATTACGCATTTCGCCAATGTCAAGTGAAATGTACTTAAAGCAACAGACAATTGTACAGTAGATTGAGTTAAAAATGAAGTCTCTCAACACGTGTTTTTACAACAAGCACTCGGGAGAAACTCCCGAATATTACATAAAATAAGATTTTCTTTTTCGTACAATATTCGTTAAATGATTACCTATATTTAAAATTATAGATGTTTGTCAATTTGGACATATTATTATCATGTCAGTGAATAAATTTATATAGAAAATATTTTTACTATGTTTTCAATTGATAAAACAAGGAATTTATTTTTACTTAGTGTTATTCAAACTACAACATTAAATTATAGAAACCATAACCAAATTATGGTGTCATAACAAAGATAAAACTCTTATATAGCAAAAACTGTTTTTCTTTCAAACGACTTTACTGTTACATTTATACTTTTAAAGCAAGATAAAAAACAGTAACATTTGAATTTATAAGACAACTCCCAAAATAAGTTCACAATACTCAAATATTTATTCAGATTGAAAGGGTATCCAAAATTTGCCCGTAACAATTTACATAGGTACACCATTTTCTTGACGTTAAGAACTTTGTAATATTAGATTCGTTGTTCGTTACAAACAGTTCAAGGATCTTTTTGATAAACATATAAATCGTAACAATTTGCTTTTATCTTCAAGTGGGTATAAAAGCCGTCTAAGGATAGTACAGAATTACTCTTATAAAATGAACTCTAGAAAACTAAAAAAAATAGGAAAACTATCAGTAATTTTATTTTAATATCATGTTAAAACTCCAGAAATAATGACATAATAGTTTTCATCTCATATTGAACTTGTCTCAAGAAAAATTGTGATGTAAAATCGCTTCTGGTCTCATATTTCCCATGATGATCGTTGTTAGGTCGACACGACGGCTGTTCAGTAAACGTGAGCCCAAAATTGTTTCGTCACAGAATGGCAGCAACGACATGCATAAAGGCCATAACACACAAGATACCTTTAGCAAAACGAATTGCTATAAGGTCAATTTTTGCAAGACAATATGGACCAAATTTATTCTAAACCATACATGTAAACGAGCAAAATAACAGACTGAAATCAATATTCAACTCAATTTCGAAATTTTCTTAATCTAGTAATTATTAATAGGTTAAAAATGTGATTATTTTGATAGTGTAAATAAGTATGGTATTATTTACCCATCTGTTAAACATGATTCAGTGCATCACTAAATCTAAAAAAAGCTACACTTTTTGCCAATATGTATTGCAGCTAGTACAATCGTTAAGCGTACGATATCGATATGACATCGATCGCCGCAATGAATGAAAATGCGTTGCAGGTTCATTGTAGTTGTCAACGCGCGATTTCAGTATTGTAACCAATGCTGCAAAGGGTTTAATCGTGAAGCAGATTCAATGCAACCATTAAAAACTAGATTTCAATACAAATATATAGTGATTAATTTACTTTTTAATAAATACATTAATCGTTTCTTATTAGAAGGTCAAATAATTGAATTAATTTGAACAAGGCCAAATATCACAAATAAAAGATGTAGCAACGATGCAGGTATGAACCCCGCAATTTTGGTACCGTAATCCAATTCCGCGCCTTTATAAAAAGTAACGTTAGTTAACTGCGAAGGATATGCAGGGCTGACGCCACATAATATATTTATTGCTAATCATATCAGATCGATTTTCAATAATTTATTTTGTGTTCTTTTATGCTAGGTTCAGGTTATATTTCAGGTTATATAATCTGAACCTGCAACTCAACATGAGTTTAATGTGGATGGAGCCTCCGCACACGGTATAACAGCAAACGTCCGTAAGTTCTCGGCAGTCTTTAATATTCATGCGCACGTCATGTAGCCGAGGAGTTTGCGATACGCAGAACTATTGCGAATAACCGCCCAACCACACTACGCTCACTCAAAGTCTCTCCGTACCTGCGCTTACGTGTCTCCGTGCCCGCGCTTACGTCAATTTTTCCACGTTTTGTCTCTTTCACCCTAGCCGCGGTTTGGTTGCATTGCACTACTGTTACCGAAAGTTCTGTAAATAAATTAAGCCATCTCGCGTTTGTGATCCGGGACAATTATCCATGCTCTTTGCACTTTGCGATTGGTAGTATGCTATGAACTTAAGGCGAAGGGATTGCTACTATTGAAAATTGATCTTATAGCAAGAGTACCTTAATATAAGTCGATAAGTGGCATTAGTTTTGCATTTGTTTTTACCTGATGGTAAGTGATCATCGCCATGGACATTTGCAACACCAGAGGAATCGCAAATGCGTTGCCGGATTTTAAGGAAAGAATACGCTCTTTTTTGAAAATTTCCAGGTCTTATCGATTCGGGAACACTGCTGGCGAAAGTTAGTTCCACAGTCTTGTGGTCTGCGGTAGGAAATTGCGCGAAAAACGCACGGTTGTGGATAGCCAAGCATCAAGACTGTGGGGATGGATTTGCCGTCGCGAGGAACGATGGTGGAATGCAGCCGTTGGTATAAGTCTGAACAACTGCTCAGAATACTCCCGTGATACAGGCAATTGAAGATGCAGAGTGGCACCTCATACCTACGCCTCATACATTAGATATATCAAATGCAGTAAGTAGCCGCTTGCCGATGCTAAGTGTATAGTGTACTGAGGCCCTTAATCGTTCAAGAATTTAGACATATTGCGGTTTTGTCAGTTTTTTATGTAAGGGAGATTGCTGACATTAGAAGCTAAGGACCACTTAGTTTATTAGATATTAAATTTTCTTCGCATATACAATGTACGTATCATCATCATCATCAACAGCTCATATAATGTCCCAACCGAGGGGCTCGAGCCTACCCATTAGAGGCCACATTAGAGGCGATTAGGCCTTAGTTGACCACGCTGGCCAAGTGCGGTATGGTCGACTTTACACACAACTTCAGAATGTCTTCATAGGGGTGTGCAGGTTTCCTCACAATGTTTATCTTCACCGTAAAAGCATCGATTAAACGTATATATAAATGCAAAGTTTGCTCTCTAAAATCAATATTAAATTGGAAACTTAGGTACAGTCGACCAAATTGAATCATGACCCACCTTAAGATCATTTTCCTACAGTCACTCGATACAAAGTAGGTTGAAATTCGCTCGAACATACATTTCTTAAGTAACGAACCTTTTATCAATTTATTAGACACTGACAGTGTCTAATAAATATGGCCTTTTAAAATTTTTTCAACTACTACTTGACATCTGACACATAACGTAATTTTATTTTTAAAAATATAATAGTTATTCGTTTTTCTCAGTAGTGAAAAGAGTTTAGATTACGAACGGCATCTTATTTGAAATTCCAATTGAGACTTTAGTGCAGTGATAACAAAGAGTAAAATTGCATAGATCTCTGACCCGTAATGACACATTTTTATTCATATTTAAAACGTACTAAGTGCAACACGCCTGATAGCGAAGAAAACCTAACTAAATTTATGATTGTAAAGGAATGATCGGCCAAGTGGGTCATGATTCAGTTGGTTCGACTGTACATTAAAATAGCCAACCAATCTATAAGCATTATGCAAATGCAAAAAAGGAGAAGAACGTTAATACTGATCTGTTTGTCGTGTTTTTATTGGTTGTAGACAATTAAATGTATTTCAGAAAAGAGGAAAAACCCCATATTTTAATAAAACCCCTTGTACCAAGTCTTAACTTAACTTATTCTTGGTAATTAATGTGTATTCTAAATGATCTAGACACGAAAATCGGCAAATCGGACTCTGCCACCAAGGGTTCCGTACAAATTTGTATTTTTTTGCAGCAAGGACGGACGTATCATTTTTTGCGTTAACTTATAAGTTTGATTTTTCCACAGTTTCAAGGGACTGATATGGTTTTAATTTGAACACGATACCTCTACGCGTTCCCGAGATAAATGACAGACAGACAGTTAGACGGACAACAAAGTGATCCTATAAGGGTTCCGTTTTTTCCTTTTGTTCCTTTTGAGGTACGGAACGCTAAAAATAACAGTAATTATAATAGCTTAACTTAAAACACAAGTAAGTACATTACCTAAATAATAAATTAATCAATCTAAAGCCTAAGCTCCAGATACTCCAAAATCGCAGGTAAAGAAGACGAAAAACATTGATTGATCGGAGAACTTACAGTAACCACCCTCATAAATCAAGCTCAAACTCTTGTAACGCTATATAAGACTAAAAGATCTTAGTCTGTAACTCAGATCAGTATTTTTTGTTAGTTGGACGTAAAATACAGGAATAATACCTACTCTCTGTCCAAGTCCAAACTACGAGTATTTCAAATTGGAAAGTGAATTTAATTTTTAAGGCATTTATCGAATGCAGGTGAGCTATGACTCTCTGTTTAGTTATACATAGTATGTATGCACAGCAAAGACTCATCTGTGTACGTGAAAAATAGTAATTTCTTCAACAAGTGAGAAAAGTTATTTTTTGCTGTGAGAATTGAATCACGAGTAAAGCGAGCGACTCAAAAAGACTACAAAGCGCAGTGAGTGATTTAAAGGCACGAGACAAAAAAAAATTTGCTCTCGTGTGAAACATACAACTTTTCACCTCTCTAGCGAGAAAATTGTTATAGGTGAAAAAAACAAGACAATCCTTATAAACATGTTTAATACCTTTAAATTGATTATAAAAATTAAAAGTAACATTGCTACAAATACTTAGATTGAACGTTACCGTCTTGTTCGGAGCTCGCAGCAAAAAGCTTTTTGCTTCGAGATTTTACGAAGCAAAAGAGGTCTTTTGGTGTTGGAGTGGTGAAAAAAATATTGTTACGTCGTAATTTTCTGTTTCATGTAAAACAAAAGTTCAGAGTCTTAGAAGAGAAAGGACACTAACCAGCGCTATTATTAGCATCCTTTCGTAAATTACGTAATTATTATTACCAAATCTCTATTAACTAAGATTGATATTACAAAAAGAAAAACAAAATGAAATTCTCTCGGCCCTATGTTCATTTCATTACGTAACAGTGCTGCCTGAAAAAGATCTGCAAGATGTAAGGACAAAGAAGTTCCTGTTTCATTTGAAAAACGTCTGTCTTCGTAATTAATAGACTTGTTTGTTACGGAACGAACAGTAAGCAACCCTTGTTATTTCTTCTACTCTGTTTTTTTAGTAATTAAAATGCTATAAATTTGATTTAGTCATTAAATGTAATATTTATTAAAACTAAATAGATTTATTTTAGTTGCAACAACACTGCCGGCATCACATGGCTAATATCGAATTATTAATATTATTATTGATATTCAAATCAAGTAATATTTATGAGTATAATTTTAAAATTTAAACTCTGATAAATAATGTCTATAAATTATTATAATAGGAACATTAATTTTTCACAACATCATGTGACATTATTATAAGAGAAGATAATATTGAAGAGTTTCATACTTTTTCACAATCATTTATTTTGTTCTCTTAAAATACACTTTGCAGCTCATTAAAATAACCTTGACTTGTTGTTAATATATATGATAATTTATTGTTCCTAAGAAAATTATTCTAATTAATATAGCTAGATGTACAATAAACAGCAGTTATTTATTCTTTCTAAACTAATTATCCTAATTAACATAAATGGACAAATTAACATTAGTCCAACATCGATATGTTAGTGTCTTTACTAATTGATGCCTATTAGATTGGTTATTGAAAGTAATTGACATTTTATTGATGAGATGAATTGCAGGATCCATCAAGTATCGTAGAATGTTGAATTTTGCCATTATAACATTATTTCGACTAAATTACAAAATACTTAATAAGTTTTTATTTCTATTTCAATTAAAAATCTACAGAGCTTTGAATTAAGGCAACAATTGCATTGCACAAAACATAAAGTCTGCCATTTTACACATTGCCGACGTGTTTCTGCGAAAGACATGATAAAAGTTATCTGTGACAGGAAGTCGGGCTAACTGTTGGAGTAGTTGACCTAATGAAAGCCCTCAAACTATTAACTATGTAATATTTTAAGTGCCATAGAATACACATAGTCACAATTACATCACTTTACGGTACTCGTATATGCACTTTTAATATTGAATATATTGCCTGAGTTGTCAAGTTATATGATTCTGCAGAATAACATTGTTGCATACTACAGAAATAGAGTTTCGCGATCAGAGCGATATTCAAATTCAAATCTAATTTATTCATTTTATGTATTGTGTAATATAGCCAAAGAGAAGTATCTGAAAATGCATACGTTAGCAAAAGTCTAGAATAAATGGTTATCTGAGATTCATTCTACGGAACCAATGTTCTTATCGATTGGTTGACATTGATACAGGTGTTGTCGTCGTGCATGGTGGCTTTACTCCGATTAGTCCCGAGCACCAGCGGAACGGCCTGAAGACAGCGGCCGAGCGAGGCATCATCACTGGCGAGGTCAGTGCCTGCGCCGCCACTGCACATGGACGCGTCCGTCCCTCAGTCATCCCACAAAGCATTGCATTATATCAAGCACCCCCACGCATTTCATGTCAAGACAATTGTACAAGATTTAACGCATTATACAATATCATTCAAGTTGCTGCATTTTCCTGGTCCAGCGCCTCATCTCCTACAACAGATTGCCCTGGTGTCAAAGTTATTTTATAAAAAGGTCAAGAAAATGACTCTGACTCTCTGACCTATTTGTAAGCAGAAGTAAATACAAAGATTGCTATGCGAGATATAAAATTCCCACACTAGCCACCCTCGCCTTGCTGATCTGTAAGGTGCTTATTCATGTCTCTTTTCAATGACCCAAAATGAAGAAGGAGGGAACAGGTGTACTGGCAGCGAATTCCATTTCTTGATTTTTACAAGGCGCCAGTCTGGCTTTTAACGTGAATTGCTTTTAACCGACTTCAAAAAGGGAGGAGGTCCTCAATTCGTATTTATCTTTTCTTTTACGACTGCTATGTGCTGACAGAAGGGACGAAAGAGTTGAAACATTCAGTGACACATCTGAGTAACAACCTCGCATTTCGTAGTTAAAACTTATATATTAAAGACTGTGAAATGCTGGCACTTCACATGGTAGTATTTGTCAAACATTTGTGTCGCATCCCCATCATAATATTATCTAAAGAATAAAAGAGATGCAGCTACGAAAATAGATTCTATAGATAAAATATAAGCTTCTTGGATGCAGCTCAAACATTTGACAAATACGGCCATGAATGTGCCAGCATTATAATAATGCAGCGCCCTTATTGTGTATTAATAGATAAAAAGTGCGATAGTTTATCAGTATTTATGAAACCGAATGAAACGTACACTGCACTATAATTATAGTTTTTTTTAAAAAAGTCTCTTTAGAACTTTATGCTGCGTTTATGATTTGATCTTTCCCATTTAAGACCGGGCTTAAGTACCAAAAGTTTATTTACTACGAGACGGAATTTCCAACAGATATGGGTACTAAGACTAATAGGTCATCAACCCCGAAGACATAAAGTAAATGACAGAGTTGGTTGAAGATGATAAAGGAATTAATGATATTTTAAACAGTTAAGCCGTTATGGTACAAAATTGGAAATGTAGGTACTTTTAAGTTTTACTAATTATGTATAACGAGATTTTATTTGTGATTTCGTCTGCAATATATTCGTACGTTTCTTATATTTTGTATTAATTTCATAGTAATTTTGTACTATATTTCAATTAATTAGGAAGCTAAGGTGCCTAGTTGAATTTAAACAAAATCTGGAAATACATTGTCGTTAAATAATTCATAGTTTTACTCAAGACAAGTCAGGTCATACGAATTTGCATACATCTTGCCGCTTCAGAGGCTTTTGGCAGCTTCTATCATCCATGGTTACTAGACAGGCAACTGGCACAAGAAACATATATAGTCATCAACACTTAATTAATATGCCGAGGAATTGTCAATATTTTTGTTCGAATCACGATTTCAACGTGGGAATGCCAAGTCCATGTGTTACAGTGGGGGAGCCAGGTGCAGCACCTGGGACTTGTGACTGAAGACAGTGTAGACTTACAGAATCCCTTTTGATGGCAATCACGTTCACCTCCACTACACGTCCTCACTGGGCGACACCTCGAACCAGACTGAGCCCCACCAAGTGCGTAGCTAGGACCAAGTGCATCGACCGACACGAAGTTCTTCTGCTAGGTGGTGCGCTTGCGTTTCGGAGCAACTTCACACAGAATAATAGTAAAGACTACGGACTCATGACCTTAAAGCAACCGTGATCGAGGCCAAACTCCGAAAAATATCACAAAGAGAAAAATTGGCATACACAAAGAATAGGCTCAAAATACGAACATTATTTTTTTTCTATCCTGGTATCAATTTATTTAGGGAGGGCATGCAGTTCAATTTGTCACCATACTGCTATGAAAGGTTTTTGCATAGTTTTATGGCCTGCCGCCTGCCTGACTTAGGACTGCTTGCGAATAGGGATCTTGAAACCATTCACAAATAATTACAAGGTGTTAATAATTACAAAATCGTAAAATGTGATGATATTTTATGCCAGAAAATCTCCATCATCACAAATTATCTTCAGAATTTGATTTTAAGTGTAAAAAAACCATTTAATATTTTAGTCAGTCGACTCTAATAATTTATGACGCCACAAATTTGTAATGCCATACAAAATCTAAGGAAGAATTATTTTTTGACAGATAATAAAATGTATCTCAGCTGACTTGACAAGCAATACCCCTATTTGTAGGCTGAGAACAGGTATTTGTGTTCACAGTTTGTAGGTGGTTTAACCGGCACCATGCAAGTAACATCTTGGGGCGTTGGTCTGCACGGGGTTCACGATACCCTGAGTCTGATTTTATGACACTTATGGATTGAATAGTCCTAATTGTAAGTTTAAAAAAGGCCCTAAGCTATTGTATCTCAGCGGAACACTTGATACTGGCGAAATCTATAAGGGCAACGCCATAAAGAAAAAAGAAGTTTTTGAGTACTTACGTAAGAAATACTCTAGTTACAAAAAATATCACGCGCTCAAAACCGCGGGCGAAGCGCTAGTTATAAAATAGGCCAATAAAGTAAGGAATGTTTAGTATAGTGGTCCTCTTTTATATGACGATATTATACATATACAAGTTTAAAATAATACTCGTGGTATCATTTGAAGATAGAGTCTAAATAATACTACACAAATTAATACATGGGTTATAATAATAGCATAATAGTTATAAGTATCAGTTTTCCAGTTAAAAAGGAACAAATATATTCATAAAAACACACTACATAGATCTACAGGTACTATGGTTTGTCAATAACAATCACCTAGCATTACTATTGATAGTACCTATAGACTCTTTTTCATCCGTAACCTATTTCTAGTCTTACTAAAATTCCTAGCCTGTTCTGTGACGTTTATGTAACAAAAAGCCTACTCTGCTATTGCGGAAATTCTCGACAAATAACGTTTGTCTTTAGGAATTCACTTTATGACAGTATAGTGCAAGTTATGAGCTTAGGGCTCTAGTCTATTCAATTAGAGAAAAGGTTGAGTTTCTCCCGAGTTCTTGTTGTAAAAACACGTGTTGAGAGTCTCCATTTTTAACATCAATCTACCGTACAATTGTCTGTTGCTTTCAAAGTACATTTTCACTTGACATTGGCGAAATGCGATAAATAACGCGAACACCATTTGAAGCGTACGTGTGTGATGTGGAGAGCAGTGGTGTGTTTCCTAATTAATGAAAGGCGCGTGAACAGGTGAAAACAAAATAATATATTAGAAAAGTAAAATAACAACGTTTCGTAGCAAAGCAATGAGTGACAAGAAGAGTGAAGTAAATAGACAATATAGAAAACTATCAAATACATCTCTATATAAAAAGAGGCCAGCAAAGCGTCCGCAACATCCTCCCCCCTTGTGCAGGAATGCACACAGCTGGTTAAAGAGTTAGTTTATCAATTTGCAATGTAACCAAATATCTGAGGGCGGTGTTGCGTGCGTCTTGGTGTCGCGACATCCAACACTCTCACTACCCGTTGTCTTCTTGATCTTGGGCAGGCCGCTGGTCTTGCGTTGGAGATTCCGGGGACTCGCGTGGAGCGTGTACCCACATCAGCTGTCACAGTCGCCATGTTTAAGTCCCGTAGTCTGCTGCTGGCTTCTGTTGATAAGGTGCTTCGACAGGAGCAGTTTTCAGCAATTTGATAATGCTGGACAAGACGCGCTTTTTTCCTCGCCCTAGGCCAGCGGTGACGTCCACGAAGCAAATTAAATGGGCTGTGATAGAGGTAGACAGGTGGATGTCCTACCGCCGAAGATGGAAGCGGAGACAATATGTTCGGGTTGTCAGAATGTATACCATCACTTCCTTGCATGGCGCTCATAAAACATTCCTTCAAAAACAAAACCACAGGTTTATCTTCTGTCACCGAAGACACATGTCGTGACAATATTGTCGGCATGGCAGAACTTCGACTTCTTTCTCTCATGACGTTCGTAAATCGTTCCACCAAAGGTAAAAGCGCACATGTGACCCTTCCCCTTATAACAGGGAAACTCGTAGGACGACTGCTAACATTACTATTCACACGACCGTGACACTGGTGCAGAACACGCTCAAAATCTTCACAGGAACCTTTCGTGTTGACTCGTAGAAGGTCGTGGTGTCCAGTTTTGAGCCGTGCAATCAATGGGGTAAGAGTGCTGGATGTCGAAGTTCTAGAGGATGGCCAGCAATGCCTGTGATTAGAAAAAACATGGTTATTAAAAAGTTTATGTTTTGCCGATATATATTATTATATATATTATGCGTAATAAAATCGGATAGGAACTCCAACCAAAAGTCTAGTATTTCTTCTTTTAAACAATGTTTCCGAGGATATTTAGCAATAATAGACTTATGCGATAATTCCAGGCAAGTTTTGTTGAGTGCAGTCGCAATATTAGGCCAAAAGACGTAAAATACTACAGATTGGATGCGACTGTCCTCGACAGAAACATCAAAGTTGCAGCCTGGGACCTTTTCAGGTAATGCTAATATCATGTTTCGTTTTCTACTTATAAACTCGGTTGTGCTTTCCTTCCGATGTATGGTATGGTTGGAGAGGAAAGCAAAAGCGATATTAAAATGTTCAAAAACATATCGTAAATCGCCCGGTGATTCACTAACGATACGGGATTCACGTATCCAAGCCCCAACAACATGTAACCAACTAAGATTGGGCAAACAAATTTCTGAAGCATCGATAGGTGCTCGGAACGTCGTGCCCTTTTTCTTCAAGTCGCTATTCTTGTTGTTTTCATGGTCTTCAAATGCTGAGAATCGCTTGACTTTGGTGGCGGTCTTGGTCACATTATTGCATGCTTCGTTGCAAATGCACCCAAATGTGCCTGTAGAATAATAGTTTTTTTTAATAGCTAGTCCCTTAGGGGGTTCGTAGGTTAAACCGATTATCTCGGAGACTTCCGTGACAGAGATCTCACATGTGTCAAGTTCCGTAAGTTTGAGTGGAGGCCTTGATCCTACCACCTCGGAAGCTTTTGTGACTGAGAGCTTACGTTTGTCAAGTCCCGGAGAAAACAGCGAGTTTGAACCTCTACAGACTTGATTCGTTTTTGTATTGCTATGGTCATTAACAGTTGCAGAGTCCCATGTGGCCTTTCGTGATAATTTTGTGTGGCCGGGTTGTGCAGCATAATGCTTACACGTATCTGCAGAATCGCTGTTACTAACATTAATATTATTAAAATGATTTCTTACGCACCTTTGTTTTTCCATACATACCCTCGTCGAACGCCGCTGAATATCAGAGCAAACTTTCAGTTGGGCTTCGATTGCAGCACGCTTAGCATCAAGCTCCCTTTCTCGACGTCGTTCATCCAATTTGCTATCGAGCTGCGCGATCTTCTCCTCTAACTCTAGCCGGCGACGTAAATACCGCTCGTACACGGCGGCTTTACGTGCCTCAAGCGTGGCAGAAGAGCGGGAGGATGTTGCACCGACTCGAGAGGACGGTCCCGCGGAAGTCACTGGCAATTTCGTGTCAGTTCGTGCCTCCGCATTTGTGGGATGGCCGTGTTTGGATGACGATAAGGTAGACGTGAGCTTGAAGGACATGACTAGAAAAGGTATCTATGAAAGCGGAAATGAAACTACAATGAAAAATGTTAAACAAATGTTTTTAGTGAAAAAACTACAGAAAATAAAATGTCACTAAAACCGAAAAAGTAAAAATAATAGGTAACTGGTAATAATGGGAGAAGGACCAAAATGAAGCGTACGTGTGTGATGTGGAGAGCAGTGGTGTGTTTCCTAATTAATGAAAGGCGCGTGAACAGGTGAAAACAAAATAATATATTAGAAAAGTAAAATAACAACGTTTCGTAGCAAAGCAATGTGTCGCGGATAAACTCCTTACTAATGTATCATTTTTTCTAATGTGTCATTGTCATTGTCACTATAATTTGTAAAACGTTGATTGAATAGAATATTTGTTGTGTGATAAAAATATCGTGTTTTTATTCTGAATCTGAATAAACCTGCTAAAACTAGGGATTACAACCCCAACATTTCTGGCGACCGTGCGTGAAAATGAACAAACTAAAAAAAGAACGATCGATCGCACGACAACTATTCACGCGTGCAAAAAATAGTTTCACAGAAGAATGTAAAACCGAAGATCGCAACTTAATAAGGAACAGCTTTAAGTATCTTGCCGAGAAAGCAGAAAATTTGTTTGGCGTTGATCTGCGCATTAAAGAACAATGGCTTCTGGAAGATGATGATAATGAAACAGAGTTCCTGGATGATTGCGAAACGGCTGAATCATACAAGAAGGAATGGATCGAGCTAGAAAACAGGTATGATAATTTAATGCAACAAGCTCAGAACCAAGAATCAAGGTATGACAGCGCATCTGTCATTAGCACCAATAACAAAAGAGCGCTACGTTTGCCGAAACTCGAATTAACAAAATTTGATGGAAATGCAAAGAACTGGCTCGGTTTTTGGAGTTCATTTAAGAAAATTCATAACGATCAAACTATTGATAATGACGACAAAATGGCTTACCTGGTGCAAAGCATGACAGCAAATTCAGGAGCACAGGAGCTAGTCAACAGCTTTCCACCCTGTGGAGAGAACTATAGCCAAGCTATAGAGCAGTTGAAGTCCAGATACGCGCGAGATGAACTTCTGATTGAAATATACGTGCGAGAACTGCTGGCACTAGTTCTACAACAAGCAAAGCAAAGTAACTCAATTACGATATCGTCGCTGTACGACAAATTAAAAACACAATTGCGAGCACTTGAAGCTCTTGGAGTTACGAGCGAGAAATATGCCGCTATGTTATATCCCTTAGTAGAATCGGCTCTTCCAGCAGATATACTCAGAGTATGGGAGAGACAAAGAATCAGAGATAACGGCACGGATGTTCTGAATAATCTATTAGAGTTCATAAAAACAGAAGTAGAAAGTGAGGAACGTATCCAAATCACAAGACAAGGTTTGACCACAGTAACAGACAACGAAAGGATTCCGACAGCAGCATGTTTAATAGCAGGGAATATGAAGCCGACTACATCGACGAATGTAACACATATCCCTCAGATACAATGCATATGGTGTGACAAAACCTCGCATGGAAGTCATGAATGCTACAAGGTTCAGAAAATAAGCATGGAAGCAAGGAAAGAGATTGTATCGAAAAAGAAAGCTTGTTATGTATGCCTTAAGGTTGGTCACCATGGGAATAAATGTAAGTCTTACACTAAATGCATCCTTTGCCAAAAAAGACATGCAGTTTTTTTATGTCCAGAAACAATAAGATCAGTTCGATCAACAGCTACAACCGACAGCTCTGAATTGATTCAACAGTCTGTAGATAATAACGTGAGTCTTCCTACACCGTCAGTAACCCTTCTCCAAACACTGCTCGTCAAAATAGGTACAGAGACTGTAAGAGCCTTTATAGACACAGGCGCTCAAAGGTCCTACATCAGAAACGATATTGTAAGAAAACTTCACTTAACGTATACAGGGGAAGAAGTTTTGAGACATCATCTATTTGGAGGAGTAGAAACCAAAGACGAATCACATCAAGTGTTCACGTTGACATTTAAGAGCATGTCAGGAGAATTTAGTTTTAACATGTCAGCCTTGAATAAAGATCAAATATGTGGATACGTACCACGAGTTCGATCGGATGCTTCGATAATTCAGAAACTCAAAGAAAATAATATATGCATATACGATGTTGGTAGCAATCCTCCAGATATCGGATTACTTATTGGTGCGGACTATGCTGGG
The DNA here is from genome assembly GCA_955850985.1 of Elophila nymphaeata. NCBI lineage: Eukaryota > Metazoa > Arthropoda > Insecta > Lepidoptera > Crambidae > Elophila > Elophila nymphaeata. The sequence continues at coordinate 10,223,446 of OY039080.1, forward strand.
AAAATTATGACGGGATCTGTCGTAAAACTCCACCAAGATTTATATGCGATTCAAACGAAACTGGGCTGGACAGTGCAAGGCATCATAGAAAATAGAAACAACTCGGTCATAGCTAGCGTGAGTTTGATCGATGACATAAGTCAACTGTGGAAATTAGAAATTATAGGTATTGAAGACCCAGAAGAAAATACCTGCAGAAAGAGAACAGAGATGGAAGCTCTAGAAGATTTCAACAGGAATGTCTATATAAATAAGAAACTACGAGGTATGAAGAAGTTAGAAACCATTGTTGATGACAGAGGATTGATGAGAGTAAAAACTCGATTGACTATGAGTGATGAAGACATAAATTTCAAATATCCTATTTTATTAGACGGAAAACATCCCGTAGTTGTGAAATTAGTGGAACAAAGACACTTAATCTATTTACACGCTGGTTTATATAATATGACGTCAATTTTACGGAATGAATTCTGGATTGTAGGCTGCAAGAAGTTAGTCAGAAATATTATTTCAAAATGTATTGTATGTAAAAGATACAAAGTTAAGAATTACGAGACGAGTACTGCGCCTCTACCGAGAGACCGAGTAAAAGATGCGGCTGTATTTCAAGTGACTGGAGTTGACGCAGCGGGACCACTAATGCTAAATACAGGAGAAAAGTGTTGGCTAATATTGTTCACGTGCGCAATATACAGGGCGATACACTTGGAATTGGTCATGTCCATGTCAACGGAGTGTTTTCTACAAGCATTACGTCGATTTATCGCACGTAGAGGGAGAGCACAGACGATTTACTCCGACAATGGGACAAATTTTGTGGGCGCCGAGAACCAATTGTCGAACATCAACTGGGATAGTGTGACGGAGTTTTCCACCACTCAAAGGATCAAGTGGATTTTTAATCCTCCAGCTGCTCCTTGGTGGGGAGGATGGTGGGAGCGTCTTATTCAGATGGTAAAACAATTATTGAGAAGAAATTTAGGAAAGGCGATACTTACCTTTACTGAGCTGGAAACGCTGGTGTGCGATATAGAATCTATAATAAACGCGAGACCACTTACATACATATCTGAAGATGATACACTTCTCCCGTTGACGCCTGCAAGTTTTTTGCACAGCTTACCTGGAACTGAGGTGCCTGATATTGATACCATAGACGCAGGAAGTCTTAGAATGCGGCATCGTTATGTACAAAAGTTAAGAACGGACCTAAGACAACGGTTCAGGAACGAATACTTGGCCTTACTTGTAAGTGGAAGCCAAAACTCCAATCAAGAAACCAGAGTAGGCGACATTGTCCTTGTAGAAGCGGAATCAAAGCGAGTCAACTGGCCGCTAGGAATTGTTATGGAAACCTATCCTGGAAGGGATGGGCAGGTCAGGGTGGCCAAGGTGAAGACCAGCTACGGATTAAAAATAAGACCAGTCCAAAGGCTGTACCCCTTGGAAATTGGCAGCCGCCCGGCTGACGTAGCCACTCATGATAGGCCAAAAGTGCAGCCAGAGATGGCGCCTGGGATGGCGACTGAGGTGGCCCCTGAGGTGCTACCAGGGTTTTCAAGACCACAGACCTCTAGAAGAGGACGACCGCTGAAGTTGCCACAGCGGCTCGACCTGTAGTGCAGGCTTCTTCGGGCGGGAGGATGTCGCGGATAAACTCCTTACTAATGTATCATTTTTTCTAATGTGTCATTGTCATTGTCACTATAATTTGTAAAACGTTGATTGAATAGAATATTTGTTGTGTGATAAAAATATCGTGTTTTTATTCTGAATCTGAATAAACCTGCTAAAACTAGGGATTACAACCCCAACACAATGAGTGACAAGAAGAGTGAAGTAAATAGACAATATAGAAAACTATCAAATACATCTCTATATAAAAAGAGGCCAGCAAAGCGTCCGCAACACCATTAATTAAAAGAAGAAGAAGAGAAAAGGTTTTTAAAGTGTAACATAATCATAAGGCTCAAGGTCACCCAAAGGGCAATGGAGAGGGCTATGCTTGGAGTTTCTCTGCGTGATCATATCAGAAATGATGAGATCCGCAGGAGAACCAAGGTCACCGACATAGGCCAAAGAATTGCGAACCTTAAGTGGCAGTGGGCAGGGCACATTGCGAGGAGGACTGACGGTCGTTGGGGCGGAAAAGTCCTCGAGTGGCGACCACGTACCGGGAAACGCAGCGTTGGTAGGCCCCCCACAAGGTGGACTGACGATCTAGTAAGGGTCGCGGGAAGCCGCTGGATGCGGTCAGCGCAGGACCGACCGGATCCTTGGGGGAGGCCTATGACCAACAGTGGGCGTCTCTTGGCTGAAATGATGATGATGATGATAATCATTATAATTTGTAGAGGTAATTGGAGTGCCAAAATTTTCATGACGCCGTAACGCTTAGGCACAATTCGTTACATAGAAGAAAAGAAAATTATGACGTAGAGAAGAAGAGAAATAGAACTATACAGTCTGTCGGGGAAAGTAGTAATATAATTATTTTATCAGGCTCTCACAACAATGAGTACACTGTTAATAGACAAAAAAATGCATACATTAAAACTTATATTTAAGTGTCCCGTTACCTACTTAAAGGAGGGCACAGCAATTTAGAAATAATGAAATGTGTTTAAATATATATTGAATTATGTAATATAATACAATTACATTATTAAATAACAATCTATATCTGAAATAAAAAAAAAATATTGTGTGTGTCAGCTCCGACGCACGACTGGAGTTTACTCCGAGACAGGTGAGATGGCGCGCCTGCTGTCATCCGTGTTTTGACAGTTAGAAAGTTGCGCGACATAGGATGCGCACCAATTATGACTTTGACCTTCAAAAGCGTAACGAGGTCATTCATCGATAGATTTTACTCCTCATATTTTTCTCATACCGGGCCCCTTATATATGCAAATCAATTCTTAAGGAGTAAACTCCAATAGAAATACAGACAATGCAATAATCAGACATAAAGTTTGATACTACTTTACATTATAATGCATCATTGCATATTACATGCATTAGTAGTTTTTGTGTGAAAGAGTAACTAACATACATACCTACAAATATTCGCTCTTATATTATTGGTGGGTGCGTTGCCATTCTGAGGACTAAGATGATATGCCTTCCATGCCCAGTAATTAAACTGGCTACCTTTTCCTTCAATCCGAAACACAAAAGTCTGAGCATAGAGAATGAGCAGAGTAGGTGTTGAAACTAAACGTTGCCAAATACAATAGTAGGATTGGACTTGCGACTTTTTAGTCACCTTAGTCAAAGTAACATTAAAGGCGTTCGATTTTTGCCATGCGACAAAAATCAATACAAGATATCCCTTATTAATCAATTTATGCCATAAATATTAATCTTATGTAGGCAAGTACGGTGCTGCACGCGCCTTTTTTGAATTTTATATCGACAAGCATAGGCTTTAAACCGACAAACAATGGTTAGTAATATAATTTTAATACAATTTATAAAATTTGCAATACGGAAGCGTATTCATCTTTGACCACATATCCTCCAGAGTTCAGTGTTAGTGATTATTTTATTCCTATCATGTATTTAAAAATATTTCACACTGATCAAAAGTTTACGGTCATCTCTCATACATTACACCGTATATATAAATTGAGTTCCAAGCGATTCTCGTTAAAAGTTCTGTCGCTCTCGCATGATTTAGCCTCTGTTAGCCCTACGAATTGCCTGCTCACACTTTTGGCAACTACCTTTAGGGTGAGAGTTCACTGGGTCATGGTGTTGTATAGGTACCTATATCTCATGAGAATCGACGGGACATTATATGAAATATTAATAATGAAATCAAGAGTTCTGACAGAATTTATGACATGCTTGTAACTTACTTAGCCGGAGTTTCATCCAACTTCTTGTTGTGATAGCGCGTTTTACCTCATTCGTATACGTAGTATAGAGGAAGTCTTGTAATCGTCAAAAAGTTCGACCTCGAGATTATGACTTAATTTTTGAAAAAATCTGTATTTTTTGGACTAGGGGAGGTCCACGTTTTGGACCTCCCCGAGTCCAAAAATACAGTTTTTGGAATCATGTCTGTGTGTGTGTCTGTGCGTTAGCACGATAACTCGATTATGCTTTAAGTTTTTGCAACCAAATTTAACATGCATGTATGACCTCAAAATGTAAGGTTTCTATCAACTTAAGAGTCGTCGATCACAAAAGTTAAGCAACCAAGTGCGCGGTCGGTACTCGGATGGGTGACCGAAAACTTAACATGCATGTATGACATCAAAATATAAGGTTTCTATCAACTTTTGAGTAGTTTCCGGTATACGAGAAATTCAAGGAGAGACCACTCCCGATTTTTATTAACATACACAGCAAGACCAAATGACACCGTGAGCTCCGTTTGCGTAAAACGGAACACTCCCAACTAATAATTAAAGGGTTCGTGGTCACGGTTTTACGAAAACGGTCAAGTTTTACGAAACGTCGGGAAATAATAATAAAATGTAAAATCTAATTACACGCGAGTTAAATCGAGTTAAAAGTTGTTTTATTTACAATGTGTAGTGCTCGAGCAAATCTAAGAGAAAATTGTATCATTAAAATTTAAATATATTTCCACTGAATATTGGCTAAATACGCAATACAATTCATTGTAGCCATTAATTAAGAATACAATAGAATATAACTTACTTATCCAGTAGAAATAGTGTATGAGTTATATAATAACTATTACAATTTGATATATTTTCCCGTTTCTGGTCATGCGAAACGACTCCGAATAACTTATAGAAAACAAGACATACACACGACAATTTTTTTTATAAAAATGCCCACTCGACGATGTGCTGAAGTGGAGTCCAATACAAAACTTAACACAAACAATCCTCACCTTTCTAACTTGCAAGGTGCTTCATATTTCGTTTCATAAGATGTCTAAAATAATTTCGATTGTTTAGTAAAAATGTCTTTAATAAAGTCTTAGTCGCAAATCTCCGTAGTCTTGATCCAAGTGACCTATCTAATGCCATAGAACACAGATTTTGTATCTTATGTTACTAATTCTGCGTGGTTAGAGACGGCTAGTTAGGCACGTTCCACTGAGGTTAACCGCTTACGTCACAACTCGGTGCTCTTGACAGCAGGAATGCTGGACCTCGGTTTATGTAATATTACACACACCTATTGTCCTATTAGGAAAAATTAAGCTTACATTTCGTAAGTATCTAATTGATAGCATGGGTGTCCGAAAGCTTAGCGATTTAAAACGAATAATTACAACACTTTGTAGAATATTACTAATTATAGTAAAATACAGATCTCTTTCAAATTCTAAAATGTTACTAATTCAAATCCAAGTAAGAGTAAGTATGTATGTATGATTGAATATGAAAACGAAATGTTGAATGAATATTCATTGAATATATGAATAAATGATTAGCTGATAATTGATCGTCTGATTCGCTCACAGCTTGATCAATGGTGTTACAAGTCGGATAAGAATTACTAAACTTATTTAGACTTACATAACTCAGAGGATGGATGGCTGATGGCGTCAAAGAGTCTTCGAGTGATATACCTGATGATGCTAAAGCACCAGCTTTACAAGGTAGTCTAGCCTAGTGTAGGTAGATGATGAAAACGCAAAGGTACGAGTAGTATGCGTTTGTTGTAACGTCGTTTAGGGTAGTGCTAATCATAATATTAAGAGACAGCAAAAAAAAAACAATTGTCTCACTGTTTCCCCTAGGCTGGAGCACACCAAGACATAAACAGGCGATTATTATTTAACCGTCGGTTTTTTTATATTTAACCGACATTTTATTGTATGAAAGAAATGTCGAAAATCGACGATTAACTTTTAATCGCTTATTTTACGTGTTGGTGAACTCAAGCCTTAATGTGCTTAAATAAGTAAATAGGTACTTATGATCATAGGAACAACACACTTTTATTACAGAAGAAAATAATTGATACACTTTAAGCACAGCGCAAAAACTTACATTGGTTCGAAGTCTTTGAAGTTGAGGAACATGCCGCTTTTGTCTAGACAGCAGTAGACAGACAGTGGACCAGCGTGTCCCGAGCGAGTGTATGCAGCTCGGGCTCACAGCGCCCCTCACTCAAAGTCAAAGTCAAAGTCAAAATTACTTTATTCATTTAGGTACAATTTGTACACTTATGAAAGTCAATTTTGATGCCATCGGTTCGAGAGTCTACCAGGAGGCCTTGTTCTGAGAAGAACCGGCAAGAAACTCAACAAGTTTTATCCTCCCTTTACAGTTTTTATAGTATTGATTTGGAAAGAGTCATAATTCACATTGTCAAGTCTTTAATAATTAATCATAATAATTTATTAAAATAAAGACTAATAATTAAACTTAAAATAAAAATAAAAAATATATATAAAAAAAGTGATTTAAGACATCTTTCCTTACAATCTTGTCAATTAGAAAATTAAATTTTTACACATATTGATATCTCACTAGATTACAATGGAGAATCGAGCACATTTGGATGTGTCCACACATTTTTATCATCTATATATTCCTGAACTTTATAATACGCTTTCTTCATTAAAATTTGTTTAATATGAAGCTTAAATTTATGTGACGGAAGTTCAGTTACATGATGTGGGAGTTTATTATATATTTGTATACATTTCCCCATGAATGAGTGACTAGTTTTATGAAGTCTGAAACTTGGAACAGCAAGTTTATTTCTACCTCTTGTGTTTAAATTGTGATAATCACTTTTCTTCAAAAATGTATGTAAATTTTTATGAACATACATAATGTTGTCATATATATATTGGGAAGCAACCGTCAATATATTGATTTCTTTAAATAACTCTCTAAGCGAGTCACGAGGTCTTAATTTATAAATGGCACGTACGGCTCTCTTTTGTAATACAAAAATGTCTTGAATATCAGCTGCTGATCCCCACAGCAATATACCATATGACATAACACTATGGAAGTAACTGAAATATACAAGTCTTGCCGTCTCAACATCAGACAGTAATCTAATCTTTTTAACAGCAAAAGCAGCAGAGCTAAGTCTTCCTGATAGGGTAGTAATATGAGGATTCCATTGTAGACGTGAATCTAAAGTTATTCCTAAAAATACTGTTGAGTCAACACATTGTATAATTTCTTCGTTAATTTTAATATTTGTACTGACCTGCTTGACATTTGGTAACGAAAATTTGATACATTTAGTTTTATTTGAATTTAGTAACAAGTTATTATTAGTAAACCAACACATTACTTTGGAAAGGGCATTATTCACATCGTCAACATTTTCTGTTTGTCTATTTAGTTTGAAAATAAGGGAAGTATCATCTGCAAATAATACCGTCTCACATAAGTTGCTTACATAGTAAGGCAGGTCATTTACATAAATCAAAAAAAGTAACGGACCTAATATCGAACCCTGCGGCACGCCCATGAGCATAGGGGCCCCTGAAGACTTCGCTTTATTTATAACTACTGTTTGTAATCGGTCACTCAGGTATGATTCAATTATTTTTATTGAGTTCATTGAGACGCCATAATGTTGTAATTTGGCCAATAAGGTTTTATGTTCTACACAGTCGAAGGCTTTGGACAAGTCACAAAAGACACCTAGAGCATCTTGTTTGTTTTCCCAAGCATCAAATATATGTTTCATTAACGCAACACCTGCATCTGTCGTATTTCTACCCTTAGTAAAACCAAATTGTCTGTCATGAAACAGTTTATTCAATGTAAAATGAGAAAGCAATTGATTGTAAATAACTTTCTCAAATATTTTACTTAACGCTGGTAAAATGGATATGGGACGAAAATTAGTGGGATCACATTTATCCCCAGACTTAAACAAAGGTATAATTTTACTACATTTCATTAAATCGGGAAAAACCCCATCTTCAATGCATTTATTAAAAATAATCGTTAAATATGGGGAAATTACTTTAATTATTGATGTTATAACTGTAACCGATAAACCCCATAGATCTTCCGTCTTTTTCTTATTTAAAGATTTAAACGTTTTTATAATGTAATCGTCATTAATTTCATGAAAGTTAAAAGAAATATCACATTTATCAACGCTAGATTCTAAAAAGGAAACCGCAAATTCATCTCATCCTGCATCCCCATCACAATTGCCGGATAAGAATTTCTATACAGATTGTTTTCAGTGTCAGGTGATTAAATGCATTTTAAAACTTTATCTATTTCAAACAAGTAATTTAAATAAAGCCATCGTTTTGAATGCTAATGAATAAGCCCCTTTACGTCAACAATGAAGCCGTCACAAACGGAACGGCGCCATTGATTCAATTGTTACGGTAGTATTCATCGTGTTATTTCAATTACTGCTCTTTTGAATTGATATGCAATAAAAAGAGTTATTATGATAAAGCAAAGGAAGGGAATAATTTATCAGTATGCTGCCAAATGTTGTTTCGTTATAAGGAGTTACGTAGAAATCACAAAAGGTTTCTCTAAATAATGCCATTTATATTGGAGCGCTTGTTTTATGTTAATTAAAAACTCACTTATAGCGTCGGTGGCGTAGTGCGTAAGGGCGTTCTCTCCCGCCCGGGAGGCACCGGTTCGTACCCCACCACGTACCAATATGTTTTCAAATTTTGAATTCATATGTACGTTTATTCAACGCTGAAGGAAAACATTGTGAGGAAGCCTGCACTCACATATGAATAAATTGTTAGGTTGTGTGTGAATTTGACCAACCCGCACTTAGCCAGCGTGGTTGACTAAGGCCTAATCGCCCCTAATAGGTAGACAAGAAATGAGCTCTTGATGAATGAAAGGAATAAAAACTATGGAAGGTTATTTAATGATATCCTAATTTCATGATCTTTTTAAGTAAATCTTTTTACCAAATTAGTTTTACAGTTACTAAAATTTTACAGTGAGTAACACAAAATTACTTGAAAAATGCACTGAAAAAAATCGACTTGCCTCAGGCGGGACTCGAACCCGCACCTTCCACAATCCGGGTGAAATAAAATTATTCCATAATGTAAGGTAGTTTCATCTTAGCTGGGCGTCAAATATTTGCAAAAATATTTCGTTCGGTCTCTCGGTTTCGTCTTGGAAGTGCAAATTTCAAAGATTTGATGAAACGATGTTTACCATAAAAACAGAAGCACCAAGCACTGACAAATTTCGACAGCGAAAAGCAGTGCCTCGGTGGCGAAATTGGTCAACGCGTCCACCCGGATTGTGGAAGGTGCGGGTTCGAGTCCCGCCTGAGGCAAGTCGATTTTTTTCAGTGCATTTTTCTAGTATTATATTTACGCGTTTGTAAACGCAAAAATAAAATTATTCCATAATGTAAGGTAGTTTCATCCTAGCTGGGCGTCAAATATTTGCAAAAATATTTCGTTCGGGTCTTGGAAGTGCAAATTTCAAAGATTTGATGAAACGATGTTTACCATAAAAACATAAGCACCAAGCACTGACAAATTTCGACAGCGAAAAGCAGTGCCTCGGTGGCGAAATTGGTCAACGCGTCCACCCGGATTGTGGAAGGTGCGGGTTCGAGTCCCGCCTGAGGCAAGTCGATTTTTTTCAGTGCATTTTTCCAGTATTATATTTACGCGTTTGTAAACGCAAAAATAAAATTATTCCACAAAATTACTTCTTAAGTTTGTTGATGGTTCTTCTCAGAAATTGTACTCGGAAGTAGATTGTTTAAAACTTAACCGTACAAATTATCAAACTCTGTTTGTATACTGCCCGCATCCAGTGGTCTCTACCAACTTCACCAGTGGTAGTCAGTTCGACTTGCAGCGTAAATAGCATTGCCATTGATTTTACTTAACACATACAAGTCTATCTATACAATGACGGGGTAATTTTAGAGCTTGTCTAGTAACGACGAGGATTTCCTAAAAAAAAGGATTGAGATTGTCTAGTTACGGCGAAAATTTACTAAAATCGAAGAATTGAGAAATACTGGATTGTTATTATTACACAATCAAAAATTCCGAAATTCATACAGTTGAAGTTGAAGATAATTCGTAGTGCCTGTAAAATACAGAAACACGTTTAGAAGTTGTCAATAAATTAAACCTTAATACCAATTAGTAATCGCCGTTGCAAAGTGCGCGGTCCGTACTCGGATGGGTGACCGACATTTTTTCCATTTCGATTTTCCTCAGTGCTTCGGAACGCACGTTAAGCTTGCGGTCACTGCTGCTTTCGAAAGATAGCAATCGTCTCCTAGTTGGGTTAGTGTCAGAAAGGTGGCCGGCCGTTGAAATCTAATACCAAATCGATATCAAGATTATACTTCAACGACTGCAAACAAATTGGGAGCAGGGAATGACAAAGAAGAAGAGTAATAAAAATATTAGCTGTCACGAGTATAATGTTGGTAGTTACCGAACTTAAACGACATCACTGATATCTAAAAATCAATATTTGCAATATCGGTGAGTATGGATTGAATAAACAATTATAAGAAAGATAAAAATAAACCAATATATAATTGCGCTGAATGCAATTTAAGTGGCGAACAGTGTAGTTATCATTATCAGTGATTAAGTAAAAGAGACGGTATGCATCATTAATTACACAGACAATAACTTTTATTTCTTGGCAACTAAATACAATAACTTCGTTGTGTTATTTGTAGATACAAATAGCAAATATTAATTTTAAGTAGTAACGTTTTATTACGGTATATTTGAAATTTATTACTCTACATTTAAAAGAGATTGGGTGAAATAATAATGCAATATGACTGTCACGAGATTTCATTTTTAATTAATTCTACCCTACGATTTCAAGGTGTATCTTATCAAAACTATTTTCGCTGGACATTGGATTATGTCAATTGAAAATAGTGAGTATGACATGTCATCCCACGAAGACATTAGTTTCTCCCGAGTTCTTGTCGTAACACGTGTTGAGAGACTCCATTTTTTACTGAATCTGCCAAATAAATTTATTATTAATTTGGATACATTTTATATAAGTACACTTGAAATGGGCAAATCACGTAGGTAATCTTAAGCCAATAAATAAAAATAGAATAGAATAGAAGAGCTTTATACAACTTTTAACAAATACTTTATATTTAAAAATTTTGTAATGTCTTCGACCACAATAACATAGCATGTACAAGAATGTTTCAGTTTGTATCGAATTCCACAAACAGACTTGATTCTGAATAGCGAATAATGTTGAATTCGGATTGACGGAGTGCTTCGAAATCCTCATTCCTAGCTTAGGTGCATATAGCTGTGAACGGCTTACATCGACATAATGTGATTACATAACGTAATGATAACAATAATATATTTATTCCACAAACAAATACTACGTAAAATATGGGACGTGGGATTTACACGGCGGTTTTTGAGGAGAAAACGCGGCCCTAAATTATGTTTATTCTAAATTAAATTCACAAGCGAATACTAGTAGGTACTCTTGTCTTTGCTTTCTTTTTCGTAACATTGAGATTATTTTTGAATGCAATTTTTTAATTCTTCCATTAAGAAAAAAAAAATTGGATACGGGGAAAAAGACAGCTTCAAGACTGGAACTTTATTTATTTATAGCAATAAATTACATCTTTGTATTTTAGTTCGATAATATTTACAATGTTGAAATGAATAGTTTTGTTGAGTTGAATGTGTTTTATTATATAAGAACATACAAATAGACTTTAATAAAAATTTTCAAGGTGGAATTCATACCGAACTGAAAGAGTTTTCTTTAATAAAATATTTTTAGCAAAAAAATAGGACAACCGACTTCAATGCGTACAAATTTAAACTAAAAAGTAAGAAATAAATAATATTTTTATGAAGTAGTTGAAAAGAGCGTCATAGAAAACCAAGGAAAGTATTGATACACATTTATAATTCTTTATTTATAATTCATACTCCGATATATTTGGAGCCGGTGCCAGCTAGCCAAGGAGAATAGTGTTTGCAATTTTCGAACTTCACGGAGCGGCAGATTATTTCTCATCTTCATCATTCATTATTATGTATAGTTAATGGATTAATCAAGTTCGTATCTATCAGGTAAGTTTATTTTGCTTAGGCTGGCACCGACTCCAAATATATCGGAGTATGAATTATAAATAAAGAATTATAAATGTGTATCAATACTTTCCTTGGTTTTCTATGACGCTCTTTTCTACTACTTTATAAAAATATTATTTATTTCTTACTTTTTAGTTTAAATTTGTACGCATTGAAGTCGGTTGTCCTATTTTTTTTGCTAAAAATATTTTATTTTAATATTTTTAGTGGAAATTAAGTATATTTTATTGAAAACGGATAGGCCTACTAGGCGCTCACTTTTTAAACTTAATGGAAACTTTAACTAAAACGTTTTTTTTATTATTACTGATTTGTTCAAAAAGGGTCGAATTTATATCGATACAATTTATATGGGCTCATCTTGTCGTACCTAAAAAAAGAATCATTAAAATTGAGTCGTAATAATCATAATTGACGGAGTAATCAGGTAACAAACACAAAAAACAGTCGGATAGAGAACTTCCTCTTTTTTTAAGTCGGTTAACAAATAATATCACGTCTCAGACCTGTATAGCTCATTACAAATGCCTGTGATTCATTCAAAATGAATGGTAAGTTAATGTGTACTATGAACCTAGTTATTTAACTTAAGTTCATAAAATAATTTGTCATAGTTTATGTGTTGACTATTGGACCTGTTGGCAACCCAACAAATTATATTTTTTATTTTTATACAATAGCAACACTTCAGTAAATGTCACATTCGCTTTCGATCCTCCATTGTACTTGCTTGTTACACGCATCACTTTGGCGTGCTATTGTATCCAGTTAATTTAGTGTTCACCTCAGATTAAAGTTCTAGTTATTAAAATCAACGGATCTTTCATTGAGCCACCTACAGATTGGTCCTTCGAGCGTGGAAGAAAAAGAGAAGTTGACTTCTACACTAGAAACAGGTGTGGCACGGCGAAGACGGACTGCAATTATTCAGCTGCGCGAGCGACGGCATATTTCGTGGCTGGACGGTTCGAATAGCAAAAGGGTGCGCGATTCGAGGAGGGACGCAAGAAAAACATAATCTTTCAAGCAAGAACAACATCAAAAAGAAACTCATATTTCGTCATTTTACGGAAAACAACATCAAGCGGTCAAGGTTTGTCTGACATATTTTCCGCGTGGTGGCGCTGCATGTTTGCAATCATCCTCTGCAATCATCGAAAAGGTACCAACACAGAGTGAAGAGATTCCGCGAGGTGGCGCTATTGTCTACGGGCATCGACTCAGGCAGCGACAAGTGTACCAACATAAAATAGTGAATTTCAAACAATTTGCTGGACTTTTGGGGTTCTCACTCAACCGTTTGCTTCCGTTCTTTCGTTTCATTCATTTTGTTTACGCAAAGTCAGACATTTTGGTTATAAAATCTCTTCATGACAGTTTTTAATATTTTAATATAAGTAACGGACTGTGTTGTATATTTAAGTATAGTGCTAATTGTCGCAACTGTTATTATATATTGTTTTTACAATGTCGTGCAAGGACGATAGTGAGGTGGACGTAAAAAGGCTAGTGGCTGCACGTGGCTACGAAAAGGCTATTCTAACTCGCATAGCCGCGACAGTAAATAGTGATACGTTTCGCAATAATGCTACCGAAACCATCATCACCATGAGGGAACGCACTGTAAAGGCATTCGAGGAGTATGAGCAATACAATAAACAAATAAATTATATAAATTCTAAAGATTCCGAAGATGTCCTTTCAGTCGAAACAAAATACTATACCATTTTGAATACAATTGATCAGGAATTGTCCTCTACAAATAGGAAACCTGATCAACCAATGATGTCTGCTAAATCCATTAATTTACCTACAATAAATATAGAAACATTCACTGGTAAGTTGAGAGACTATGTAAACTTTATTGAAATGTTTAAATCTTTAATAGATAAAGATATTACCTTAGATAACCTCCAGAAATTCCATTATTTGAGGTCATTCTTGAAAGGGGAACCCTTCGATTTGATAAAAAATTTACCTTTGTCTGGTAGCAGTTATATAGATGCTTTAAAATTACTTGACGAAAGATACTTCAATAAATATAAGATTATAGAAGAACATGTTTGTACACTTTTAGACCTAAATGCCATTTTAAAACCGACTCCTTCCCTTATAAGAGAGTTTATATCCTCAATAAAGCAAAATATAGCTGCGCTAAAAAATTTAAATACAAATGTTGACGCTTGGGACTCAATTTTAATATGTATTCTTAATCGCAAATTAGATATAACTACCGGACGAGCTTACCAGCTCGAACGCGACATGGAGAAGGAGCCAAGTGTTAAACAATTTATAGAATTCTTGGAAAGGCGTGCGCTTGGATTGGAGAATGCTGACTTGGCTGCAGCAAGGCCAAACAGGTTGGTGGCCATAAACACTGCAGCAACCGAGACAACAAGAAAACCAGGATGTCAATACTGTAAGTGTACAGATCACAAATTATTTAATTGTAAAAAATTTAAATTAATTTCTCCTTCCGAGAGGATTAAATTTGTTAATAGTAAAAGCCTCTGTAACATTTGTTTGAATATTCATCCAGGCAAATGTAGGTTTCACTTCAGGTGTGTTCAATGCAAGAAGAATCACAACACATTGATCCATCAAGAAGAAACCACTGAACCTGTCATCATGCTGTCAGGAAAGAATTCTAATAATATATTGCTTCCTACAGCACGCATAAAGCTTTTCGGACGAAACAACAAGGAGGTACACATAAAGGCCATTCTTGATTCGGCCTCCCAGGCATCGCTAGTTACTAGCAAGGTGATTGAGGTGTTGGGCTTAACACCGGTTCCAGATTCAACTCAGATATTAGGTGTCACAAATAATACCTATTAATAGTGTGCAATATTCTATACCATTAGAAATTCACTCCTTAGTTTTACCATTCAGTACAAGCATAAACTGTCATGTAGTGGACAAAATAACTTGCAAGTTACCACAAACTCTAATTGACCCTTCAAGTGTTATAATTCCTCCAAACATCAAGCTAGCAGACAATGAATATTATCTGCCATCAGATATTAATATGTTAATTGGAGCGGACATATTTTTTCAGGTGCTCCTGCCGGATGCAGATGTACAGCAGAGCCAGACTCAGAAAGGGGAAGGCAGGTCATTGACCTCAGTTACCCGCAGATATCGTCTGAGCAATGCACAGCAGCCTGAAGTGGCAGGGCCACGCATAGTGAACACTAAATTTGGTCATATAATTGCTGGAGGTTTGCCTTCTCAAAATGAGGTAACAAAGCTTGCATCCTTTTTATGTACTAAATGTAACCTTGACACCCATAATATGCTTACAAAGTTTTGGGAAACAGAATCTGTTCCGGAGGTATTTAGCGAACGAAATTTGGAAAGTGATATTGTAGAATCCATATTCAAATCTACTACAAAATTGGAACAAAAAAGATTCCAAGTAGATCTGCCATTAAAGTTACCTCTTAATAAGGTAAACGAGGCATTGGGAGATTCATTTGACTTAGCATATTATAGGTTTCTTAGTTTAGAAAAAAAACTACATAAAAACACTAACATGTTGACAGAGTATCGTAGATTTATTAATGAATATGTGGAATTGAAACATGGCCATTTCGTTGACTTTGAATCTTATAATTTGAATAAAGATCCTGTATATTTTCTGCCCCACCATGCGGTGGTAAATGAAGGCAGTAAGACTACTCGCACTCGTGTGGTCTTCGATGGTTCTATGAAAACAAAAAACAAGATTTCACTAAATGATATTTTATTAAATGGCAATTCAGTGCAAAGGGACATATTTGATATTTTACTACTATATAGATTAGGTAACTATACGTTTAATGCAGATATAAGAAAAATGTTTAGAAATATATTAGTCAACCCGGAGCAGACTTCATTGCAAAATATTTTATGGCGTGACAATCCTTCGCTTCCTATTCAATGTTTGCGCTTAGATACTGTCACTTATGGATTAAAAAGCTCTAGCTACCTAGCTACTAGATGCTTGCTAGAATTAGCACAAGCGAATGAGGACACCCTGCCTTTGGCATCGCATATTATTAAAAATTGTACCTACATTGATGACATTTTACATTCACATTCAGACATCAATTCATTGCACCATGCTAAAAATCAGCTAAGAAAGTTGCTAGAGTTAGGGAGCTTTGAATTGCACAAATGGTCATCTAACTGCAATAATATTTTAGCTGACATACCAGCAGATCAACTTCAGTTAGATCAATTAGACATTCAAAGAGATAATTGCAATATAAAAACATTAGGCTTAACTATTGATACTAAAAAAGATTATTTTATTATAAGGTCACCAAAAATGTCATGCAAGGTGATAACAAAAAGAGAAATTTTAAGTCAAATAGCAAAATTTTATGATCCATTAGGCTTCATTAGTCCAATTGTAGTAAAGGCAAAGGTCATCATGCAGCAATTATGGCATGAAAAAGTAAGTTGGGATGCTTGCCCATCTCAATCGATAAAAGATCTTTGGTCACAATTTGCTGACAGCCTTGCTGCTATGCAACCTATACATATCAACAGGAATATTCCCATAACGGAAAATGCAGAGGCAGTGCAGCTGATCGGGTTTGCAGATGCATCAAGTTCCATTGGATATGGTTGCTGCGTGTACCTAAGGATAATAAATAAAGAAGGTAACGCCAAATTGTCCTTGCTTTGTTCAAAATCGCGCATTAATCCATGCTCAAAACCATTGACTATTCCAAAATTAGAACTCAATGCTGGCCTATTGTTAGCCAAATTAATAAGCAAAGTCTATGACATATTACTTACTAAAATTAAGATAGACATGGTTCATTTATATACAGATTCAAAAATAACATTAGCATGGATTAAAACTGATCCACATAGGCTTCAAGCTTATGTATCCAACAGAGTAAGGGTAATTCAGCAATTAACGAATAGATGGGGTTGGTTGCATGTAAAATCGCAAGAAAATCCTGCTGACTTTATTAGTAGAGGTTTGGACCCGCAAGAATTGCATTCCAACACAATGTGGTGGAACGGGCCTGAATTCCTGCAAGATAGGGGGTACAATTTTGATTTTTTAATAGACCTGCCCAATGAACTGCCTGAATTTAAAAATAACCTAATGAAGTCTAATGAAGCAATACTTATTACTTTAAAACAAAATACTTTGTTTCAACATTTAGAAAATTATTCAAACCTAAATAAGAGGGTTCGTGTGTTGGCTTACATTCTCAGATTTTGTAAAAATATTAATAGAAAAAATATTAAATTACAAACAAATTTTTTATCCAGTTCAGAGTTACAAGAATCTTTATTATTGGTTATTAAAAATGAACAAAATATTCATTTTCATAGTGAAATTCAATCACTATTAAGAGATGTAAAAATTAAAGGCTCATTGAAGCCATTGCATCCATTTATCGATGATAAGGGCTTATTGAGAGTAGGAGGGAGACTCCAAAATTCAGAGCTACCTTATTCTCAAAGGCATCCCATAATTTTACCAAAGGATTCTAATATAACTGCGCTTATTATTAAAGATGAGCATTTTAGAATGCTTCATGCCGGGCCTAAGTTATTATTATCACACTTAAATCAAAAATATTGGCTCATCAATGGCATACGTCTTATAAAGAAAATAATTTACAAATGTTTAATATGTTTCAGAATGAAAGCTAATACAGCAAAGCAGTTGATGGGCTCTCTGCCACGCCAACGTGTAACAGCATCCCGGGCTTTTCAAGTTGTCGGAGTAGATTTCGCTGGGCCAGTGCAAGTAAAAAATTGTGGTATAAGACGAGCTCTAATAGGAAAAGGCTACATCTGTGTATTTGTTTGCTTTGCTACTAAAGCCACGCATTTAGAGCTGGCCACAGACTTATCCACAGAAACCTTTTTAGCCTGCTTCAAACGGTTCATATCACGTAGATCACTGCCCACTGAAATCTTCTGTGACAATGGGGGTGCGTTTCGCGGAGCACAGAGTCACTTAGCTGATTTGTACAAGCATGTTAACTCAAAAGGCTATCAAAATACTATTTACAATTTTTCAAGTGAACAAGGTATAAAGTTTCATTTTATTTCCAGTTACTCTCCTGTGTTTGCAGGCCTCGCTGAGGCTGCTGTTAAAAGCACCAAATTTCATTTAAAAAGAACTTTAGATAAAAGTGTACTTACTTATGAACAATTAAATACTGTACTTTGTCAAATTGAAGGGATTCTTAATTCTAGACCTTTAATGCCAATTAACTCTTCAGACATCAATGACTTTTCTTATTTAACTCCAGGACATTTTCTAGTAGGTGGTCCTATAACTGCATATCCAGAACCAGATATTACTGAAATACCTACCAATAGGCTTAAATTTTGGAGTTTAGTAGAATGTATGAAACAGTCATTTTGGAAGGTATGGCATAAGCAGTACCTGAATGCCTTACAGTGCAGACCCAAGTGGCAAGATGTCGAACCAAATGTAACCGTAGGTTCATTAGCTATAATGCGCATTGCAAACTCGCCCCCCATGCAATGGCCAATGGCAAGGGTGGTAAAGGTTTACCCAGGGGCCGATGGTAAGGTCAGGGCCTTAGATTTAGTTACTGCTAATGGCAAAACCTATACACGATCATTGTCGGGCATATGTCTTTTGCCTGTTCAATAGTTTGTCTAGTAATCAATATTCATGTCAAGTAATTAGATAAATAGGTATGCAACTTTGTTTAATTTTTAGTTAAGGTTTAGCATTCTAAGGGCTAGTGCTTCTCA
This sequence comes from Elophila nymphaeata, assembly GCA_955850985.1. NCBI lineage: Eukaryota > Metazoa > Arthropoda > Insecta > Lepidoptera > Crambidae > Elophila > Elophila nymphaeata. The sequence continues at coordinate 10,242,248 of OY039080.1, forward strand.
TTAAATACATAATTGTGTAAAAAACGTAACTTAAGTTAAGTAAATAAATAAGTAAAAAATGTTAGTATAATAATGCATTATGTAAATGTAACAATGATTAGATACTCACCTTTGTTTGTCAAGATTGCATATATTACTTAGTGCATTAATACTTAGTGTTCAACAAATATGCTAACAAAATATAACGCTAACAATTGTTATTAATGATAAGGATAGAAATAAGTTAAAATAAAAACGTTAAGTTTTGTTTAATTACTTAATTTGTTTTTGTAAAATTGTTACTTAATAATAAATACTTAGCTTTGTAAAGCTTAAGAATGTGGGCTATTGTATTATATACCTTTGTGTAGTTTTCATTTTTGTGAGGCCGCAGCATGTTGGCAACCCAACAAATTATATTTTTTATTTTTATACAATAGCAACACTTCAGTAAATGTCACATTCGCTTTCGATCCTCCATTGTACTTGCTTGTTACACGCATCACTTTGGCGTGCTATTGTACCCAATTAATTTAGTGTTCACCTCAGATTAAAGTTCTAGTAATTAAAATCAACGGATCTTTCATTGAGCCACCTACAGGACCTACTAACCAAAATTTCACTATTGCATATTAGGTAATGGAAAGTTAAAAAAAAAATTGTCATTATTTTTGTGTTCGTGGACGATATCATTATTTCATCCCCAATGAAATTATCATTTCAACAAAAAAGTACTGAACAAATTTCGGTAAAATTTATACGGGACCACTTTTGAATTATGACCTTTCTAACGAAAAAAGAATCATCAAAATCGATTCATAATTGACGGAGTAATCGCGGAACATACATACAAAAAAAAAACATACAGTCGAATAGAGAACCTCCTCCTTTTTTGAAGTCGGTTGAAAATAAGAAATGATTTGCGGTTTACAACTTATTTTCATAAATATTCTTAATTAATCCTACTAAGAGTGTAGGTATTAAACTTAAGATAAAACTTTTAAGCAAATAATATTATTAAAGCATAATCCTGTCTAAAAACTATAAATATTAGGTTGGGGAAAAAGTCTTTTCGCATTATAGTATGTATAAACTTGTAATAAAATCTTTTTGGCTATACTATTTGTATTTGGCTGGTTTTGGTATCATTGAAAGTTTAAATTTTAAAGAACATAATTCCAAATTCAAATTAGGAAAATGTGTGATTTTCATTTGTTTTTCGTACCGCCAAGATGAGTGAATCTAATGAAGAAATACGATACATTTTAAAATTTTACTACAAAAAAGGTAAAAATGCAACGCAAGCCGCGAAAAAAATTTGCGATGTTTATGGACCTAGTGCAGTGTCTGTGAGAGTAGCACAAATTTGGTTTAAGCGTTTTCAATCCGGAAATTTTGATGTCAAAGATGCACGTCGCTCTGGTCGCCCTATTACAGATAAAATGGATGCCATTTTTGAAAAAGTGGAGCAAGATCGGCATGTCAGTAGTTACGACGTAGCTAGAGAACTGGGAATTGACCACAAAACCGTTTTGGCGCATTTGAAAAAAACTGGGTACACAAAAAAGCTCGACATTTGGGTACCTCACTGAAAGAAACCTAATGAACCGTGTACTCATTTGTGATTCTTTATTACGACGTAATGAAGCCGAACCATTTTTGAAGAAGCTGATAACTGGTGATGAAAAGTGGATCACGTACGACAAGAACGTGCGAAAAAGGTCGTGGTCAAAGGCCGGTCAGGCTTCACAGACTGTGGCGAAACCCGGGTTAACTCGCAACAAGGTGATGCTGTGTGTGTGGTGGGATTGGAAGGGCATTATTCAATATGAGCTGTTACCACCAGGCAGGACCATCGATTCTGAACTCTACTACGAACAACTGATGAGATTAAAGCAAGAAGTTGAGAGAAAGCGGCCGGAATTTATCAACAGAAGGGGTGTGGTTTTTCATCATGATAACGCTAGACCTCACACATGTTTAGCCACTCAGCAAAAATTAAGAGAGTTTGGCTGGGAGGTGTTAATGCATCTGCCGTATAGTCCTGACCTTGCACCTTCAGATTTCCACCTGTTTCGGTCTCTTCAGAATTCTTTAGGCAGTGTCAGATTAACATCACGAGAGGACTGCCAAAACCACTTGTCGCGGTATTTTGACCAGAAGTCCCAAAATTTCTATAGCAATGGGATCATGTCCCTACCTACAAGATGGCAAAAAGTTATCGAACAAAATGGTACCTACATACTTTAGTTAAATGTAAATAAAGTATATTAAAAAATGTTTTGAATTTTCTTAAAAAATGCGAAGAAACTTTTTCCCCAACCTATTACATTTAAAAACTTTGAAATGCCAAATCCTGTTGCAAAGGTCTTTAGACTAAATTGTACTAAATGAATATTTATCACGTTAATTTACAAATCTTAAAAACTTTATGTTTTTTTTTGTACCTGTTGATTTTAATAGCCAGCAATGCTAAATTTCAAAGGATTAACTGAGAAAAATTACGCCCTTAAAATTTTATTTATATTTTAAACCTTTTTTATATTCCATGACTTGGTTACAACAGACAAATTTTAGGACGTTAGCACCTGGATACTGTAATAAATTATAAAATAGCCTTAGTAAAGAAAATACGAATTGCTTTGGGTCTATGGCTAAGTTTCTTAGATTGTAAATTCAGTAGTTTCATAGATATTATGTCCTTTACATTAAAATAAAATGCAAAAAACCAAAAACTAAAAAACAAGTAAACCGTGAAAACCTAATGTATGTGTCAACAAGCTTTAAAATATGTTATGTTTTTTTTTTACTATAAAGGACTATTTTTGTGATAAAATTTAATGACGTTCGACTTTATCCAACTTAAATCTCATTAAATTTTCTCGCAATTTCATAGGTCATATAAAAATAAGTAACTTATATTGAGACTTCACACACAACCACGATGAGGTTAGGACCGAGACAACATCTATCAAAGAAAACATAATTATGTATTGTGATGAGATTGGCAAAAATATGGGGCTCATAATGGAACAACATACAGGGCAACTGGTAACTAACTTATGTATGCCTGGTGCCAGCTACTCACAAATATTAGACAAAATAAACTCAAGCAACTACAGTACTAATACAACAATAATTGTTTTTGTAGGAAGAAGGGGTAATACTAATATAAATTGTTTGAAAAAATGTTTTGAGTGCCTATGTAACCTGAATGTGAAGAAAATTATTTTATTTGCATTACCATACAGTAGGTCATTGACAGACACTGAAAATGAATATAGACATAAATGTAATGTAAAATTGCAGAACATGACATATTATAATAATAAATTTGAATTTATTGACACTAATGTATTCATTAGACATTTTTATTTGACCAAAGATAATTACTATCTTTCTAATTTTTACAAAAAACAGATAGCAACTTCGCTATCATATTTTATTTCTAAGCCAGCCAATTCATTGGCTAATTACACTGCCTTTATTGGGCAGGAAAGTAAAATGACATATGACCACATGGAATGTGTTCCAATGTCTTTAAATTAAAACACAAGACAAAAGAGGCATTCTCTGGCAATAATAGCACTACAAGTGCTGACTATAGTTGTAGTTTAAACCTATCAAATATTATTTCTCCAATTTGTGCAATTAATCCACAGACTGTAAAATGTAATAATATTAACTTGGTGCATCAAAATATTCAAGGGATTTCAGGTAAAGAATTAGAATTAGAGTTATTTATGAATTGTAAAAACATTGATATTTTTTGTATCACTGAACACTGGTTGAAAAGTCATCAGCTTATGTTCAATTTTAATAATCACCAGGTTGTTAGCTCATTCAGCAGGACAAACTTGAGGCATGGTGGTTCTTTAATTGTAACTAGGAATAATATTAAATCCAAAGAAAGAATTGACCTTGTGAGCTTGTCTGTTGAGCGAGTTACGGAAATAGCATGTATCGAGTTTGAGCATTTCATTGTTATGAGTGTATACAAACCTCCATGTGCGCCCTATGAGTCATTCCAAAAAATTATGGAGGATGCCCTTTTTAAAATCAGTGGTAGTCATAAAACAATTGTTATCTGTGGTGATTTTAATATTAATATTTTAGAAAAAAGTGCCTTGACGAGTAACTTTTTAAATTTATTTAAGTCCTATGACTTACATAATTGTTTTAACGAGCCCACGAGAATTACTGCCACAAGTGCTACCTGCATTGACAACATTTTTTCTAACATTAAGCCTAATCAGAAATCCATAATTAATTTGTTACACTCTGATCATTGCGGTCAGTTAATCTCATTTTATAGGAAAAAACCTACCTCTCAAAGAACCAAGGTTAATTTTGTTCCTGTGACTATTAGTAGACTAGAAAAGTTTAAAAATAATTTGATTCAGAAACTACCAAGGATGCCTTTTCAGAACTGTACTGAGTACTTGTATACTGCTTTGTTCAAACTTATTAGTGAGGAATTCAGTAAAAACTTTACAACAAAAACAATAACAATCGGCAACCGTCCATCCTTCAGTGAGTGGGCCACTGCTGGTATATATAAAAGCCGAAACAAATTATATGAATTGTACGGTGAAAAATCGTACAATTTTAACCCCACGTTTATTAATTATGTAAAAAATTACTCTATTACTTTTAGACGAGCCTGTGCCACTGCTAAGTCCATTTATTTGAAAAATAAAATAACCAGAGCTCAAAATAAAATTAAGGAAACGTGGAATATTATTAATAGCGAAACTGGTAGAGCTCCCAGACGCGTTCGTGATTTCAATTTAAATGTAAACAATGTAAATATCAAAGATGATTTAAAGATTGCATCTGAGTTTGAAAAATTTTTCACAGAAATCCCTTTCTTAACAACTAAAACACTAAGTTCATCTTCGACAACAGCTGAAACACTACTTATGGAAAGTGTATGTAAATGCGATGCTAATTTTGAATTCACATCTGTCAACTACAAAGATATTATAAAGATATTTAAATCCATCGATATAAAGAAAACTATGGACCTTTGGGGACTTTCTGTTAAAACTGTTTCAAGTATAATAGATATAATTGCCCCTTACTTGGCTATCGTGTATAATAGCAGTATAGCTTCGGGTGTATTTCCTGACTTGATGAAACATAGCAAAGTCGTACCTTTATTTAAGTCTGGAGATGCTTCGGACCCCACGAATTTTCGACCAATCTCTATATTACCAACACTTAGTAAAATCTTTGAAAAGTTAATGCTTAATCAACTCCTCAATCATTTCGTAAAATACAGTTTGCTACATAAAAACCAATTCGGCTTTACGAGGGGTCGGTCAACTATTGATGCAGGAGTTGAATTATTGAAAAACATATATTCAGCTTGGGAGGATTCACAGGATGCTTTGGGAGTATTCTGTGATTTATCCAAGGCTTTCGACTGTGTAAATCATGATACTCTTGTCAGGAAATTACATCACTATGGCGTTAGAAATAGGGCTCTCGACCTTTTGACATCTTACTTGAGTAATAGAATTCAAAGGGTCGATATAAATGGTCAAAGATCTTCTGGAGCTGCGGTTACAATAGGAGTTCCACAGGGTTCAATTCTTGGTCCTTTTCTGTTCTTGATATATATTAATGATCTACCTTACTGTGTAAATAAAAGTCATGATATAGTGTTGTTTGCAGATGATACATCTCTGATATTTAAAATAAACAGACGAATGACTAATTATGACGAAGTAAACAACGCACTATCTAAAGTAGTAGATTGGTTTAACATTAACAATTTGCTTTTAAACGAAAATAAAACCAAATTAGTTAAGTTTTGCACACCCAATGTGAAACGGGTTGAAACAAATATACAAATAAATGGTATAGGATTAGAACCTGTTGAATCGACTATTTTCTTGGGCATAATGTTAGATGCTAAATTGCAATGGGGTCCACATATTGAACGAATGTCTGGTAAACTTAGTTCAGCTGCGTATGCAGTTAAAACTATCAGACGACTTACTGATGTAGACACAGCCAGAATTGTATACTTTAGTTATTTCCATAGCATTATGTCATATGGAATTCTTCTCTGGGGGAATGCTGCGGACATTAACACCATATTTGTCTTACAAAAACGAGCAGTAAGAGCTATTTATCAATTAGGACCTCGGGTTTCACTCAGGGAAAAGTTTAAAGAAATAAATATTCTAACAGTGGCATCACAATACATATTTGAAAATCTAATTTACGTAAGGAAAAACATAAAAAACTTTTCTGAAAAGTGTGACACTCATAATATTAATACTAGAAAAAAACATAATCTAGTGGTACATGCTACTCGTCTCCACAGAATAAGCAATTCTTTTATGGGGCAATGTATACGCTTTTATAACAAACTCCCAAATAATATTCGAGATCTACCTGTTAATAAGTTCAAAACTGCTATTAAATCTAAACTGTATAATAAAGCTTACTATAAAATAACTGATTACATAAATGATTCTAACGCTTGGGGGTGAATTTGTTCATGATCTATGCATCCAAAATATAATATATTAATTACACAGATTATCAACCTTGTGTCTTATAGTTAACTAAGAAACATAATTTAAATTTGTTCTAGATTATAATCAAGAAGCATGTGTATGTCATTCTCACTAAAAAGGTCTTGTGGCGGTGTCGTCTTGCGTCGGGTCGTTACGTTCCCTAAAATATGGTTGAGCGAAGCGATGGCTGATTCTTGCGTCATGCCTGTGAACAGGTGCCGCCAATGAGACCTGGTCATCTCATGTTTTCTTGAACTTTTTATTTTTATTTGATGTAAATGTTAGACAATGTAGTTGTTTATTCTTAGATGGATAATTGTATGACACATGCCATTAATAGGACAATTTTGTTTGTGTTATGATATTGTTTATATAACTAATGTATTAGGTATTGTTTTTTTTTTTATTTTGGTATGCACACATTGTATTCTTATAGATATATTTATTAACCAAAGGATCATAAATGTATGCTTAGCACCTAAATTGAGCAAAATCTATCTAACAATAACAAAAAATGGTGGTGGGTATAAGACTTAAATTAATTAGTTCATTAATGTGATTAGTTGAATTGTATAGAAAAGCTTTTACAACATAAATTATTATTATAAATGAACCAAATGCGTGGGAGTAATAACTGCCCAAAATTTACGCATGTAAAACTGTAATTTTAATTATATTATTATTATCTATTGACCTGTAATGATGTTTTGAAATCATTACCAAATTGTAAGCTGTGGAGTTTCTTTCGCCATTTCTTCTCCATCTCAGCATAATAATATTATCGTCCCGAAATGGTGGTAGGGTTTTGACGATTTAAAAGTACTTAGCAAAGTCCATTTAAATAAAGAGCTTTTCATTTTACTTGCCAAATAATCTCTTAATATTTCAAATCATACAAGTAAAGTAATACATTACCTAAATAACGGAATACCTAGCACAGAAATAATATTAATATAACGAAAATCCGGCCGAGAAGATATTTCTTCTTTTATATAGGTGTTATGGGTTCAACCTAAATTGACATTTTAATTAAAAACAAACAGGGTATCTTCCAATGTTTGTCCAGTTAATGAAATCAGATTGGAAAAAGAGCTGTTTTTGACATCTAAACGTGAAAACATAATTAGTTTTTGTGTTTCTTGCAGACTAAGGGATGTGTGATATGTAGCTTTATAGTTGTAAAGGCCTATTCAGATTACAGCGGTATTTGCTACCGTCGTCATGAGTAGCGAAAAATATCAAGCGATATTCCACCGGGAATTCATATGAAGTTTTGCAGCTAGCGCAAAATTAGGTTTGAACAGTCAAGAATACCGCTGTAATCTGAATAGGCCTTTATACGGAACCTAGATGATAGACCTACCTATATAATTATTATGATACAGTTGTACAACAAATTATTTAAATATCAAAGGCACAGTAGGAATTACAGATTTTACACATAATTATTATTTACTATTTTTATACAATTTGCATTTTAGGTTTACTATGCATCGGCATTTTGAACTGTAACATTCAATCAGTTATAGCCATTATAGTTAGAATTCGTATTCTTATTAAAATAATTGTTTATTATTTAAAATTTTATTACTTGTCACATCCACACCAGTCCCACCTTCATTTAAGTGTATAGTTGTGTTCAAGAAAATGGATAGGGCGTAAACATACCTAAGTAATGAACCTCTCGAGGCATAATATATCTTATACGAGTATATCTACTAGCTTTGGCAGGCAACTTCGTTCGCGTGGGATGGCCACTTTGAGCATCATTTAAATTTTTAAGGTACTGTTTTTACTAATCATACATCATTTTTATTCTATTTATTTTTATTAATAATAAATAACTTTATTAAATTTCCTGGTTTTATCTTTGATAATGGCGAAAAATACCATGCTGATTTCCAGACTCTCACCCCATTTCCTCCTTTTGGGTTGATTTTCAAAAAACCCTGACACACGTGTTTACTCTTAATACTCATTTATCGATAGGAGAAATTCTCATGTGAAGTTTCGAATAAAATAGCCTAACTAATCTCGTTTCCCCATACAAACTTTCATTCCTCTGTCAATTTCATTGAGCGTTCTGTTTGACGAAGCTTTTAGTGAAAAATTTCAGCTATCTAGATCCAAGGGTATGGTGTTAATCAGTCAGTCAGTCAGGATTTTTGTTTTTATATACAGTGTGTCCAGGAAAGTAATAAGCAAACTTTAAGAGCGTATTCTATGGACAATTTTATCAGTAAAAATTTTTAAATAAAAAAAAACCGCCTTCAAAAAACGGGAGAAATAAAAATTTTGTTTATAAAAATCTAAATGTTTTTTGAGGTCGGTCCCAAATACAAGTGACAACGTTTATTACACATATTGAGGTTGGGACCGACCTCAAAAAACATTTAGATTTTTATAAACAAAATTTTTATTTCTCCCGTTTTTTGAAGGCGGTTTTTTTTATTTAATTTTTTTTTTCTGCTTTTTAGTGTTTTAAGTATAGAAATTTTCAGGAAACTACCTCAATATCTTTTAGAGACACAAGTGATAAAATTACGATATCATCAATGTCAATTAAATAGGCATTATTAAAAAAAACATACAGTCGAATTGATAACCTCCTCCTTTTTGAAGTCGGTTAAAAATACCTCAAGTTAGGGTCTAGCTCCAATCCTCGTAGAAATACAAGAAATAAAATATTATTTTCTTAATTTTGAACTTTTCCTTCAAAAACAAGCGAAATTTTGCACCTTTACACGTATAAGCAACAATTTGGTATTGTTTGATAGCTAACTATATGTAATATCTGTAGAAGTGGCAAACATACACAATGAAATGAAAAATGTAATGGATTCAAATGCACGTTTTCGAATATTACATCAATTTTAATTTAATCACGTCATAAATTGTCTTCCATGTGCTGAAGTAACTTTGATTAATGAGGGACGTTCACGAATTTCTCATGTGTTATTCTGTATGATTTCATGAGGTACGTGACATCGAGATATGTATAATTACATACATACATATAATCACGCTCATAATCCCAAAAGGGGGAAAATAAACTCTCTTTTTTATTTTTGAGAATATAATTTTATACTTATAATAGTAAACAATTTTACTTTTTTAAAATTAAATAAATAAATGCTAAGAATCATAAATGGAAGAAATATTCTAAGCTAAATTTGAACTACACTATTAGTCGCGAGGTGTCGCAGCGACCCTAAGCAGTGCCGTACAACTTTTATTTTTGATGGTGAGAAATGTACTTACGGACGATACCGCACACTGGCTAGGCGTACGGCATGTGCGGGACTCACCGGCGCGGAATAGCGCCGGTCCTACTCCACTAAAACCCACCTGTACCCTCTTAAGCCCTTGTTTTGGGATCGGCGCACCAGTGTGCGCCATTACACCAAAACGCCTCCAGAGAGCACTGCCGTACAACCTAGTCAAACCACTTTTGCTGCGCAGACAACCCTGGAATTGGAGTAGCTAGCAGAAATTTCAGGTTGCTAGCTAAAAAAATAACTTCAAGTGAAGATCACTTAAGTAAGTCAGATTAAAGATCGCCTCCGGATTTTCACTCACGGAACAGATACAGAGGTCCCGGATTGGAACTACTGGGGTGAACATTGCCAAATTATTTAAAAAATGAAAATACTAGTTTATGAGGTGAAAACTTAATTACATTATTCTTTCGATTAGACTATCGGCGGACACTAATAAACAATATTATTTCAAGATCGGAAACTCTTACCCTTTCTATCTTTTTTATTTAATGAAAAGTAATTACAATTAAGTACATTTTTCGCTTCAATCAAGTTTAGAAGCAAAGAACACTGGGTTTCTAATGTCGTAGAGTGCTTTGGTAGGTAATTACTTTAATGAACATAACAACCGTTGGTTCTAAATTAAAGTTGGCGAAGGAAATGTGAATAAGACATTACTTAGTTTCGGAATTATGAAACACGTGGTCTAATTAAAGCATTAAAAGTGTCTTTCTCGTTTTAAGTAAATTTACAGAATTCTCTTACCCAGTTAAGGTGTTTACTCTTATGAGCAGATATTTATTTTTTTGTCTTGAACGCTAATAACGCCTATGAAGCCCACGTAAATTAATGACTACATTATTGTAATTTTCGTAGGGATGTCTAATTAAAAATAAATGAATCAAAATCGATGCAGAGGTTTAGGCGTGAAAGCGTAACGAACAAACAAAGAAACTTTCGCATTTATAATATAAATATGGAATAGTTAGGATTAGTTTATGAAAGAATATTTTTATAGCCTCAAATTGCAGTTTGGCAAAGCTATCTTCGAATTTGGACTCCACTTCTGCTTACCGGTGGAATGGAGTCAAAAAATATATGATTTTATTATTTTGCCCTTGAAAACGTAGAAAAATTAAATGAATATAAACTGTAATCATTACAAAAGATAGTTCATTTTTTCTCTTCATGAATTATGACATAGAAACACACATGTGCTGTTAGTCATTGAGACATAATGTACTAACTGTCTAATATGAAGTCAAACAATGATTTTCTTTGTTATAACCCAATGGTTATGAAAACCAACTCTAAACCCTCAAGATCTCACATAGGTCTTGAGGGTTTAGATATTCCTTGTAAAAAGATCCAAGATATTCCTTGCAAAAAAAACTACATGTGAATAATACTCACATGTAGTTTTTCATTTCCAGAAACCTTTATTCGTCGGCGTAAAATTAAACAATTCATTTTCCACGAATTTTTCACGGTGCTGTGGCGTCGAACACCGTATATTCGTGATTTTTCTCCTCCAGCAGTGAAACTAACTAGATTAGCTAGAGCTGCTTTCCATTCTATTTCAAAAGCATAAGCTGAAGGTAGCCATCAAATGAATGAGGCTTCAGGGACCTTGTCAACTGGTTCACTGGCAGATACATTCGTGAAATGCAAGTTTAGGTGCCGTATTAACATTTCTGCTTAAGTAAATGAAATTTGCATTTTCCATTTGGAGACGGTTGAACGTACTATTATCGGTGTCCTTGATTAGGACTATAATTTTATAATAATATTATTAAGAGATTTATAATGTTTAAAAATTGAACCAAATAAAAGAAAAATGAAGTGCGTGACAAGAAACCAACGTGGGTTCGTGTCTCGTCTCTGCACTTTATTTTGCCATCCAGGCCCGCCTTATCCGCCTTTATTATTTCTGCCATGAAGCAGTTCGCTGTGTTTCGGATTGAAGGGAAAGGTAGCCAGTGTATTTACTGGGCATAGAGGGTATATCATCTTAGTCGCCAGGATGGCAAACGCACTTGCGGTGTGTTAAGTGATTTACACTTAATATTGCAAGTGTCTATAGGCGGCGGTGACCACTTAACATCAGGTGGGCCGCAAGCTTGTTTGCCATCTCGTAACATTAAAAATTTCTTTTTTTAATGTAGGCGAGTAGTTTTTCAACTAAGCTGCTAAGAACTGTAAGGTCACTACGAATTTATTTAAATCTTTCGTGTTTGATTACATCACGATATACTCGGGAGGTCGACGTAAAATGTTTTCTTTTCCACCCTTCTCAATTAGCTATTATCTTAACACCCAGCTTTGACATACGTTACATTTCACACAGTCACAGTATCCATCTTTCTTCAGTCTTTCTTTCCGTCTATACCCATCTACATTCTCCTTGCACCCATAAACTTAATACTAAGACATATTCGGCTGTTTAGTTGTTAACAATTTAATTTTTGTATCAACATTTATCTTTCAGCTTAAGTTAAACAGTTTCCAGTGAGAACGATTGTTAAGCACGTAACCATGAATGTACAGGTGACGTTAATCTCGCCTAGCGGCCCAGAGATCCGTTGGCACGTCGCAGTAACAAGCCGTAATCTGAAATGGCAGGTGAATGCTTCACGCTTTGAAATGCATATTCTCATGATCGTAGCAATGGCGTTACAAAAGTGAATTCGTACTTAGGTACGAATTTATAGGTACGAGTTATCACCACCTATTGTGAGAACTAAATGCTCGTTTATTTTGATGCAGCTTTATCTCTGTACACAGATGAAGATCTAAGCTTTAGGTTTGTTTTTGCAATAAAAAAATCTTCTAGTTTTTATACAGCATTGGCCTTTAGATGGAAAGTTTCATTTTCTGGGGTCTCTCTATATGAAGGACTATTCCGTTGTCCTTTCAAAAACCTTTCTAAATAACAATAAGCTTTCAACCATCACACGGGTATATGAGACCTAATCTGAATAGTAGATAATCAAAACGGATGAACAAATTCAGTTCTGTTTTTTGCTATTTTAGACACTCTCATCTAATTTATTTTAGGTATAAAGGAAAAGTACACAATATAGAGAGGGGATGAATCACAGCTCACCTGTCTTGGGGAAAAATTTCCAACTTGTCTTGTGCTTTGTCCCTGAATAAGATTCTGAACACTTTCAGGTTGACAACACGCTAGTGACAACCTGGTTGAAAACTTCTACAATACCTTTCGTGGGAATCGAAAGCAGCATCGTATTTCTCCTAGTGTTATTTCTATGATTGGCATCATTAGCAGAATTCGTCGAAGCGATAGATATATTTTATAAAAGGAGAAGAAGAACACTTTGCGTGTACACTTTTTTTTTTTTTAATCTATTTATTAATTTAAGGGGCTTTTATAAAAAAATTACATGTCAGCCCCATCGTGACTTTAGTTGTTATAAATTAATTTTCGGACCTTAGGCTTTCAGCTGCGAATCTGTAGGTCAACATAGCTTCATTGGATGTGGGATTTGCTAAGATACTCTGAAATATACCAATATCAAGTATATTGACCTTCAAAATAGCAACTAAATTGTCCCTTTGTGTCTGGTTCCTTACACACTCCGCCAACAAATGGAATACATCTTCTACCTTTCTACATGTATCACAGTTTGGAGAGTTTATTTTTTTCATTAGGTATCCGAACTTGTTAAGCGGAATATGTCCAGACCGTAGTCTATGAGCTAGAACTATAATTTTTCTACCTAAAGGTACATTATTAAACCAAGGGATACGAGGAGGTTCTGCTTGGATAGTTTTATACCAAATTCCCGTTGATTTGGATCTTTCATCGAAATATGTCTTCCATTCATTTTGGCAGGCTTTTTTAAATATGTGGGTGCACTCTTCGTAACTTGGACAGACTACAAGTGGTTGTCCTTCAGTTACTCCAAGTTTGGCCATATTATCTGCCTCCTCGTTTCCCGATAAGCCTATATGAGATGGCACCCACTGCAACCTCAGCACCTTATTACCTTGGTATAGAAGTAGTATCTGTTTAAGTATAGCATAGGCTGTAGATGTGCTTCTGTGACCAGAAGTGCACCCAGCTATATGCTGTAGAGCACTTTTGCTATCAGATAGAATAACAACGTTACTATACGGCAGATTTTTAATATATTCAAGGGCTTCTGAGATAGCAGTTAGCTCGGTAGACATAATTGATATAGAAGTTGGGCTTATACTAAAGTTACGACCATATTTACAAAAGGGATCAAAGAAGGCTGCCCCTGAGCCCTGAGCACACTTTGAACCATCCGTATATATCTTGTGCCAACCACTATATTTACTACATATTTCTTGTATTACATTACTTTTTAATGTATTAGGTTCAATTCTTTTCTTTGCCGTTTCCATACAATCCAAATTAGTTTTAATAATATCATTGACTTTGAAATTTGTTACCCAGGTTGACAAAGTAAATATTTTTAATGGATAACTAGTATGAATACATATATCTTTTGTTTTATTGTAAGCTGCTACTAGTAACGGTTTCTTTTTGTTTTGCCAGTACCTGTTTGAACAAAGTGTTCTCAAGTTCTCTAAGGACCGTAAAGTTGGGTTATGCTCCCAAGATCTAGCTTTCAGGCAATACTTGTATGCCAAATATTTCCGCCTTATAGCTAATGGAGGTATGCAAACCTCACACTCCAATGCTTGAATTGGTGTGCTTCTAATAAAACCTCCAACAACTCTTAGCGCCTGATTCTGTACCTTATCCAGTTTATAAACGTGTGTCTTCGCGCTATTATCATATAGAAAGCTCCCGTAGTCTATACGACTCCTAATAACAGCCATGTAAAGTCTACGAAGTTGATTAGGATGTACACCCCAGGAAGATCCTGCTAACACTTTAAGGATGTTCGTAAACTTTTGAGTTTTCTCGCAAACTTCATTAATATGTTTAGACCACCGCAGTCCTCTATCAAGCCACATACCTAGATATTTGATATTATCTTCACACTTTAATGTCCTCCTATCAACAGTTAATTTGACTGTACATTTCTTATGTCCCCTGCTAAATACACAACTCTTGGATTTGGAGGATGACAGTTGCAGACCTATTTCCTCTAACAAAATTATTAGAGTGTCTAACGCATTCTGAAGTTTTTCTTCGCTACATTCCAGTTTATCTGTAGAATAAAACACAAAATCATCAGCATATTGTAATGTCTTTACATTTTGAATTTGCCGACAGATTTTATGTGTTACAATGTTAAACAGTAAAGGGGAAACCGGATCCCCTTGTGCTAAACCTCTATTAGTCCATCTACATAGATCTGTTTCGCCTACCCCTAAATCCCCTCTAATTTTAAGATGCCTCTCGCAAAGAAAAGAATGAAAATATGTACAGAATTCGGTGCCTACTCCCATTTCATCTAGAGTCGTCGCAACTGCTTCTACTAATACATTGTTGTAGGCGTTGTCAATGTCCAGGAAACACGCTGCAGTGGGTATGCTGTTTGAGAAGCCAACTTGTATTTGTATTATTAAGCGAGCTAGGGCGTCGAGGCAGGATTGACCCCTCCTAAACCCTGTAGTATCTCTGGAAAGGAGCTGTTTATTTTCGATGAACCATTCTAATCGTTTTGTAAGCATTAAATGAAACGTTTTACAAATGCAGGACATTAATGAGATAGGTCTTAGCTTCAAAACATTATTAGCACTGTTAACTTTCGGTATCGGTAATATTACTATGTTGCGCCATTGGAGGGGTATTTTTCCAGTTGAGAAAATTTCATTGTAAATATCCAACAAACATTGTTTGGCAGAAAAAGGCAAGTTATAGATCATAGAATACGAAATTTCATCATCACCTGGTGCAGTGTCAGACTTTTTTAAACAGTTATCTAATTCCTGTATAGCTAATGATGATCCAAGCTGCTCATTTACAGAACGAAATAATGGGGTTTTTACAGGTACAGAATCAGGCGCTAGGCTACATAAAAGCTCTACTTTCTTTTCTTTATCTATTGTGGTATTCACTCCTCTATAACCCTTCAATCATCGCATCTTCCTCCACATTTCGGAAACAGACGTTGTGCTATCAATAGCATCACAAAATTTCTTCCAACTATTGTATTTTGCTTGCCTTATAAGACGCCTCGTTTCTTCAATTTGTTTATTCAGATTATCGAGATTGCCTGGGATTGGGTTGCGCCTAAATTCACAGAGAGCACGTCGGCGCTTTGCGATAGCTTTCGATATAGATGGGTTCCAGTAGTTTTTGGGAACAAATTTAGAAGAAGGATCGTTGCAGGTTTTCGTATATGGAATAGTATTACAAGCCACTGAATTAATATGGTTAACAAACTTATCATATTTATCTTGTAAGTCATTTGCCTCTAACGGATTGGTAAATGCTGTTTCTAATGTTTCTCGGTACATAGTCCAATCAGCTAATTTATAATTACGTTTTTTCATTCGATAACCTTCTCTGTGATAGTTAAGCTGCATAATAATAATTAGATGGTCACTACCTAAGCTTTCATTCGTAATAGACCACTGAAACTTTGTTGCAATATCTGAGGAACTAAAAGAAATATCTGGGGAAGAAAGCTGCATATGGCCATCAACTAGCTTCATTCTAGTTGGATTACCATTATTAAGAGAGAAATACCCATGATCAAGCGCCGCATCCATAATCTGAATCCCTCTAGAATCATTTTTATACGACCAGTTTGAGTGATGACCATTAAAGTCACCTGCAATTAGCGTCTTATGAGGAAACATACTAAATATACTATCCCAATGTGATTGTGATGTTCGCACTGTTGAAGGGCAATAGATGGAAATTATGTTTTGAAGATTATTACAGTTCAACACCTTAATATGTAAAATTTCAATACCAGTATTACAACTATTTACGGGACATTCCAAACATCTAAGCGATTTATGTACTATGATGGCTACACCTCCATAAGAGTCCGATCTGTCTTTTCTAAATACGTTGTAACTATTTATATACAATGGCGATGCAGATTCCAACCAAGTTTCACTGAAGATACCAACATGGAATTTTTGTTGACTTAAGAAGCAGCTAAGGTCTATTAGTTTAGGTCTTAAACTCTGAGAGTTCCACTGAATTATATTTAAAGCACTTATTTTTTGAGGTGTACTATTCATAAAAAAAATAACTTAATATAGTTTTGACCAATTCACTTTCATTGAACAAGCTAATAAAAAACAACTTACACTCTTCTATCACTAGTTTCATCACCTTTGAAATCTTTTCCTCTAGAGTAGACTTTGCCAGTAGAATCTCTTTTAATTTTCTTAGTAAAATTTTTAAGTTGTACTTGTGCTCACGGGACTCTTCAACTGCAGCTGGACTACTCTGTGTCTGTGGAGTCGCTGTATAATCTTCAATTGTAGATTTATTATCGTTATTTTTTTTGTTTTTTTCACTTGTCTTTTTCTTCTTGATGTTGTTAATTCTGTTTGTTGAAGTTTGTATGTTATAATCATTTTCCCGATCACTTTCTGTGGACATACTCTCTTGGTTTGGTGTAGGCGTTCTTAGTAGTGCATTTTTATACGGCGTTGAGATATTATCCTGTAATTTATTTGTGTTTTGTAGGGAAATAATAGGAGTGTCTATTTCCTCCCTATGTTGTTGATCTCTTTCCTCGGCCACTTTCTGATTCAC
Organism: Elophila nymphaeata; assembly: GCA_955850985.1. Lineage (NCBI taxonomy): Eukaryota > Metazoa > Arthropoda > Insecta > Lepidoptera > Crambidae > Elophila > Elophila nymphaeata. Next base: position 10,259,704 of record OY039080.1, read on the forward strand.
GTACTTAGCTATTGCTTGTCTATATGTATAATTATCACTGTACATGATATCACGTATCTGTTTCTCTTTTAAGAATATGGGACAAGATTTGTTTAATGCCATGTGGGGGCCTTTGCAATTTAAACACTTAAAGTGTTCTACGTCACAGTTTGCGTGTTCTCCACCGCATTTTGGGCACCTAATTTTTTTTGTTGGACAGAACCGAATCAAGTGTCCGTATTTCCAGCAACCTGAACATTGGGTCACTGGAAATTTGTATGGGCCTACCTTGAACCTACAACCATACCCGATTACGTATGGGGGTAAGGTGGGGCCTTTAAAACACAAGCGTATTGTTTCGCTATCCACCCATTCACCATTTAATAACCTTTTTAGCCTTTTTACGGAGATTATCTCAAAGTTACATTCCAGAGTATCTAGAATTTCTTGTTCGCTCAGATCCATATCAACATCCTTGATAACTCCATATGAAAATGTGTTTTCGTAAGTTAACTGACATCTATACTGTAGATCATTGAATTTTTTATTTATTACTAGTTTTTCGGCATCTTTTTTATTATCAAACATTATCAGTACTCTGTAGGGGCTTTTGTACTTTATATTAATTACGTTGGTAATATTCTCTCCTTTTAATAATTTTGCTAGACCAAACTGTTTTGGTAAAGCTTGTTTTCCCGTAACACATACCTCGTATTTATTATTGCTCTCTGTGGTAGAATTCGTCTGATTTTGTTGTGTGCTGAATGATAAACTCCTTGCTAGTCGTTTAGGGTTTTTATGACGCACAGTAATAAATTCACCTTCGCCGTCCTCTACAATTTCCCCACTTTCTCCACTTTCTTGTCTCCTCCTTTTTTCTGCTATCCTTTGCAATTCAAGATCAACATTATCCCATTCATACTCTTCATTTACTAGTTGTTCACACTCTCGATTAATACCTTCTTGACTATTATCACTTAACAACACATCATTGTTCTAATTTATTTGTTTTTCACTCATAGTGCAAAAAGAGGGTATTCGTAAAAAATATTGACATCTCCGCGTAGAAAAGAATAGTGCGTGCACTCGCTCTGCGTGGCAACGCGCGACTGGCGTGTACACTTGTCGTAGATGAAAATGAACCATTAAAAGTAGCAATGGGAATAGAATATCAATTGAGCTCACTTGTTGTTCCAGAAATTGAACAAACTATTTGTCAAGGCCCGAGTGCAAAGAGATGTAATAATCAGTTCTACCCTCTTCGAAAATCACCTAGCAACATTGTCTTACAGCCGTGACGGTGATTTTAAACGTAAATACTCAGAGATAAATTATCAGTGTCTGACAAATGACAAATGTTTCTTGTAATAAGAAGCACTTTGCTTCATCTGCGGTCTCAGGCATACAGCGTCATCTATATTTGTGACTTGTATTGGTAATGTTTGAAATAATGAAATGTGAAATTGAATTTAGAAACATAAATAGAACAATAATTATGGAATAATTTTATTTTGCGTTTACAAACGCGTAAATCTTATTACTAGAAAAATGCACTGAAAAAAATCGACTTGCCTCAGGCGGGACTCGAACCCGCATCTTCCACAATCCGGACGCGTTGACCAATTACGCTACCGAGACACTGCTTTTCGCTGTCGAAATTTGTCAATCCTTGGTGCTTATGTTTTTGGATTGTGGAAGATGCGGGTTCGAGTCCTGCCTGAGGCAAGTCGATTTTTTTCAGTGCATTTTTCTAGAATAATAATTGAACCCTTGACTTTTCTATATTCGTAATTTATCTGGAGTGTGGGGTATTAGTAAAAATCTAGCATTGGGTATTGAAATAGATATATTCATTTTTTAAGCACACACTTATTTACGTAATAAATTGGTTTCTATTTTTTATCTTATAGCGAGACCAGGGAAAATATACAAGAACATAATAAGACCTGTTGCCTTGTACGGATCAGAAAGTTGGGCGGTAAAGCGGACGGATGAGAGTCCGTTGCTCGTAACTGAGATGCGTATGCTATTATAGATGTGTGGAGTAACAAGAATAGACAAGGTGAAGAATATATTAGAGGCAGTTTGAAAGTAGGACCAGTGGCAGAAAAATTGAGAGGTATACGACTAGCATGGTATGGGCATCTAATGAGAAGCGATGATAATCATGTGATAAAGAACACGATGAACATGAACGTAGAAGGGTATAGAGGAAGAGGAAGTCGGAAGAAAAGATGGATAGATTGTGTGAGAGATTATATGGAAAAGAAAGGAGTTAATGCTGAGATGTCGGCTGACAGGGATGTATGGAAGAGAAAACGTGTATACTCCGATCCCAAATAAAATTGGGAGCAGGCAAATGATGATGAGGGAAACCTCTTGGCCATCATCTCACCTGATTGTGATGATAAGGTTAATGATACCACATAACGTGGTCATGTTGATGCCATCTATTCAAGAGTTTACCAGGAGGCATTGTTTTGAGAAGGACTGGCAAGAAACTCGGCAAGTTTTATCATAATGCTGGGGCCGCACCTGCGCCTATCGTCACGAAGCTTCGTGCTAGGACACGATACGTGCAGATGTGACCGGCCGTTATCGGCTATCGTCGCGAATATTCGGGTTGCTTGTGCGTTATCGGCCGGGAGGCGGTACGTCAGGGTTTTAGCGCGCTAACCTATCGCGCTGCGTGGTCAGACATGCGTTGTTCATTTCAGAGGTTGTTCTACATTAGTTCAGACGCGTACGGGTGACTAAGTATACGATACGGCTGAGTTGTTTTTTTTAATAAATGCATTACGTAATTATTAGCACACAATTTAGAAGTAAAGAAAGTGATTATCTATAGTTAAACGCAAAGAGGATAATAATACTACGCAATTTACAAGTCTGGAAATGATTTCGGCCATCTTGGATTATTGCACGATAGTTCGTGCAAATAAAGAAATGCCACATGCTTTAACGCGATAACTTTGCTAGGGCCGCACTTGCGTGTATCGTACGAAGTATCGCCACGCATTACTTCGAGACGATAGGCGCAGGTGCGGCCAAAGCATAATAGTAAATGGTTACCGTTGTTCACAAACTATCTCACTCCTATTTATGTGTTTGCGAAATGTGTCGGCTAGAGAGAGATGGCAGTGAAGAAGGTCATGCTGCGACCCTCATACCAGGACTACTCTGCTAAGAGTAAACGATTAAGAAGAGAAGAGACTTCATAGACATTTGCTAGACCAAATCGACGCTGGAGAATTATTGTTAAGTTGTCAAAAATCGAAAATCATTTTCCAGTCAAATTAAAACCTCAATGGAAATCGATTTCTTTTGCTAACTTATTCAGTGCACAAATATTTGTTTGACGCAACCCTTCTTATCCGGTAGTCCCTTGTCAAACACACCGTATTTGCTATCACTGGCGTCTGTGGACCGTGAAAATAGGCTTTGAAGTAAATAATACTCTGTAATACATTGGTAATTCGCACTTAGAAGTTTTTTCTCGGTCAATATTTGCCATTTAGAATGTCTTTAGATAAAAAATCGCCGTTTTAAATGAAATATTTAAAAAAAGTGTCCATTCGAAAGTATTTTCTTGTTTTGCTGACTCCAAGACAACGCTAATGACATAAAACTTGTTTGCAAAATCACAGAAACAAATCTCTTTCGTTTGTTTCTTTCTGTGTTTTATTATTTGTCCATCCTCGGCGATGAAAATAGGTGAAAAATTATCGTAAGCCTACAATTAGGTTGCGATAGCTTTTCTGAATCGAATACCGTAGAGACGTGGTAGAGACTCTCTCACTGGAGATGCTCGTAGGTTAGAAATCCTCACATAGGTGTCCGAATTAGAGGCCAGAAGACTCACCAAAGACATCGCCTTCACCAAATACCCCGGTGGCACAGAGAAGAACATCTGTGACCTGTTGTAGTAATTCCAAAAAAAAGTTGCGTCGTTGAACGCGTACCGTCGTCTGTAACCAAGCGTTTTTCTCTGATCCCAAAATTCCACTTTCTCCTTTCCATCTTAGAAGGCCACGCTTGCTGACTTAAGTTGACACCGAGAATGTGTGGCTACCATTCAACGAGCACTAAGTTTGACAAACATTTCTTTTCGCAGTATCAAGAAATGGAATTCTTTAAACAGCATTTGTGGTGTGCCTCTATCTTACAATCCAGGGTCAGTCAAAAGAGGCGTGAAGAAGCACCTTGCAAGTCGATAAGGCGAGAGTGGCGTGGTACATAGTATGATAATATTCACACACGCCATTCGCGAGATATCACGCACTAGCTATTTTTGCACTTGTACTTTACTTCCACCTGTCATCAGGTAGGATGAAGATCTCATAATTATAGTTGCTAATTCATGTAACAAATAAAGATACATTTTAGATTGTTCGTTAATTTTGTTAATGTTTTTACTTTCTCGTATACGTAGCATAGAGGAAGTCTTGTAATCGTCAAAAAATTCGACCTCGAGTTTTTGACGGATTTACACGTTTTGGACCTCCCTGAGTCCAAAAATAAATCATGTATGCATAACATCAAAATATAAGGTTTCTATCAACTTTTGAGTCGTCCATCACGAAAGTTAAGCAACCAAGTGCGTGGTTGGTACTCGGATGGGTGATCAAAATTTAACATGCACGTGTGACATCAAAATATAAGGTTTCTATCAACTTTTTATCAACTTTTGAGTCGTTTCCGGTATACGAGAAAGTCAAGGGGAGACTACTCCCGATTTTTTTTCAAAGTCATGCACATATACGGTGGTCATGGCATTTATTTATAGAGAATGAAATTACTTTTCTTATAGGCGTCTAAAGGAAAAATAACGCGCGTTGATCTAAGTAATATTGCCTCATTAAATTCCTATCACGGTTCCAAAGATAGCATAAACAAGGTCGGAGATGCATTCACCGGCGAAGTGAGCGTCAACAACATTTATCACGTACTATTTGGTATCGGAAACGTGCCTATGGACACAATAGGCGGCGATTAGGCGGGGTTTGTTACTTTTTATTTAGTCCATCGGAGCCCGAGGTTAGTATACACGGTAAGGTAATAAAACTTTCGTACGATTTACGTGCGTACATTGCTATAAACTCGCCCCTAGATTTGTGATCTCCATTTCAGTAACACCCCTACAATAATCACGTACCGCACTAAACGTGAACCAAGACGAAATTTGACCGAAATATATCGAAAATGAAAAATGAGCTGGAATAATATCACCAACTAAATGGACATAGCTACTATAAACATTTACTTATTCTACGATGCAAATTAAACTGTTAAGTGTATATTATATTGCTTTTAATTTTAGACACTAAAACAGCGTTTACGATTACCCAAATATTCAAGGTGATTTTGGGTTTTAATTACGATTAAATTCCGTAGATTCTCTTTAATAGGTAGGGTTCAAACGTTTCACAGTTCTCAGTAGGCAGTGAAGTTAACTTTGAAGTAATGATCATTTGCATAAATATGACAGTTATCTTCATTTTTCAGGTACGTAAAATAAACAGCGTGTATATGAGCCTGGTAATAAGCTCTTTCCAGAGTTTTCACTATTACAAAAAAGATTATCTAAATGTTATTTATTTACTCTGAAATTTAAACAGTTTTTATTTATTTATGTGTTTTTAAATTTTCTTCAACAGATTTAATACTAGAGATAAACGTGCTTGAAAATTGTTACTAACTGTCAAATATAATTATGAAGTATGTAAAAAAATAAATGTAAATTCTTATTTTGATTAGTAAAGAGATATGCCCACTTAATGTATCTTAACACCGCTTAAGCTACCGCTATATGATTAATACCAGGCGAGCGAGATGAAATGAGTTTATTAATTCATCATAGGTAATTTAGCTTAGAAAGGTTTGTATATTCGGGCGTTGGCATCAACGGTAATTATCATGGGTTCTGTCATGAAAAAAAAGGAGACAATGCATTAGGGTGAATACACACGTAAGACGACAACCACGGCACATTGCAGTGATAAAACGTAGTCAGGTGTAATCGAGGTAGGGCATAGCAGCATAGTCATTCAAATTTGGAGCGCCCAAAGTAGGGTAATACATCCACCTTACGGATGAGAAGGAGTACTTTTATTCCTGACTTGGTATTACAACAATAAAAAAAAACATAATTGTTAAAATTAATATTATCATTTACCAGTTTCACAGTCCATTTTTCACTAACACAATTAAATATAACTTTAAAGCTACACTATATCTCAATTAACACTTCTTTGAGGAAAATTAAGACCACAGTCTGGAGTTATTTGATTCAGGTGATTCAAAGGGTCGACCGAACAAAGGAATTCCATTCAAAAGCCCCTGAAAGCTTTCTCGCTAGATATTGATCTAATTGCTATTCTTCTATGCGGGATCTTAGGTTGCACCGGTATAAAGATTAAGTACTATCTTTAATACGCTCAAACGACTTTAATATTCAGATAAGGAAGATTGCGAAAGAGTAAGAATGTAAAAGATGAAACGAAAGAAAAATTATAGTAAGAATTTATTACGAACTCGGCTCAATACTAAGCATAGCTTGTATTATAGGTACTAGATAGCAGATAAGCAGACATATAAATTACCGAAGAAGCTCAATCTACAGTAAACCTAAGATTTACCAGTGAAACTTAAGATTTACCCAGTTTTAACGGAAAAAAGGCCAAGCGCTGTGATTATGATTTCTTTCAGACTTATATCATTTAGGTTTTTAATGTGAGACAGACTACAAGAACAGCGGTTCTTTCGGACTTCTTTCATTGGTAGATTTCTAATGTGAGCCAAGAACAGCGATCCCTTGTCCAGTATTTCTGCCGGACATTGGACGCGAACGATGTACCGGTTGGACCCAAAAGAGCGATCACAGATGGCTTCCTGGCGAAATTGAAAGCTTCGATTCCGGGTCGGTGTTGTAGTGGGGGAACGCCTTTACCTCAGAGTCCCAAATACCCCTGCAGTGTTATCGTTCTATCCGTAACTCCATTAGGTCTCTCCATAAAAAATAGATTTCAGTGAAGTGACACACCGGCAACTTGCCGCCAGACGGCGAGCTGACAGATGTACCATAAATTTAACTTGCCGCCAGACGGCAAGTTGACAGCTGAGGGGCTAATGTGAAGAGGATTTTTTCAAAATATCCACCGATCGGCTTTTACAATACTCACGGGATGAAAAGTGATAGACCTATTTCGTGGCTGGGAAGTCCAGGAACTACACCTGTAATACAAAAATTTTACAAAAATATGGTTCTTATAATACATAGATTCAGCCTCCTTTTATTTTCATTTGTTCTACACTGCTCCCAATTTATTTGGGGTCAGCTCAATTATGTCTTGATATCGACAATACTGCTATAGGATTTGGCATTAGATTTTTACGGCCGGTCGCCTGCCTGTCACCAACCCTCCTTGGGAACGGCTGCTATCTTTCGACAGACAAGACCACCAGCTTAAAGTGCCTTCCGAAGCACGGAGGAAAATCGAGCTGAAATATTTACGGTTACGGTACCCATCCAAGTTGCGACCGCACACTTGGTAGCTTAGCTACCACGGCACCATCGACCTCTTCTGACATCATCTCCTATGACAATCAATATTTTAGCTTGTGCCGTCGGCTTCAATGTTGATAAAACAATTTGTTTCTTCTAAATTAACGAAACAAAAATGATAAGACTTTGTTTCACAGGAGCAATACAAGCGTTAATCTCCTAAAATGATAAAAATGCATTCATACGTGTCTATTGTTAATCTTCTACGCGTGTCTAGAGCTTCACATATTTTTTGTTGGAGAGGAGATAAACGTTCCAAGTCCGTATGTTGTATGCTTTGCAAAACGAAATTACTTGTATGACATACACATTTCACTATATTTTCTATTTTTTGTTCAGATGGAAACAGGAGTATCTTCACTCTTTTAAGTTATTCGTTATTCACCAATAGCTCTTTTAAGTTATTCGGCTTTCAAAAAATAAGTAAAGGTGCACATTGAAAATCAGCGTCAGATATTTTTCTTTTTTAATACCTGACAATATGCTGAATTGGACACCTATTTTGGCATAGTCGTGTGACAATAATAAGTAAGTGCTAAATATTTGATATCTGTTTATTATTCTCACTAATAATTACTATGGTGGACGGAGTATTAGGTGATCAGTAGCCCTTTACTGATCCATTAGTCGCCTTCTACAACACCCATTGGAGGATATGGGGTGATGCTATTCTACTCTGCCGGAATCACATGGCTAACTCATCAAATTGCTTCAAAATACACACTAATCCAGACCAGCATCTTAAATTTATTTTATTGCTTTAGTTGTTAATAAAATTGAAATGTTAATTCAAGTGACAAATAAATTAATCACGGGGCAAGTCAGTTTATTTTGAAAATCGAAACCAAAGCGTTCAGTATATTACGCCAGTAAGCATCAAGAAGCAGTCCGATATAATTTGCGTAACTCACGCAAAATCGTGATTATGAGGGAGCCATCGGCGCGCTCTGCAGTAATAAAGTCTTTTTACGTTATTAATGCAAATAAAGTACCTTTATAATGTGGAGTTTTCTTTGTATCAATCCTAAATAAAGTAAGCCTAAAATATTTTCGTATAATAAGAACGTAGATGCTAGGAGCTACGAAGGTTAAGCAACGATTTTCTAATAACAGTTTCGCAGATGACTAACTCGGACTGTGCAGATGATTAAAGGTGGTAGCACACTTATCATCTAGGAACCGTATCGCCTCGTTTTACAATAAAAAAACCGCCTTCAAAAATACGTGGGGAATGTTAGAACCTGAGACTGGGAGGTGTAGTCACACCACACAGAAGCAATTTTTAAAAGCTGATGAGATTGTAAAATCCATTTGCGGCTAACACCCAACAGTCAATACCCTTTATTCCATCTAGTCCTACCAGTAGTTCGATAGTTGAACTGTTTGGATTTCTTTATTCCAAATGGTTATACTGACGGATCGAACTATTTGGAAACGCGAATTTTATTCCAAAAACATTTGATAACAAAAGCGCTGTGCTGTGACATTTATTTGGTATAGACATTCAAAAGCTATTTCAATTTTTTCTGATTGGAAAATGCCGTCATAAATGGTTATATCATCACAAAAACAATACCTATAATATTTTTTATATTATTCCAAATATCAATCCGAAGAACAATTTCTGTCCAATACCTTAGTTAAATCACGTATGATTTATATTACGGTGACCCCATGACGACCTTTCCGTAAATAAAACCGTCGACTAGACAAATATCAAACCACCACGCAAAATAATCTTCAGTTTTTGCTCTTTCACAGAAATATTATTTATGTATTTTTTTTTTCAAAATGTGTACCGAATATACAAGAATAGTTCCTATCATACATAAAATCACAAACATAAAAACTTACTATCACGCTCAAAACTCTAAACAAAGTTGAGCAGAGCTTTTAACACTTGGCCAAGTCTGGCAGCATGGGTCACGCATTGCCTCAAAATAGTGACAATTTGCCTGTCACCAACATAAAAGATGACACTCAAAAAGTCACTAAGACCCGTATTACTTTGAGGTCTCTCGACTCTACGATAAGTAAACACTTTGCATTGAATTGAGATCTGTGATTGGTTCGTTTTTCTTGCGTAGTTCACATCGTTGAATTTACTGATGTTTTATTACTTCAAACTTTAAACTTTTGACATCTGGACTACCCTATAGGGTTTATTTATTACTCTGTGTCTGGACGTTGCTTTCGAAATCTCGACCTGTGCGTTGTGTCATATAGCTAGCTAGCTACCTTAGCTGTGCGTTAATTAGTTCTGTGTGCTAGTGCCGATCACTACATAAGTATTGTTTTTACGACCCAGTGCGTCCATGCGCACTGCGAGACCTCAACATGCTTGCTATATAGCACGCACTGAGAAATGCCTTATTTCGAATAGTATTATTTTTAGGGTTCCGTACCTCAAAAGGAAAAAACGGAACCCTTATAGGATCACTTTGTTGTCCGTCTGTCTGTCTGTCTGTCAAGACCCTTTATCTCAAGAACGCGTGGACGTATCAAGCTGAAATTCACATGAAATACTCAGGTCTATTGTCCCTTTAAGCTGTGAAAATATCAAACTTCTAAGCTAAGCCAATTAAAAGATACAGCCGATTATGTCGATATTTTCAACAAATTTCCGACACTCGCAAAGGAATCAAAACCTACAGGATACTTCCCGTAAACTCAGAATCTTGAAATTTGGCATGAAGCATTGTCATATAATGCAAATATAGGAAAAATTGCGAAAATCACATTTTTTTAGTTATATAAATATTTTAATAAAATGAAACTTACTACCTTATTTCTCACGAACGAATAAAGGTATCAAATTGAAATTTATACCGAATACCTAGGTTTATTGTGTTTTTAAGCAGTGAAAAAATCAAACTTCTAAGTTAACGCGATCAAAAGATACAGCAGTTTATAAATTGTAAACCGCTACGTTTGTACGGCGGAACCCTCGGTGTGCGAGTCCGACTCGCACTTGGCCGGTTTTTTTACTTCAACAATTATTATTTGTGAATACGGGCGTATCGCATGTGATGCCAGTAGAGTAGAATAGCATCACCCCATATCCTACAATGGGTGTCGTAGAAGACGACTAATGGATCAATCACATTATACTCCGTCCAACAATCCGCATTGGGCAACCGTGACGGACTACAGCCTAAACCTCCTTCAATGACAAGGAGAGGCCTTGTGTCCCAGCAGTGGTCGAATTATAATGCTTGTTATGATGATGATGACGGGCGTAAGCCCTTATTATTATATCCCGTAACCAACAAACAAAAGTTGACAACAGACGGATGTTATCTCACCTTACAGTGCAAAAACTCATTTTAAACTCCTGTTAAAAGGCTTGAAAACGGAAACTTGTTACTTGATCCATAACATTCTTATAAGGCTCGTGATTCAAGTTTGAGGGTCAAAGGAACCTCGGGAGAAATTATGTTACGCGACCATTTCCGACCATTCCAGCCAGTCAGCTTCAGATTCGCTTAAAAGAATTTGACTTGATTAAAATCCCGTGGGCGCTCTCCGTAATCTTAATAAAGCACGTTTAGCCGCTGGAATTATTTTTCTCAGAATACCGGGTGAAAAATAAATCAGTCTCAACGCAGAACTTACCTGGTTGATGAATTCTTGAGCAAGTTAATCGAATTTAAGCGGTTTCTTAGCCAAATATTATTGTTTAATTCATCTGGGTCTTCTAGGGCTTTTGTTTTTCCTTTTTCGATTTGATGAATACGTTGCCTACGTATTCATCAAGTTCTTTGTCCCCAATAATTTTTTAATAAAGATGGCGTATATCCAATCCATTTATGCTGAGCGATGTTTAAAAACTGTCACAAACAGTGAATGATACAGATCACAAAAAATGTACTAGAGGGAAAGAGATAGTGTATATAAATTTTTGATTATAGTTTTACTGTGTGGTAGCCTACCCAGACGACCCTGGATATGGGTATATCCAGGGTCGTCTGGGTAGGTACCACCGCCTTTCTTATTTTTGCCGTGAAGCAGTTCGCTGTGTTTCGGATTGAAGGAAAAGGTAGCCAGTGTAATTACTGGGTATGGGTGGAAGGCATATCATCTTAGTCCCCAGGCAGGATATGGGAACGCAATTGCAGTGTTAAGTGATTTACCCTTAATAATGATATTGCAAGTGTCTATAGGCGACGGTAACCACTTAACATCAGGTGGGCCGCATGATTGTTTGCCATCTCGTACTATAAAAGAATATCCCTGTATACATTATTAAAATACCTCGGTTTGTCTAGAACTTTTGAATGTACTGTAGTCTGTAGTGGAACGCGTATCTAAAGCGGCTCTCGTGGAAAAGATTTCAAACGATCTGATATGAATCGGATAGGGCTAGGAAGAGAGAGATGTCAGGGTAGTAGAGGGAGAGCCGGTACACCATCACGAGGCTTCCTTAACTCTACACCTGGGTGACAAGTCCCAGGCACTGCTTCTGCATCCCCTCTCTATAACACAATAGATCTGGCACTCGCTCGATGACTCCATAGAATGCTAAAAGTTTTCGTCTCGTCTCGTATCTATTCGAATTGGTTCTTTATTCGATCTAGTATTCACTTGGCCCTTAAGAGCACTGGTTGGGCTCTCTCTCTACCATAATATGGGCCCGGTACCGGAACGAAGATACTGCGGATTACAAAGTTGTTCGTCTCGGACTAGATGGTAGTGAACGTAGCCTAATGTATGGAACACCGAAACATCACTCACTCGCTTCCAACTCAAACCTCCATCCCCTAACCCGAAAGGGCCTTATTGCACTAGCAATTTGAGAGTCAGTTCAAAACGAGGCAAGTGCAGAGCGAGTTTGCCACCAGTGCGCAACCAAAACGATAGCTGTTGTATTTTGACTCTGGTCTTTTGTTAAGACGGATGCTTCAATTTCAAGTGCCTAAACTACATGCCATACCAATCGTGATTTGAACTGATTTCACATTTTTCCCTTACTTTTATTCTTCTCTTCTTCTTTCTCGTTCTTACTGTTATATTAAAATTAAAATAACATTTAGGTAGTTATATCGCAGTAAATAGAAGTATTACAGTAGTCCGACGAGCGCGTCTGGACGGGGCAATCGTGAGGGTGACGCGGGACGAGCGGAGTGCAATGGCGCCCCCGAACTGCCTACACTCATTCGGGAGATTTAAGCTAAAGGTGTCTCGATTAACAAGCTTTAATGCAATTTGCAATGTATGTGTATGTTCGGGTCAAACCTTGCAGCTGATTTTTTTTCTATAATAAAAAAAATGAATATTTACATCTATTTCGAGATTCAATAATGACGCGACTTCTTTTTATAGTAGTTTATGCAACTGTCATATAATAAAGGGTATTAAAACACGAGTGTGAGTTTATGAAACGAGCGCAGCGAGTTTCATAATAGTAACGAGTGTCTTTCATAATAGTAACGTGAAAAATATTTGACACCCGGTTAAGATGAAACTACCTTACATTATGGAATTACAATACATTGTCTCACATATATGTCATACATTGTCAAAAGCAGTGTCTCGGTGGCGTAATTGGTCAAAGCAGCCGCCCGGATTGCGGAAGATGCGGGTTCGAGTCCCGCCTGAGCCAAGTTGATTTTTTTCAGTACATTTTGCTAGTATTAATATTTACGCGTTTGTAAACGCAAAAATAAAATTATTCCTATCTATACAATTTTTCAACTTTGATATGTAAACGAATTTTTATAGTAAATAAATAAGACCAAGGCCTTGTCGTTATTTCCGTGGTACCGTTGCGTAAAGTTATAGGGGGTAGTCTTAACTCATACGTTTTATTTTACCTGAGACAATTTTATTAGAACGTCTGCTCCTAGTATAAATTCATACCCCTCTTGGGTACTAAATTCACACGCAGTGAACATAAAAACAGTGCCAAAAATTCATTATATAACGACGTTTTATGAAGGACAAGAAAATGTCGATGTAATGTAACGTGTAACGTTTTCACGCGATACATTCCGTGTCTGTCATTGAAATAAGAGTGTGAACAAAACAAGTAAATACTTTTGAGTGTCTATTGTGTTTTTAAGCTATACCTACAAGATTTTAAGCGCCGGTGGCGTAGTGCGTAAAGGCGTTGTCTCCCACCCGGAAGGCACTTGTATGAACCCCGCCACGTACCAATGTGTTTTAAAATTTTGAATTCATAAATGTACGTATAATCGACGCTTTTACGGTGAAGGAAAACATCGTGAGGAAACCTGCACACACCTATGATGAAATTCTTAGGTTGTGTGTGAAGTCGACCAATCCGCACTTTGCCAGCCTAGTTGACTAAGGCCTAAATGCCCCTAATGTGGGGTAGGCTCGAGCCCCTCGGTGGGGACATTATGTGAGCTGTTAATGATGATGACCTACGAGGTAGCCTATCTTACTAGATCTAAGAGCTATGACTCCTGTTAGTGGTTGACTGGATCAAAATAAGTCAACACTGTTTCGCCAATATAAAGTTTATGATACCACTAATTACAATGGTTCAGAACACTGATTAACTTTAGTAACACTTGGAGGAAGGAGTACAACGTTAGCAGATGCTTATGACAGATAGACTGACTGCTGTGGCGCAACCGCCTTACTTATCTATTTTTACAATGACCGCCAATTAACTCTCAATAAAACATCGTACGATAATACTTTTAAATACTCTACAAATTGAATAAAACTTGCTGATAAATAAGCGAATCAGCTGTCGGTAACAATTCCTTTCACGGCGCACATCGATCTATGGGATTTTTTGTGTCTTCCCTAACCTAATTGCTTCTGCTGCATATTGCATATTTTAATGCCATCAACCTTACTATACTCGAGGGCTGGAACAGCTTGTTTAGTAGTGTTCTGGTGTTGGATAAGCGATTCCCAGGATATTTATCTATGTCCTCTCTATAGATTCACAATCACACAGCAAGTGTAGGAATGATTTCCAGTTATAAGCCAAATATGTATGACACACACACACTCTCCCAAGTACTCACCGAACGCGATGCCAGTGTTATAAAAAATTATAATGTACCTACTGCGAGTGTACTAAATAAACCCAAAACAGCATTAATTTGTGTGCGTATGTTGAAATCAGTAAATTCAGTTCACTTTTACGAAAATTTGGAGTTTTCAAATACCTAAGCTGACTGGTAGCCATTAAGTTGGAAGACGAGGTATTTGTGGTGCTTATTATTTCTCCTTTCTTCGTTTCCCTAACGCCCAAGTTCCCTGGTTTCAATTCATTTTCAAGGATAATATTTTTCTTATACCTCGGCTTAGTAGCAACGCCAACATCCGGCTAATGTAAGAGATAGAGTGTTCTTTACATAAAACAGTTCAGGATTTATAAAACCTATTCAAATTTCGCTAAAATCCACAGGATTAAGTGTTACAAAAAAGTGTTTTATATTATCAAAGTATAATATCAAACGACTGCATTGAGTAGGGTTGGGCCGCAAACGCGTGTGGCATGACTAACACGATGAGAAAGCTTTGAATACATTGTAGCTTTTATAAAGAGACTTGAACACGAAGGTTAAAAAAAATATCTGGGAATTAGTTACTCCTTATATACATAAAACGTTTATAGCCAATTGTTTATTTCTTGCAAATATACTCGTATGTTTATGGACACAGACACCCGTACTCACAAACAATACTTGTCCAAGTAAAATTGCTAACAATAGAAGTACTAAGCGACGTAAGGCATTTCTCGTGGATTCAGTGCGTTCCATATGGCGAGCCTTTTGATTCTTAAGCATTACTCAAATGACTCTTGGATAAGTCAACGCATCGAGGGCTGTGATTGGTTTGTTTCTGTTGCGTAGTTCACTTCGTTGAATTTGCTGACGTTTTATTACTTCAAACTTTTGACATTTGGACGTTGCTTTCGACATCTCGACCTGTGTCGCATAATATAGCTAGGTAGCTACCTTAGCTGTGCGTTCATTTTAATGTAAGCATATCCCCACTCAAGTACTTATTGTCCATGAATAGGTTTTAGCGACCCTGTGGTTTTAACGACGCATGCGAGGCATGGATGTACGAAGCATCGACGGGTTGAGGATAAGACGCAACTCACTTGTTTCCTCGCGCTATGCACTCCACGTAGCCGTGGGCGTGTTACAATATTCGTGGCCCGATGTACCTACGCAGCTACCGTGAATAGCCTCTGCGTGCATATCCTAAGCAGCGTCTGTAGCGGGTGAAATGTCCGATCAGTAAGCGCGTGTACCAATGACTTCATTTTACGCGTGACATGTCCGTGGGGTGCAATGAATGTTATCAATATCATTTTCATACGACGAGAAGCGTAACTCCATAAAGCAGCGGCTTATCAGTTAGGTTCACCTTTGATCGGTATAACAACTATTGATGTAATGGTACTAATTCGAACAAAGTTTAAGAAAATAATCACTTTGTATATTATCGATTAACATAATTTTCATTTCATCGAATGTTTATTTGCGATAACAACATTTGCATTATTGTTCAAAAAGTATAATGTTCATTGATGTATTATTCAGATGGTATAGGTTAGCGAGGAGCGAAGCGACGAGCGTGTTAGGTATACATAAACACAGCTCAAGACCCGATAGAGCGTAGCGAGCGTGCCGTGGCAGCGGCCGGCGAGCGCTAGAAGCGACTTAAGGGCGTTTCTCACTTTGGTATACACCACATAATTACTTACTCCCTTTAAATGACAGAGCAATAAAATTACATTAATTAAACATTAGGTTAAATAAAATTAGTGCATTTGAAAATTAGTGAAATGACATTTTTTCAAAGAAAAAAATATGCGAGATAAAACTTTACCAATTAAATATTCGGTCAAATGAATAATTATGCGGAATGACTTAATTGTAACTAAAATTAGCGGGAGCGATTTTCGACTGAACGTTGTTATACCAATCAAGGGTGAACCTATCTGTTATAGGGCAACTGTCAAAAGGCATATGATCATGTGATTGATTGAGGTGATTTCAAAATCCTACTAATAATATTATAAATGCAAAATAACGCCGTCTGTCTGTTATGCTTTCACGCTACACATAGAAGAAACATCGTATTTGAACTCCACTTCTGCTCACGATAAGCTAGAAGGGACTCATTTGCTTGACCTGTTTATAAAAAAAGCCCGTATGCTTGTCTGCCAACTAAATAATATGAAATAAAACATTATTCATATTACTATTAGCTTTTTTATAACTTATTCTTGCTTATTCTTCACGGGATTACTGATAGCAAAAAGATATCTTTCTCCTTAACTATGATGGTGAAATATAAGTTAACTAATCCTATAACGGATAAATGTAATAAAGACTTCAAAGGTATTAGGGACTTCCCCTTGGGGTTGAGTGGTTAATGTTTCAATAAGCGTAAGGTTCTGGCAGGATTTTAAGAAGATCTCCGTCATAATTTCATATTTTCCCTAATGATTTTCATCTGTTCCCGTTTCTCATAATGTTAGTGAAATGACAAAGTATCTGTACTTATAATTTTTTTTATCATACCGTTCTCAAAGAGATTTTATATGAAGCGATCTCATAATATTCGTACTCAAAAAATGACTGACATTTTGAAACTTAGCAATTTTATTAAATTCCTTTGAACATTGACTGCTTTCAAAATTGAAGTTTAATAAGCCTCGCTCCAATAGCGTAAAATGAAATCAGTGTTTGAAAAAAAACCGACGCGACGTATGCATTAGTTTTTGTCGACTTTCTTCATTAATTAAACTGCATAATATATTTTGCATTAAACAAGTAAAAAATATGCGTTTTATGTAATATGGTAAAAATACAGAAGGTTTTTAGAATATAATTTAATTTATAACTTAAATTGTTTAATATAAGGTAGTAAATGCAGTAGATCAATCACCAATGTGATTTGTCATAGAAAACGACCAAAGTAATTGAGAAAAACATTGATATTGGTAGTATGTATATTATATATGTGATATTGGTGACTTTGTAGTAGATGCAAAATATCCATATTTTACTGTTTTATTTATACATCATGAGCCTTTTTAATCCGACCCACTGCTGGGATACAAGGCCTCTCCTTGTTATAAAAGGAGGTTTAGGCAGTAGTCCCCCACGCTTGCCCAATGCGGATTGGTGGACGGAGTATAAGGTGATTTACCCCTTTGCTAATCCATTAGTCGCCTTCTACGACATCCATTGGAGGTTATGGGGTGATGCTATTCTACTCTGCCGGCATCACATTATTACTGTGTATTATTACTTGACTGTGTGATGCCGGCACGGTGGTTTTATTTATAAAACTACAAAACTTGTAAATGTTACGCAAGATTTTTATTTGGCTATTTTAGTTTTTAAGTAGACTAAGTATGCCATTAAAAAGAAATTTATTAAGTTTATAACTTTTATCCTGAAACTAAAGATTCTAAGTGCTAATATAATAAAGTTTTGTGCATTATGATAATACTCCGTACCTCTTAGGCAATAATAAAGACGATGTCATCATAATAATAAGTGCAGTATGTGCACAGATGCAAAATACATAAAAATGCAAAATTCCACGCTGAAGTCAGATTTTATGTCTGAAACCATCGGTGGCGATGTTCAATCTTCATATACTAAGGAAATAGTTCTTCAGTTTTCATGTTCATAAGACATCAGCGATAGATCAGAGTCACTTTTCACATTGCTAGTTTACATTATGGAGTTGTGATCCTGTGGCAATTAAGGACTCGTCAAATAAACTTTATTTCGATGGTAAGTTCGAGATTTGTTATTTCAATGGCGCCTCGGTTATGCGTTTTTAGTAACGATCATGAAACCTAGGCTTCCAAGTTCGCGGTTGGCACTCGGATGGGTGACCGAAAATTTTCAACACGATATCCCTCCTTGCTTCAGAAGACACGTTAAGCTAGTGATTCCAACTGGTGTCGTTCTCAAGGAGAGTTGGTGTGAGGCAGTCGATCGTAAAAAATGATTGCAAAAACCTGCACCTACCCTTAATTATTTGGAAGTGGGGTAGAAGAAAAAGAAATAAATGTGAATTCAGCTAAGACTCTAAGCTATACTTATACTAAACTATACTTGCATAATTGGACAGATGCAGGAGCTTTCATCATCATCATCATTTCAGCCCAGAGACGCCCACTGTTGGGCATAGGCACAGAAATAATAATAAAGAGGTTGGAATTGCTTTGGTTCGCATTTACTACCGGAACCAGTATCGCCACTTTATCCCCTCTACTTACTATTAATGGACTGATGGACACTCAAAAGAACGAAATCGTACTACGCAATCCAACACAATCACACCCACAAACGCCATGGATGGTATGAACAGATTTCACTATCTCTCATAGTTTCTGATTTCTCCCTACTGACCCATTTGGATGGATCAGCCTGTACTAAGCGCACATTGATGTAGACAACGCAGCTATAAATACACTTTTCTTAAAGAAGATAAAACCTTTCGAAATGAAGTATTTTCTCGATGAAA
The DNA here is from genome assembly GCA_955850985.1 of Elophila nymphaeata. Classification (NCBI taxonomy): domain Eukaryota; kingdom Metazoa; phylum Arthropoda; class Insecta; order Lepidoptera; family Crambidae; genus Elophila; species Elophila nymphaeata. The sequence continues at coordinate 10,278,737 of OY039080.1, forward strand.
AAGAAATTTTAAAATATTGCCTTTTGTAAAGGTGTACACAAAGATTTTCCTTGCCTTTGACATTTCTATGAAAAGCGATAGAAATAGAACGCCAGGTATTTTGTTGCTTTTTCAGAAGAGTTTCGATTCTAAATTAATGTTTAAAATTACATAATATCTCACGCGGATGTAGATAGCACCGTTGTCTTGTATTATTAGTAACGATCACGAAAGTTAAGCAATCAAGTCAGCGGTTGGTACTCGGATTGGTGACTGAAAATTTTTCAAATCGATTCTCCTCCATGCTTCGGAAGGCACTTTAAGCTGGTCCCGGGTGCTGTCGAAAGATAGCAGTCGTTGCCAAGGAGGAAAAATGTAATGCCAAATCCAGCCTGCCTAGCATGACCACCGAAACACGATATGATATAGCCATTTATCGCGTTGAACTGTCAATATTTATTGGATATAACCGCCAACTTGGAATTTTATCTAAACTGCGAACATTTATAAGGCTTATACCTGTTCGTAGTTTCGATAAATTTTCAAGATTGCAGTTATATCCAATAATTTTTGACAGTTCAACGCGATAAATGGTTATATCATATCGTGTTTCGGTGGTCATGCTAGCCGGGCAGCAGTATTGTCGATATCAAGGCTTACTGCACCGACTGCAAATAAATTGGGAGCTCTGCTCCCAATTTATATGATGATGACATGATATCCCAAGCAAAGCAGGCAACTGGCTAAGGAGTGGACAAAGCACTTGACGAGGGCACTAAATATAATAAAAAATAAAACTTTAATTTTCCTATAAACTTTCCAAATAATATCGTGAGTTAGGATTGAACTTCTTTTCAATTCTATCCATCGATACTTTGGGTAAACTTACGATTTTAATTTTCCCAATGTTACGCGCAATACTGACAGAAAACAAAAGCCATGTAATTTTGCTTACTTTATTTAGTAATTACGTGATTATCCCTCATTCTAATGACTGGGCAATAAATCTGTTTTGTGATCTGTTTATGATTATATTTAACGAATTAAACATTAAATGAAAAGTTTGCTTCGCGTTTACTACCTTTATGATAAAATACTCGTGTTTAAAACACACCACGTAAATTACAGTAATGTTAGTAGCTTGTCTGCTGTAATATTTTAAGTAGGTCTTAATGGGAAAGTCAAGCGCAAAGTTAATGATATAGGGTTTATGTTAAGGTTATATAATTATGTATATACTTAGCATGGCTTACGTAGAGAGAAATATTATCTTAATGCGCTTGAAACTCATAGATATCTTTGGTACATTCACATTTTTACCCGTGTATTTCTTTTCAAATGTCAATTTACGTGTAGCCTAAAATCCTACCTAAGGCTCTTCTCAATCTTTTTGGGATTATGAGTACCTATGTTTTGTAATAAAGATAAAAATCATAAATATTATAAAATTATATTATGAATCAAAATATTTTTTCAAATTATGGTGCTATTTCAGTGTAACATTTTGTCTTGGTTTTGGTGCCCCTTTTAAGTACTATAGGCTGGCAAGTTGTCACTATAGAAGCACTGCATGCAGGTGTGGCTTTATGTGTAGCAATATGTTACCTAAGTCTCTGTTCAACCACTCTTGGGACTATGAGCGTGATCGTATGTATATAATTATGTAGGGGCTCGTCTCTTGGCTGTGGGGGAATAGGAATCTGGGCTTTGGCTGCAGGCTTTACCATCGGCTAATATAGGGACACTTCTCGACCGCACTGCATTTCGGATTGCAACATGCTTGCGCCTAGGTATCGCCTGTAATATCCCCCATCAATGCCGCTGTGGTGTAATGGTCGACAATCTTGGTCACCATGGTCTCTCTTGCACGAGAAGTGCAGGCCGATTTACAAGACATGCTGAGGTTAATGACATCATCCGCCGGGCTCTTGTGACTACCGGAGTGCCCGCTGCTTTGGAGCCTAATGGTTTAGCGCGCGATGATGGTAAGAGGCCTGATGGTATGACCCTCGTCCCCTGGAAGAAGCGAAAATGTTTGGTTTGGGATGCCACTTGCGCGGACACCTTAGCAATGTCTCATATTCCAGCTACCTCAGCAATGTCCGGATCGGCTGCAGCTTCCGCTGAGTCTCTCAAATACGCCGGTCTCTCAGGAGACTACTTATTTGAGCCGTTTGGGATAGAGACTCTGGGACCATGGGGTCCAGGAGCTCACCGACTTTTTCGGGATATTGCAGAGCGGCTTCATGAGACAGAAAGTGACAATAAGGCTGGTTTGTATTTCGCACAAAAAATAAGTCTCGCGATCCAGCGAGGTAATGCAGCCAGTGTTATTGGTACACTTCCTGTTTCAGAGGACTTAGGCGAAGTATTTTATATTTATTTTTATTTTATAACGACATAGGCCGTTCAAGGGTTAATTTAGTAGTTTTTAAGTATTGTAGGTATCTAGTTTTAGTATCCCTTTTATAACGTAGATTTGATTAGTTTATATTAAGTAGTATTTATTTTTGTATGTAAAATATTTTTTGAAATATGTCTTATTTTGATGCATAGAATACATCGTTCGCGTTTGACTGTTCATGTCTTTTACACCCCATTATGTAGGTATATATGTAATATAAAAGATTGTTATATGTTGAATAAAATAATTTCGCAGTTTATTTGGCTGTACAAGAAAATGGCATAGCCATGTTTTGTTTTTTAATAAGAAGGTTCTGGTCAGACTGACTGTCTATGGCCTCTCTCTCTGATTTGATCTCGGTCCCGGTCTGTGCTTTATAATAAGATAAAAAGTGTTCTGTCTGTAAAAACCCTGTGTAAAACAAGATAAAACTAAAAAACAAGTAATACTATTATTTTGTTTATTTTCCACAACATTTCACTGCTGCTAATAACAACTTCCAAAATTATATACTGTGGTATTTTTCCAAAAAGTATTGATAGAGAGACTCTATTATTAATACAAGGAAATACCTTCGGATTAGAACATCTCAGGCCTTCAATGAGACCACTTATATTTATCAACCGACGTTGCGTGTACCTAATGTAATTACTCGGTGAACCCTCATTTCTCAAACTGAATTATTGCTATGGCGTAGAGGGGGAATCGAATCAATGGATCCTAGCGGGATAGCGCTTTGCGTACTAGTTACCTATTGCATACAAAAATTGAGCTATTCAAAACGAACTTACTTTCTCGTATACGTAGCACAGAGAAAGTCTTGTAATCGTCAAAAACTTCAACCTCGACATTTTGACGGATTTACACATTTTGGACCTCCCTGAGTCCAAAAAATACCGATGTCTCTGTCTGTCTGTGCGTTCGCACGATAACTCGAGTATGCTTTAACTTATTAAAACCAAATTTAACATGCATGTATGACATCAAAATGTAAGGTTTCTATCAACTTTTGAGTCGTCGATCACGAAAGTTAAGCAACCAAGTGCGAGGTCGGTACTCGGATGGGTGACCGACATTTTAACACGCATGTATGACATCAAAATATAAGGTTTCTATCAACTTATGAGTCGTTTCCAGTAAACGAGAAAGTCAAGGGGAGACCACTCCCGATTTTTTCCTTACAGAAGAAGCGCCAATACATACCGACACCCGCCAACACAGCCCGGCTGCTTTATTTCAAGAATCATGTCACTACTTGTATCCCGCGTGTATCGCCCGTTGACTTGTGAGTACATGTCAGCAGCGTGTCTGCGATCGCTCATTTGCCTGCTGACACTCGAAATACCAAACAAAAGCTACCAAAAAAGTTGTTGATATCGTGTCGCTTGCAAAGTTTTCCTACTTGAACGAGATTAGATGTCACCGACTTACCCGCCAACAATGATGTCAACGACTTATGTCGGCAAGGAAGCGGCTTTAGTGTGTAGACTCCTTAAAAACGATCAGGGAGAGGAGCATTAAAGCTCGTAATCGGTCCTGGTCAATCGATGGTGCTAACGTCACTGATTGGAGTGTAAATTCATTCATTAAACAAATTTTAATGAAGAAAGCGTAAGTATTATAAGGTTGAGGAATATAATAGACGACAAAAATGTGTCGAATCAACCAAATGTGCTCGATTCTCCATTGTGGGTAATCTAGTGCTAATATCAATATGTGTAAAATTTCACTTTTCGAATTGACAATATTGTAAGGGAAAACGTCTTAAATCACATTTTATATTTTTGTTTGTAAGTATAATTATTAGTCTTTATTTTTTATATACAACATGTAAACTAAATAACCAACACCCTGAATACAGGTGGTTTGGGATCGGCTTCCGAGTTGATTTCAATATTTTTTTAAAAAAAACACGATTTTTTTTAAAAAACAATATTTTCTGGGTACTTTTTGTTTTTTTTTTTTAAAAAAAAATATTGAAATCAACTCGGAAGCCGATCCCAAACAACCTGTATTCAGGGTGTTGGTTATTTAGTTTACATGTTGTATTATGATTAATTATTAAAGACTTGACAATGTGAATTATGACTCCTTCAAATGAATACTATGAAAACTGTAAAGGGAAGATAAAACTTGTTGAGTTTCTTACCGGTTCTTCTAATAACAACGCCTCCTGGTAGACTCTTGAATAGATGGCATCAAACTTGACTTTCATAAAAACAACAAATTGTTTATAAATGAATAAAGAATTTGAGTTTGAGTTTGTAATCCACCACTTACTCTAGTTGATTTAAATGAAAATGAGCCTAATCGAAGTAGCACCTAGGCGCGTCCTTCATGAATTCGGCAATACCGAACCTGACCGAAACTTCTCGCGTGATTAGAATGCTTATGCCCTTTTCATAATTCTTTTTACCAAAACTACATAAAATGTTTACACAACACTAATAACAATTATGCTTTAGTGTTTAAAACACTTAAAAAGCAGATAGCTTAAATGTTATTATTACGTCGAAAAACCATATATTCAGTAGTTAGGTTTAACATAAAATTAACACAAAGGGTACGTAGTGCATAATTTTAGGTATGCAGCTGCATAATGTTAGTTTCCTCAGAATATGCTTTGCTATACGAAATATGATATTTAAAGCTTTCGCGTTGTATAATTCAGATATTAAAATGCGACCGAAACAACGAGACTATAAGGTACTTATATAGTTTTAAATCTTCAAAATACTGTTTTAAAGAAATAGAAAATATGAAAATGTTTAAATAGAAGTTGCATAAATTTCTATGTAACAAGGCGTATTATACGCTAAATGAATATTTTGATGACAAATTTAATTAAGGTTTTTAATTATTTATTATTGTATTCAAACTTATTATTATTTTTATATAAATTTGACATTCTTAATGTTAAATTTATTGTATTGGATAAGTACTATTGACATTAATTAAAATGAAATGTAAGTTGCATGCATAATTATGCTGATATGGCTGTTCTAAATTTTAACAATTAGATCATTTTATAAATGTATACCCATATGTGCAAATAAATGTATTGACTGATTGATTGATATGTGAGCTTAAATAATTGTCCATTTGTACAATATATTTTTTAATTACTTACGACATGCCAAAGGCAATATCTCTCAAGATTTGAATAACAATCATATAACATTCGTTCTAACATTTTAACTAAGAAAAATTTTATACACACTTAATAGTTTTTATTTTTTTGGACTATCTCAGTGTCCTTAGTTCTTCTGCAGATCTCGTCATTTCTGTTACGATCACGCAAAGATATTCAAACCAGGCACATTGTGAGGAGGACTGACAGCCGTTGGGGCGGAAAGTTCCTCGGATGGCAAGAGACGCAGCGTTAGTAGGGACCCACAAGGTAGATTGACGATCTGGTAAAGGTCCCGGGAAACCGTTGGATAGCAGCGCTGGACCAATCAGCTTGGAGATCCTTTGTCCAAGAGTGTGCTTCTCTCGGCTTACATGATGATAGTGAATTATTTTTAACTATAATATTTAATTAGAATTAAGTACCAACATTGTATGCCTAATAGGCCAATTGTGAGAAACTGCGGTAAAAATAATATTATTAATTAAGATCTTTATGTACCACAATTAGAACAATAAAGATTATTATTATTACCAATCGCACGATTTATTGCTTACTTTTATAATCGTTAAGTAGATCTCAGGTATGCTTCGTTCTAATATGTCTCAAGCGCTTCCAAAACACCAAACAATGAAAAGAAAAAGATATCACAATTTATCGCAGCCACAAATTTAATAACCTAACAAAGTTGAATAGAATTTGAATACATCTTCCACCGTTTATCGCTAATAAATCCCGACTTATCACCATAAACCGTCTGAAACAACCATCCTAAATTGTTGCAGTGTTGCCAACATTGTAGTGGAACTTCTTAAACTAATTTGTAACTACAGCGACAGTATCGCTCTAAATCTTCAGCACAAACTTTCTGTTTTGTTTGCTAGAATAGAATGAGATTTATCAGAGTTATATTAGGTTCACCCTTGTTTGGTATAACAACGTTTAGTCGAAAATCATTTCTTCGAACAACGTTTAAGAAAATAATCACTTTGTATAATATCGATTGACATAATTTTCATTTCATCGAATGTTCATTTGCGATAACAATGTTTGGGCTATTGATCAAAAAGTATATTGTTCATTTGATGTATTGTTCAGATGGTATAATTTTCATTTCATCGAATGTTCATTTGCGATAACAACATTTGCGCTATTGATCAAAAAGTATAATGTTCATTTGATGTATTATTCAGGTGGTATAATTTTCATTTCATCGAATGTTCAATTGAACAATAGGTTAGCGAGGAGCGAAGCGACGAGCGAGATAGGTTGACATGAACAAAGCGCACGAGCCGAGCGAGCGAAGCGAGCGTGCCGCGGTAGCGGCTGGCGAGTGCCAGAAGCGACTTTAGGGCGTTTTCACTGAATTATTACTGAACTGAATATTCGATACGATCTTTCGACTAAATCATTATTAGTCTAGTTAAACATTAGGTTAAATAAAATTAGTGCATTTGAAAATTCGGTGAAATGACATTATGTCAAATAAATAATTATGCTAAATAAAATTCTACCAATCAAACATTAGGTTAAATAAAATTATTGCAAATAAAAATTCGGTGAAATGACATTATGTCAAATGAATAATTATGCTAAATAAAATTCTACCAATTAAATATTCGGTCAAATGAATAATTATGCGAAATGACTTTATTGCAACTTAAATTAGACGAAACGATTTTCGAGCAAACGTTGTTATACCAAACAAGGGTAAACCGTTATATTAGGGCCAGATGATTTTGTTCTGAATGAAATAAATTTTGGTTTTAACTATTTGAATTATAATAATAATATATTTCTACGCTCACACGTGTTAAGGATACTAGATAACGGACAAATATACTTAATAATCTAGATATTTTTTTAAATAAACTTAAATAAATATATACACAACCATGACTCATGAACAAATGCTCGTGTTCACCACAGTAACATTTGCCACTACCAGGACTCGAACCCGGACCGCCTGATGTCTAGGCAGCGTTACTGACCACTCTACCACGGCGGGCGGTGGAATTATATTTTGTTTGTTTGTTTGACATCTTATTAAATTTAACTTCTCACCTGTGAAATCTCATAATAATAATAATAATGTTATTCCTGAATCTACTAAATCTAGCACATTATGGTACACTTATTTTGCAATGTACTAACAAACAAGGATGCTACCTACAAAACGACATAAATATATATTTAGCGAAGTCCCTTACGAAAGCGCTAAATGTTAATTTTCTGAATTGGAAACATTCATCGTCATCATCATCAGCTTTTTAATTCGACCCACTGCTGGGACACAAGACCTCTCCTTGTTATCGAAGGTTTAAGCAGTAGTCCACCACATCCCTTTGCTGATCCACTAGTCCCCTTCTACGACACCCATTGGAGGATATTGGATGATGCTATTCTGCCGGCATCACACGGCCATTGGAAATTATTATTTAATTAATGATTTTCATTATAAATCTACAATAAAAACGTTTTCCAGGACTCACCCCTCGTAAAAAGTTTGTTACCGCAGGAACTCCTGGAGGCAATGTATAATAAATAAGCAATGCATACATTATGACAGTGCATCATGCATTTCATACTACTCGCTCTCTGGTCTGTTTTGGTTCATGAATTTATAAGAAGGCGCTGAAAATAGTTTCTTGTTTGTCTAGAGAATATTTAAGGAAATGTATAGGACGCAGTGCTTTGAAGACGCAGTTGTCTCCAGAATATAGTGTGAAATAAACTTAGAAGTTTCTTGGGATTGAAGAAAACTTTTAATGAAGGATAGGGAAAGTTACTTTCAAAAATTTCATATTTGAATTACATTATAACTTTTAAAATAAACTTTTTTTGTCTACACTTGCTTTTTGCCGTGGATGTGTTTGCGTCGAGGATGATTTTTATCTTGGTTGGTAAGTAGACCTTGTCATCGGAGGGTACCAGAGGCTTTTAGAGGGTCATAAAGAAAATAAAGGGTCGTCGATCATGCAAAGCGAACTTCTAGAGATTTTCTAATTGAAAAGTGTCTCCCACGAGAACTCACTGTTACCAATGTAGTTAAACACTCCAGAGGATCTGGAGGATTCATTACATATGTATTCTTTTAAACATTTTACCACCTCCGCCCTATACCCTTGCCCTTTATGTTTTTTTTTTGGTTAACTACAGCAGATTGTGTCTGATGACATTTTCTACGTCACCGGGTTTTTAAGAGGGCGAAGGCCGTGGAGGGTCCTCAAGCCTGTAGGTCGAACGTTCCTAGGGGATTACTGGGCCACCGAGCATCTCCCCCGTGGGGAGTCTCTCGACCGCCTAGCGTCCATAGGGCGTCCGTGTCGGAAGGGAGAATGCCCTTCACCATGCCTTTCGAACTTTAAATATCGAACGCTATTGCAGGACAACCGAGCTCTCTGATTGGCTCACGAAATCAGGTGACATTGCTGTCGTCTCCTAATCGTTGAGCGACGCATTTTTCCTGTTTAGCCAATGAAAGACATTTTAGTGTTGCCATCTTTAAATTATGATTTCAATTATGCCATTGCAGTATAAATAAAAATATATTCGAATAAAACGTAACAGTGACTTAAAAAATAACGAAACCTTACACCAAGAGTTTCTATTTATTCTATACTTATCCAAGAGATTCGAGTTGGAAAGGATCGGCAAAAATGAGGAGTGAAAACAAGTACGAAGCTTAATAGTCTAATAATCAACAAAATATTTAAGCCCAGGCGGGACGCCTTTATCAAATTTCAGCTGGCGAACCCTAACTAGAGGAATGTTTGATGAATATAATCAAGCAAACACTAATTTTCAAATGAAAAAAAAAATACTAAAAAATTCCAGCTCATATAAATCACTAAACCCTCAAATCTAAGTGCGCAAGTTAAACTTGTATCCCAATTATTATCGCTGTCTAAATGCTTAGACTCCATCGTTGACGAAATAAAACTTTCACGACCCTGATGTGTCCCAAGCCATCCCAAATCCTCCTCAATATTCACCCTGGGAGTTCCCAAGATGGTGTTTATCTACAGCGTCACCGGTTAACGTTTGTTATTGCTTTACTTTGTGACTTAAGCAGCCGTTTGTTGAAATAAGATTCAAGTGCTTCGTTTATTTGTTTACCTAGCTTGTTTATAAGCTTAAATTGAAAGTATTTTCTCTTTGTAAGAAGAAAAGCCAGATAAGTATATAAGACTTTTTCGTAATAACTTGACTCGGCGTTTATCTTCTTTGCTGTTGGCTGCAGATGACTTTTGGAGTCAGTGCGGAGCGCATATTTTGATAAAGCGATACAAATTGAAACTTTATTGACTACTCAAAAAGATGTAGATTTCATTGAGAGGTGGGTCATTTATGAATCATCTTATTGACGTCGTCGTGGCGGAATGGTCAGTATAGATGCCTACACGTCAAGCGATCCGGGTTTGAATCCCGGTAGTGGCAAATATTTGTGCGATGAACACGTATATTTTATGATGAGTCATGGTTGTTTATATATTTAATTAAGTTTATTTATAAAAATAAATCTATAAAATAATTATGTATATGAAAATGTCCGTTATCTAGTATCCATAACACAGAATCATTACACTTACACTTTGGGCTAGATAATTGGTGTGGGTGTGGAAAAATATTATTATTATATTATTAATTAAATGGCGTATTTCTTTTGTGTAGTAAATAAATCAATAAGATGGAAAATTAAATATTTCATTCTTAGGTCCTTCCTTACCTGTGAAATTCGCGGTTTCTATGTGAGGTGTTTACTTACTAAAGTTTTTTTCTTAATTATTCCAAGTTAAACTAAACTTCACCTAAAAATTGTACTGAAGTAAAGCAACAGCCATTTGAGATCGCGAAGAACACATGTGCCATGATCAATTGAAAACGATCACTGATGTACTTTCATAAAATTTAAAGTTAAAAGAAAATACACTTACATTATACGCAACCTAAGTCTTAGAATCTTTAGTCTTTCGAATTACCGTGCAATTTCAAGATGCTTTCACCTATTTTGTAAGATGAGACCCCAGGTGCTAAGCTATTTCCTCCTGCAAACTGTAAACTGAAATCGTATTTTGTCTGAGAATAAAATTACATGCAATATTCGACTTTTAACCTTCAGAAGTGGATTTGATAGTTACTTGTATAATAAATGTATCTTAGTAAATAAGTTTTTTACAGAAACGCGTATCTAAAGCAGCTTTCGTTGACTTTTCATCATAGCATCATCATAACAGCCTTTATAATTCGACCCACTGCTGGGACACAAGGCCTCTCCTTGTCATCGTAGGAGGTTTAGGCAGTAGTCCACCACGCTTGCCCAATACGGATTATTGGACGGCGTATAAGGTGATCAATACCCCTTTGCTGATCCATTAGTCGCCTTCTACGGGGTGATGCTATTCTACTCTGCCGGCATCACATGAGTAACTCATCGCCGACTTCAAGAGATAAAGCATGAAGTGGAAGTATGCTGTTGCATTTCTTAAGGTCATAGCACACTTAACGGCTCGGAACCGTATCGCCTCATTTTACTATGAAAAAGGCGATGTAGCCGCCGTACCGTAGCGTTCATAGTAAAAAAGAGGCGTTGCCTTTTCGGGCTGATAAATGAGCTACATTTCTTAGGTTGTGTGTGAAGTCGACCAACCCGCACTTGGCCAGCGTGGTTGACTAAGGCCTAATCGCCCCTAATGTGGGGTAGGCTCGAGCCCTTCGGTGGGACATTATAATATGAGCTGTTGATCAAATGTGCTACGACCTTTAAGTGATCACTCGATGGTGTCAGCACCCCAGAGATTTTTGTACGGGAAAATAATTTTCCTCTCTCTACTTCCCTTTCAGACATTTTATGTGTATTAGATTATTTATTTATAACTGATTCATCGAGTTTAACGAGTTCTTGTTGTAAAAAATAAATAAATTTAAAAAACCCGTCTGCTTAAAAAGACCGCTAAGATGGAAACGAGATCAAATATTAAAGGCAAACTTAAAACATATTGATGGTAGTTGTTAGAACTTTTGTTCATCATAGTAACATGCAGTCGGAGACAGACGGATGACATTATGAATTCTTTGACTTATCATTAAATTCTATGCCTTCGACTGCATGTTTCAACAAAAGTCCTAAAACTACCAACAATATGTTTTGATTTTGCCTTTAATATTTGATCTTGTTTCCATCCTTTCAGTCATATTATGCAGGCTGGTTTTTTATTTATTTTTATCTATTTTTTTAAAATGTATTATGGTCATGATATACCTTTTTATAATCCTCATGATAAGCCCATTAATTTGATATCCACATTGATGAATTCTAAAGAAAAAAAAATCTTCACTTCTAATAATACCTCGCACCTCACAGCCGCTATGTTGTTTTTTTAACATCACTTACCTAAGAACACTTGGGCTTTCAAGAAAAATCTAACGATACATTAATTAAAGAAATCCGTTCATCCGTTTAAAAGATATGAGGTAATTAAAAATATTACAAATATACATACAAGATACGTGCGAAAAACATAACCCGTTCCTCGAAGTATTTGTACGGTAGGTACCATAGATTGTACGGTAGATTGAAGTAAAAATGGAGTCTCATAACACGTGTTTACCCTACAAACACGTGTTATGAGACTCCATTTTTACTTCAATCTACCGTACAATCTATGGTACCTACCGTACAAATACTTTTTTAACTAGACATTGGCTAAACTGATTATCGTGATTTGAGCAATTCACATATTTTATGTAAATAGGGAATGAAAGTAAATGACCTTAACGACCTCATTCAGAAATGAAAATCATAACCAGAAAATGTGACAGTATATTATTATAAAAAATATGTCGTTAAGGTAAAGTACTGACAAATATAAATAAAACGACAAGAAAATTCGTTCTCTGCGAAATATTATCCTGACGAAATATTGTATTCCCAATGCTTTCATTTAAAATAGTCTAGTGTAATATTTATGTTAAGCCTAAATCTCACATTTTATGAATACCAAGAGTGTTGTAAAAATATTAGTCGGGTTTCAGGCATCGTATTTCGTAATAAAGACTTAAGTTTTAACCGTCGAAAGCGATGTAGTTTTATTGGGTTCAAATAATGCATATAACTAGAGAATCGTGTCTATAGTCCCTAGTTGCTGTTGTAGAGAACTGGTGGGGTTTTTAATTTGAGGATAATGTTTTAATATTCAAGTATCTGTCAGAGATCGCCCTAGCAGAATTTAGTAGTTAAGTGATCGCTGTTTATTTTAGTAACTTATCAATTGCTACTTACTTACAATTAACGTTCACTTCCTCTGGTCATATTACTATTTCTCCCTGTTCAAGTATTGTAAAAATCAGCAGATATTCGTTTCAGTAGCGAAATACCCAATACTTAGGTGTTGGTAAATTTTACGTCCATAAGAACATTACCTATAGAGGGATTTTGCTGCTAAACCTCATTCTCTCCAATGAAACACAATATTTTTATCGTTTTTTAACACAACAATAAAACGTAATATAGAGTAATAAAATCACAAACATTCATTCAAGCATTCATCTCTGTTCCTAATTTTATTTGGGTTCGGTGCAGTAGCTCTCTCTATGAACATAACGGCTAGGTAAATGTTTTGAAATTAGATTTATTTGACCGACCGCTTGCCTTACACCAACTCTCCCTCAGATCGACTGCTAAATTTAAATAGCAGCCGGAAAAACCCAGCTTTACTGCTTCCGAAGCACGGAGAAAAATCGAGTTGAATATTTTCTGTCATCCATCTCAGTACCTACCACGCACTTGAAGAACGCACGACAGCGGCACTATCGACCTCCTTTACGATAATCAGATAGACAAAATAATTGAATAATTTATATGCAATACTTTGTGGTTGTGTGGTGCAAAAGCGTGATATCTCAGTGACCAATTTTGAGTCTCAAGCAAATCACTGACAGTTTTTGGTGAGCACGTAGGTAATAATCATATATAATTAAATTCTAGGCTTGATTTAGATAATTTACGATTTAAATATAAAGATCAAAATTTACAGTATTTGAACCTTTTTTGTAGTTACTATGTTCTGCGTTGCAACTTCACGATATTTGTTTAGGAAACTCATCATTATTAAAGGTAGGGTGAATCTGTTCTGTTTACGTTTTCGTTTCGTAACTTGTATAATTAAATCGAGTTTCATTATTTAAATTACGTGAGTCCAACGACAGTGGAAAGAAGATAAACATTTCGTTAATTAACTTATCTAATGCCTACTGAAAATATCGTCAGCTATGTATCGTGTCGAATAGCAATAGAAACTTCAAGGTTAACTTTTAATTAGGGCAGGCCTCGCATAACGTACCGTTTTGCAGACGAGCAGTGGCTGTGTAATTATGAATACTGTAGTTGCTCCGCCCAATCACGGTAGTGTGAAATGCAGAAACTAATATTGAATCAGACTATGTACCTACTATGAAACAGGAATTTCAAGCCTGAAGCCTGTTCCAGCTGAATATACAGCTTTTATTTTGTATCTTCTGGTGTACTGTGATAACGATTAAAATAGGATATCAGAGACCTACATACAGATGGACTGTTCATGATTAATTTAAAAAAGTACTTAATATCAAAATCTTTTTATAGTCTTCAAGAGTATTTTAATTTAAAAGATGTAATGTAATGACGGTATAAATGTAAATGACAATTGAATTTTGAATACAATCCAGATAATGTATTCGTAAAAATTGTATCATTCATTTGTTTTATTGTATCTTTGACTTATTTTGTTGTATCATTGACTTATTTTATTATCTTTGACTTGTGCTATGGTAATTAATTATTTCGATTTTATGTAATTTAATTTAATTTAATAAACTAAACTTAATGTTGTAGCGCCCTGACAGGGCTCATGTCGAGACCTATCCTGTGTTATATCTTTAAGGACAATTTGTTATGTGACATGAAACAATGAATAAATGATAAAAAAATGATAAAACGGTTTCAGGCACCGGTCTCTTATAATCTGCTGTTACCTCTTTTATTTTGTGATATTGCGATGTGTAATTTACCCACTTAAGATTGTAGAGAAATGAAACGGTTATAACTACTAATCAATATGTCACCTAAGAAACGAACCACACAAGTTTTATTATTTTTCTTCTTATTCTAATTAAATAGCGTCCGCGACACATAAAGATTACGCATTCCGCCGATGTCAAGTGAAAATGAACTTAAAGTAACAAACAATTGTACATTTAAAAATGGAGTCTCTCAACACGTGTTTTTACAATAAGAACTCGGGAGAAACCCTTTATTGTTTTTACTGAAACTGCGAAGTAGTAAAAAGTCAAATGTCTTACCTATAAAAATTATTTTAACGTCTAGCTATGACCTGACTACAAGAACGCGTTCGTGGTAGAACTTCAGAACTCGCATAGCCAGTTTAATCTCAGAATAGGCGGGATTGAAATACTGTTGGATCTTCTACAGGCCTCCACCACCGAAGTTTTCTAACGAGATCGCTCCTGCGCTGCCCGCATACAGAGATTTCCTGCGACCTTTAGCAGCCGCCACTCGAGAACCTTTCCACCGCAACGGCTGTCAGTACTCCTTGAAATGTGCTGCATACATGCTGCCCATTGACAGTTAAGGTTCGCAATTCTTTGGGCTTTGTCGGACCTTAGTTCTAATGTGGATCTCATCCTTTCCGATACGATCACGCAGCTATTCCTAGCATAGTCATTGCCATTTGAGTGACCTTCTTTCGACTTCAGCTAGATTATTTGTTCAGATACTAATGCTAATTCACGTAGCTAATTTTCAGGGCTTATCCCATTAAAGCTAAGTAGAAAGGATAATGAAAATCTTTTTCACAAAATGAAAGTGATCAGAAAAATCTATTTGTATTAATAATAAAGAAGAGTGTAATAGAATAAGCCTTTTAGGTAGCTGTGCTAATTGAATGAAACGACCGACTTGACTTTAAAATACAAGCTCCGAAAAACATGTACTTGTTTGGAATCGTCGAGTATTTAGTTTAGTATTTGTAAAGTCGAGTTTAGGCAACTGGTGTTAAGATGTTAATTTAATGTCCACAATATTGCCTTGTAATGTACTTTGTGTTTCTGTATTAGATAAGTTAGCATCTATAAATTTTAATGGACGGACACATAAGACGTTCCTGAAGAAGTCAACAACATTAAAAAATAAATTCAAAATTCAACAAAGAAAGATTGATGTTTCAGTGTTATTTTTTTTATGGAATGGTTGACTAAGAAAAGAAAACATTGACAGAAGAAAGCTATAAAGCACGTCTGAATAAAACAAAGGAACTTTACGAGACAAAAAAAAAAGCAAAGAAAATAATATAACTCCAATCTTAATGTCGAAACCGTAGTCTATTGTGATCTTTATATAGTCTTTTAAATTTTCGAGTTGAATTATGTCATAGTAAAAGTAAACAATTTGTGTAATGAAATAAGTGAAAAGAATTTTGATATAAGGTTTTACTAAAAAAAAAATATATGATGTAGGTATATATTGATGTAGATAACGTACTAAAAGCTAAAATATAATTCGGTGGGTGATCAAATAAGTAATGAAAAAAATTAGTTAAACCTTATTTTTTTCTTTCCTGATTTGTCGTATTCTACAAGTCAATCCCTTTCATTTGATACCCATCTTGAGGGGGTTGTGATAAATTAGGTAATCCGCCTTTTTGTTGGCGGCCGCGGACATATTGAATATTTCATAGCGTACCGTATTCTACTAGTCAAGCCATCTAATTCGATACCCATATTGAGAAAAAATGGAATCCGCCATTTTGTAGCGGCGACCATCTTGGATTTACAGTGATACGGAATATTATTTTATAAAAATGTATTTTCAACAGAACTAAAGGTGGGTGTGTACAAAATATCAGATCGATCTTTCAACTGGGGTAAATTTTCAATTATTAAATTTGACCCAAAAAAATAAGAAAGATTTTTAAAAAACAACAAACAGTTCAAGCTAAATCCTTTAAAAACGGTGAACTGTACTGATAAATTGGAAAGAGCCAATTATTATAAAGGCTGTGTATTGGATCCATAAACCTAAAAACCTCAATACTAAATACGTATACGAGGCTATGGAATGCCCAATATTCGGCCCCTAATCTATACTCCACAAAGTTTCTATATGAGCAGAAACGTAGCCAGAACTGAGCCAGACTAATTACAGCGCATGGCCGGCAACTACGTGTCTTGCCTCCAGAATTTCAATGTCCGGTCGGTACCAAAAATAGAACAACAATTAGGCTCCTATTCATACTATCTTTTTGATTCAAGTGCTTTTCTTTGTAGATGAAATAGTTATAGAATAATATAATATAATAATATAATCCTACGCTCACACCTTTTATCTAGCCCAAATTAAGTATCATTAAGAACTTGTGTTGTTTTGATACTAGATAACGGACATTTTTTTATAAACATAATATTTTTTAGATATTTTTATAAATAAACATAAATAAATATATAAACAACCATGACTCGTCAACAAATATTCGTGTTCGTCACACAAAAATTTGCCGCTACTAGGACTCGAACCCGGACCGCTTGATGTGTAGGCAGCTATACTGACCACTCCACCAAGACGGCGTCAAAATGATGTATTTAAGTAGAAAAATATAAAATAAAGGTTATTAATACTATTTTACTGATTTCTGTACTCTGTTGTGAAAATCATGTAAAAAGTGTAAAACAGTAGTCAGGGAAAAAAAAAGAATTAAATAGGATAAAATCGGAATTTACAGGCTAAAATCGACTCTTCCTATTGTAAAATGTAGCTTCTGTTCCACGGAGCATAACAACTAAACGACTGACTCATTTTTCATGAAAATCAGATGAATAGTTAAGGCGCTACGGAGAAACATACGTAAATTAGTTACGGCATGATGTAATATGTTAGAATACTCGTAATGTGAGAGAATTTTTGCGGATACCGATGTCCAATAAAATACTTTCCGTGGTATTGTTTATCTTTAAGCGAGGATTGGTATTATACTTCTATAAGGTAGCGTAACGTTTTTTGTCGTATCCTGTTGCGTCTATATGGAAGAATGACCTCACAGAACCAATAGTTCTGTGAGTGACCTAGTATTGCTTCCGTGATTCGCCTACCGGATTTACTAGGTGGTAGACCCATATGTAGGGTCGTCTGGGTAGGAACCACCGCCTTTCCTATTTCTGCCATGAAGCAGTTAGCTGTGTTTCGGATTGAAGGGAAAGGTAGCCAATGTAATTATTGGGTATGGAAGGCATATCATCTTAGTCCCAGGATGGCGACGCACTTGCAATGTTAAGTGATTTACCCTTATTATTGCTAGTGTCTTTAGGCGACCGTAATCACTTGACACCAGGTGGGCCGTAAGCTTGTTTGTCATCTCGAAATATAAATAAAAAATTCAAAAAAAGATGTCCTGATTTGGAACCAAATGGGACTACAATTTTGAATAAGCACAAGATAAAAAGAAGACTAAAATGTCATAAGTTCTATACAACCATAGCTTTTCCAAGAAATCATCTTACAAAATAAAACCTTAATGTAACAAGTGGTGTGTAATATTCGCAAATATTAATTCTCGTTGCATTGCGTAACTTTTACGATACTGTGGTCTGTGGCTAGCGTGTTGAGGACAGTCTGTAAATTTTATCGCAAAAACAGCCATGTGCTTTCACACACAGGAAAAACCGAAAGAAGAAACAATGTAATCGCCACTTCACCTCGCACTATCGTACCTTATTAACAGAGATATACTAAACTATAAGATCTTAAAGAAACTACCTTCACAAACATCACAACACAGGAGATATTTTCGTATTGCTTTTTATCTATAATATAAAAATGAATCGCTGAATGTGTTGGTAAGCGCAAATCTCGAGAGCAGCTGAACCGATTTCGCTAATTCTTTTTTTATAATATTCCTTGATCCTTGAATAGATGGTTCTTACGGAGAGAAAAGAAAATTATTTACGTAATGTAATTGTAGACTTATTAACTTTCTTTTTTCTGCTATTCGGGACACTGGGTCTAGAATAGCAGAATAAGTTTTAAAAAAAATTAAATAATCAACTGTTCGGTGGTACGAAGTTCGCCGTGTCAGCTAGTTTGAAATAAAGGAAAAATATACAAAAAACAAAAAACATTTGATTTGGATTATTTTTTTTATAATTAAACTGGCTATTTATACACTTGTCGAGGCGCCTTGATGCCCTAATTTTACCTTTTACTTTCTATAGACAACACTGAAAAGGGTAATTTAAATAAATAATAAAGGGCATCTAAGGTAAAAATATTTTGTCCTATAATTTATATGAAGTGTTCATATAAGTAATTATGAAAGAAAAGAATTAGTAATGTTTTTACAATAGCCACAGTCGCATACTATTAATATTCAATTGGAGATAATTCTCGCCTAAACAAAAAGGTGTTGCAAACCCAAAAAGTAACAATCCTTTCGTAAGCAAACAATCAAAAGCCAACGATCGGGGCAGATGTTACACTCAAAATATTATGTTAGCAGTCCGGGTATAACAATCAATAATTAATTCAGGGTAACATCTACCTGATTGATGTCGGGTAAACAATAAATAATTTATTAATAAATCTAAAACTGTGAGACAATATTGAAACTGGCCATTGAAATTGAAATTCTGGTCTAGCTGAGAATATTAATTATTCTTAATAACACGCTGGCAAAATATTGTACCTGTCTCAGTTCACGACCTTCAATATATTGGCCAATTAACAAAGAAATATTGCAAAATGAAAATCTATTCCCAGTTGCGAAAATAAAACTGACTATTTTCCGATCACGAGCGCTGAGCTCGGGTCTTTAATTCTTATTTTACTCTGAAATCGGTAAACCGGGTCCATAATATTTGGTAACTGACCTATTACTCACTATCAGAAGTTAGAAAATATGTATTTGGATATTATGTATCAGTATGGAATATTCGGAGGTTTTCTTGGATAATGCGATGTTATATTATAAAATGTCATCCAAAATTGCGTCTGTTTATGCAAATTTAACAAATTGTGCACAGTGAAGCGGTTAGGTGTCCGAAAGGGCACGGCTGGTTGTGCATAATGGAGCGTTAGTGTCAACACTAATTTATGGAAGTGAAAGTTGGGTATGGGAGAAAAAGCATGAAATAAATGCAAGGAGAATGGAACTGTGGCAAAATTGAGTTGTAAGTTATATAATGACGTGATAAGAGAGAGAAGATAATTGTAGTGACAAGAATTGACAAATGATGCTTGAATAGTTTCGTCACGTAGAAAGGATATGTGAAAGTATTTGACGAAAAGGATATGATAATACGAAATGGACGTGAACGGACGCCACCTAGGCGAATGTTTATCGGTGGAATCAAAAACGTCTTCAAAAAGGTCAAGGTCAAGAGTACTCGAAACCACCGAGTATTTATGAGGACTTTGATGAGAGCAGATGAAGCGAAATAAACATGCAAGGATGTAGAAAATAGGTAAGTGGAAATAAGTGATCTCTGCTAAACCCTATATCCTACCCTATCCCACCCTATACCCTATATAGATCAGACCTTTATTTGATTCTAGTTTCAGCTGAGTGACTCTTAAAATTTGTTCTATAATAAGACGAGCTATTAAGTAGAGATTTCCACTCAAAACTAGCTTTACGTGATTGGAGTTCACATGCTTCTTGAGACGCGTTCTTTAGTACGGGCCTAAGTTTCATGGTTTTGAAATGATGACATTCCATAGAAACTTTTATCGCTTATATCAATCATTGGAACCTTTTTTAGTAGTAAAGGGTAACCTATATCCTTTCTCAACGTCTAAACAATATTTTGACCAAATTTTATCAAAGTACGTGCAGAGTTTTTGAGTTAATTCATCACAAATATACAAATTATTCAAGACAAATAAAATAATAAAAATTGTTATCATCGTGGAACTGAGCAAAAAATCACATGGCTTATTATTTTCTAAAAGATTCTAAGACAGGTTTAATTTATGCCTTATTTATTTTTATTAATCAGAAACATTAATAACATCAGGAATCCATAATAAAATATACTTCAAAAGCACTCATAGCAATTAGTAATTTTAATAAAAAATTAAATCGTCATTCCAAGTGATTATAAAACTTTGCTAGCGCCTTCCTTTTAAAATGAATTTCTTCTAAACACGCCTTCGAAGATAAATTATACCAATAAATCATTTTGAGTTCTGTTGCCCAATTGCCCGTTAAAGAAAGATTCGTAAGTCAAATCAAAAAGTTTAATGGCAGCTTGAACAAAACCAAAGCAATTGTCTGAATCACATCAATTCGATACCGCGTCGATATCCTTAGGAGCTGTGAAGATTCCAGTAATACGTTTAATTTCGTTTTTCAATAAGGTCTCGAGATTTCCTATTTCTGTATTGATTAAATTCTGCAGGTGACTTCGATACAGAAATACTTTACGGATATAGTTGATTTTCTTTCCCGTTTACTTATTACGCAGCGATTGATCGAAGAAAAATAAGAACACAGTAAAACATAGTTAAAAGACTTTTATTTTATTTGATATCATAAAATCAGAAATTATCTTCCCCATAATGAAAGAAAGAAGGTCGATTTCGCTATAGTCGTGAATTTATCGTAACGATCACGAAAGCTAAGCTACTCAGTACGCGGTCGGTAATCGGATGGGTGACCGAAAGTTTTTCACTTAGATTTTCCTCCGTGCTTTGGAAGGCACGTTAAGCTGGTGGTTCCGAGGTCCCGAAAGCAAGCATTCGTTCCCAAGGAGGGCTGGTATCAGGCAGTCGGCTGACCGTAACAATCTAATCCCAACACTTATAGCGTTGTTGTCGACAAGACATTTTTTTTATACTAAGAGATGGCAAACAAGCTTGCGGCCCACCTGGTGTTAAGTGGTTACAGTCGCCTATAGACACTTGCAATGTAAAGGGTAAATCACCTTACACTGCAAGTGCGTTGCCATCCTGGGGCCGAAGATGATATGCCCTCCATGCTCAGTAATTACACTGGCTACCTTTCCCTTCAATCCGAAACACAGCGAACTGCTTCACGGCAGAAATACTGGACCGAACCCAAATAAATTGGGATCAGGGTATACAATATCTTTTTTTAAACAAAAAGATATTTAACATAGACTTTCTAAATCATAGTTTTACATTCTGATAACGATCCTTCTAAACTAATACATATTATTCTAAATTCGTCAATTCAATTTTATTCTTTCTCCTACCCTCATCCCAGTTTATTTGGGTTTTGTTGCAGTATTTCTGCCGTGAAGCAGTTCGCTGTGTTTTGGATTGAAGGGAAAGGTAGACTAATATTATAAAGACAAAATGTACTTGTATGCTTCTGCTTCTATGAATAGGGTGAAAACTACTTGCCAGATTTTAACAATCCTTCACCGGTAGAGTGCTGCAATTATTACCTATTATTTACACTACGCCCGTGTGCAGCGGTTTCCCACGCCCTTTACCAAATCGTCAGTCCACCTTTTACGGGACCTTTTTTAACGTTAGGGAATGCGTTACGCATACATCACGCCTGGGGAGGCGTGAGCGTTATGTGGGGCTCTCCCTAGGGAACCAGGGCCTACCCACTAAAATCCAACGATGTCCCTCACATGGACCTTGGCGCGAAAACATCAACGGCCGCCACTTCCTCCCCATCATTCGACGAGGAGAATGCATCGGCCGCGGATGTGTCACTGCCGGACGGGGCCATGGGACCTTTTAAGGGACCTACCAACGCTGCGTCTCCAAGTACGCGGCCGTCATTTGAGGATCTTTCCGCCACAACGGCCGTCAATTCTCCTCGCAATGCGCCCTGACCACTGCCACTTGAGATTCCCAATTCTTTGGGATATGTCGGTTCTTCTGCGGATCTCATCATTTCTGAAGTTATCACGCAAAGAAACTCCAAGCATATCCCTCTCCATTGCCCTTTGTGTGACCTTGAGCCTTCTTATAAGGCCCATTGGGCGGCCCAAGTTTCGGTTCTGTAGGTCATCCATCACTGACATCAGGCACGATTAAAAACTTTCGTCTTGACTGCGGTAGATGGTCCGAGAATATGGACCGATCGGGTTGGAGATCGTTGGGGAGGCCTATGTCCAACAGTGGACGTCTCTCCGCTGAAATGATGATTCCATGAGATAAAGTGTCGCAGCTTATCCCCTATCTCTATAAATTAAAAAATCTCTCATCAGCAGGTAGAATAAAAAAACTTACATAAAAAATTACATACATAAAACATTACCGTCTTTTGTTCATAACAAAACCCACCTTATTACTTCACGTCGCTGCGTAATTTGATTTTTTTCCTTATATCCACCACCTGCTTACGTAAACAATTTTCGTAGAGTTATGTCATTTAGAGTTAACTCTGTTCTTTTATCTACTTTTGTTTTTTTTAACCAAACCGATTAGTTTTGTTTATTTTTTATAACTATAACAGTGGTTTGTTTGCTAGTTACCACGCTAGTTAAATAGTTTTGTATAGTTCGTAGCGTCGATTATTTTCTTATAGCATTGTAAATTTAATTTTAATATATATTATACTACACCTGATCGGAACAGTAGCTATTATTCCCTCAAATTGAAAAGAGAAAATGATCTTTTCTTCGACCTAATATGCGGGAGGAAAAGTTGTATGAAATTCCATTTCTAATGTGATTAGCGGGAGGAAAATTTGTATCAAAAACTATTTCTAACGCGACTTCCGCCGCAGAGGGCGGTGGGGTGGGCGCGGTGCGCGGCAGCAGGACGCGCGCCGCGTCACTACAGGCCATAGGTTTCGCAGAACATCTGCAACTAGTGTTGCATAATCATAATCTCTTTATAATTTTAGTATAGGTACTCAGACCAATTATTGGTCTGAGTATAGGTACTGCTTATTTCAATTTCACAAGTCTTTGAATGTTCCTCACAGGTTTAGTATAAAGCACTATGTAACACTTGGGAGAAAGTTCGATTTTGTCACTTTCGTCCCGCGGTGAACAATGTAGGTACTATTCTCAAACATGCGTGGAAATATTGTCATTATTTTCGAAAATAGAACACGCGAAGTATCAAATTTACGGACAAAGAAATCCACATCCATTGCTGTAGCGTTTTTTGAATTTGGAACATTACAACGCTCCAGCAATGTTGTATGAAATGGCGTGCTGGAGCTATTAAATACTCTTTGCTTAGTACAAGTTGCGTTCACGTGGCTGTATAGCCATACATGCGTTTGTCTTGGTGATACATAGAAAATTGTCGGCAAAGCAGAAAAATCGTCTTGATTTGTTTTTATATACATAATATAGGTACATAATATATTTATAAATTTAATAATTAAAATGAGTTCCTACGGTTCAAAGAGTGAAATGGAGATTGATTGTACTCCACCAGATTTAAACGACAATCGACCGGATTAAAAGTTAAAACGTAAAGTATGTTTTATTTCCATGCATTATTTTGAGAAAAGCACTATAATATAATATGTGTGGCGGCCAATGCCGCTTCCTCATAGTACACAGAGATGGCGCTATTCAACAGTGCTCATACAAAGCGCGCAATTAGTATGGAAACCTGAATCGCGCAAACGAAGTTTCCCAAAGGTGCTCGCTATATATAGAAGTTCCAACTACTGCCAGTTGGACCGCGGTCCCCGGGCATACAACACCTTTCCCGGCGGAAGTACTTCCCTTTGGACTTCCTACAGTGGTGACCCTCGACAGAGAACGCAGCACTGAAGAACCTCAGCCACGGAGCAACGGAGCACTCCTCATTCCTCATCACAACCAACTCTCTTATCATCAGCAGTCCACAGCAAGCCAGCATCTCGCCTCAAGGTTGCATCGCAGCATCGTGACGACGCTTCCTGGTTCCTCGGCACACTCGACGGCATCATCCCGACCTAGTCATCGCAGCCCACGACTGGTGCATCATAGTCTTGGGCCCACTCACTCCGGCGTGGCAGCCTGCACCCAGCAGCTCGGACCCACCGTCAGCTCCACATCTGGACTCACTCAGACAGGAGCACACTCGCTGCAGCACAGTTCATCCCACGCTCGTCACCACTCACCGTAGACTGTGGGGCACCTGCAGCCACCTGGCACTTGCAAGCATTGACGCACAACTGCTGAGCACTCATGGACTATCGACCTCCGATCTCAGGGGGGGAGTGGTGTGGCGGCCAATGCCGCTTCCTCATAGTACACAGAGATGGCGCTATTCAACAGTGCTCATACAAAGCGCGCAATTAGTATGGAAACCAGAATCGCGCAAACGAAGTTTCCCAAAGGTGCTCGCTATATATAGAAGTTCCAACTACAGCCAGTTGGACCGCGGTCCCAGGGCATACAACACCTTGCCCGGCGGAAGTACTTCCCCGTTGGACTTCCTACATATGCCTCGGGCGAAATGGTTATTGCCTGTCTCGTATTAGCATACTCGACCTGCAATTGCCTATTTCGCGGCTTTTGCAATAATGTACTATTGTTCAATAAATGTGGCTTTATGTGTAACTAAATGTTGTCTAAGCTCTGCTCTACCCGTTTTGGGATTATGAGCGTTAATGTATTTTTTATTCTTGACAGGGAAGCTCTTGGCCTTCATCTCACCTGATGGTAAGTGACGATAAGGCCGAAGATGGAACGATTCATCTAGAACCATCAACCACAGAGTGACTGCTATCTTACCATTAATTGTCGGAACACAATAATGCTGTTAACATTATTATTATGGCGATAGGTTTTGATGAGATGGTGGTAAGTAGTCAAGCAGACTTGAAAGAAGTCCTAACCAAACCGAGCACGTACTCCCTGGGATTTGAACCCGGGACCTCTGGATCCAATTCCGGTGGGCAAACCACTAGACCACGGAGGCGGTTGCATGTATGTCATGTTAAATCAATTAAACTAAAAGAAAAGCTGTGTACGTTATTTAGCTATTTATCGAAAAAAAAATAGATGTTCCGTATAAAAGTGCAACATCTATGCAACCAAAATTTATAGAACAGATGATTGTTTTGTGATTTCGATATTGGTCCCACAGCAAGAGTTTTTCGTATCTCATACAGAAAGCGTCCCTTAAATTATCGTGGGTGATGAAAAAGTAACGGTGATGTGTTCTGGAATAAAAAAATCGAGAGTGGTCTCCCCTTGACTTTATCGTATACCGGAAACGACTCAAAATTAGATAGAAACCTTATATTTTGATGACATACATGCATGAAAATTTTCGGTCACCTATCCAAGTACCGACCGCGCACTTGGTTGCTTAACTTTCGTGATCGACGTCTCAAAAGTTGATAGAAACCTTATATTTTGATGTCATACATGAATTTTAAATTTGGTTGCAATAAGTTAAAGCGTACTCGAGTTATCATGCTAACGCACAGACACACACATAGAGACATAATTCCAAATATGGTATTTTTTTACTCAGGGAGGTCCAAAACGTGTAAATCCGTCAAAATCTCCAGGTCGAATTTTTTGACGATTACAAGACTTCCTGTACTACGTTTATGAGAAAGTTAAAAGGGGCATAATAATGAAAAACGATTATCCCTATTATTATTCACCCTTAAAATTTAAAAGTAAAACCGTATTCATTACTTAATACAATAAAAGCTGTGCCACTTAAGATAAATTTCAATTGTCAAGACTAACAACATTTGCAACTTTTCCTTGTACAGATCATTCCATGGTAAATGTAACTCTCTAGAGTTATTTTGGTCAACCGAATACTATTCTCAAGTGACTAAAACTATACATAAAGTAACAAGCATATTATGGCAGCAAGTTAAATGTTGATTATTGTCTCCCATCTATGAATAAATGCAATTTTAATGATTTTTTACACAGTAGAAACATACAATGAGTTCTTCTAGAATATTTTTGAAGCAATAAACGAACTTTATAAGGCATCAAAATCAATAATTGTTAGAACAACAAAATTGATAATTGTGAGCAATAAAGCTAAGTCTGAATCTAAGTCACAATTATGTAGAAAACCACCCCTTTATCAACAATGCTATTCATCTAGAATGTCTTTGTTTGCCCACTAGACATTGAACGTTGAAACATTTACTGAAACGTTTCCATGATATCCCAAAGGAATCCCTAACGTTGATCTGAAGACGTTTTACTTAAATGGAGCGTGGTAAATATGTCACAGTTCATTTAAGCACGGTATTGTGAAATGTACACGACGGCTTATGTGTAACAAGTTAAGCAACAATGTGAGGTTGTCTAGTTCTAACATTGTTGTTCAGTCTTAAGATTATTTACTTTATTGTTAGTGATTTTGAGGACAAATGGCGTTACTCATAATTGGATATAATAATTGGGCACTGCCTTAAATTTTACTATCTTCCAAGCGTCCTCAAATGTAGTTTTCTTTTGTGGATCAGTTTTACGGTCCTGTCCGCATATTCAGTGGCGATATACACTACACTGAACCACAAAAAAGCGGTTTGGTATTAAAAACTTCAATAACTTCCAAAATATTGGAACTAGATTTATGAAATACATAATATTTTATGCAATTTTAAAGGCATTACTGCTTTCTATGTTTTTATGAAGTAAACGCAGCTTAGTTTTTATTTTAAAACAATGAAAATGATACAAAAATACAATGACAGTGTTTGAGAAACCAGATGGCGCCACTTATACAAGAGGTCTTGGTGTCTAAACACGTATGAAATTATGAAAAATTCCCCTCGGACGAGAAGATTGATCGTTTGAGAAATTTTCGCTATACAAACTTCATAAACACATTCTTCGACTTCACGCCACAGTGCTACCACCTGGCGAGTGCTATAATAGAAAACCGTCATTGCTCAAATATTTGATTAGTTATCGCTTTTTTTTACTATGACTCTGATAACAGTTTAAGAATCAAACCAAATTAATTCAAAATATAAAAGCTTATTATTCTAATCAAAAGTATGCGGCGCTATCGTTAGAGGTGGAAAGGGATAGATCGATATTGTTTCTGTTGGTATAGAATTAATAACTTATCTCTCTTGCTCTCACTTGTCTTGGGATAGCTACTAGTTCGAGTAAGGTTTATTAATATGAACAGTTGTCTGGAATAAGAAAAGTTTGCAAGCCAAGCGTTAAAACGAAAAAAAAAAAACCAAATTCGTATTCCTCTATAAATGTGAAACAAAGTTGCTGAGCAATATACAACGAAACTCGGCAATACCTCTTTCAAATCTGACACGAACCCTTTTTGCCTTTTTGAAACAAAATTCTGAACACTAAATTCAAACATGCTTAGCACATACAAAAGTTGAGTTGCCCTCCCACTTCATACTGCCCACATCGCCGTCCTAACTTCGAGCAAAATACGAGAATTGCACGTGGCTCAAAATATGTTCCGTAGATAATAATAATGATCATTTTATAAAATTAATAATTTTTAATGCTTCAACATCAACAGCTCAAAAAGTGTCCCCACCGAGGGGCTCGACCCTACCCCACATTAGGGGCGATTAGACCTTAGTTAACCACGCTGGCCAAGTGCGGGGTGGTCGACTTCACACACAACCTACGAATTTCTTCATAGGTGTGTGCACGTTTCCTCACGATGTTTTCCTTCACCGTAAAAGCGTCGATTAAACATACCGAATTAAAAATTTGAAAACACATTGGTACGTGGCGTGGTTCAAACCGGTGCCTCCCGGGTGGGAGACAACGCCATTACGACGCTTCTTGAAATGCACCAAAATAAACAAACACGATTTATATATTATCTCGATTATTAAATGCATGTTTGTTAAGTGGATACTTCTAATTTAAAAAATCGGTAGTGGTCTCCCCTTGATTTTCTCGTAAACCGGAAACGACTCAAAGGTTTACCACCTTTATGATAGAAACCTTATATCTTGATGTCATACATGCATGTTAAATTTTGGTCACCCATCCGAGTACCGACTGCGCTCTTGGTTGCGTGATCGACGGCTCAAAATTTGATAGAAACCTTATATTTTGATGTCATACTCGTATGTTAAATTTGGTTGCAATAAGTTAAAGCATGCTCGAGTTATCGTGCTAACGCACACACACACACAGACACACAAACAGTCATAATTCCAAAAAAATCGGGAGTGGTCTCCACTCACGACTCAGGGAGGTCCAAAACGTGAGAATCCGTCAAAATCTCGAGGTCGAATTTTTGACAATTACAAGACTTCCTCTATACTGCGTATTCGAGAAAGTAAAAAAAACTGCCTTCAAAAGTAAAAACGAAGAAATAATTGTTTTTTGAAAGAAATCAATTTTTTTTGAGGTCAGTACCAACCTCAGTATCTGGAATAAACGTAGACACTTTTATTTGAGACCGACCTCAAAAACCACTTACACATTCAAAACTTAAATTTTTAAAGGCGGTTTTTTTAATTTAAAAATATTTTTATATTTGTTATTTTAACTTCAATAAAGAGTAAAATTTTAAGTGGAAGGGAGATGATAAAGAAAGTGTGATGCGCATGCCGAGAAAATGTATACTAATGGGCACGCGCCCGCGACGCAATAGTACATTGCAACCCTAGAGGGGAAAGTAACTTATTAATTTAGGAAAAATTAAAAAAGGACTAGTTTTTTTTTAAAATATTTTGATAGCTGTCAGTTGAAGTTGATTCTCCCTAGGACTGAAAAGTATTACTTTCAACCCGCTCCTCAGGCAACTTTTGACCTACTTTCCAAGTATGAATAATGAAAAGTATATTTCGTTCGTTGGGTGCCATATATTTTATCTTTATCGCGCCTTCTATATCACCTCCCTTACAAAATTTATTCCCTTTATTGTAAAAAAAAACCCTGTATTCATTTTATAACACTTTCGTAATGTCCATTTAAACAACTCTGATAAGATATCTGTACCTCACTTATTGAGCCGGTGTGATCACTGTGTAATAAACAGTGAGGATCACGTATATCAATCCCAAAAGTCAAGTAGTCAAGTATAAGTCAACTCAAATTAATAACAGTTTTTGCGTACATGTTATGATAACAACTTTTAACAACATTAATTGATTAAAATATAATATACTTCATGTGTTTTTGTGTTTCGATATAACATTTCCTTTTGATATTTGAGACTTACTTCCAAATTGCACAATCTAAGTTTCACGTATGCTCAACTTTTAGTCTTACTTGTACATTTACTCGCTGCGGATACCAAGATCTATTCTCTTGTGGGCAAGAAACAATCACATGAATTTTACATTTTCCAAACGGAACTCCAAAAAAGTAAAGTTTTCTCCACACACATGGTTTCGAAGTGAAATAAATTCTAGTGGTTCTACGAGCTGAGAGTAGCATCGGCACTAGCCATAGGTTTCGTTTATAGTTTATTTCAGTGCAGCATCACGTACATTGGAACTGGTGTGTACAGTCAGCATCAAAATCTTCTAAAGCAGATTCAATATTAATTTGAACGCAGTTTGTTTTTTAATTCTGCGCTTTTTAAACAAGGAAACAAATGAATGTCCACCTATCTCCGAGATAGAAAAGAACCGGGATGATAAGTCACTAATAGCGGTTGTTAGTTCAATTGATTCGATACGGATAGAGCTCCCGATAGAGTAATTAAGAAGCATACTATTTGCCTCCTGCTATATACCTTTTCATCCTCTGTACATATGTACAGATGATGAAAAGGTTACAAACAAAGGCTCTAGAAACTTTATTTGTCCACAGAAATATGGTGATAAAGAAAAGTTAGTAAAACTTTTTTTTTATCACTTTACTTTTACAGCCATTCCAAATTAAACAGGTCTGTATATTCTGTTGTATTTTCCTTTACTCTACTAGCATTTGCCCGTAGCGTCGCCCTCGTATATATTGTTTTCCGATTAAGTAGTGAATTCATCCTGCCGGGATAAAAAGAATAACGTATATTTCAATCCAAGCTATGAATCTATCAGTGTACTAAATTTTATCCAAATCCGCTGAACAGTTATTGCCTGATTGAAGAACAAACTTTTAACTAGCCAAATTAGAAACATTAGACTTTGTATCAATCTATGCTTCAAATTTTATTGAATTTTGTGGTTTGGCAAATATCACTTAATTTTACGTTTTAATATGGTTGAAGTTTTAGCAATAATACTTATTGGTTCTTTTGAGATTGACTGTACTGCATTTTATGTTATTCATTACATGTTGTAGTTTTAGTGTCTTGTTCTATTACAGTTCGTGAATTTACTATTTTTTATGAGTGAAATAGTACCTACCTACATTGAGACACCACAAAATATTACCTTGGTTTTGTTCTTTAATACAATGTTAAATTAAGGTTTAAGAAGATTTTTCCCCGGGGAACAACTGATTTTCGTTGGTTTGGGCTAAACGAACGACGAAATATTCGTTTGATCTGAATCAATAATAAGTGCCGTTAATCTTAATTTAACGGTAATTTATCGGTATAAGTTTATTTGATCTATAAATTTTAAATAAAAGTTTAAAATTATAGGTACCTAGATATGATAATTTTGAAATCATAACCTTATTTTGTTGAAATACATTGTCAGATAGCTTTTTCTTATGTTACGAGATGGCAAAAAAACTAGTGATATATTTTGAAATATTTATTTTGTTTAGACAGTAAATACCTACTTAATTTTCTTGTACGATGAAAAAAGATTTGAGTAAGGCATTTTAATGTCAATAAATAACTACATTCTCCTGCTGTTCTCAGCAAACATTCCCTTTTGCTGTTCTATGATAATATATTTGGCAAAAAATATTTTCCAACGACATACGCTATCGCAGCAAATAGCTACCATGCATCGTTTTTATATTATTGCGACGTGAAAAAGGCGTGGTTTAAATATCAACAAAATACCTCCGTTTCTCTTTTAAAATTGGAAGGTACGAGTAGACGTCGAACAATTTTATGTAACTACACACGAACTTGTTTCAAAAACGTATACATAAAGTGATTAAATAAATTTATTGTTACCTACTTAAATTTATTTTTTTAACTTCCATAACTCGCCAACTTGTAATTTTTTTTATATAATTGAGACATGTTATTAGCGTGTATCACGTTTTAAGAATGAAAATTAAATTAAAATGAAAACGTTTTAAGAAGAAAAGTAGTTACGGAGCGACTACAAATTTTGTTTTAAACGGGTGTTTTCCTTTCATTGCAATTTTAAATAGTCGCTATCATCGAACATTTAGTATATTTTATTTGTAATTATGTATAATAACTATACTATTTTACGTCTAGTTGATAGTTACAATACAATCCACATTACTGACTCGTCGTCTGGGTGGGTAACACCGCTTTTCTTATTTCTGCCGCAACGCATTTGCAGTGTTAAGTGATTTACTCTTAATATTGCAAGTGTCTATAGTCGATGGTAACCACTTACCACCAGATGGGCTACAAGCTTGTTTGCCATCTCGCAATATAAAAAAAACTTGTATACATTTTTATACCAATATTAATCCCGTATAATATTAGTTTTCTCAAAAAAAATCACGAAACACTTTATTCCAGCTAAAATGACACTCGTCCTATCTTTGACATGAATTATGACTCAAAGGCTCGATTTTGATTTGATTTGACACGAGTTTCATGAGCTCACCAAGCCTTGCACGAGTCGATCTAATTAAATAGTTATATTCTGTATGTTACCAAATAAATATTTTTTGTCACACCTATGACGACACCTGACCAGAAAGTGGCATTTTCCGCACGCTACGCGAATGGAAAAACCTGCGTCCTGGTCAGTGGGTGACAAAAAGTTTTGTACTTACTTCGGGGGTCAAATACTTGCGATCTGAGACATTTTTTGTTTTGTTAATAAATGTTATTATTCCATATTTGCTGTTACAAACGGTGTTCTTTTCGATATAATAATACTTTACGAATAAAAGAAAAAACAGAAACAGTTTATCCACAACAAGAAACCGAATATGCGTTAATGTTTCATACAATAATGAACACTTAAAAGCAACTCCACGTACATTCTCTTCACAAATTGGGCAAAGGAAAACAAATTATCTATTCACATAAACATTCTAATACATTTAGGAGAAATAACAACCTTTACCACAAGCAAAATGAAAGGTTAATTGAGAGAAGTGCTTCTATCATCCTGAGAGACCTTTCTTGTACTATTTTCATACACGTAAGTGATTGCTTTATACGACCAATTATTTCTGTAATGATGTTCGTATTTGCCAAACATTCTGAGGGCCTGCCTGTTTCACAGTGTCCCAATAAGTTCTGCATTTAATTTCCCAAAAAGTCACAGATTACGTGTGGAGGATAAATACTACTTTTGCGTTTCACAATAGTTAATTACTGCTGTGTGTCTCTTAAAACTAAGGGTCAGGTGAAGTAGACAATCAAAATCAAAGTCAAAATTACTTTATTCATTTAGGTACAATTTGTACGCTTATGAAAGTTAATTTTGATCGGTTCGAGAGTCTACCAGGAGGCCTTGTTTTGAGAGGAACCGGCAAGAAACTCAACAAGTTTTATCCTCCCTTTACAGTTTTCATAGTATTGATTTCGAAAGAGTCATAATTCACATTGTCAAGTCTTGAATAATTAATCATAATAATATAATAAAATAAAGACTAATAATTAAACTTAAAATAAAAAAAAAATATATATATAGTTGTAATGTGTTTTTTTTTATTTTAAGTTAAAATGTGATTTAAGACATCTTTCCTTACAATCTTGTCAGTTAGAAAATTGAAATTTTACACATATTGATATCTCAGTAGATTACAATGGAGAATCGAGCACATTTGGATGTGTCCACACATTTTTATCGTCTATATATTCTGAACTTTGTAATACGCTTTCTTCATTATAATTTGTTTAATGTGAAGCTTAAATTTATGTGACGGAAGTTTAGTTACATGATGTGGGAGTTTATTATATATTTGTATACATTTCCCCGTGAATGAGTGACTAGTTTTATGAAGTCTGAAACTTGGAACTGCAAGTTTATTTCTACCTCTTGTGTTTAAATTGTGTTAATCACTTTTCTTAAAAATGTATGTAATTTTTTATGAACATACATAATGTTGTCATATATATATATTGGGAAGCAATACCAATATATGTCAAACTTCTTTTTTTTCTTAATCAATGGCTTTCGCGTGATTACGCATTTCGCCAATGTCAAGCGAAATTGTATCTAAAGTAAGAAATCTACCGTGGATTGAGTTAAAAATTGAGTCTCTCAACACGTGCTATTACGACAAGAACTAAGGATCTAAGATTAGAAAGAAACTCCTGTGTAATTTTTTTTTCATATGAGTGGCGCTCGCGACACATAAAGATTAGACATTTCGCCAATGTCAACTGAAAATGTTCTTTTATAGTAACAGAAAATGGTACGGTAGATTATATTAAAAATGGAGTCTCTCAACACGTGTTTTTACAACAAGAACTCAGGAGAAACTCTCGTGTAACTTATATGCTGCATTGAATTGTTTGACACTAACAATTAAAATTCGTTTTGTTTTTGTGTTAATATAATAGCAGCTTTAAATCAATATTAATATTTTGAAAATAAATAAATAATGACTTATTATTATAAATACGATACAGTATAAATGAGTTTATTTATACAGTACAGTGAGTACATCATTGAACATTGATAATTAAGATTATGATTATCGGTTCCTTAAAAAATCTCTAGCATTTGTTTACCCAATAAACTTGTTTAGTATTTAAGAGTTAATTCCTTTTGTAACCAATTCTTATTTTGGCGCGCCATCTCGTGAAATTTCAGGGAAGCGAAGACAGAAATAAAGCAAGGTTCTGGGTGAAAGTTTTGAAGCTGAGCATGAACCTTTCGGATATTATTTTATCCAAAACAAGGGTGTGGAAGATTCAAAGTGTCTTTAATAGATGGCGTTTTATGTATTTTGCAAAAGGAAACGCTAGGAGTACCTGTTTATAAAAAACCTTGATGAAATACTTCCGTTTTTATCTCTATGATAATATGTTAAAATATGTTATTTACTTTTTACATGGATATAGGAAACTACAGATCGGCAATGTAAGAGAGAAGGAGCACACTAACGCGTATTAGAGCGACATAAAGATAGACGAGACACGTTACGTAAACGCAGGCGGCCTAGGTAGGCCTGTCAGTTAGTTGGAAAAGAGAGCAACTTTCAGATTACAGTACTATGTTTCATGCAAACATGCTTGCGCATTGGTGATTTTTTTCATTGCCAATCTATATAGGTACGTCAGTAATTATAAATCTACGGTTTTTTATGATTAGACTTTCAAGTTTTAACTATAAAAAACGACTTGAATTGGTTATTACGAATTTACTGTATCCCACTATTTAACGTCCTAATAGAAATCTGGATACTTGCGGGTAGGTAACACTGACAAATGGTAAAAAAAATGAATTTGTCAATTTTTTTCTTGTTACTTCTAACGAGACTAACGACGGTTGCACCAAGTTTTACTATTTACAATTTCGTAAAAAAAATACATATTTTTAAAAATAGAACAACTCATTCTGTAATACTGGATTTCAACTGGTTGTATTTTCCTTTCCTAAATGGGTATATATGAAGTGAAACAACAATTTGATGGTTTGGCAGTACAATGTTTATTTAGGGTGGACAATATTCTGTTTGTTGCACTAGAAAAGTTATTTACTTACAATTTACACATTCCAAATAATATACCTTTGTGAGAATTCTCTTCCTTGAAAATACCTAGTTTACACAAGTTAGATTTTACACAATTTAGACCTTCTAACTTATATATCTAATAGTAAAATACAACCATAAAAATAATGAAAGGTAGGGTCCTGGAGTCTGCTCTGATCGTTAACGAGTGGAATTTGGGTATTACTATGTATAAATTATTAGTAAACGCGTTATGAGACAACCTTCTGCAGAGTATTTGTAGAACTCTTCGACAGTCAGCCGCTACCGTTTGGTTAGTGTAGTGTACCTGGATCAGTGCGTTGTGTCTTGGCTCTGATAGATCAGCCACTTGTTAGCTCTCTCTATATATTGTAGTTCACCGGTCACTTTTCCAAATTGATCTCACAACTCCAAACTCTGGTTCTGCGCAGGTTTCTCTACCCGGCGACTATATTTGTAATGGAAATCTGGGTCTCTAAACCCGTACCGACGACCCTGAAGATGTGTCATAATAAAACAACATCAATAAATGTTACACTACTCATTATAAAACCCCAAGAGGGAGTTGGAACCACAACTTGTCCAAAAACTAATATAAAACAACGGCAAATCTTTGAGCAATTACGAAACCCGACCAACAGTACTTAGAATATGATCTCTCGAGATGTGAATTATTCATAATTTAAACAAATAGATCATTCATTGCCTAAAATTTCGAACCTGACAAAATGTAATTACCTTAGTAGGTAGTCAGGCAATTTTTACAAGATGAGGCGGTTTTTTACAACCGAATTTACTAATTTACTGTAACACAAAATCAAGGCAATCACAGAATTTACTTTTAACTTTCAGAATAATTGAAAAACGATAAGAGTTTTATAGTTACCTTTCGGGTGAATTATTAACTCCTTAACGGTTATTTATCCGTTCCAGGATATTATGTAAATACGGAATTATCTTCCTTCCAAATTAGAAAATAGTTCTCCTTCGTTAATATAATCCTCGCATATGTTATTATGACGAAGGTTTATAATATCTCTCCAAAATAAATTCAGCCTTGAATTTGAAATTCGAAATGCGAATGAATAATCTGACAAGCAAAAACAAACGTCCCTGATTGGTCGGCCTGCCTATGGTTTTTTTTTAACGTCTGAGGCAAAGGAAAGTGAGTCCATACATCCGAATGAACGAAAAATTCTTGTCAATACGAATTTTTGCGAATAACTACTTTGAATGAATTTTGAACAACTAATATGATCCCCGTAAGCCTAACGTCACCTAAATAATGACGAGACTATAGAAAACGCTCTAACGCGCCCCAATTCAAAAACAAAGTGTAAAAAGTCCATACAGACGACCATAATCTCTAATATCGAACTGAAACATGATACAACTTACCAAGACAAGAAACTTTCGTCTGAACTATTTCTTTTTTTTTTTTTTTTTTTTTTATATAAGTCGCTGGGTATAGAATTTATCACTTTGCCTAAATGTCAAACTTAATGCGAAACGGAACGTAATGTCACTTGTCAGATGACGATGTTGACTTTGAAAAATTGATAAATAAACAATGCTACAATATCCCCCTACCCGGGTAAGAATTCACGTAGTGAATTCGCGTTTGACGCCCACGTCAACACCCAACACTATACCTACTCAGACAACTGACCAAACCAAACCACACAAAAAAACTAAGTTACCTCTGCACAAAATACTAAATTAAAACAAATATAAAGAAAGATCTTCCAACGCACAATCCCTTCCTATTTTATTGAAATAACTAACTCAAGGTATTTCATGTTAGTGAAAAATACATCAAGTCTAATGGGACATCATGGATGCAACCGTGAAACTTCTTTGCTTTCACAGTTATCAAAAAACAAAATCATAGACACGTATAGATACTTGATTTTATTAAAAAAAAATTAAACCTACTTTTAATTGAGTTTAATCAAGTTATGCTCTAGTTTAAATAAAAAAAAGTACCTTAAAACAAAAAAATTAGCATCTTCACTTAAGTAAAATCATCAAAGTAAAAAAAAATTGAAAAAAAAATGATAATGTGCTATCTATCTACTCAATGCTTCTTGGCACGATAAAATGTGTAACTATGTCGCTAGATGGCAATAGCTACCCAATAACCTTTCCCCCTGCTCCGATAGTGATGAATGAAATGCGCTTACTAGATGGTGTTGTTAGCTTACCAACATTTCACACTCAATTACGACAATGCCTGCCCTAATACCTCAGCCCCTCTTAAATTTTTTCCCCTTGTATTTAAATAAATGATCAGATTTAAATAATATTATATGCTTAAGTAAACTAAACTCCATTACTTTAGTTTTACCAAGCACATCATGGCTACAAACGTCAAACTAAGGAGAAAGGGAAAAAACGAAAAACTGAGGCAATAGGCAGGCACCACCGGCCCCATCTGATCTTAATAGAGCAAACCCTACAGTCGGCTTCTACGACACGCCAGGAAGTACGGCGGGGTGGATATTCTTCGACCGTCAACCCACGGTGAAGGAAAGTAAAGCAAACTAAATAAGTAATTAATTAAAATAAAAGTTAAAAGTTAGAATAAAGAAAATTAGATTCACCCATACAGCCGGGTGTTTCTTATTAAAATATCTCAGTAAACTACACGGTATTTTTATACATACCGGGACAAAAAAATAAAGTAACTTTAAATGTAAGGTTGTCGTCACACTACCGTGTGCAACAGTAAGTATAGAATAACTTTGTAAGAGTTCATATTCCCTAAATTCTAACGGTACTCGTACCTCGTTCCATTGGGTATCCTCACAGAGTTTAAAAATGCTTTTCGTGAAACGTATTAATCTACCATCTATCATATGAAAATTCGGACACGCTCGTGGCCTATCCGTACAACTTTTTATAATATTATTATGCCAAGAATAATTATTGGAGATTATGTGTATGGGTGCCACTGGAATTGCAAGGGAAAATAACAATAAAAATACTAATAAAAGTGGTAGCTTGCAACCCCAACGAGCCAAGGCTGTCAATGAACGATTCCCATAGGCTATGGGAAGTCGTATATTATCTATGGACTGTGTAAATGTTTCGCATATGTCAAAACTAGGGCATAATCTCTTCTTTTCAGGAGGAAATTTTTCAAAATGAGAGATGACTCTCTTAGCCTGGCTATGCTCTTCCACGGACAGCGAGTTAAGATCATGCAAAGCCCCATCTGCCGCCACAATAGTGTCTACCTTTTCTTTTTCAGATAACAACTTGCCACCTTTCAATAACGCTAAAACATCGGGAGCAACTGAAAACTTTTTCCAAAAATTAATGCCGAAGATAAACTCTGTGATACCAGGAACGACAAAGAATCTAATTAAACGAGTTCTCTCATCAACTGTTACCGGCAAATACATATATCCAGTTACAGGAGATAAGGAACCATTCGCAGTTTTAATAAATTGTAGGTTATGTGAAGTATGTAAATTGGTAAAATTAATAAAATGATTTACTGAATCCCCTCCAATTATTGATATTTCAGAGCCGGAGTCTAATAATCCTCTGAATTCCGAATCATAAATATTTACTTTTAAATAAGGGCGTACATCACTATGAATAGAGTGAATTGACTTTGAAACACATGTAGACTTTATTGTATTAATTTTATACTCTTGCCTTTTATTAGAATGCACTGTCTTAGACTGCACATTTGGCAAATTTTTCTTAGTGTTACAACTAGGACAGTTCTTAGCAGTAAACTCCTTTGTACCACATCTATAGCAAATCACAACAAAAGGTGCCTTACACTTACTTAAACTGTGACCATTTATCCTACAACGGACACAGAAATCATTCTGTACAGGCTGAACTGAAGCGACCTGTTGTTGTGTAACTTTTTGCTTACCCCTATAACACAAATCAGGGGCTAATAAATATGGGGTATTATTAGGTTCCCTAAAGAGTCTACACCTCTCCTGTGCCCCCTCCAGTAATCTACACTTCCTTTTCAATTCTGCCCATGAGTCTACAGGAGTCAAAGCTAACTGGGCTGTGTAAAATGGCCTTATATTAAATAAAACAATATTCAACCTTTCATCTTCAGATAAAGGCTTAGATAAACGACTAAAATAATTTTGCATAATACTGAGATAATTTATAATATTTTCATCAGAACCTTGCGTTCTAGAACGAATTTCCTGCATCAATCTATTATCATAATCATAAGGTAAGTATTCCTCTAGTAACAAAGACTTTAATCCTAACCAATCATGAACATCTGACTTAACACCACGATGCCAACACAATGCTTCATTGGAAAATAACTCAGAAGCTGATATAAAAAGTACAGTTTCCGATACACCCCTAGATAAACAAAGCTCTTCCAAGCGTTGTAAGAAAGCCTTAACGCACGTTTTGCCATCAAATCTCAAACCAAGCTTATGGACTGCTGCGTCCCCTACCAAGTTTTGGCTAGCAATATCTTGTGGCTTGCTAATGGAATGTTCTCCAAATTTCTCCTGTGCTAAGCTACTTTTGAATGTATGCATTATATTATCAATCCTTACCAAAACGCTTTCCAAACGCTTCTGGTAGGTATCAAGCATAGTGGAGAAGTCGCTGTCAACTTCCTCCTCTACATCAAGTCGACCAATTCGGTGAAACAAGTGATGAGCCAATGTCTGAATTCTATTCAAAGACTTGAGGGAACCTGCCTTTGATGAAGATATTGAAATAAGCCTGTCCAAATCCTCAAATTTTTTATGAACAATTCTTAGCTCAGAAACTACATCCAAATCACACTCCAATATCTCATCAGAGGGTAAGTCCTTATTGAGAGAACGAATCTGTGCCTTCAAAGCAGTTACTGTATCTGCAGGTTTTGCACCCCTAATTCTAACTTCATATTCAAGTTCATCTTTAAGTAGTAAATTAAATGTAATAGGTCGTTGTTCCATGTTTCAACTTTATGAAAACAAATATGTAGTATGACTTTTCCTAAAAATGTGTATAGTAAGAGAAGGTTTATGTTACCTAATGTATGTAATGTAGTAATTTGGAGAATAAAAAATGATATAGGTATGTATTTGCAAAGATTAGAGTTAAAAAAATAAAAAAATAAGTGTAATATTTGGTTCAAGCTCAAAAAATAAACTGCAAATTTACTTATATTTATATTTTCAAACACTTTGTGAGTGGTATGAAAATATTAGCTTATTAGCATTCAAAAATGTAAAAAAAACCCATAAAATTAAAAAAAAAACACTCCAAAATCGATCAAAGCTTACATAACTCCATGTACATGAATGCAAAAATACCTAAATATACAATAGTTAACTGGAGAACAAACAATATTAAAGTTTATATATTGCCACCTTTGGCACAAATTAAAACAAGAAAAAAAAAACCCCAAACTCACACCGTCAACGATCAGCCTCCTCTGAGCGAATATGACCAGATCAAGAATTAAAAAAAAAATAACAGAACCTCCTCTCCTAATGTTCGGGCGCCATGTAATACTGGATTTCAACTGGTTGTATTTTCCTTTCCTAAATGGGTATATATGAAGTGAAACAACAATTTGATGGTTTGGCAGTACAATGTTTATTTAGGGTGGACAATATTCTGTTTGTTGCACTAGAAAAGTTATTTACTTACAATTTACATATTCCAAATAATATACCTTTGTGAGAATTCTCTTCCTTGAAAATACCTAGTTTACACAAGTTAGATTTTACACAATTTAGACCTTCTAACTTATATATCTAATAGTAAAATACAACCATAAAAATAATGAAAGGTAGGGTCCTGGAGTCTGCTCTGATCGTTAACGAGTGGAATTTGGGTATTACTATGTATAAATTATTAGTAAACGCGTTATGAGACAACCTTCTGCAGAGTATTTGTAGAACTCTTCGACAGTCAGCCGCTACCGTTTGGTTAGTGTAGTGTACCTGGATCAGTGCGTTGTGTCTTGGCTCTGATAGATCAGCCACTAGTTAGCTCTCTCTATATATTGTAGTTCACCGGTCACTTTTCCAAATTGATCTCACAACTCCAAACTCTGGTTCTGCGCAGGTTTCTCTACCCGGCGACTATATTTGTAATGGAAATCTGGGTCTCTAAACCCGTACCGACGACCCTGAAGATGTGTTATAATAAAACAACATCAATAAATGTTACACTACTCATTATAAAACCCCAAGAGGGAGTTGGAACCACAACTTGTCCAAAAACTAATATAAAACAACGGCAAATCTTTGAGCAATTACGAAACCCGACCAACAGTACTTAGAATATGATCTCTCGAGATGTGAATTATTCATAATTTAAACAAATAGATCATTCATTGCCTAAAATTTCGAACCTGACAAAATGTAATTACCTTAGTAGGTAGTCAAGCAATTTTTACAAGATGAGGCGGTTTTTTACAACCGAATTTACTAATTTACTGTAACACAAAATCAAGGCAATCACAGAATTTACTTTTAACTTTCAGAATAATTGAAAAACGATAAGAGTTTTATAGTTACCTTTCGGGTGAATTATTAACTCCTTAACGGTTATTTATCCGTTCCAGGATATTATGTAAATACGGAATTATCTTCCTTCCAAATTAGAAAATAGTTCTCCTTCGTTAATATAATCCTCGCATATGTTATTATGACGAAGGTTTATAATATCTCTCCAAAATAAATTCAGCCTTGAATTTGAAATTCGAAATGCGAATGAATAATCTGACAAGCAAAAACAAACGTCCCTGATTGGTCGGCCTACCTATGGTTTTTTTTTAACGTCTGAGGCAAAGGAAAGTGAGTCCATACATCCGAATGAACGAAAAATTCTTGTCAATACGAATTTTTGCGAATAACTACTTTGAATGAATTTTGAACAACTAATATGATCCCCGTAAGCCTAACGTCACCTAAATAATGACGAGACTATAGAAAACGCTCTAACGCGCCCCAATTCAAAAACAAAGTGTAAAAAGTCCATACAGACGACCATAATCTCTAATATCGAATTGAAACATGATACAACTTACCAAGACAAGAAACTTTCGTCTGAACTATTTCTTTTTTTTTTTTTTTTTTTTTTTATATATAAGTCGCTGGGTATAGAATTTATCACTTTGCCTAAATGACAAACTTAATGCGAAACGGAACGTAATGTCACTTGTCAGATGACGATGTTGACTTTGAAAAATT
Organism: Elophila nymphaeata; assembly: GCA_955850985.1. Taxonomy (NCBI): domain Eukaryota; kingdom Metazoa; phylum Arthropoda; class Insecta; order Lepidoptera; family Crambidae; genus Elophila; species Elophila nymphaeata. The sequence continues at coordinate 10,321,119 of OY039080.1, forward strand.
GATAAATAAACAATGCTACAATTCATATGAATAAAGTTGACTTTTACGTTAATTTTTGCAAAATTGTAAAACGTAAAATTTGGTGCAACTGCCCGTTAACATAAGTTGGGACTTATTGCCTTTACCATGCAAATGTATCTTAAGAGGAGAAAATTCAGACCCGCTTAGAAAACCTGGAGACAAAAACGAAAAAAAATCCTACAAAGTTAACCTCATCTGAAATGATGTTTTAATCAAACATTGCTATAAATGTGCTTTGCTTTCATATTGAATTACTGTAATTTTTCTTGAAAACGAAACAACATTAGCGCCCCGGTCGCCATTTGCAAGAGTTGTATTAAATGAAAGAGTTATTGCCACTCACAAAGCTAAGTGAACGAAAGCAAATAATCTATGCCTCTCTGTCGTATTCCGCAGGTGTGAGTGGGACGACCATTTTATCATATCGTTCAGATTCGTTCACGCGATATGTTGTCTGTAACGTGTGCAGAGTGAGATATTAGGCGTCACATACGATTTTCCGCTGTGCCTATAATTTCGAGCGTTACTGATTCTGAAATATGCGCTAGATGTTGGGTACTGAACTGTGTCGTGTTGTGAATATCCTAATACAAACTGAGCACACAAATTCTAAAATTTGCTAGCAGAATTAGCAAGCAGAAGGATTTTGGGATCAGGGGCCCAATTCTCGTGCATTCGAAAAAAGTTCACATTCGTAAAAAAAATTCGAAGATCGAAATTTTTTCGAAGGAAACGCTATTTGTGTATTCTCAGGACTTCACAATCGAATAATTTCGAACGAACGTCGCTCGAACGCTTCGAGTGCTAAGTGAGTTATTTACAATTTAAAAAATTTGACAAGGGGGTTTTTAAACCGCTCGAAATGAAACGTAATTGTTTGTCTATGCTATGTACGACTGCATAGTTCGATTGGTAATTCTTCTATTGGTACTGAGAATACGATCTTTAGGAAACCATTCGAACTTTTCAGTAGAATAGAAATAATAACCACACGGAATAATTTCGAATGCACGAGAATTGGGCCCCAGATCTGAATGAAATCTGAGTTTTTTGTGATTTTCTGTTTCCGTCTTTGTTTTCTTGTTATTCTTGTCAAACTATAATATAATTTAATAACGAAGAACAAGAAAACAAAATCACAAACAGAAACAGTCAGAAACAGAAAATAACAAATAAACATCAGATCCGTGAAAATCCTTTTTTTTTCTTGTTATTCGTCTTAAATTAAATCATACTTAAGTAATATTTGCGCTATTAAAACTAGTAAATCAAATCTAGTGGTTCATACGTCCGTAGCTGATCCAGAAATACTGGTGAAGCTGACGAAAAGTAAATAAAAGAAAAATTGGGCTGTATAACTGTTTAAAACATTAACTATCCTCAATTTCCTTTTCTTTTTTGCCACAGGTTCACGAAATTTTGATTGCTTCATTGTGCCATGCCTTAGACATAACATCAAACTCACCGTGCACAGAAAAGAATGTGCACGAACATCTTCGCAACCCCCAAACATCGCACTTATGCTTTTCGGGGCTCTTTCAGGTTTTCTGCCTCTCGTTGCTGGAATGACATCCCGCCGCCTTTGCGTGACCTAAATTCAAAGTATTTGTTTATAAAACGATACAAAACCCATCTATTAAGTGTACAAAAAACACTTTGAAAGGCAATACACTACTTACCATAGTGTTATTCACGTCCCATCATAAACCAATAATAAAACATTTTAAATTATGAGACTATTGCGGGAGGCGATATTACCTCTATTTATACTATCGTATTTTAGTAACTAATTGGAAGCAGCGAGCACAGGTTTTACAGTCATTTCCGAAACTTATGTAGGACTGTAATTATGTCTTTAGACATATTCTTTCTAATCTGTATGTGATTCACTTTAACGATTACGTGATTATATAACGTGGCAAGGCAAAGTAGACGTGGCAAGAAAATGGTTTCCACTACCACAGAAAAGACAACGTGATGACGTAGCAGCTTTTAAAAAAAAAATTGCAAAGGGATCGTGCTCCTACAGCCATTACCTCCATAGTTTTGCTCACTATTAAATCCATATCATTTATTTATCTATTTAATTATGTTTATTATATGTATGTATATTTAAAATAAGTTCTAATAGTAATTTTTATACGTGTACTAGTGTTTATTTTCTAATATAAATATATAATCTCTTGTTTGTTTATATAATTCGTAATTATTTTTTACATTTTGTTCCGTACGTCACATCAAAAGGCCCTGCCAGAATAACAGCGCTCCTGGATCACGATGGTTCGGGAGCATATGCTGAGGTAGGGACCTTTTGGCTTTTCATAGGGCATTCCTTGCAGTACCTAGTATATTTATTGTAAATAGTTAGTAGGTATATAATGTGTGTATTTGTTAGTTTTCTTTTAGTTATTATTGTTTGTTATCGTTTCTTTTCTTTATGTATGTGTTGTTATAGTTTTTTAATAATTAGGTAATAGCGCGCTCTGTGAAGGCCAATAAATTTATTTTCTTTCTTTCTTTCTAATGCCTCGCTCATTATGAAAATTCGAAAATTGCAATAAAAAATGAGTCATCTGTGAAATTCTTGTGAGACCTGAATTTATTGCCATAAGTCACATGTGACTCATTAGACAGGACAAGTTGTTAAAATTATATAAAATAATACACAAACTTTCAGTCGTAACCACTCGTAACTATAAAAACACAATTTGACACTATGAAGCTCACAATGAACACATACAATTTTGATGTTCAATTCAAAGCCAAAAAGAACATAAACCTAAGGCCGCCAAATGTCGGATAGGCTACCACCATTCTACCAAAGTTTGTAGAGATAACAACAAAGTTTAACAGCACGTTATTGTGTTCCGATAATAATAATGAGATTGCTAATCACTCAATAGTTTATGGTTCCGGATAAAACTCGGTTCCTCTTCGGACCTTCCCAATCTTCCCATCACTTCTAATTAATTACTAAAGATCTTTCACGTGAAATTAAATTACAAAGTAATAAGCTCTATCAGCTTTTCGAATTTAATACGTTAGTGAAGTTCTGGCTTTATAAATCCTTGTTAACTGACTTCAAAATATCGGGAATGGTCTCCCATTGACTTTCTCGTATACCAGAAAAGTTGATAGAAACCTTATATTTTGGATGTCATACATGCATGTTAATTTTGGTCACCCATCCGAGTACCGACCGCGCACTTGGTTGCTTAACTTTTGTGATCGACTCAAAAGTTGATAGAAACCTTATATTTCAATGTTACACATGCATGTCAAATTTGTTTGCAATAAGTTAAAGCATACTCGAGCTATCGTGCTAACGCACAGGCACACAGACTAACACACAGACATAATTCTAAAAACGGTAATTTTGGACTCAGAGAGGTCCAAAACGTGTAAATCCGTCAAAATCTCGAGGTCGAATTTTTTGACGATTACAGGACTTCCTCTATACTACATATACGAGAAAGTAAAAAGGAGGAGATCCTCAATTCACCAATTTTTTTTGTGTTGCATCATCAGTTAAAATTGTCCACTCATAATTTTATTTAATAATAAACGAAGTTACTATTACAAATAAAAAAATCAATACTATTACGCTCATAATCCCAAAAACGTTTTGCAGAGTTACGTAACATTAGGTTACACTAAACCCACATCTAGCAGTATGTGCAATGCAGTTCCTTAAAAAAGTGACACGTTACCAGCATGCTCCTACATAAAATTGGCATCAAATCCGAAAAATAACTAAACTTACATTGAACCAAAAACAAAGCGGATAACTAGGACAGATGCTACACTCTAAAATATGTCAGCAGTCCGGGGCTCTTCATATCTAATTTAAATGGGACGCACGTATAAACACTCATCTCGGTTAGTTACTACAAACATTGTTTTAGCTTACCGGTAGGAAATATTTAAAGCTGAAATAGACATTATAACTTTACGGTCAGAAGCATAAATAAACATTGGATTTATACAAATTGCACCGGAAAAGTTTATATGTAAATCCGTCTCTGCCACCAAATCATAATATATCAGTCAAGAGAAGACAATGACCTTAAACCCGATCCGTTCTGTGCTATGCTACCTTTACTAGATCGTCGGTCCACCTTGCGGGGGGCCAACCAACGCTGCGTCACCCGGTATGCGGCTGCTATTCATGGACTATTCCGCTCCAACATCCTCCTCGCAATGTGCTCTGCACACTGTCACTTAGGTTTCACAATTCTTTGGACAATGTCGGTGACTCTTAGTTCTCCTGCGGAACTTGTCATTTCTGATGATCTCACGCAGAAAAACTCCGAGCACTGCTGGGACACAAGGCCTCTTCTTGTCATCGAAGGAGGCAGTAGTCCACGCTTGCCCAATGCGGATTGGTGGACGGAGTATAAGGTGCTCAATACCCCTTTGCTGATCCATTCGTCGCCTTCTACGACACCCATTTTAGGATATGGGATGATGCTATTCTACTCTGCTGGCATCACATCGCTAATACGTTAAACTTTAAATCAAATATGAACACAAATTTTGAAAAGTTTTGAGTACTAACTCCTTATCTGTCCCTCATATTCAAACTGATGAGGTACCCACTATAGCGAGATTATTATCCGTCATCAATTTCTATCTTCTAAGAGTCCTTCCTATTAGAGCGCGGAAAATGTCAGTTCTAGGTCAACTAGTCAAGGATGTGATGTAAAAAATAAAGGCTACGACTTTGTCGCAACTACGGGTTGTGTTGTAAAGAAAACAACCGGCTAGCGTACACAAATTTATTGGGGGGGGGTCAAAAGGCCCGACTGATAACTTGCCTACGCAGAGACAGACTCCCCTGGTTTGCCGAAGATGGATGGCGGTCGGCTCGGTGACACTCCTCAGGCGGAAACCAGTCCCCAGCAGGCGTGACGGTGGCGTAGCAAAGCGGCAGCGAGTCAAAACGTGACCGCACCGATGTTGGAAACCCAACCTTGATCCCTGGAATCACGTACAACGTTCCGGCATCAGTTACAATTCCGTGTAGTCCCGAGCCATTGTGATCACTAAGCCAAGCAAACCCTACAGAAAAGCCTGTATGTAAAAAGTAGTGGGTGAAGTGGCGGCGATCACAATCGGACGGAGTTTACAATGCAAAGCTTACATTACTACGACAATAGAAAAATACACACACTAAACCAACAAAATACTATAGCCTAAAACTACTATAATTACTATCGCAAAACGAAAGTAATAAAAATTAGGTCGATAGATAATATAAAATATAGACGGTGGATTTGAAAACTTATTATTGCTTTAGTTAAATATATCTAATAAAAGCGTAATGAAATGATATGGCAAATGAAATATTTATGCTAAAACACACATATTCACAGCGGTAATCAATTATTAAGAAAAACTATTCTGACAAAGAAAACTATCGTTTTAAAATTATAATATTTGTTCATCACTTACCCTTTTCGGGGAGATAAATACACTCACAACAAAATGCACGCAACCAGCGTATTATAAAACTTGTGAATATTGTAAAAGTGCAATTGATTTTGATAATCTAAATTATTATAAAATTCTCTAAGAGAGGAACGACGATGGACTTGCTCAATGGCTAGCTATTCGAGGTCTGCGGCGGCAGCGCCCGCGCAGCTACTCGGAGATCATCGTATCACGGCCGGTTCCGAAACAAAAGACATACTTACTGGTACAGAAGACCACACATCAAAATAGACAAGTTGTGTTGTATTTAAGTTTTGTTAAGAAAGTTTGAATAAGTTTTGGCTTGCGCGTGTTTTAGTAATAGACAATTAGAATATTTAGTATAGGTTTAGTTATAGTTTAATTATATTATAAGGTTAATTAGTGTGTATTTTATTGATAATTATGTAAAATTTATAAATAATTCTATTATTATGAATATGTAATTAAAATAATACTTGCAACGTTACATTACCCCCTCGCGTCACCAAGGATTTTATTCCTTCAATAAAATCCGCATTATTAGTCTTAATTTGTATTTTCACATTCACAGTTCATCTTTCAATTCATTCATACCTCACTCAATCAAACAGCAACAATATATAACATAAAGTAAAAATATTGACGCCTACTAACAATAAAAGGGTGCCTGTTTTACCTCTTATGAACAGACAACCTATAACAAATTATATAAATGCCAAAGATAAAATTAACAAGTAAGTACTAAATGTAACGATGAGTATCAAAATAAAAAAGTACTAATATTACTTATTTAAGCCAACTAATTTCAAGTCTTTGATATGCCATGTGCCTAAATCCTTGCCTGACATATCTTCCAAAACGTAAACCAGTGGTGATTTTTTAACAGTCACACGACATTTAATGTATTTCGGTGCTAATTTTCGGCAAAATTTCTTATCCTTGTCGCTTAGAACGTAAGTTTTTTTTAAAACAATATCACCAACTTTAAATTCTGCTGGTTTACGGCGTAAATTATAATGTTCTGTGTTTTTTATATGTGCTTGCCACAACTTTGACTGCACATCGTTAAAAATTGCTGAAAGGCATCCTAAATTTTCTGCGTAAATATCTCTTGGCAGAAACAAAATTTCATCTCCTAACTCCGTATCCAAATAATGTGTACCACAGGAAACAAGCTCTCTTCCATACACTAAGAAGGATGGAGTAAAACCAGTTGCTTCGTTGACTGAATTATTAATAGCAAACTGTACTTTTGGAATAAAAGTGTCCCAAGTTCTATGGTCGTTTTCAACGAAGGTCGATATGCAGGTGATAATAGTCCTGTTATAACGTTCTACAGTGTTAACCTGTGGCGTATATTTTGGTGTATAAAATATGTTAGGGATATTATAATTTTTAAATAATGTTGTAATATTGTTACTAATAAACTGGGTGCCGTTGTCAAGAAAAATAGTTTGAGGCACACCATGGACCAAAAACACAGATTCTTCTAATATTTTAATTATGACTTCAGATGTAGCTTTTTTAATTGGATATATTAAACAAAATTTTGAGAAACAGCAAGTAATAACTAAAATGTAGCTATTTTGCTTACGACTGATAGGCAATGGCCCCATAAGGTCAATCGACAACATTTGAAAAGGTCGTGAACACTGCTTAGGACGACCCATTACACCCAAAGTTTGATGGTTTTGTGTTTTGTACTCAAGACACTTTTGACAAGTACCAACAAACTTCACCACATCCTTATGCATACCTGGCCAAAAGTAGCGCAGGGCAAGGCGGTTATATGTCTTAAAGACACCTAAATGAGCTGCGGTAGGCTCAGAGTGGTTTTCTTTAATAATTTGGTCACGGCATTCATAAGGAACTACCAATTTCCAAGAAAATTCATCCATTAAGTGGTTCTTTGACTTAGCTAATCTATATAATTTATCATTTTTTATTAAAAAATTTGGAAAATTTTGTGACCTACTTAAACAACCATTATAAATATTTCGAAACCATTCGTCCTTAGTATTTAAACAATCTGAGCTAGAAATAGCGCTAACTGGTACAGCCCTAGAAAGTGCGTCGGGAATAACATTATCTGTACCGCGACGATGCTTAATCTCAAAGTCGAATGATGACAACCTAACTCCCCAACGAGCCAATCGACCAGTTGGATTACTTAAGGAGAGAAAGCATTTTAGAGCACTGTGATCCGTGTATACGACAAAAGTCTTTCCGTTCTCCAAGTAACATCGCCAATGTTCTAACGCGGTAATTACAGCTAGGGTTTCACGCTCTGTTATACTATAATTTTTCTCAGCCGATGACAATGACCTACTCATGTATGCGATGGGATGTTCTTTGCCATCTATGGTCTGTGTGAGCATTGCACCAACCCCATAGTTACTAGCGTCTGTATGGACCTCGAAAGACTCGTTATAATTAGGACACGATAGGACAGGCGCAGAAACTAGACATTCCTTGAGTTTTTGGAAAGCCGCATCTGCCTCAGAACTCCATTTGAATGCTGGTGCGTTCTTTTTGCCAGAAGTCAACTTATTGAGGGGGCCAGCGATCTTACTGAAGTTGGGGACAAAACGACGATACCATGTAGCGGTCCCGAGAAAGCGCTTAAGGTCCTTTTTGCTAGAAGGCGTAGGATAACTTAAGATGGCTTCGACTTTCTCCGGATCGGTACGTAATCCACAATTGTCGACTACATAGCCTAAGTACTTCAATTGACTTCGAAAGAACTTACACTTTTCTAAGTTCACTGTAAGGTTTGCCTGCTTAAGTTTCTCTAGGACACGAATTAAGAGCGTCATGTGGCTCTGAAAGTCCTGCGTCACGATGATTACGTCGTCGAGATAGGCGAAAACGTTAGAACCGAACTCCCCAAACAACAGATCAACTAAACGCTGCTGGGTAGCCGGCGCATTGGTTAAACCGAACGCGGTTCTCTTAAATCTAAGTGTTCCTCGACTGGGAACGTAAAAAGCTGTCTTATTTCTGTCTTCTGGAGCGATTTCGATCTGCCAGAAAGATTTAGACAAATCGATACTACTGAGATATCTGGCATCTCTAAGACTGTCAAGTGTCTCAGATATGTATGGCAGGTTATAGGCATCACGCTTCGTTACGGAATTTAACTTCCTGCTATCGAGAGAAAAACGTGGCTCACCGTTTTTCTTGGTAACTAGCAATACAGGCGACGACCAGGCACTTTCGCAGGGTTCGACTACATCTAGAGACAACATCTCATCTACCTGCTCAACCAATATTCGTTGTTTTTCCGGCGACATACGGTAATACCTTTGACGGATTGGTTGAGCATCACCGGTATCAATATGATGCGTTATTAAAGTTGTTTTACCTAGACCCTTGCGTTCAAAAGAAATGTCTTTATATTGTTCTACAATATTGTCTGTAATTAACCTTTCTGAAAGACTTAACTCTTCATAACCATGAATAAATTTGTCACTCTCAGGAACCGAAACAGAATTAACCGTGCCGAAAGAAATACTACCTAAATACTTAGGACATAAACTAAATTTTCTCCAAAAATCTATACCTAAGATTAAACTATTTTCTACACCTGGTACTACATATATCTTCATAATGTGAAACTGATTTTCAAAATTAATTGGTATATCAATATAACCTATACTATGTAAACACTGGCCTCCCGCTGCAGTAACAGATATACGTTGGTCTTTGACCAATTTGTAACCTCGCTTAACCAATACTTCATGGGCATTGTTACCTAAAATAGTAACTGCGGAACCAGAGTCTAAAAGGCCTGAGAAATTAACATCACCAATTTTAATTGTGACATAAGGTCGTGTATCATTGAGTGGTTTATTATGAATTGTGGCAGTTTTATAAGACTTAAAGAAAACACTAATTGTGTGTAACCAATTAAGCCAATCAGTTTTATCAAAATTATTTGTTCCACTCCCACAATTCAAGCTGTCTAGTTTTTTGAATTACTAGATTTATTTTTATTACAATCTGGGCATTGAGGAGTTTTTACATCCTTATGTCCACAAACAAAACAAAAAATTTCACTTTTATTTGCTGTACATTGTCGCAAATTATGAGTGTTTACACGACACCGAGGACAATAAAGTGTTTTAAGAACACCCATAGCATGTAAATAATTTTGATTACTGTTTGTTTTATTAGGATAAGTGTTATTATAATTTTTATTAGTAGTATAGTTATTAGATTTAGTAAATTTTGTAAATGTATAACGTTGATTAAAATTATTCCTATTATTATTAAATAAAGATTTATTAAATGTATTTTTATTATTATTATAATACGCAAACTCAGGAGCCAAGGTATCTGGTGTCGGACCATAAGGTTCATGGAAATTTGATAGACGTGCTTGAATATTTTCATAATTACGACATAATGCGCGCAAGCCGTCAATTGTATTTATTTCAGTTGCTGAAGCCAAAGTACTAGCATAGCATGGACGGATGTTGTGTAAAATAATTTCTAGTTTGTCATCCTCAGATAAAGTTTTCGACAACCGTGAAAACAACCCAGACATGACTGACAGATAAATTGTAATATTCTCTGATTCTCCCTGCGTCCTTGCACGAATCTCGGAAAGCAGTCTATAATCATAATCAGACTGGTCGAAATCCTGCTTTAAGAGCACTACAAGTTCGCTCCAGTCAGACACCAAACCCCTCACGCTTCTGAACCAGTGCAACGCATCTCCTGTGAACATCTCGGTAGCGTAAGAAAGTACCTTGTGGCCGGAAATATTTCTAGCTTCGCAAAATTCTGTAACACGCTGTATAAAAGACCGGACACAAGACTTGCCGTCATATTTCAGCTTACTTAATTCGCTAGACCCGCCACGGTCACATGTAACTGAAATGTTCATAGGTAATGCTGAAGCAGGAACATCACTAATACACGCGGAAACCAAAGGATCCACTCCCTTATCCTTAACAGACTTAAACAATTCGGAGCATGTTCGAAATTGTACCACGTAAGCATCGTATTGGTCTTTTGTTTCTTTATTGCAAACAATACGATTGATTCTATGATATAAATGATTTAACAAGTTTTGTGTTCGCAATAAAGTATTTCTATCAATATCAGAACGTAAAAATGAATCTATCTTAGAAAGAACTTCTCCGACACCTTTTAAATCTTCGGAAGGCTCTAATGGACTTTCTAAAATATCCTCTGATGGAAAAACGGGTCCTAATTTAGAAATTTGCTTACGCAAGTCCTGTACAGTTGAAGTAGGAACTGCACCTCTAATTAGTACCTCATATTCTAATTCGGACTTTTGAAGCGATAAAAACTTTACGGGAAAAGCCATCTCTTTATAATTAAAAAAAAATGTGATGAACAAATATTTTACAACGAAAGAAAAATACTAAAAAAAAATGTGGGTATATAGAAAAAAAAATACTCCGTCCGTTACAATTGCAATGAATATGTGAAAGTGAGTGATATGCACAATTACAAAATATAAAGCATAGAATGATGCTATGATATGATGCTAATGCTAATAATAGTGAAAAAAGCACTAAATAAATACAAAAAAAATATAAAGCATCTACGAAAAAACAAAGAAAATTAAAATAACAAAACGCACACAACACAACACACAACTACTTACTACGAAAGCAAATTATCAGCCCATACAATACCACGTTAAGGCGCCAGTGTCGCAACTACGGGTTGTGTTGTAAAGAAAACAACCGGCTAGCGTACACAAATTTATTGGGGGGGGTCAAAAGGCCCGACTGATAACTTGCCTACGCAGAGACAGACTCCCCTGGTTTGCCGAAGATGGATGGCGGTCGGCTCGGTGACACTCCTCAGGCGGAAACCAGTCCCCAGCAGGCGTGACGGTGGCGTAGCAAAGCGGCAGCGAGTCAAAACGTGACCGCACCGATGTTGGAAACCCAACCTTGATCCCTGGAATCACGTACAACGTTCCGGCATCAGTTACAATTCCGTGTAGTCCCGAGCCATTGTGATCACTAAGCCAAGCAAACCCTACAGAAAAGCCTGTATGTAAAAAGTAGTGGGTGAAGTGGCGGCGATCACAATCGGACGGAGTTTACAATGCAAAGCTTACATTACTACGACAATAGAAAAATACACACACTAAACCAACAAAATACTATAGCCTAAAACTACTATAATTACTATCGCAAAACGAAAGTAATAAAAATTAGGTCGATAGATAATATAAAATATAGACGGTGGATTTGAAAACTTATTATTGCTTTAGTTAAATATATCTAATAAAAGCGTAATGAAATGATATGGCAAATGAAATATTTATGCTAAAACACACATATTCACAGCGGTAATCAATTATTAAGAAAAACTATTCTGACAAAGAAAACTATCGTTTTAAAATTATAATATTTGTTCATCACTTACCCTTTTCGGGGAGATAAATACACTCACAACAAAATGCACGCAACCAGCGTATTATAAAACTTGTGAATATTGTAAAAGTGCAATTGATTTTGATAATCTAAATTATTATAAAATTCTCTAAGAGAGGAACGACGATGGACTTGCTCAATGGCTAGCTATTCGAGGTCTGCGGCGGCAGCGCCCGCGCAGCTACTCGGAGATCATCGTATCACGGCCGGTTCCGAAACAAAAGACATACTTACTGGTACAGAAGACCACACATCAAAATAGACAAGTTGTGTTGTATTTAAGTTTTGTTAAGAAAGTTTGAATAAATTTTGGCTTGCGCGTGTTTTAGTAATAGACAATTAGAATATTTAGTATAGGTTTAGTTATAGTTTAATTATATTATAAGGTTAATTAGTGTGTATTTTATTGATAATTATGTAAAATTTATAAATAATTCTATTATTATGAATATGTAATTAAAATAATACTTGCAACGTTACAACTTTTAAGAAGAGTTTTAATATTGTCTGAGACATAAATCTTTGTTCACATGTGAGTAACATTAATCACTCTAAAGTCACCTTGACCTTACTTTTTTACGCGAAGTAGGTAACAGATGACTTCAACCAACCGTATGTCAGATGGAAATTGAAATTCAAAAGCGTCTAATGTACTAGCCACCTCGATTTTGCTGGCTCATAATGTGATTGAGTACACTAAGCGACACTGTTTAGCTATCTCTATTTTACTCTGGTCGGGTAGGCGAGTTGTAATATATGCGGTAATGAATGTGTCAATACGAATATTTATGATATTACGAATGAAGGGCGACTCAATAAATGGATGAGCTAGCTGAACAGGTCCTAAAGAAAAGGAAAAGGTTAAATTTCACTTAGGACCCCACAGCTACAGTTGTCTATTTTTAATTTACAGACGAAGCAGAGCTACCCTCAACTGTTTATATTTATTCAACAAATTTTCCACCATAGGTATTTCATAATCATAATTATAGTTCACAGTCTATTGAAAAAAATATATAGTTTGTGGAAGCATGATCTACCGTCTCGTCTGTACGTTTATAGTTTTAAGTATACCTTATGTAGAAACCACATGCTAGTTTAAGATCTTTTTGTTGCCGAATCATGCCTATCAGGGGGTTCTTACTATCACCATTTATATTTTTGGCGAGTCTCGAGAAGGTCTCGAAATTTGGAACAATACGAAGAGACAGCTCAAGCAACAGAACTGTAAGCTTAAATGATAATTGGCTATCTGTGATGTCTAACTAAATATGTGGGTAGTTGTGGAATAGACAATAAAGGTATACGCCGTAATGGCGGTGACGGCTCGGTTGAGTCAGTCGTGTTCCGACCGCCGGACCGAGCGGACGTTTGCCACCACAGTGTACAGTGAATCATAGAGTGACTTAGTGTTAAAGCACAAACCTCTCCGGACACTCCGGAAGACCCCACACTACCAATTTAAAATATAAATGACTTAAAACCAGACTTATTGACTATAATCTTAATCATCGCATACACCATTGAAGCGATCACCCATACAATTACAAAATAACAACGTTTGAATTTTTATTACAGAATAACATAAAAGTAACGAGACGGATTTGAATGAAATGGGGCTATGGGGAAATGGATCGTAATTGTGTGGTAATGGAAAGTCTGTGCAGACAATGTCGCGGGCGAACTTTGGGAGCTACATGGTTATACAGGATGAATTTTTCAAGTGGGCGTGGTTGATCAAATGGTATGTTGCGGGTGAACTTTGGGAGCTACATGGTTATACAGGATGAATTTTTCAAGTGGGCGTGGTTGATCAAATGGTATGTTGCGGGTGAACTTTGGGAGCTACATGGTTATACAGCGTGAATTTTTCAAGTGGGCGTGAATGGTCAAATGGATAACTTACCGAGTGATAATTGATCAGTTATCGAGCGGGGTGAAAAATGTTTGAATTACAAAAATGACTATTAAACAATAGGGGTGAGTAAAAAAAGGGTGAAAATTTAGGGTTGTATGTATTTTTAATGCCATATTATAACAAAAAAAAATACGATAAATAAAAAATAAATGTTAGGGGTGGAAAACCCTTATCACTTAGGGGAAGGAATAATAGACAGTAGCCGATTCTGTGACCTACTGAATATACATATAAAATTTCATACAAATCGGTCAAACCGTTTTGGAGGAGTATGGTAACTAAATTTGTGACACGAGAATTTTATATATTAGATTTATTTACAGCAGGAATATAAGTTATAATTAATTGGTTACTTATGCCTGATGGTAAACACATACCGTAGCCTATTACTTTTGTAATATGCGTCACAAAATTAAATGCATTGCCACTAGACACGCTCAATTTAGCTCGTCAAGACGACATTAATAATCGAAGACAATGTCTTAACATGAATTTCGAAGCACTAAATTTATTTATTTTTATTTTTCATAATCTGAAATGTTTGAAAAATGACCTAGATGAAATTTTATATCTTGAACCAAAGGAAGGCGAAAGCTTTTCTTCGTAAAATTATGAACAGCTGGCCCTTCCGCCTCGAACGCCGACTAGAAATCATCTCTTGGGTGATTTGAATAACATGCTAGAAGACCCACCATGGTCTTCGCCGTCTCAAAAACCTGATGACCCTGAAAAGGTCATCTGTAGAAGGCCACCAACCGTAGCTAAGTCAAAACTACAAACGTTGCGTGAAATATTCACGATATACGAAATATTTACGCAGTGTGTACCCGGTGAAAAAGACCTCTCAGAATAACAGCTAGTGCTTGCTACGCCACTATTTCTCGGAAGCACAGCGAAGACTAAAATGTAACCTAATTATGTTTAATTTGGTCTAATAAGACTTGAGTTAATTCCGTAAATATTTCATTTACAACGTATAGAGCTCGCGAAAATCTAAAAGAACATAAGTAATCTAAAAGATAAATATATTTCTTTTTTGTCTATTTACAATTCGAGGAAGTGAATTGTGAGTTCTGTTTAGAGAAAAGTTCTTGTAATATAATATAGATGTAAACTGAGCATGTCATAAGCCAAGCCACTAAAGTCCATTGATTACGCGGGCTAGTTATCCTGTATCACTTTACCACACTTTTATAACTTATAACCAACTTTGTAGTTAGTAGAGAAACTACGAAACATCTGTTTCCCAGAAATATCTAGTTCATTTTATTTGCAAAATATATTTCGAAACTGGCAAGTATTTTATTTACTCTCGCAATGTTGAACTTGGTTAATTAGAGTGATCTTCGAGTTTAAAGCGCTTTAAAGGATGTCTCCGTTTTAAAAGTTTTCTTTGCGTCTCGGTCGCCATTTAATTTTTGCTGGGTAACTGAATAATGATGACTTTATAGCTGCCAATGTAAATATATTTGAGCTACTTATTTACAGCTAATTTAAACATCAGAGTTAAGGGTAAATCATCATATATAACTCAAAGGTGACCGACTGACTGACTGATATAGTGATCTATCAACCAACACACAGCCCAAACCATTGGACAGATCGGGCTGAAATTTGTCATGCAGGTAGATGTTATGACGTAGGGATGCCTAAGAAAGGATTTTTGGAAATTCCAACCCTAAGGGGGTAAAATGTCCACGCGGACGAAGTCGCGGGCAGAAGCTAGTTTAATACATAAAAGTTACTTAATAAAAACTACTATAAAAATAGTTACTTAGTAAAAATCTACTTAATAGATTTTAATGAAACTCTACAATAATATAGCTCATACGTTAGAATAACATAACAAAGCTGTAATTAACCAACATATACGCGAGCAAAGCTGCGAGTGACCACTAGTATGTCACCTTTTAGCTATGGCGTCATGTTGAGAATTTTAGTGAGAATGTTGTTAACACCATTGATTTGACAGGACTTTTATAACATGGAGGTGCCGAGTCCTAGCACCAACCAAAGCGAGTACAAAGCTCGTACTCCCTAGAGTTCGAGCCCCAGAAGCTTTGAGTCTAATTCAAGTAACCGAACCACTAGACTAGAGGCGGTAAATGTGTAACATTTTATATTTTTAGGAAAATTATTTTAAGATACCTAAAATATAGACACAGGTTTGTTTATTAAACAGAACGTGCACCGCCGACATATTGTTGCGTAACTTGGTAACTTACCCGCATACGCGATAACTTAACCTAACATAACTACCGCTTAACCGCTTAACATCCACGTTTTCCGCCCAAAAACTTGTATAATCTCCTCCAGAAATTGTGTTCAACATTGCTTTTTGCTTATATGACTTTTGAAAGTCGCATATTTTATTCAAATAAGTCTAAGGTACGAAAAAGGCACTTTGAAAGTCATTCCCGTTTTATGGGCAAGGGTATTGGGTAAAATTTAGACTTTGGAAACAAATAATAATATAACTACAGTACGCAACTGATGTCTAAATGTACATTTTACAACGACTCATGTGTTTTACTTATGAATAGAAAGTTCTATCACTCTCCTAGTTTTGTAAAGTTATTTTTTTAATAGTATTAGGTGCACCAACGATCTAATAAAGATAGCAGGAAGCTGATCCGGGCAGCAAAGGACTGACACTGTTTCACGTGGTTTCATGGATCGGTAAAAGAAACCAATATTTTAAAATAATATAGGGATTGTATTAAAAATAATCACAATAACAATTAAATTTTCAACTTAAGTCTATCACATTATTTTGACAATATCAAAATCAAAACAATATTTCTTTTTAATCTCAATTAAATATAAATCTTAGTTGTCACTCCAAGCAGTCAGCAACAGTATGATCGAGTTTTAGTTCCTCGGCGAGGTGTATCAGTCTAACAGTGCATCTTTTATCTGACATTATAATGATCTGTGCAGGGGGCCTAGACAAGTGGCAAACGAAACAACATTTCTATCGAAACAAACGATAATAGCCCCCCATCCACTAGTATCCTTCGTGTGTATGGTGACGAAAGGATTGTTTTTCCTCTCAGACTGGCGAGGAATGATAAAGTCGCAGGAAAACATCTAGAGATGACATTTAGTTAGTGGCCTCGACGGTTTTATTTATCGCTACGATGTTTCTCTACAGTTCATCTATGAGGATAAGTCATACGAAATAAGCGCTAGTGGATGGAAGGCTAATTTTTGACTACGGTCGCCACAGAGCTTTCTCACTAAAACGTCAGTTTCATATAATAATATTATTTTCGTTAGACGTTCAACGCAATCGACTGGTCACTGGGCTAGGCCTTCAGGACACTATCCGGCAAATCGGCAGAATTTGCATTTGAAAAACGCACTAAATGCGCAGTGTGTGACAGAGTTGATGATGTACAACATTTGCTTATGGATTGTGTTAGAAATAAGAATGACAAAGCTTTGTTTCTGAAGGAATATAATTTAAATGCTTTGGATACACAGGTTTGACACTTTTTTGCTTTAATCTAAGGGTTTGATCCACAGTATTTTGTCAGATCATAAATCGGAGAGAGCAGTAAAGTTTTGCCTTTTAGTTGTGTTTTTATAATTCCTGTAATTTTAGCGAACTTTGAGTCTATTTAATTAAATCAATACCTGCGTAAATATTTTAGTGGTATTTGCAAAAAGTAACGAAAATCTACTTACTTTTAGTATCCATTTTTCAGTACAACTGTGAAAATTAAATAAATAGCTATTCGAAAATAAATAAAACCACGCGACCATAGAGCACATTTGATGTCCGACGCTTCTGCCGTGTCAATAGAAAAAATGCAATACAGTTTAAAATGTTTTTGATACCCAGAGTGATATATTTAAAATTCCATTCAATTTCGGGAAAATGTAATAAAATCTTGTCTGTTTTATTATTTTGATTTAAAATACCTATACATATTAAATTACATACTTGTGTTTTATTAAAAAAAATATAGCCTTTGATGCTGCCTATTAGAACCATTAACAGGTCAAAAAGTAGAGGCAAAATTTTATACGCCATGTTCGTGAGGTCTGGACCAGTATATTACTTTGAGAATAAATATTTTATTTTTATACAATCTAAATTCAAAATTTGAAAACACATTGGTACGTGGCGGGGATCGAACCAGTGCCTCCCGGGTGGGAGACGACGCTCTTACGCACTACGCCACCGACGATTTTTTTTTTAATTCATATGTAAGTACGTTTAATCGACGCTTTTACGGTGGAGGAAAACATCGTGAGGAAACCTGCACACACCTATGAACAAATTCTTAGGTTGTGTGTGAAGTCGACCAACCCGCATTTGGCCAGCGTGGTTGACTAAGACCTAATCGCCCCTAATGTGGGATAGGCTCGAGCCCCTCGGTGGGGACATTATATGAGCTGTTGATGTGATACAAACTAAATGCTTGAATTTAAATTATCTAAATGCGAGTACCTATGTATTCTTTTCACCTTTTCCCCATATGCAATAGACAGTTTGATCATTTATTTGCACTGTTTGATTTCGTTGTAAATGTAAATTGAAATTAATGAAATATTTTGTTTTATTAATTTATAAAATTTGAAAGACCTATAGTAGCATTTCGACATAGAAGCAGTTTGTTAATGCATATACTATATATAGACCATGGTGCGTAGAAATTAAGACATAAAGTTTATAACTGAATTGGGCCAAAACCGAACTCGCGATTTGATTTAGATTGTAATTTATTTGATTTTGACTTGAAAATAAACTTACGCAGATCCATTGATCCGTGACTCGTTCAAGTCTTGTCACGTACATTTTTTCCTTTCCTCTTTAAAGTTCCATAGTAATGCTGGTAGGCGCGCCTATTACCAATTCTATTACGTCATCATTTGAAAAGGAAATAAATAACTAATTATATATTAGTATATATAATTAGTTATTTATTTCCTTTAAAGAAGAAACTTTAAACGCTGCCCTAAATAACTATTCTACGCGGAAAACGACTTTTCCGCGTAGAATAGTTATTTAGGGCAGCGTTTAAAGTTTCTTCTTTAAACCCAATGTTCATCGATTTTACTTTAAAAAATGACGGATTTCATACAATTTTCCATCTCTTATTTTATCCCCTTAGAGATTGTGTAATACTCGATTTCAACTGGTTGTATTTTCCTTTCCTAAATGGGTATATATGAAGTGAAACAACAATTTGATGGTTTGGCAGTACAATGTTTATTTAGGGTGGACAATATTCTGTTTGTTGCACTAGAAAAGTTATTTACTTACAATTTACATATTCCAAATAATATACCTTTGTGAGAATTCTCTTCCTTGAAAATACCTAGTTTACACAAGTTAGATTTCCAAATTGATCTTACAACTCCAAACTCTGGTTCTGCGCAGGTTTCACTACCCGGCGACTATATTTGTAATGGAAATTTGGGTCTCTAAACCCGTACCGACGACCCTGAAGATGTGTCATAATAAAACAACATCAATAAATGTTACACTACTCATTATAAAACCCCAAGAGGGAGTTGGAACCACAATTTGTCCAAAAACTAATATAAAACAACGGCAAATCTTTGAGCAATTACGAAACCCGACCAACAGTACTTAGAATATGATATCTCGAGATGTAAATTATTCATAATTTAAACAAATAGATCATTCATTGCCTAAACTTTCGAACCTGACAAAATATAATTACCTTAGTAGGTAGTCAGGCAATTTTTACAAGATGAGGCGGTTTTTTACAACCGAATTTACTAATTTACTGTAACACAAAATCAAGGCAATCACAGAATTTACCTTTAACTTTCAGAATAATTGAAAAACGATAAGAGTTTTATAGTTACCTTTCGGGTGAATTATTAACTCCTTAACGGTTATTTATCCGTTCCAGGATATTATGTAAATACGGAATTATCTTCCTTCCAAATTAGAAAATAGTTCTCCTTCGTTAATATAATCCTCGCATATGTTAATATCACGAAGATTTTTATTGTTTCTCCAAAATAAATTCAGCCTTGAATTTGAAATTCGAAATGCGAATGAATAATCTGACAAGCAAAAACAAACGTCCCTGATTGGTCGGCCTACCTATGGTTTTTTTAACGTCTGAGGCAAAGGAAAGTGAGTCCATACATCCGAATGAACGAAAAATTCTTGTCAACACGAATTTTTGCGAATAACTACTTTGAATGAATTTTGAACAACTAATATGATCCCCGTAAGCCTAACGTCACCTAAAAAATGACGAGACTATAGAAAACGCTCTAACGCGCCCCAATTCAAAAACAAAGTGTAAAAAGTCCATACAGACGACCATAATCTCTAATATCGAACTGAAACATGATACAACTTACCAAGACAAGAAACTTTCGTCTGAACTATTTCTTTTTTTTTTTTTTTTTTTATAAGTCGCTGGGTATAGAATTTATCACTTTGCCTAAATGTCAAACTTAATGCGAAACGGAACGTAATGTCACTTGTCAGATGACGATGTTGACTTTGAAAAGTTGATAAATAAACAATGCTACAATTGAATTTACAAAAATCCTGAAAAACGTCATTCTTAATTTCTAACTAAGTAGCTAAATTCCAATTTTTATCGATTTAGCTTCAAAACTGACGGATTTCCATACAAACTTTTCACCCCCTTTTCACCACCTTAGAGGGTAAATTTCCAAAAATCCTTTCTTAGTGCACCGCTAGACCTCATAAGGAACCTACGTGCCAAATTTGGAATCTCTAGACCCAGCGGTTTGGGCTGTGCGTTGATATGTCAGTCAGTCAATCAGTCAGTCTGTCTTCATTTTTATGTATATAGATAGCCATATCGTTTAACAAGCCGTATTACAAAAAGGCGCGCCGGATTGTAAAACCGCCGTTATGTAATGCGGCTAACTAACGTTCAGCCGGATTACAATTAGACTGAAATAAAGTACGCCGTATTGTATGAGCACTTCGTCAGTCAAAGCGGCGTACTAAGGTGGAGCACAAATACAAACGGGCGCATCTTTTGTAAATATGAAAATTTAAGTCCCATTTATCACCACAAGTAGTGCTGTGTGATCATAATAACAATAATTGACTTTAATTATATTATGAATGAATATTTTATTAAACTTTATGTAAAAGACATGAACTGTCGAACGAGAACCATGTATTCTGCTCACCATTATGACATTTTTATTCCTTTAGACTATACCTGCGAAATTGATAGTTACAATTTTATTGAAGGTCAAAGTCATATTTTTTTTTTAAATATACACAATTTTTTCTCTAATGTAGAAACAAATATAATTGAAAAACAAAAAAAATAAGTTATCCTGCTAATATTTTTTTAATGACTAAGAGAATGAATTAAACTTGAATTGTCACTTCAATAAAATGTAAGTTCAATATAATTTATCGGCATTGTAAAAGTGAATTCTGTCTGCACTTGTAATTGTCATGTTTATAAGAAGGATGCTGCATGTATTGTTAGGTGAAAATAGTTATAAGCATGATGTTAGTGTTGCAAATAAATAAATAAAAATAAAAAATTTAACTTAAGATTTTGCAAGCGATCATCAAATATGTTCAAATCTAAGGTTACAGCTTGGTGCATTATATTCACAAATATATTCATTAAAACTTTCTGTCCGATTTTCAATAATCCGCGACATGATCATTATCACGAAGCCCGTGAAGTTGAACTTGTCCGCTTATAAAAATTACACGACCTTATTCCCTTACTGATAAAAGTCATGTCTCGTCCTGGAACAGACAAAAAGTCCATCATCTGCGATGGCAGACTCCATTTAGCTTTACCTCGTATCTATGGTATGTCAAAATAATTGTTTTCATGATTATATAAACCACTTGAAACACTTTCATTACATAAGCTTTTAGTGAAACCGAATTGTAAATGAGTACAAACTTTTCCATCTTCGCTTGTATCATAAAAATTCGCTTATAAAAATGGTCGCATTAGTCGAAAAATACAATTAAACTTTGTTAATTGCCAAAGAGATTGAAAGCTTTCGCCTTCTAATCTACGAGAGAAGTAACTTTAGAATCTGCTACCTTACAAATTACCTCCGGATGTTTTAGTTGAAAAGTAAAAGTTATTGGGCTCGCCAAAAATTGTATTGTTCTTATGAAATTTTGAAGTGATTATGATTCACAAGTGAGAACTAAATGCTTTCTTTGTTGTTGAGTTTTGTTCGATTATTAATTTGTTAATACAACAGTTAATACAGTGTTAGAGAAGCATCAATGAAAAAGAAATTTTAGCTTAAACAAAGTTTTGAGATGGAATGTCTACGATTTAAATAATACCTAGGTACATTAAAAGGTCTTCAAAAAATATGTTTGATTAAAAAAACCGCTTTCAAAACTAAAAACGGAGAAATTGAAACTGTGTTTATAAAAGTCTATTTTTTATTTTAGGTCGGTCTTAAATACAAGTGACAACGTTTATTCTAAATATCGAGGCTGGCACCGACCTCAAAAACCATTTAGATCTTTATAAACACTTTCTTTCTTTCATTTATTCATTTTCGGGGGCGCTTTTTTATTAAAAAAAATATATTTTGCTTATGAGTGTTTTAAGTATAGAAATTTTCAGGATACTATCTCAAGATCTTTTAGACAAACAAGGAATAGAACTATTGCGATATCATCAACGTCAATTAAATAGGCATTATTAGGGATAACTCATGTCGAATAAATTTAAATGGGACCATGACAAGCAACAGCTTCCAAAGGTTGAAGGAATTTTCAAAATGAGTAACCCACTAAAGAGTTATGAGGTACCAAACATAAAAAAATACAGTCGAATTGAGAACCTTTTCCTTTTTTGAAGTCGGTATAATGCTAGTAAAGAGCCGGTATAACGGTCAACGCACATTTTTCAAACGCTGCAAAACTCGCGTTTACTGAAGGTCTCAACATATTATATCCGTACGCACCGTACGCCCTGTAAACAAATCAGAATATCCTTTGTTTTGTTTATTTCAGTATCAGCATACGCAGTACGCCCACATTTTATGACGTCATCAGCAGCGTCCTTCAATATTCGGATCCTTCCGCATTTGACAAATATACGTTCACCTTTAATAATAACTAGCTCATCAGCCCTCAGGTGAAGCGCTCATTTCCGGATCAAACTCCCTTGAAGACTACAATAGGTAGAGAGTCTGCCTCGTGGGAGAGGTTCGCCGGCTTAATCCTCTTGGTAGGTCCGACTTACAGGCCTTTATCTCACTTGGTAATTTGTAATGATAACGCCAATGATGGAAACATGCTTCATCCAGAACTTTCAAATACTAACGGGCTGACTATCATATTTGATGTTTCCAACACAATAGTGTTGTTAATATGATAAGTGGTGGTAGTTGGCCCAGAGGACTAAAATATAGAAGCCAAACCGAGTTTAACACGATGACAGTCCAGGCCAAATCGAATTAACTCTTACTGACGTCCATTAGCGCTTAATTTCTTTTTATAATGAAAACTTGTCGAATCATTTGATATTTATATACCTCAATATCTATCTAGCTTAGACGTCCTTGTAATATTTTTTAATGTAGCTGAGATGTTCATGAAAATAAAATACATTGATTTCGTTTACCCACTTGCGTCACATGTGATGCATGAACGTGGGATTGGGTATATAATAGTATCATATGTGATGCAGGGGCAGTTGACGTGTTAAATTAGTATTTCTTGGGTTAACTCCACCTGCGGACATAAGTAAGAAAAGTTATTCCCACCGCCACGGACTCTAACTGGAAACACTAGACGGTTAACGCAAGAACGGTTTTTTTAAAAGTTCACCGTCGGTTCTGCAAACATCTATCATAATCCACGACACCTCTTCGTCATAAAAATGGCATGAATCTATCAGCAGTTATATTTATTATTCAAATCAATACTGGTAAAATCTATGGACTTTCCGGAGAAACATTTAGTCGGCAAATTCGCCGAGTTTCGAATGTGAAACTTCACTAAAAGCCTAATGAAACTCCAAATTGAACTTGCCCTCTAAACACTGTTGACCTATAAGGTGCCTTTTCACACATTCATATTTGAATACCTTTATTTATTTTAATAAATTTATATTTAAGCGAACGTGTATAGGAGAGAAAAAAAGAATTTACTTGAAAAGAGTGGCAAAAATAACAATGAAAAACATGCATACTTTCCTCAAAATTCACAAATTTCCCCGAAGTCTTCCTAATTTGCAAGTTTAGGGTCAAATATTTTTAGCTTTAATACTATTTTGTTAATATTATTATAATCACGTTTCTAAGAAAATTTTATTACGAATGTACCAGAAATATTATTTTATCCCAAATTACTGTTAATCCAATTTTATATTCCAATGACGACTAATGCCGATAAAATATAAGGAAAAACTCGTCCTGATGTACGCACAGTGGCTTCCAATTGGGCTTACCGAATTTGTGCTCTGTCGATGAAGTATTTTTATACCCTTACTTTTTATTGGGAATTACTGAAATATTTTTTTTGAAACCTTATTCGTTTATTTTATAATTATAACACCCTGGCCACTATATATTTTTTTCCAATGTCATTCAACTTACTTCTTCCTAATGTCTTGTACTCTCTTTTACCCTGAGCTTTTACCATTATAACAATATCTTTTTTAACCGTAGATTGAGAATAGAGTATATACAAGTCATCAGCGTACACCTAAGCGAGATAACAATGTAATACAACATACTATAAACACAGATAATATACCTATAAATATAGCTACAACAATAGATTAAGTATGTATTGGCTTTTACAGCCAATTATACAACAATTCACCATTACTATAAACGAAATCACACAAATACTGCGTATTAGAATGATTAGATGGTTAAAACTGACATAAAATCACTTAAAATGATGAGAAATATCAAAGCACCACGCACTTGTCTGCCACCAAAGCAATGGTGGTAAACATTAAAATCCGATACGCAAACAGAGTAAAAAAAATGTTTTGTCCTGCTCTCCCGTATATATATCAGACATATAAGCTTTCTCACTCTAATAATTATTATTCTTTAGTAGCTCATCTATACTCTATTCTCAATCTACGTTTTTAACGCATACATTTTTTTTTTAAATTTATATTCGCTTTTACAACCTTCACATCAAAAATTTTGTCTCCTAACGAGTAAATTCGCCTCATTTCCAGGAACGAAGATTTTTATAAATTGAACTATTACAATAGAAAATCACGAGGACACTAAACATAAAAACATAAGTTAATAAAACAAAATGGTCCTTGGAGATGTATTTTAATATAGTGCTGCTGCATTATTTCAAATATTAACCAAATTAAATGTTTTAAAATTTGTAAGAACTAAATAAAATAAAACTGACATGATCACGATATTCATGAATTTAGTTAATTTGGAATAGACACAACTTGGTTTTTTTCTAGTCATGGAATAATTTTATTTTTGCGTTTACAAACGCGTAAATATTTTTAATACTTACTTACTATAAAAAATGCACTGCAAAAAATAAAATCGACATACCTTAGGCGGGAATCGAGCCCGCATCTTCCGTAATCCTGGCGGCTGCGTTGACCACTATGCCACCGAGACACTGCTTTCGCTGTCGAAATATGTCAGTGCTTGGTTCTTATGTTTTATGGTAAACATTGTTTCATCAAATCTTTTTGAAATTTGCACTTCTTAAAAACCCGAACGAAATATTGCGATTGGCTTGCGTGCACGTCGACACGTTAAGGATAAATGAGAAAGTCAAGGGGAGACCACTCCCGATTTTTTTTTCTTGTACTTTATTTTTATTTACATTATCTCCATTATCTAAACTTGTTTATTATGGAAAACTTCTCGAACAAACAAAAAGTAAATAAATAAATTAGGGAGGAACCAGTTGACCAAACGAGTGCCGATTAAAAGTTTTGTGATAAAAACACCACGTCAGTCATAAAGATTCCCCCTAGAGTGCTGTTTAAATGAATATTCAGGGTTCGTTCTTAGTGGAAACTTGGGTCCCATAGTTCAGAAGAAATCTCATCAGTTGTGAGCCCTATAGGTGATTTGATTCAACTTTGTTCCCCGAAGGGCGTAAATGTAGGAAAACAGAAGTGGATAATGGTGAAACACCACGCAGTTTTGTCCCAATTTTCTTGAAGTGTATTTGTCGTATTCCCTTCAAATGTGCCTGAGATAAACTACAATTAGGTTTTATTCTTCGATACTTTCTTTTGAGTGAACGGGAATACAAATGGTTGAATTTAGAGGATGCGCGATTATTCTTTATCTTATCGGAAGTATTAGTGTTTCGTTTACGAAATCATACTTGGTTATGATAAACTACACAGTTAGGCACAACTTTATCATGGTATTGTTTCTATTTAATGTCATAAAAGAATATAATTATAAAACATTCATTTGTTTGAATTACAAGTGAAATAAAAAAATAACCTGAGTTTCACCTAAGCCACCCTTGGCACCACTATGTCGGGACGGGGGAAAAGGTCCCTTTCAGGGCCAGTGGAGCCTTGTTATCGATGGCAGCTGGGCTGCAAGACTAGCGGTCTGTTGTCCTGCTGGACAGCGGACATGATTGAACGGTGCACTGGTTGGGCCCATAAGGTCGGGCACATGGCTTCTCGGTGAAAAGCGAACTGTGCTATCGTAGTGTGCCTTGGCAGGATGCCCGGAGATAACTTTCAGTGGGTAGGGAACGCCTGTACCTTGAATCCTACATGCCCCTCCAGTTGTATCGTACTACAGGGATGATGCATAAATGCATTTGACCTCTCCGATAAAAAAGGGATACGTTAGTTTCATAATTTATATTATTTTCCTTAAAAGTTCGACGCAATCGCTAGGCCACTTGTATATGCACTTTAGTAGGATCGTTTAGTTCATATGGAAACGTTAAGCAATGAAACGCATGTTACTAGGAGAGTGATGGACTTGATTGTTGAGGGGAAGAGGAAGACCGCAGACATGAATGGATTTTATGAGAAGTGCTATGAAAGAAAAAGGCATAGATAGGTATGAGCCGAAAGTCAAAATACATGCACCGCCCGAAAATAATTTTGAAAAGGAAGATAAATTCAATGCATTTTTATTTTTTTCGCATCACATCACATAATGACATTACATAATGCGTTCTTATACTTTCATTATGAAGTTCATAGGTTTAAAATAACGTAAGTAAAAATATGTGGTATTAATAGTTAAGTTCTGTTCGTATGGAAAAGTGAGCCATTAACTACTGCAGCATTGATTACTTCGAGATCCGCAATCTTACTTAATTAGTTGAATCTCCGGCTTTACTATAAGTAGCTTCTAACACGTCTCGGGATTTCAAATTGAACTTTATTATAAACCTAGTGTCATAATTAGTTTACATCGAGACAGTCTAAAGATAGACTCGTATTTAGTAAATCACTTACGAAACAACGCTAAATATAAACTTATTATTAACAAGTTTCTCGTTGAGGTATGTTACACATTAATACTGGGGGTAGAGATTTTTTTAACAATTTTCATTTGATGTTAACATGATAATGCTAGTTAGATTTTTCTTTATGATAGAGGTCATAAATATAACTACCCCTGTCAGTGTGTGCGATGTATAAATTCGCATCAAGGGGTTGCTCCTGCTGTGGCGAGTAAACCGTTTCGTTGAAAAATGAAAAATCGGGAGTGGTCTCCCCTTGACTTTCTCGTATATCGGAAACGACTCAAAAGTTGATAGAAACCTTATATTTTTATGTCATACATGCATGTTAAATTTTGGTCACCCATCCGAGTACCGACCGCGCACTTGGTTACTCGACTTTCGTGATCAACGACTCAAAAGTTGATAGAAACCGTATATTTTGATGTCATACATGCATGTTCAATTTAATTGCAGTAAGTGAAAGCATACTGGAGTTATCGTGCTAACGCACAGACACTTAGACACACACACACAGACATAATTCCAAAAACGGTTTTTTTGGACTCAGGGAGGTCCAAAACGTGTAAATCGGTCAAAATCTCGTGGTCGAATTTTTTTACGATTACCAGACTCCCTCCATACTACGTATACGAGAAAGTAAAAAGTTCTATAATTGAACAGACTTTGCTAAGTACTTTTAAATAGTCAAAATCCTACCACTGTATCGAGATGAAATAATTATTTCATTTGAATAATTATTATGCTGAGACGGAGAAGAAACCGCGAAAGAAACTCCACAGCTTTCACAGATTTCAAAACATCATTACAGGTCAATAGATAACATCAATAACGGGTGTAAAAAGACCTTTGACAAAGCCGAGAACTACGTATTCCGATCACCATTAGGACCATTTTTTATTCTAGATTGTACCTGGGAAATTAATAGATATAAAGACATTGAAGTTCAAAATTAGTTAAATTTATTCTAAGATTTGTATGAATAATTAAATTGAAAAAAAATATTGCTTAATTTTTTTCCAAAGAAACACTACCAAATTTTTAAGTATATCATACAAAAAATATCTTTAAAACGTCAGCGCTAAATGTAACCACTCGATATCGGGGCCAAGCGAACGTCGCGCACGTCTCCAAGTTGCTAAGCACCGCGCGACTAGCGGCGCTGTATACATTGTGCGGTATTTATTGGAGTTTTATTAACATCAACAAATAATAGTACATTATTGCAAAGGCCGCGAAATAGGCAATTGCAGGTCGAGTATGAGTTTGAAGGCCGAGCCGCAGGCGAGGACTTCACTAATACGAGATAGGCAATTGCCATTTCGGCCGAGGCATATACATATAGTGCTTTTCTCAAAATAATGCCTGCATTATTTCCCTGGAAATAAAACATACTTTACCTTTGTCGCAAAGTATATATCATCTGGGGCTTTAATTAAAAATTGCTTCATGTTTTATTTTTGCCTTTGAATCCGGTCGATTGTCGTTTAAATCTGGTGAAGTACAATCTATCTCCATTTCACTCTCTGAACCGTCGGAACTCATCTTGATTATTAAATTTATAAATATATTACGTAAATAACAAATCAAGACGAATTTTCAGCTTTGCCGCCAATTTTCTATTTTTCACCAAGACAAACGCATTATGGCTATACAGCCACCGTGAACGCACTTTGTACTAAGCAAAGAGACTTTAGTATGCCAAGATTGATAAATGAGATCCAATCAAAGAGTATTTAATAACTCCAGCACGCCGTTTCATACAACATTGCTGGAGAGTTGTAGTGTTCCAAATTCAAAAATCGCTCCAGCAATGGATTTAGTTTTCTCCTCAGTTTTCTTTGTCCGTAAATTCGATACTCCGCGTGTTCTTTTTCAAAAATAATGACAATATTTCCATGCATGTTTGAGAAAAAATGTTTTTCGTAATGTTTTTTGTTTTGATATAATTCGGCTTTGTCTAGCACCCTGTACAAGTAAAATTACAGTCTTGCATGCGTAAGTTTTGGGCAGTTATTACTCCCACGGAATGAGGGTGGATGTTAAGCAGACGGCCAGTTATGGTGACAGATGAACGATGCCGAGGCATCTCTGTTTTATTCTAATACTACACCACTGAGGCGTAAAAACTTAGCCTGGCATTATGAACCACTGAATCACTAGCTTTGTTAGAACTACATAATTTATGGATAATTTAAAAATACCTACCAAATTGTATCATGTAACTGAATTATTTTTAAATGAAATGGCCTGAAAAACGTCTTATTATAAATTATTGATTAGTCTATTTAGCTAAAGCCGTAACCAAATCTACCAATCGAAATAAATATGTCAGATTGTCTTATTGACTAATTAGGAAGACGAAATTGTAGCTTGAAGCTTGCGCAATATAAATTAGTTCGTAAATTTTTAAACATAATACGTTAGCTATTAACATTTTGAAAATTTTAAAAATTAATGTAAATTACTAATTTTAGAGTGACTTATCATCTTAATAATATAAAAAAATATTTGGTAATTATTAGAAGTTTTAGCTCATGAATTGGAAATTATTTTCATTTCTGCCATATTGTCTATAGCTGCTTAGGTCGTAAAATTAACCAGTGAGTCAGGTTATGACCAATGCAATGAAAATGTGGACACTTACCGGAAGACTAATTCGAACATTTAATTATGCTTAGTGCGCTTATGCTTAATAAAGATACTTATGTTGGTATTTCGTAAAAGATAAAATACGTTTTAAGCACATTCGAATTTGTCTCAGGTACGTTATTGCCACAGTAAAAAGGCACACTTGCTTCACGCCAAATTGCAATGGACCATTGGACAATTACCTATATAGATGGATGCCTAAAGCCCACGTAAAAATTGTGAAGGAATTGAAACGAGCTCTCACTAAAGTTAAACATCTGAAGTCACTTATTAAATATAATTTAGCAGTAATGATGAATATTTTAAGAATGTTCGATTTTATTTCTAAATTGTTTAAAATAAGAAGTTTAGATCTCAATGTTTATGTTTGTTGTTGTTAACGTTTGATTTATTTGATAAAATATTTTGAAGGATTTTATATAATGCCAAAATACAAATCACCCATGCAGAATAATAGTCATGAATATGATGAATAGGAGGTGCTAGGCCCGTTGTCGGGGTTCAACTGACCGTAAAACAGTACTCTTCACACAGGAACAAACCGCTTTGTTTCGGTATGAAGAGGAAAGCGATGTGGCTGGAGTACATTGAGAGCCTAACCTAACCCCTAGTATTTTACACCTTTATTAGTAGTGGCAAAAAATTGCCACCTTAATTATTTTTTTTACTGACTATAGGAAAGCATTTAACCACTCTCTCACCTAGAAATAGCCTTTTAACTCTCACCTTGAAGGCACCCAAGTTATAAGTATCAGGGAAAACATCAGCAGGCAACAAGTTCCACTCCTTAGCTGTTCGTATTATAAAAGAGTTAGCAAATCGCTTTGTGCGTATGGTATGGACATGAATAACATAAAGGTGGTAATGTAACCTGCGTCTTGTGTCCCGTTAGTGAAATGGGGCTGGGGATGTGGAATTAATTCATGTAATTCCGTCGCACACTCTAAAAAGTGTATTCTATAAAATACCGATACACTAACTACTTTTTGACGATGGTCTCGGCCATCATCTTGATATTTAATTTGGTGCTTTTGAGATACGGTGATTTTAAGTATAAGTTTATAACTAGTTTTGTGTCCACATAAATATGTTGACCTATTAGATATAGTTGGACAAACTTTTCATCAAATCGGCAATCATTTTGCTAAGTGTAAACTATTTCTAATCCATTTTAATAAGTCACTCTAAATTCACTCTAAGCCTACATCGTGAAGTTTGCTCCTGAGTTTCAATCATCCCTCGGCTACTGTTCACGTAAGCTATACATGACGCGAACGCAAAATTCAAATGTTATTTTTAGCAGGTAATTAGAAGAGTGAATACAACAAATCCTTGACCACGACGACTCTGCCACGAATGTCCAATGGAGAGCAAGAAATAAGAAGAGTTATTACAAATATAAAATGAGATACTAGTATATTAAATTTTACTTTTGACCGGTTACACTATAATGTACCACCGTCGGAGAGCTTCTTCCTACCCGTGTATCAATTTATTAGGGGTCGGTGTATAATGCCTCTAAAGTGATAAAGTTTTGGTATAGTGTTATGGCCGGCCACCTGCCCGACACTAACGCTTCTTCAGAGAACAACACAGCCTCTTATTCTATCTCTAATTCAGTTCTCTAATTAAAATAAATCTGAAAAATGCCATAATGGACCTTAAAGTCACGGCTATAAGGCTTATAATCTCCAATTGACTACCATTTAGCTATTCATCGTCCGTAACACACAAAGTTTCGCTCCAGAAACGATTTTCACGTGTCAATCTCCGTTTGAAGAAAAATATGCGCTGCTTAGGGAAATAGTGTGCGGTAAGCACGTCTGCAAAGATTCTGCATGATAAGGTGTGTGCTTGATGTGTTGCTGCAAAATTGGCTCTCTTTCAAAATACAACTTTGTTGCTGGAAAGTTACGAACAATGCAGTGATTTTCATTTAGATAGAATATTCTTTATTGAACCCGTCATCTCAGACTGCTGACATGATCTGATCATATATCCTACTTTTTGGCTTTTGTTTGTTGTTTATCAGAAGGTTGCTACTGTTTGGGCTTGATGACACAAATATAGTCTACAATCTGTCACTGTTTTTAATGAACTGCATGTTCGATCGCTAGATGTGGCTTATGTGTCCAAATGATAACGAAGACTCTGCTCAATTCGTTTTGGAACTATGAGCGTCATTTCATGTAGGTATCTATAGATATTTTGTTGTATATCTCGCTTTTCAGACCTATATTGGACTATGTGCCATCAGTCTGAAACCCCAATACAGCATTTCTATTGACTTAATTCAAAGAATTTTCAGGAGAATTACTAAATATCTAAACATTAGAGCCACACGATATAAACAGGAAGCAGATCACAGCACATCCTCAATAGATCAATACTTAAAGACCAATACTTTCTTTATAAAATTATTAGAAGGTTGGTTAGACTCTCCGTTTCTTTTGGAAAATATAAATATAAAGTGCCCCCAGATAAGCTCATGTCTTAATTACGCGTTTTCCATACACCTACTAGAAAAATTAAATACAGGGTGACCATTCTAAATGGGTCAGTAGGGATAAGTAAGAAACTATGAGAGATAGCGACATCTGTTCTTAGGATCCATGGCGTCAATTTTAGATTTGATAATAATGTCATTAATATTTATTTGTATAATTGATCCCGTGAGTTTAAGGACCAAATTTGGCTATGAAATATTGTGTAAACATTCCACTGAAATACTCACAATTTAATTTTCAAAATGTCGTCATTAGCTCATCGACAACCTTCAATTATTATGGCTACCATTTTGAACATTTAGGTACTTAAATAAAATGAGTATCTTATATTTGTGAGTTACGACTCACATCATTAACAATAACAACGAAAACTCCTGCAGAATTAATAACATTGTTTACAGAGATTTTGACCAGGTTCGATAACCGGTTATTTATGTCAGTTTTAAAATTAATGCTATTATTATAAAATTTTAAATCAACACCATGGTTCCTTAGACCAGATTTCGCTCTATCATAGTTTCCCTACTGACCCATTTGGATTGATCAACCTGTAATAATAATAATATAATATATTATACTATATTTTTGTAATACATTTTTGTTTGGTTATTGTGATTTGTTTATTATAAGATTTTATATAATAGCTATTTTCAAATCCTCTGCTTCTTAATTCAAGAAGCAAAATAATATAATTGTCGATGTCTATATATAGTTTAGTTTCTTTTATATATTATTAATAAGTGTTAAGATTCTGTGGAAACTTTTTACTCGATTCGAACTTAATTGTTAATAATAGTTTAAATTGTAGAATAATTGTTTGCTTACTAAATGTACTAGGAATACAGAGTATCTCCTTTCAGAACCCCGGGATCAACACTACCCCTTTGTAGTGCTGTGTTTTGTAGTTGCGTAATTTCCAAACCGCTTACCATCACATCTTAAACAGAGAAGCACTATAGTTGTTGTTGCATAGACAATATTCTTATAATATTTTTGTACTGGATATTCCGAAGAATATACCTAGCATAAGTAATGATAACATAGGTGTAAGCTTAGACGGAAGCCGTCAAAGATTGGAAACAGGATACTTCGATCGAGAAAATCTGCAAGTAGATAATATAAGTTTTCACCTTGGGATTAAGGATATACCCGCTACTGAATGAAAGTTGTACATGTACATATTTATGATGAAAGATAATTCTACGTATTTGTTGTGCCATCATCTTAGGTGAGTGGTCAGTAATAATGTCAAGAGGTAAAAAAATTGGTGTAACGAACCCAAACATTGTGTCATGAACACAAACATTTTGTGCTCAATCTTTCACATTTATTTATAAAAATATCTAAATAATAGTAAACGTTTTGTACGTGAGATTCTTAATTTTTGCTAGATAAATTTATGAGATGAGCGTAGCTGTCGAATTAAAGACTAGACTGGTACATGGAATATAATTATTATTGTTTTATAGACGGCCACAGAACTATATTATTAACACTTAATTACCATGTCACAGCAATGCCAGTGCTTATACAGTAAAAGTTAATTTTATATTCAAATGTGTTTCATAACAAGGTACTAAAATGTTTTACTTTAATAAAATAAACTACTATTGAGGCGGACCATATCGATTGTTTTTTAACATTACAAGTTGCTGTAATTAGCAAGAGCATATAAACAAATTAAAAAAGTAGTTGAAATACCTAGCTGTTAGTCAAGAGGTGCGTTTTCCTTAAAAAATTGCAATTTCGTAGGTAAATTCATGTTGAAAAAAACAGCATAATTTAATTGAAATCGGCATAAAAAATTCTAGAAAAAATCTATTACCTTTTCTGGAACTACGAGAGAATAGTACCGCAGTTTAAAAGGACGTTAGACAACGTGACATCCCTTCCAGTTGCATTACAGTTGGAATACTAAAACATTCCGCATAGCGACGGATTCCTATTGCGGATCGTATAAAATCCCACTTATAGCACAAAGAGTTAGTTCGTCTGGATTCGAGGAAAGAATAAATTACGCCCGAGTGAGTCAAGATGGTGTCACGTGTAGGCTGCCGAAAAATTATTTTTTTTGTTTAAATGACGTGCTAATTAAGAGTATGGATCGAATTATCTCTTACATATGTCGTGAGCCAATCGTTTTCGGAGAAACAGTATTATTGGCGTATTTTAATGAGATTGCTAAAGCTAGAAAGTCATCTAAATTATGGGCTATATTCCATGCTGAAATGTTCAGTTTGTGTTAAAAAGCTATGGAAATTTAACTATTTTTTTTTAAACGATAATTGATTGGGTTCAAAAGCAAAAAATCGAAGATTTGTAGTGGCAAAAACATAAAGCAGTTTTTAATTAAAGCCCCAGATGATATATATTATATTTTGTTTATCGGGCGTCGGTGGCGTAGTGCGCAAAGGCGTTGTCTCCAAGCACCGGCTTGAACCCAGCTACGTACCAATGTGTTTTCAAATTTTGAATTCATATGTACGTTTAATCGACGCTTTTACGGTGAAGTAAAACATTGTAAGGAAACCTGCGCACACCTATGAAGAAATTCTTAGGTTGTGTGTGAAGTCGACCAACCCGCACTTAGCCAGCGTGGTTGACTAAGGCCTAATCGCCCCTAATGTGGGGTAGGCTCGAGCCCCTCGGTGGGGACATTATATGAGCTGTTGATGATGATGATGATGATGATACATATTTAGCGACAAAGGTATGTTTTATTTCCCTGCATTCTTTTGAGAAAAACACTATATATGCCTTGGCGGAAATGGCAATTGCCTGTCTCTTGAAGTCCTCGCCTACTACGGCTCGGTCTTCAAACTCATACTTGACCTGCAATTGCCTGTTTCACGGCCTTTGCAATATACTATTCTTTCTATTCTATAGATAATTACTATAGAATAGAAAGAAAAATCTATTATATTTTCCGTCCTTTATCATTTTCAGTCTACGTAAATTAGTGCCACTGCGTAACAAAATATTGTAAATTATTTAAGCTAAACGAAAGTAATAATTCTTAAATAGTAATTAGTATTTAGTTGTCCATAACATATTTCATTTATCATGGCAATCAGTCGGACAGAGTTATTAATAAAAACACAAAAACATATAATAAACGAAAACGATTAATAACTACGTCGTGGGTGCTGGGTTAATTACAAATGTACGCACGTTATTGATTTACGTATTCACTGAAATATAAAGAAATAATAACAATGTAATAAAGACATAAATAAGGTTTATATGACTCCGTCTTGGTGGAGTGGTCAAATAAGCTGCCTACACATCAAGCGGTCCGGGTTCGAGTCCTGGTAGCGGCAAACAGTGGGCGTCTCTCAATTGAAATGAATGGTTGTGTCTAAAGCTGCCGCCAACGGGGCCTGGTCATCTCATGTTTACTTGTTTGATGTAAACGTAGGTCTTATAGTTAGTTGTTATCTTTAGATGGACAGTTGTATGACACATGCAATTAATAGGATAATTTTATTCGTGAATAATATTGTGTAAATAACTAATGCATTATTAGATTTTTTTTATACCACACATTGTATTATTTTATCATTGTTAACCGAAGGATCTTAAATGAATGCTTAGCACCTAAATTGAAAGGAATGTCTGAAAGTACATAGGTACTTACAGACATTCCTTTCAATTTAGGTAAAGTAAAGTAAGCTAACAATAACATAAAATGGTGGTGGGTATCAAAATTTAAATTACTTAGTTCATTAATATAATTTATGATTAATTGAATTATATAGAAAAGCTTTCACAACATCCAAATGCGTGGGAGTAATAACTACCCAAAAACGCATGTAAAACTGTAACTTAAATTAGATTGATAATTATTTATTGACTTGTATTGATGTTTTCAAATAATTACGAAATTGTAACCTGTGGAGTTTCTTTCGCCATTTCTTCTCCATCTCAGCACAATAATTATTATTTCATCCAGAAATGGCGGTAGGGTTTTGACGATGTAAAAGGACTTAGCAAAGTCCATTTGAATAAAGAACTATTTCATTTCATTTCAAAGCGGGATTCATACGTATTAAAACCACACATTCAGTAACATTACAGTGACAAAAAGTAGGCAACCACTGCTTGACTACTTATTTTCGTGTGAATAGCGTCATCTGCAACATCATTCTGCAACATCTTACTGTTAGATTGTGGTCACTATAAAATCGCGAAAACAAACGACAACGCATCCACTTCGACATGTGGATGCGATATCATTTGTTTTTGCAAGTGCGCGGTGTTGCTGGCGTTTGCTTCGTGGTTGCGTAGGGTACCTAATATGTGGTCTTTGTGATTTTTATTAGACTATGCTTAGATTAAAGCAAAAAAAACTATAATATTCATAGAAATAAACTGCCGCGGACGTGTTGTCGTTTTGATATATGTGATTTGTGGTTGTGTGCGGTTGTGGTACGTGGGAAAGACCAAAATTGTCATGAATTATTTTTTTGTGAATATTAGGCTCACTATGTTTATTTTTTCTTGAATTATTTAATCCTGAGTTATATTCATGCATACTTGACATAGAATTCCATTGATCTAATGCCAGAAAATGTCTTTGAAATCTCAAAAGTCACCGATGATTTTTTTCCAATTCGATAATTATAATTTATATGCACTTGAACAAAAAACCTCTTTAAGCATAACTCAATTTAGATAAAATCTAAAATAACTATAAACACACTGCACGGATTAATAGAAAAATAGATTTTATTACTCCTCCCGCTCTTATTCATCTAAAACCAAAGAGAAGCCTTCAGTGAAACAAGTAAAACCTAATTATCTACCAGATAATAAG
Source organism: Elophila nymphaeata (assembly GCA_955850985.1). NCBI lineage: Eukaryota > Metazoa > Arthropoda > Insecta > Lepidoptera > Crambidae > Elophila > Elophila nymphaeata. The sequence goes on from OY039080.1 coordinate 10,358,356, forward strand.
GTTCTATTCTGCTTGTTAAAATCCGGTGTACGAATGCATTTCTTATCACATTTCAAAGACTTAGCTAGTGTACAAAAGCTGTGATAATCAGAGCATCTGGTGCTTGCATTAAACCCTGTCTAGACACAAACGGTCTTGATTCACTATTATTAAGCTTAATGTCTTTCAGTATATTTTCTAAAAAAGGATTTCCTAGAATCATAAATCTTTTTTGTATCAATTACTATCTCGAGAAATTTGAACCGTGTCGCAGATTGAAGACAAAATAGTTTGTCCCGAAGCTCTTAATTAGTTTTAGTTCAAACTGAAATGTAACAGAGGAAAAAGTGATAAATATAGAACCTTTTGAAAAAAAACTAAAATTTTTAACATTTATTTATTTAAGCTTTTTTGTACACAGAATAAAATACAAATGGCTTACTTAATGCCATAAGGCATTCTCTTCCAATCAACCGGAAAGCTGGGTACAGAAATAATAATCAGCGGTACGGAAAGTGATTACCATTATGTGAAAGTTAATAAAAATAAAGCTACGAAACAAAAATACATTATATAATGTATGTTAATATTATAAACATTTTTCTAATAAACAATACACATAATAATAATACATATTATGTCTTCCTGTTAGTTGCCATTTTCATACTACCCCTTATTTTTTATTTTCGGGGAGGTCAAATGCATTTACGCATCGTCAATGCTACTACAATTCACTTTTCCTTTTAAAGTCGTAATAATTAAAATTTATTCCACAAAACCTATTCTAAGTTTTAAGCACCTATTACTGGACTAAAGGCTACTTATATAAAAGCATAATCTTGCCGGAAAGTTTTGAACTGAAGATATTAGTGCATTTCTTCACATCGGAGTGCAGAAGCAACGTGCCGTAATAATCTCACGCAGCTGTTGGCAGACTGAATTCAGACCAACCGGAATAAGAATAATACTCCAATTCTGTCACATAAAACTATTTCATCTGAAAATAAGCCAACTGGACGTATTTACTTGCTCTTCTTGCTTTTGCTATTGTAGGTTTCCTGGAATGATGATATATGTAGACGTGAAATAGACATCCATTTGTAATTTTATGTTCCTTGTTATATTCCTTGAGACTACGAAAGACTTAGGGCAAGGTGGATTAGCTGCTTGAACTTGTAGCGTCTGAACTACTGTACCTTAGAGCGTAGGCGTTTGTTGAACGTATGCGCAGCGGTGATGCCGACGTGTGCGTTGCGTTGGCGCGGCGTTTCCTTAGGGTCTAGACAAGTGGCCAATCGATTGCGTTGAACGCTTAACGAAAAGGATTTTATGTATGACACTGACATAATACTGAGAAAAGTCCATGGCGACTGTCATGTCAAATGTTAGGGCTGACGTTGTTACTCGTAGAAACGATTGGAATCGTTTGCCACTTGTCTAGGCCCTAAAATTGAACGTTGCGCTAGCGTCGCTATGGACAGTGAAATAATACTACATTTATCAACAACTTACAAACTCCATAGTAAATTGAATTTTAGGGTTTATGGAGTTAAGATGGTTAAGAAATGCTAAAACCATATCGGTTGGTAATATTGTGAAAGTGTGATCTACATACCGTTTGTAAAAGCGTGGTTTTATAGGTGCTGTGCTAAGAGCTCTTTCTTCGAAATGTTTCATGAAGATATCAGCAACAACGGGGGACACGGATAACACGCGAGTTAAATCCGTAAAAGTTGTTTTATTTATAATGTGTAGTGCTCGCGCAAATCTAAGAGAACATTATCGTTATGTTACCTCAATTTTTTACATATTTAGTGGCTAAAAATACCTAGTATATTTTTCAAAAAAAATTGGCAATGTATTGCCATTATAATGTTTGTATTTCATCTGAAAGATAGCTCCATACTGCATTTTAGTAAAATTGCCCCTTAAGATTCTCCTCGCTTTACAAAACTATATTACGTCTAAATTTAAATACCCCTCTGTAGCGATTTTGATCAAGAATTATTATTCCTATCATCATCATCAACAGCACATATAATGTCTCCACTGAGGGACTCAAGCCTACCCCACATTAGGGGCGATTAGGCCTTAGTCAACCACGCTGGCCAAGTGCGGGTTGGTCGACTTCACTCACAATCTAAGAATTACTTCATAGGTGTGGGCAGGTTTCCTCGCGATGTTTTCCTTCACCGTTAAAGCGTCAATTAAAGGAAATGAATTCAAATTTGGAAAACACATTGGTACGTGGCAAGGTTCGAACTGGTGCCTCCCGGGTGGGAGACAACGCTCTTACGCACTACGCCATCGACGCTTTTACGCCTGGTGACTCGCTGTCTTAAAAATGTCGAAACACGATAGCGTTTTAATAATATTGTAATGACGACTGAATTTAATAAGATCCCTACGATCCAAAAAAACCCTACCAATAGAATAGTAAAAGTATTTCGATTGCTACTTACTATGTTTATACAGTACGTTTCTAGAACTAGAAATATTTATCCGTAGGGGCTACGAACAAAATCAAACAGATTTCGACCCCATAGGAATCAAACCTGTTATCTAATTCCTATGCAAGCAAACTAGACGCGGGTAACGCTTAATAAAGAGATAGCAAGTAAGTACAAATGGCTTCATATAATTCTCAAGCCATTTGACTATGTTTATAGATCGTTATTATTTAAATTACCGTCATATATAATATAATAAAGCTCTCGGGTTCAAGCGACCCTTGAATCTAATTATTCATTTAATTTGTAGGTGTAAACAACGCGGTATTATTAATATTGGCACAAAATTTAAACTTATGCAAATAGACCCACATAAATACAGACTCTCTTAATAGTGGAATTTGCATTTGACTGCTTCATACAGCAGTTATCCCGGTCCGGAAATTCGAGGCAGCGGTCTACGCGGCTTGTTTATATATCTCGGATGAATATGACACCAATTTTCAAATGTTGTAAGGAAACTTTACAGGTTTCTTGTACTATAATTTACTACTATTAGCTGTAACATAACTACTGAGCCATGTGATGCCGGCAGAGTAGAAAGCATCACTCCATATCCTGAATCGGTGTCGTAAAAGGTGACTAATGGATTAGCAAAGGGGTATTGATCACCTTATACTCCGTCCACCAATCCGCATTGGACAAGCGTGGTGGACGGCTGCCTAAACCTCCTTTGATGATAAGGGACGGTTTTGTGTGCAGCAGCAGTGGGTAGAATTATAAAGGCTGTCATGATGAATTCACTATTAATATATTTCAACCACCTTGGTCTAGTGGTTCTTCCACCAGCATTAGATGTCTCCGGTTAAAACCTAAGTACAAATTCATACTCGGTTTGTTTGTTGCTAGGACTTGTAAAATTAGTTGTTCATGCAAATGGACGAAAACTTGAAACCATTTTAATATAAGTATTTTAATATAAAATGAACTTTAGTCCTTAGAATGTAGAAGATAAATAACATTACTGTAATTACAGAATTTAATGGTCCTGAGCTATTCAGACAAAGTCAATCGAAGCAGAAATAAACAAAATTATGAAGACGAATCACTCAAGCGAATATTTTCAAGTAAGTATCTTACCTACCTACGTTAGCACGTCTTGCCGAGTGAATCAAATGGTATCTAAAATCCATCTCGGTAAGTGTCAGTGAGAGAGGGAAGATCAATATGTTTGCCCTCAGTAAATTAACATCAACCCCAGCTCAGAAGTTCACACGTGATTACAGTGCATTGCCGTATTTCTTAATAGAAAATATTTTCTATTTTGAATTCCTATTGCTTCTTAGCGTATAAAAATTGTGAATATGATTGTGTTTGCTTGAAGAAGGATAATTACTGGGACCAAAATCAGAAAAAATATTTATTCAGATGGGTCCATCTGAATAAATATTGTATACTATGTGTTTTTATAATCAAATCTTTATAGAAGACACAGTAATCGTTTTATTCTACACTTTCCTAAATTCCAATCCCAACATTAATTCAAGTAAAAGTCCAACAAAGAGAGTAATTCAAATATCCGAAAGGGTCATCGCGAAACAATATTCTTTGATCTGAAAAAGGCATTGCAATAAAAGGGTTAATGCAAACAGCCTTTACGTAGGTACGTATAGCGGACTCTTTTAATATTTCCGAAAGCTTACACAGCCCTAGGCTTGTTGGTTTTAAATCATCATCGTTTATTTCAGAATCATAAACGATAATTTCTATTTTATTAGGTAATTGGAAAGCATTACTGTAGGCGTTTATCTATATTAAATACTTTTTAGGCTATATCAGGTAAGGGCGTTGACTCCCACCCGGGAAGCATCGGTTCGCTGTTCTAACCTCGCTACGTAGCAATGTGTTTTCAAATTTTGAATTCATATGTACGTTTAATCGAAGCTTTTACGGTGAAAGAAAACATCGTGAGGAAACCTGCACATACCCATGAAGAAATTTTTAGTTTGTGTGTGAAATCGACCAACCCGCACTTGGTCAGCGTGGTTGTATAAGGCTGAAGCCCCTTGGAGAGGACATTATATGAGCTGTTGATGATGATGATTCCCTGAGTAGTACCTCGTCACGAATAGTAGTGCTCTTCCTTAGGTATCGAAAAAACCGACTGGGTGAGATTGCGAATTCCCTGCGGGCCATCACACGAACAGGCCACTCGCGCGGTGGGGACTAAAGGTCGAAGCACGTTTATGAACTCGTAAACGGATCAGCATCGCCTCAACTCAAGCCGTTAGTATTCTGTGTATAAAACTCCATACTGTAACGCACAGTATTAGCAACGTAACGAAATCGGATCGCCTCGGCACAAGCTCACGAACGGCGGTATGGTGAGTGGTCAATTGGGAGTACCCGCGCTGATGACTGTTCGTCCACGCGCTTTCGCCTCTCCGTACGCCCCAGCGTGTCTTCGTCCACGCTTGCCCCTCTCACATGTCCCGCGGCCTGCCTGCAGCACAATACTGTTACCGAACGTGCTTTTATTCACATGACAATTTACAGTCGTGTTGTGCGGATGTTTTATTGAATTTGTAGGTTTGAAACTGATTGAAAGTCTACGCCGACTACTACTCTCACGTTAAGTAAGTGTTGATTTGCCACCAGGCGATTGGCCACACGCTGCGGCTTAACGAATGTACTACATAACCAGGTCCATATTTCGTCCACCGAAACATACATAATACGTAACCAGTTAATAATTATTATTAATTGCCTGAGTAATATCTTTATAAAGTTGAATAAGCTACTACTAGAATTTAGATTTGATCGTTGTTTCTGGAAAAAGACCCATACCGTAGTAGTTATGGGTTCAGATTTAATAATACAAGGAGATAGGCCAAGCCGGCGTTTAACTTGGGACAAGTATATGTCCAGTGGGCATACATTGCCGCCAGTTCGCCGTCCGATAAAATCGAGTGAAGACGTACGTATGTCAGAAAGAAATATCCGCTTTTCTTTCAAAATGCCGTCCTTTTCAACTGTAACATGCAATCTTTGCAGTGAATCAGTTATTTATCAAGTAATGGAATAACTTTTCACACGTAAGAACCGAAAAACTTAGATTTATATTAAAAAAACAATATTTAAACAAATAGTCCGACTTTTATTCATAAAAACACAATCGCTTTAAATTATGCGTTACTATCTTACAAATTGTATTATATTGCATCGCTGTCCTTAATACGCGCGCAATCAATAGTGTATATTACGGCATGCTCAACTAGAATCATGTTATGTAGTACGCCCGCTAATCGCGACACTCGGTCCTCCTATGAACTCGGCGATTCGACCGATCTCCTTAGGTTGATATATCTGTGGTATGGGTTTATTTACGAGTATAGTAATTAATACTCGTAAATAAACCTGTTCGTGTCTATCGTGTCTGTCAAACTTTTCTAGAATTAATGTTAGACGCCAAATCTTATCTGGCTTTTACAAGTTTTAATAACAATAAAAGTTTCAGAATACGGCTGACAATTACGAAGGGTACAAACAAACACGCTAAGGAAACGAAGAGAAAATAAAATCCTTCCGAATAACTTCTGCTACACCTATCTCCAAATCAAAAGTCAGATTTGTACTAGACTGTTTTAGAAAGCAGCCAATCTTTATGCAGTTAAGGCAACGCTTATAGCAAACGCATAAGTTCGATAATAGCTCGAGCTATCTTTGAGGCCAAATCCAATAAGCTTATGTTTGAAACGGGTATAGCATCTTTTTATTCATGAGGACAGTTTTCTGAACTCTTCATACCAGCCGTAAAGAATTTGTAGCGGGATACAGAAGATTGTGTTTCCGAAGTTTTAGTTTTAACATATGATGGTAACTTTACTTTAAGTTTTTTTATTACAAATCCAGACATCTCGATCGATTGCTTCAGGTAGCCATAAAAAGAACGAGGAGATCGTTGGCGTCGCAGCCGTCCGTTCTTTGTAATAGTGGACGCACATTTAGCCGAGCCGAAAGCCCCGAACGAATCGAATCGAAGAAATCGTTGCACTGTAATTATACGTGAATAGTATGAATGCGATCGCATTGGCCGAGTCGTCCGCATCACCCGCGCCGAATCTCGTGACTTCATCCGAATTTCCGAGTTTAAGGAATTCTAAAATTCGTTTCGTTCGGCGCGTTGCCCTTCCCGGCGAAAGGGAAGTATCCCTTTGAATTTCCTAGAGTGGTGACCCCGACGTGATCTGAACATGCAGCTACGGAGCAAGAGCAAGGTATGTCGGCTAAGTAACTCAGCTGTCACAGTACTCATATGAGCGTGTTAGATTCCACTTTGGTTTAATCCAAGTTCACTCAGCCTTGTAGGTAAGTATGTAAGGCATTGGACTCTCCCAAAAACAGTGCAATCCACCTGGTCATATAAAATAACCCTAACCTACCATTTTATTTTACGCCCTGGTAAATTTGATTTGAATTGATGAATATAAATTGATGGATGATAAGTTCTTTGATGTGCATTCAAATAATACCGTTAACAAACTACCGCTAAATTTATTTGTTCTTACGGTAGTAAGGTCAAGCATATTAATTAATTGACCTGTTTACAACAGTGAAGCAGGTAAAGTGTAGGGAACTTTATGCTAATTGGCATTGGGAATCGCTTAACATGGCTGCCCCTAATAATTTCGACGTAAATCCTTGAGCCAACATGTCTTAATCGTCTAACATTTATAGAACCACTCAAACCCTTCAGCAAAGTTTGTAGAATCACTCTAAGAAGATGCCAAAGGGTTATTAGCCTTGAATATGCTTCAAATTGTATTAACATCAAATAACCCGATTTTTTACAATATTCTTAAATACTTCTACTTCGTTTTTCTATGTATGTATTACAAATAAGCCAAATACCTAAGTTTTTGTCTTTGCACTAATGTAAACAACTAGTATGTCCTAGGTCTAAAGAATCTTCTCATACTTATTCTTTGTTTCGTGATATCCTAGTTCAAGCTTCTATGGTGTATATTTTACCTTTGTTGTTTTTATCTTGTAAACATTTTTCAGAGATGTTGTGATCTCTGAAAAAAAATTTGAAACCTTTATAATTCGACCCAATGCTGAAGCACAAGGCCTCTCCTTGTCATCGAAGGAGGTTTAGGCAGTAGTCCACCACGCTTGCCCAATGCGGATCGGTGGACGGAGTATAAGGTGATCAATACCCCTTTGCTGATTTATTAGTCGCCTGCGACACCAATTGGAGGATACGGGTGATGTTATTTTACACTCCGGCATCACACGGCCAGATTTTTCAGAGATATTATTAATTGTGGATATTTGGAAATGACTCTTACAATCTTCTCCCCTGGAGTCTTTCTCTTGTCCTTTTCTTGACTTATGGATCTTATACCGATAGGCGAGTTTAGTTTGAGCTAGTGGAGCGCCGATCAGGTGGGTTCAGGCGTTCAATTTGGAGCGCCTGAACCCACCTGATAATATACCCGCCTTACAGAAGACCACATTTATAACACAAAATTTTTGTTATGCTGTGTTTCTGTTGGTGAGTAAGATTTCCAGAGCTCCACAGGGTATCATTCAGTATTTATACCCGGACAGCTGACTAATTTAGAGGGTAACTTCTGTCCTGGTTGTTGGATTTAGTTTGTTTGTTCTATTCTATTCTATTCTTAATTAATAGCGACGCGTCGCATTAAGCGTACTGTTACACTGGGCACTGAAGTTAATATAAAAAAAAACTAATTTTCTTGCACAGTGTTTATTACTTATTGAAAAATTACAAGTTGAATACGTATAGGTACTTTACTACACTTCTAACACTACTATTCCGTTTGTTATCTGACGGGTTAAATATGACGCGGCGAGGAGGTCTGTTTAAAGAGCTTCCTTGCTGAGGCCAACCGGCAGGCAGAAACCAGGTCCGTAGTTGGGCAGCAATTAGGCAAGTCAAACAGAGACTAATGAAAATAGTAAAAACGCGAGTTTATATACTGTAATATTGCTGATCACAATAATCAAAGTTATGTATTTGTCCCTAAAATGTTAACATGTATTTGTCCCTAAGTCAGCAATATTATAGCAATTAGTGGGGTGTAACAGTACGCATTTTGCCAATGTCAAGTGAAAATGTAACTATAATAATAATAATAATAATAATACTACAACAATCGATCCCAAACACACATAACCTTACTACCACATATACCGAGAAAGTTGCAAAATACTCCGATTTAGCCGTTGAATTGAAAAGCCAGTGGAATGTGAGCACTGTAAAAACTATACCAGTCATCATATCGACAACGGGAGTTATCCCCAAATCGCTCCACACTAGTCTAAAAGACCTTAACCTACATCCGCTCACCTATATACAACTTCAGAAAGCCGTTATATTAAATACTTGTAGATTAGTCCGAAAATTTTTATCCCAAGATACAAAATAGTTTTGTAATAACCTTTCTTGCTTGGCTCCCAGCCCGCATGATATGGTTCTTCCTCAAATTTGAGAGATGTCAAAATGTAAAAATATAAATAATAATAATAATAATAATATATTTCCACGCTCACACCAATTATCTAGCCCGAAGTAAGTATCATTAAGAACTTGTGTTACGGATACTAGATAACGGACATTTTTTTTTAATATACATAATAATTTTAGATATTTTTATAAATAAACTTAAATAAATGTATAAACAACCATGACTCGCAAACAAACATTCGTGTTCGTCACACAAACATTTGCCGCTACCAGGATTCGAACCCGGACCGCTTGATGTGAAGCCAGCTATACTGACCACTCCACCACGACGGCGTCTAACTAAAGTAACAAAAATTGTACAGTTGATTTGGGTTAAAAATGGAGTCTCTCAACACGCGCCCCTACAACAAGAACTCGGGAGAAACTCCTGTTTGTTGGTTAACTGGAGGTTTTGGGTTTTACGACAGGCTAGAAACTGTCATTATTTTGGGGTACCGTATGAACCATACTGCCAGATGTGGGTACAAGTGTAACCAAATATAACCAAAAGCTCTGCTCAACTTCTTTTGGGGTTATGAGCGTGATTATTATGTTTGTGTGTTGTAATTAGTTGCGCTAATGGATCATTCTCACTAGTTCCATTACATATTTGTTACATGGAACTACTGAGACTTTTTGGAATGGAACTAGTAAGAACTAGTTCCATGGAATTTGCCAATGGAACTAGTGAGAAGGATTTTTTCTGTACTTCCACCATCTATATATAAATAAATAAATACATTTAAATAACAAAAATAAAACATTTAGGTTTAATATAAAATTTTTGAGTAAGTTGAGCGCAGGCTAGCTAGCAGGAAACTATACAATTTAGCGAAGCTATGACGAGCTAAATTATGTGAAGTGAGGTTTACTTTTTAGTACCTGAATTATATATATTTCTAATACGAAGTACCAGGCTGCCATTACTATGTAGGAGTATACGTACGCATAAATAATCACGCTCGCAATCCCAGAAGGGGTTGAGCAGAGCTTTAGGTGTAACATTTTAGCTACACATAAAGTATGTATGTAAACTCCTACGTAGCTATGGCAGCCTGGTACTAAGTAAACAATAAAAAAGGCTTATTCAAAGATTTAAAAAAAATGTGTAAATGTATTTATTTATTTATATTCGGATGGTGGTATTACAAAGAAGATTCGTTCTCACTAGTTCCATTGCCGAGTCCAATAGAACTAGAGAATAATCAGCGCTAATAGGCTCGTGCCAGCCCTCAGTGCCAGCCCCTTAAGAAAATCACCTGGTAATGTTCTATTATAATATTCTCTTTGGTGTCCTTGGCAACATTACACAGACAATAAATCATTTTTATAGATTAGATTCAAAACAATAACCACAGAGAAGTTTTTCAATATATTTTTTCATCTGTGACGGCGCGACAGAGGTTCGTTGCCTTTTTATTACTGTTGGAGTAGCACAGATTAGAAAGAATATCTGGAGTAGATTTTTTAGTTTTTCGGTGAATCTCTGTAATAATTTATTCAACGATTCAAGTAAAAGCTTACACTTAAGTAGGTCAGCGTATGGCTTTGTTTTCACTTATATTAGGTTGGGGAAAAAGTCTTTTCGCATTATAGTATGTATAAACTTGTAATAAAATCTCTTTGGCTTTACTATTTGTATCTGGCTGGTTTTGGTATCATTGAAAGTTTAAATTTTAAAGAACATAATTCCAAATTCAAATTAGGAAAATGTGTGATTTTCATTTGTTTTTCGTACCGCCAAGATGAGTGAATCTAATGAAGAAATTCGATACATTTTAAAATTTTACTACAAAAAAGGTAAAAATGCAACGCAAGCCGCGAAAAAAATTTGCGATGTTTATGGACCTAGTGCAGTGTCTGTGAGAGTAGCACAAATTTGGTTTAAGCGTTTTCAATCCGGAAATTTTGATGTCAAAGATGCACGTCGCTCTGGTCGCCCTATTACAGATAAAATGGATGCCATTTTTGAAAAAGTGGAGCAAGATCGGCATGTCAGTAGTTACGACGTAGCTGAAGAACTGGGAATTGACCACAAAACAGTTTTGGCGCATTTGAAAAAAACTGGGTACACAAAAAAGCTCGACATTTGGGTACCTCACGAGCTCACTGAAAGAAACCTAATGAACCGTGTACTCATTTGTGATTCTTTATTACGACGTAATGAAACCGAGCCATTTTTGAAGACGCTGATAGCTGGTGATGAAAAGTGGATCACGTACGACAAGAACGTGCGAAAAAGGTCGTGGTCAAAGGCCGGTCAGGCTTCACAGACTGTGGCGAAACCCGGGTTAACTCGCAACAAGGTGATGCTGTGTGTGTGGTGGGATTGGAAGGGCATTATTCATTATGAGCTGTTACCACCAGGCAGGACCATCGATTCTGAACTCTACTGCGAACAACTGATGAGATTAAAGCAAGAAGTTGAGAGAAAGCGGCCGGAATTAATCAACAGAAGGGGTGTGGTTTTTCATCATGATAACGCTAGACCTCACACATCTTTAGCCACTCAGCAAAAATTAAGAGAGTTTGGCTGGGAGGTGTTAATGCATCCGCCGTATAGTCCTGACCTTGCACCTTCAGATTTCCACCTGTTTCGGTCTCTTCAGAATTCTTTAGGCAGTGTCAGGTTAACATCACGAGAGGACTGCCAAAACCACTTGTCGCGGTATTTTGACCAGAAGTCCCAAAATTTCTATAGCAATGGGATCATGTTCCTACCTACAAGATGGCAAAAAGTTATCGAACAAAATGGTACCTACATACTTTAGTTAAATGTAAATAAACTATATTAAAAAATGTTTTGAATTTTCTTAAAAAATGCGAAGAAACTTTTTCCCCAACCTATTATATAAATGGGACTATTACAGTTGTAATTTAAAAAAAAATACCAAATTGGTACAATTTAGAAAGCGGTCCAATAATGGCTACTTTAGTCTGCCCAATAAATAATCGTGCGCAGTAATGAATATTATCGCTGAGTTACCAGTCACGAATTACTCCTTCATTAACCCCTTCTTATCCCGTAACGTAAAACCGGCAAAGGGATATTCTGACAAATCAACTTTAACAAACATCTTTTTAATATAGTTGTAGGAGACAGTCCATTTTGCCGCCTGCATTTTGAAGGAAAAAACACCTGCTCATGTTCTGCTGGAGGTAAGAGGACTGCTATACGGGGCATGCTTCCTCGGGTCACCGAGGAGCGGCCGGCAGTTGCTTGGTAACATCAAGGTAGGACAGTCACCTGATCTTTCCGGTGACAAGCGAATTGTCGCGATCCCGGGGTGCTGTCATAGTGTGCCTTGACAGGATGCCCGGAGAGGAAGTTTAGTGTACCCCTGCAGTTGCATCGTACTGCAGGGATGGATAATGCGTAAATGCATTCCGATAAAAAAAAGGACAGTCGCCTGGTAGAGCTGGGCTGGCTAAAGATCCGGCCCACACCCTCCGACGCAATGAGTTGTGGAAACTGCACGTACGAATAGAAGAAGAAGTAGGGATATTCTGATCTCTAGCTCGATCACTCGTGCGATGGCGAGTAACCAGCATTTCCAAGACGGGCTGGTATACGGCATACAAAACCTTTGGTGCTATAGCAGCAAAGTCTAAATAAGTTTTAAAAGTCAGTCAACGAGTACGTCTAGACAGGGCAATCGTGAGGGGACGCCCAAACTTCCATACACTCGTTTGGTAGACGCTGGTCCACTGTATGTCTACTGCATGCAGTCTAGACAAATGCGGCATTTTCATCAACTTCAAAGGCGTCACACTACTGTATGTTTTTACGCTGTGATAGCAGTATGGTGAGATATTGCACTGACACAATATAAGCCGTGGTACCTAGGAAGAAGGATCAAATAATCATTGGCTAGTTTGATGGCGTTGCGTTCGTGCCTTTTGAGTTACGATACCGAAAATTAAGCATTTAATTACGCTGTTGGCGCTCGGGTAAGTGATCAAAAAATTTACAAATATAATTTATACCACCATAATTTTGCAATTCCCTAGTGTGTAACTTTATCTATAGCTGACCGAAAAATGCAATTTTGAAAGTAACTGGACTCGTGTTTAATGATCCTTATAAAAAGCTTTCAGAAAAGGTTATGTAATATTCTCGAAGGACAACAGTCTTGTTATATTGTTGTGCACGAGCGAACCTTCTGACCCTTTCATTGGTGCTTCAAGCAACTCATCCATCACAAATTTACTGTCAACAAAATTTTGTTACTATAGCAGTTTAATCTTTTCCTGCATCTCAGAACATGTACGTCAAAATACCTTTTGTATACTCACAAAGGAGTACCCTTGGCATATTTTCTGAACACTAGTTGTAAATTACGTTATATGAAAGCGGTTCAAGCAAAACCCTAGGTGTTCTGCATTATCCAACGTTGCTTAGTGGACCAACGAAATATTTAATTAAATATTCCATCCGCATAATATACCGATAAATTGTCAAAAGGTCTGAGCTTATCTTTATTTTGTAAACGTAAATATATCTATAAAATATAAACCTTAAACAAATAACGGGGAACATGAAAGCCATTAACACATACGCAATTACAGAGATAAGAAATGAATCAACGTGATTTGTTGCAACATGTCATTATGAACCTTTTGTGGCTTGAAGGTGAGTCGAATATATTTCCCCAAAAATGTTCAGTGAAATATTTCGGCACTTTAGTCTAAAATATTTTAGAGGAGATCACCCTCAACCGTAAAATGGAGGGCCTAAAGCGGTCATTAAAATTACTCCGAACAAAACAACAAAATGATTCGTTCAAAACTCCCATAACGCTGATGGCGGATTATTTTTCCAGTGTTATCCTTCTCTTTGTTTCAAGCGATACCAGCAAGAATAATTCACTTATTATCAGTGCAAAGGTACTACTATAGGAGACAATACATAACATTGTAATCTGGAAAGCACTTTCAAGGATCACAGCGAACACCTGACGAGGTAGCAAGGGCGCACGCGCCAAAACTTGGGAGTAGAGCGCGTGGTGCCTACATTCAGTAGCCGAACGTAGCCCGGCGACATTTCACGCCAGAGGGGAGTTCATCGGTCACGGTATCGGAAAGCGCGGGACTAAAGTACCGATTTGTATTTCCACTCAACCCTAAACTTGATCGTGAGTGAAGTTGGACCCAAATGTATTTGTGTGAATGAATTTTAGTGACGCACTAAGTTTGGCTTGGGAGATTTGATTTGAGGTAAGTCACGTCTCGAACTTGAGGACTTGTAGCTAAATTAATTAATGCAGGTCCCAGTCCAAAAGCATGTCAGAATTATAATTGCGCCTTGGGGTCACCAATAAATATATACTGAATACGGAAAGTTATTGAAATGTATGATTTTATAATTGCTAGACATTTTTTCTCTTCCGGCTTGAAAAATTCCTAATATTATATTAGCATTAACTAACCAAATCGACACATGATATTCCCCGGTCTTAAGCGTTTTTTATATCACAGCATCAATTAAAGACTTGAATAATTATTGGGAACTTACACTAACTTACATAAATACATTCGTAGATCTATAATATTATTTGAAATAAATTACCTAACTGAAATGTAAGACTTTTACCTTTAATACCTAGGCCATTAAATTAATCGTTTCACAGGATCCTCTTCCACATTAATTAATACTACGAAAATTCTATTATAAAGACTCCATAAAATTCCCCGGTTTTAGAATTAGTACGACCATTGCGTGAATTAATCCATTAATCAGATCCAATTAATCTATTGGCCTTAAAATGTTACGATAAAAGCGATCCCTTGGTCCTTATTTACAAATATAATTTACGTTATAAAGCATACTAAATTATGCATAACAAGCTAGAAGTAGTTTGTCATACATTATTTAATATGCTTTTTGAGGAAATCTCTACTTAGTAAAGTATGAAATGGGCGGTCAACTAAGTGATTTCTCTAAATAATTCAGAATATAAAATGGCTCAATCAAATACGGCCTCGCGATTTCCCTAACTAATTCCGACGTTAAATTATTGTACGCTATTAAGCCACGCAAATTGAATTTGGTAACCAGTTTAAATGTTATGTTAATTTGTGGCCTTTGAATATTGGGACCAGGTATCCAGGACACAACTTACACAAAGCTATTGAATTTTATTATTATCAGCCGTATCACATTGGGACATGGGCCTTGTACGGCATAACGAAATTAAATTTGATTAAAATTCAAAAGCTATTTCAACTCATTATATTCAAAACGATAAGAATTTATACCAACGTTTTCAGTAATTATGAAATATTGACGAATTGGTATCCAAGTATAATTTATTCCTACGAGAATGTATCATTATACACGAACTTAATAAGTATACAAAGAATAACAAAAAGAATATATGATTACCACAAATAAGTACTGCGAACTCGAAGAAATAACAATGTTGTAATATATTGTTTATGTATTCTCTTTCTGGGTTTTGTTTTTCTAGTTAATATGATTACGAATATATTTTTCCTAGAGATTTTGTAAGTCAGCTCAAAGAATCAGTTATCAAAACTCAAGCTTCAAAATGATGGAAAACATTGATTAAATTTGGTCTTAAGCAATGCACTTATTTAAGGTTTTACCTACATAGGTAACCTAATTTTGAAATTAAATAAAATACATACTTGTAAGCATCAACGGAATTGACAAAGAACTTAAATAAATTATTTGAAAATATTTTTTTCTGTTAAAGAGAAACTAAATGAAAGTTAAGAAAATATTGAAAAACGGGCCCATTTTATACGGTACTGCAATAGTAACATTGGCAAGAAGTATACAAGGATCAGTCGCTGAAACCTTAGACGTTAATAACACAACAATATTATAACTTGTGCCAAACCAACTTCCTTCACCGTGAACCACAAAAATATTAATATATGAAATATAATTAAATTGACCGCGTGTGAGATCACAAAAGATTATTATGTGTAATAAGAAAAATATTTACAAATATAGCTATTTTTAAACATATACAAATTCTATTCACAAACATCAGAGAGTTGTAAAGAAATATTATTAAACCTTATTTTATTTCATCCTTAATTATTTATAAAATATCAAGAAAGATGTTGCCGTTTTAATGAGTAGCAGGAGTAAGAGGCCGCACCGTGAAAATGCCGTGACAAATGTCGGGATTAGCTCCCGGAGCGCGCGCAGAACTCAGAGTAAGATAGAAATAAGAAATCAGCTAAATGATGATGAGATGGTTTCATCAACAGAATTCCCCATTTAGTCATTGGTGTAACTAAAAATACATACGACACCCTAGGGATATCGTCCAGTCATTAACTTGAGGTTGCCACTCACAAGCTGTCAATCCAAAACTCTATATTTAAAGTGATTCTATAGAAATAGAGATTTCCTTTCGTGAATCACAAAATTTAATTGTTGCAAATTGCAATCCTAATTCCGATGCAACTATAATTTTACGGCAGAATAACCTAAAAAAGATTAACAAGATTTCGGGTTATATACATTTAAGTAGTTGTCCTAGCCACGCGAGCTATAATAATTTCATACTACAGTTTTACAAAATTTCATTTAAATTAAAAAAAAACGACTACTATCGAGATAAAAATTATCACAAAGTCTAAGTTGTATCAAGCAAAAAATTGACTACACGTGACTGAGATGAGAATGCTACGGTGGGTGTGTGTTTTTTTTATTATTTTTTATGTTACGGGATGGCAAACAAGCCTGCGGCCCACCCGATGTTAAGCGGTCACCGCCGCCTATAGACACTTGCAATATTAAGTGTAAATCACTTGACATCGCAAGTGCATTTGCCGTCCTGGGAACCAAGATGATATGCCCTCCATGCCCAGTAATTACACTGGCTACCTTTCCCTTCAATCCGAAACACAGCGAACTGCTTCACGGCAGAAATAAGAAAGGCGGTGGTACCTACCCAGATGACACTACATATGGGGCTACCACCTAGTTAAACGTTTAAGTTAACCTGTGGTGTAACAATGGACAAGGTGAGGAATGAATACATTAGAGGAAGTTTGAAACTAGCACCAGTGGCATGTAAAAAAAATTATATAATCCATAACGGAAAATGACTGATTTAATAGTCTGATTAACAAACCAGAGTTAATGCATATTGTCAGTACCGCAGTGCTTAAAGAAAAAAAAAACCAATTAATTTGGCTTTTCTCTAAGGA
Organism: Elophila nymphaeata; assembly: GCA_955850985.1. Classification (NCBI taxonomy): domain Eukaryota; kingdom Metazoa; phylum Arthropoda; class Insecta; order Lepidoptera; family Crambidae; genus Elophila; species Elophila nymphaeata. Next base: position 10,375,510 of record OY039080.1, read on the forward strand.
TTGTTGAAATAAAAAAGAAGTAAGTGCAAATAAATAATAGGCTTGCGTAACTACTGGTTAGCTACTCTTTTTTGCTGCCAACTTTTCGTACACATATTTTTATTACCGTCTGCTGCCATTGTAAGAGGTCGAAACATACTTAGAAAGTCCTTTTGGTAGTTACGCGAAGCTTAACAGACTTTTGCGAACAAAACTTATAAAATACCAATAATTAGTGTAGGCAATAAAACTAATAAAAAATATAAATTAAAATTATTCTCAGATTTACATACATCAATTAAATTTATATTTAAACAGGTAAGATAAAATAACAGCTATGAAATAGAAATCAAAATATAACAAGCAAAAATTGTAAAACACTGTAACCTGACTACGAAAAAAAGAATGGAATTGAATGGTTAAAATTAAGGTTTACAAAGTAAAATCGACTCTTCATAATCTAAAGTCGATAATGTAGCCTATGTTACATTAACTATGTAATAAAGGATCGATTGAGACCTTATTTATCAAAATTGAATTAATAGTTTAGGCGCTACGGAGGAACATACGTAAATAAAAACTAACATACAATAAATGGACTGCTAAAATTATAACACTATTCCTTCTTCGGCTTCGCCTAGTCGAGAAATAAGAAAGTGTCGTAGGTCTGAAATTTTTTGGAGCTATTCTTATAAAATTAATCTTGTCAATAAATTCAATATTTAAATATTCATGTCAGATAATTGAATATAAATAATAAAAATTTATTACAAGGGTGAATGGTAAATACATGCAGTACCTAGATTTTGACCTAAATTTCTATGCCCAGTGTTCCCTTATGTATCATCAGTACCTACTCTCCTGAATAGGTACTGATGCATAAGGAGTCTTTAAACTTATACTTGAGTCACAAGTCCCAATCCCAAGCATTGCTCGTGTCTATTTTGTCAATAAGATGGCCTCGGCACCCGCAGGTGCAATGAGCGTGAAAAAGAGTTTTTTTTTATATATTTCTCAGCTATATTAGATGTTTTTTTTACTTTCTCATAAACGTAGTATAGAGGAAGTCTTGTAATCGTCAAAAAATTCGACCTGATTTTGACGGATTTACACGTTTCAGAACTACCCGAGTCCAAAAATACCGTTTTTGGAATTAGGTCTGTAGTGCGCACGATAACTCGATTATGTTTTAATTTATTGCAACCAAATTTAATATGCATGTATGATAACATAATATAAGGTTTCTATCAACTTTTGAGTCTTCGATCACGAAAGTTAAGCAACCAAGTGCGCGGTCAGTACTCGGATGGGTGACCGAAAATTTTACATGCATGTACCTATGAAATCAAAATATAAGGTTTCTATCAACTCTTGAGGCATTTCGGGTATACGAGAAAGTCAAGGGGAGCCCACTCCCGATGTTTTTAATTGCTAACGAACTTACATGTGGAGCATATAATTACCTGATAACCGTCAAACACTGTGATCCAATCACGAATAATTTACATAATTTGACAACAGAATAATTGATGAATATTCAGGCAGTTAATTTAAATTACCCGTAATAGTACATTATGATATAAGTTAGCTAAGCTGCTCATTACATACGAGGCTGAGAGTTGCAAGTAGCACGAGCCGAAGGCGAGTGCGTAACTCAGCCGAGTATGTAATGAGCAGATCTTCCGAGTGTTATACGACTGTTTTCAACACACTTGAAGGAAGTAAAACAAACTTATTTTTTATTCTGGCATTATTAGAGTAGACTCTCATCAGCAAATTTGGCCTTGCAGAGGATGTCAGTCGGTGTCAAAACAATATTTTCAACACCATTGCTCGTAATTGGTATGTAACTACACCAATTTTAGTTTCACAATGCATCATATTACCAACTTATAATATCTTTCGAATTTCAAATTCGATTACCGCACAGTTTGGTAATCAAAAGTTAATAGTTTCGTAAAGAAAAGTCACGCTTTTATTTATAAGAAAAAAAATAGGAACCAAAGAGAATTTATATGCAAAATGCTGAAACATTTTTGTAAATTAAATAAGTTTGGCGTTCAGAAACACTATGTTTAAAGATATACAATTATAAAAACCTTATTTAAAATTACAACAATTAAATAGAAGTCATACATAAATATTATAAGAATATATTTATTTTGTAAAAATTATATAATTTACTGTTTTGGCTGTATAAGCGTCGGTACCTTAGTCTTTCGCGCACAAAGCCGTCAATGAAAAAGTAAAAGCGCGCGATTTTTCAATTTTCAGTACTATTTTGCAAGTAGATATTTTGCATTATGTATTAATTACTCGCAATGGTGTTGAAAAACGTCGTATAACACTCGTGAGCAGTTAAAATTTACATTCTCGGCCAAATATTTAGCACTCGCTGCGCTCGTGCTCAATGTCAGCCTCGAACGTAATTTTCAACATTACTCACTTGTATTATAATGCACTACTTGTTCGTCTTCTCTTCTTGTAGTCATCATTTCTTTATAAATTCGCGGTAAACTTAGTATACAGAACATTTTTTTGCAAATAGGGAATGATATTTTTTTTTATCCGCGCCATTCCGCGCGCAAAAAAGAATTAACACAGACTGCTGGCCAAGTGGCCATACAGCCAGATTTCAAAAATATTTAAATAAATTATGAACTATGTTTCATAGACATAGTAAAATGTTGTAAAAGTTAATATTTATTTGCAGACATTCGGATATTTAATTGCAGACAATAATATTGATATGTAAATAACAAACAAGTTGGATTTACTTTTTAAGAACTTACTTCATAAACATCATTTCATCTTGCTAAAAATTAAAGAAAAAGTGTTAAGTGTGCTGTGATGGTATCAGGATTCACTTAATGCAAAATTAATGAAGAAAATACTGAAAATATGGCTGTGTGGGCTAAATCCTTTTGTCTTCTTATAATCATATCTAATTTAAAAAATATTCATTATCGCTCTAGTCCATAAAGGACCCCAATATGATACTGAAAATAGTGAAGTAATAGCTGTTTGATAAGTAAGTGTGTTGAAAAGAATATTAAGATGTAAATAATGTGTAAATAGTATGTTTTACGATAAATTAATAACAAAATAGAAGCTGCTTATAAAGATCACTATGGGATATTATTTTAATCATCTGGTTAAACTGAAAACTGAATATAAAACATTGCAATCGCCTTGTTGTATGAAAGTTTTTAATCAAAACGTGTTTTCCATTCAAATAGCTTTTTGTCAGGCCAAGTGATATCATATTTTTTTTTGTAAATCTTTATTGTATTAATGCCTAAACAGTGGCGTGCATTAATTTATACATTAGGTAGGCATTTAGATCGAAGTCTCTAAAACTCAATCTGAAACGCTACGCGGAAATCTTTACCTAACTAGTATAAAATAAAGTCGCACCCGCGTCCTGTACCTACCTACGCTTATATATTTTCTACGCAACAGATGTTAATGTAATTTTCAATACTTATAGATAGAGTGATTTAATGACAAGGTTTACATGTTTAGTAGGTACCATGCATAGTTATTACAGGATGGTAAAAATTCTAAAGTCCACGCGAACGAACTCGCGGGCAGCCGCTAGTAGAAAATAAAATCTTAAAAACAATTAAGTACTTACAACCTTACAACAATATATTTCAGGTTGTTATATGTATACCTAATAGTTATTTGTAAATAAATAAAATTAACTACCTATCTTTAAATAAAAAAATCTTACCTATGAAATCTGGGTTTCTTACGCAGTTTTTCTAAGCAAATTGAATTATCAGAACATTGGGAACACTGCAATTTTTCCATCGTCGTAAATGCGATACAACACAACACCATAAAAACACTTTAAAGTAGATAAATATTGTAAAGAAATTAAGATTTGCACTAAATAAGTATTTAACATTCGCGCGCTTGAGTGACGAAAAGAAACGAGTGAGTCATAAAGATTTAAATTTGGATTATAAAAAATGGCTGGCGCTGGCGTATTCATTCATTTTAAAACTATTTCCTTACTTTTATAAGTTAATCACGTTAAGGTGTGTTTTATAACAGTGAAGTGAAATAAAAATATATAAAAAGAATTTTACAATTAAAATTAGTTAAAAAGATCTTAAGTAAATATTAAGATTAAAACTACTTGCTTTGCTCTTATTCATATACGCTAGCGCCACCTAGGGAGTACTGGAGAATAATCTTGCGAATACTTTTATTTAATAAAATTTATTCCTAGTATTTTATGCGACGAAAGGTTACTTAAATTTCGTATTTCATTATTTATTGATGAAAGTATTTTAAAATAATCCTATAAATTAATCGGCATCCTAAACAATATCAAATTGATAATCACAGTCGGTCGAGTAGGCCAGCCTACTTAATACGGCTAAATTGAGAATGTCAGTTTCCTAGTTATAATACCTGCTAGTTATAATATTTCAATCTTGTCGTTTAATACTGTCAATCGTTGTGTGTTTCTGAACAAGTAAAAAATATTGTAGTGTGTGTGATTTTTACAAGCATATGAAACTAGTGCTTACCGCGCATATTGGCGCGTAGGTGTAGGTATGTATACGTTATACGCAGGCCGCCTGAAGCCCATAGGTTGCATTATTTTGTTGGTAGGAAGGACGTGCAGTCTATAGCAGTGTATGAGTAATATATTGAGGTAGGCAGTGCTTAAATGCCTTTACTATGAGACCGCCCCTGTGCCTAAATATAAATACGATGTGATTAGAAAAATAAATCGGTCTGAAATTTATCCCTTACCAATAAAGTTCTCAATTAAAAAAAATACTCATTAGGTCAGACGTTTTTCAAAATTGGAACTACTCATACAACGTATTTTATTTTATTTTCCCAAATTAAAAGATTATTGTGTTTATTAAAATAATTGAAATATTATTACAATGATGGAACTTATAAAATTAATAGGTACTACTATGTGAGAAAAATCAGCACTTATGCAGGCTTTCCCAAATCACCAACGCTCAGTTCAGATAAAAAATAAAATAAAATAAAATAACCTGAGTCTTAAGTCTTTCCGTGACCATGGATCTTAAAGGGTGTTGAAAATGCCAAACTAAAACAATAAGACTTAAAACCCAAAACAGTCACACGCATGATGAAATTATGATAATCTCATGTTCGTAAATTAGTAATTAATGTTTGATAGGAACGAGCAAAAATATAATAATCCAAATCCCAGCGGATTTATCGAAAAAACGTTAATTATACACGTAATTACTTACCCACAAGCTTAAAGCTCTGGAAGGGATTATAATGGCATTAAATTGTCATGCCCCTGATGAAGCGACGCACAGAATTGGAAAATAATAATTGAAATTCTACACTCGTAAATGTTAAAATAATGAATGTCTTCATATCATCATATTATATTTCACATTTAGAAGAGTTTTATGACGCTGCGGCTGTGCGTTCTGCGTAATGATCACCAAAGCTAAGCTCCCAAGTGCAAGGTCGGTACTCGGATGGGTGACCGGAACATTTTCATCGTGATTTTCATCTATGCTTCGGAAGGCACATTAACCCTCCGTGTACCAGATGACTGAAAGTCACGTCTCGTACTAGGTGGGGTTTGACAATACCCCAAAATATAAAATTGACAATGATGCAACGAATTCGTTGCAAATATGGCAGATTATCTTTATTAGAGGAAATTATGTTTTTAGTAATTATAAATACAGAGTAATAATTAAGTGTTTGACATGAAAGTATGTATTTAAACATTTTTATTGATTAAAAATAAAGAACCAAAATTTTTTTGCGTATGCGTTCTTTATTACACATTTCTTCATTTAAGACATTATTGGCATAAAATATCAATGTTAATGATTTTTATTCTATTTAAAATGCTTGACACACATAAATAAAAATGAAAATATTCAAACATAAATCAGAAATTTCGATGAGCGTGCCGTTCGAGGTGGGACAAGTGATGCCCACGAGCGCTTTAGGGTCCTACTGCTCTCTTGGTGGTGACCCCCGGACTCACTTAGCAACACTGATCTAAGCAGCAACATTGTAATTCCAGATACTGTGAATTCAAAATTCGTCGGTTTCACAGTTTTGAAATTATTACGTTTTTTTGTCGGACTGGGGTATATCATACCCCACCTGGTACAGGGAGGGTTAAGCTGGTGGTCCCAGCTGCTGTAGAAGAGAGCAGTTGTTAAAAATGTCTCGTAAAAGGCTTTAAATAGTGACTTCTAAAACTCTGACTCCAGTGTAACCCGTACCACTCGAAGAAGAAGAATCATATTTTATTTAGAAGCTATAATATCCTATGAGAATTATGGTAAGGGTATGATAATTACTGTGTTTGACTTGAGCTTTATAGGGCTTTTGTTTTCGAACAGTGAAATCTTTTATAGAGTATTTTAATTTATTTTTTACGGTGAAAGTTTTTTTTATGACTAAGCACTCACAGTTAGAAAAGAATATCTGCAGCTAAGGAATTACGTCAATGCAGGTGTATTATGTTATGCCTAAACTCAAAGGCCATTTTGTCCGAACAAAATCACTTTCAACTAAAAATCTGTTTCATGAGCAGGTTCATCGCCATTTTTTATTTATGACCGAATCGAGAGAAGTTTACTTGTTTGATAAATAAATTATGTGGGTATACGAGTAGTTATTTCAATTATTCGACTCTACCGCAAATGGGTCGCTTGGTCATGGAAAATTTACCGTAAGCCTGCCGATCACACATAAATAATAGTTCACAAAATTTGTTTTGTCTATTTAATATCCATCATTATAACAGCCTTTATAATTCGACCCACTGCTGTGACACACTGACTCTCCTTGTCATAGAAGGAGGTTTGGCAGTAGTCCACCACGCTTGCCCAATGTGCATTGGTGGACGGAGTATAAGGTGCAAAGTGCAAAGTTTATTCAACTAGATGACAAATAAGCTGCCAGCCCACCTGATGGTATTATTATTTGTGTGTGTTTCGGAAGTAACTGTAACACTTTTAATCTATAAATGTTATTATTTACACAAGAAAATATTTGACAGTTTTAGATTGCGCGCCACAGATTTCAACGCAAATTACTATGATCGTAACATTTGTTCTATAAAATCGGCCAATCTATTTCATCTAAATGAAACTGACATAATATTACTGACAAAAATCATGGCAACCCTCGTCTGAAATGTCGGATTGGTGTTATTATTTGCAGAATCACTTTGTAACCACTTGTCTTCTTAATTTATTTTTAAATAATACAGACAATTAGAAATCTTGAATTTAATCATTGATGTTTCTCTGGCAGCCCGAGAACCGCAAAGTCACTTTTTCACCGACACTCGGTCGTTTCATCCTCTGCTATCATAACATAACACATCTCATTTTAAAACTCTTAGTTGGAAGTAATATTTTTGTTGACACAGCCTGATTGATCACCAATATGGCACACGTCTGTTTTTCATGGTGGTTTTTATGCCATCCATTTTGTTGTAGCTCGCCACTACATGGCCAATACACAGCAGCAAAACAAAAGAATAATGGATTGTCATTTTGTTAGGCTTTTCTTCTTTTGTTTACATATATTATTTGCGCGTGAAATTGTGTCAAACCTTTGTGCAGAACCAGAAGAGAAAGAAAAATGAAAATGCCTTTTGATGCTGGAATAGCCAAAAATATTGCTTACACTACACACGTTAAAGCGTCGATGGCGTAGTGAGTAAGAGCGTCGTCTCCCACTCGGGAGGCACTGGTTCGATCGCCGCCACGTACCAATGTGTTTTCAAATTTTGAATTGATATGTACGTTTAATCGACGCTTTTACGGTGAAGGAAAACATCGTGAGGAAACCTGCACACACCTATGAAGAAATTCTTAGGTTCTGTGTGAAGTCGACCAACCCGCACTTGGCCAGGGTGGTTGACTAAGGCCTAATCGCCCCTAATGTGGGGTAGGCTCGAGCCCCTCGGTGGGGACATTATATGAGCTGTTCATGATGATGATGATGACACACGTTAACTATTTGCTTTTAAATGTGTATCATCATTTTCACACTAAAGAAAAACAATGAAAACTAATCAATAGGTTCAAAAAGTTAAATATGGTCAATAGGAGCCATGTTTCAGCTTCCTCATCAATATTCTTTCTCAGCAGTTAGCTAAAGTAGTGTACAAAGAAAAACAATAAGATTACTTATCATTTTCCCATCATCGATTAGTGCAGCTATTGTGTTCTTTTTCCTCTCTCACTATTTTGTTGCTTTGGGCTAAAATAATACCTAATATACTTCGACGCTTACACCAATCTTATCTATCCCAAATTAAGAATCATTATGAACTTGTGTTATGGATACTAGATAACGGACAAATATACGTAATCTATACTTAATATTATAAAGCTGAGAAGTTTGTCTGTTTGTTTGTTTGTTTGAACGCGCTTATCTCAGAAACTACTGATTCAAATTATAAAATTCTTTGTGTATTAGAGAGTTCATTTATCGAGGAAGGCTATATGCTATATAACATCACGTTACAAACAATAGAAGCTGAGTATCAATGAAAAATGTTGCAAAAACGGGAAATCCACGCGAACGAAGTCGCGGGTACAGCTAGTATTGGATTCATATCATAAATAAGAACTTGTGTCACGGAAATTTATGTGTTAATCTAGATTATTTCATGAATAAGCTTAAATGAATAATTTATAAACAACCATTACTCATGTACAGACAACAGCACGTTGGGTTACCACAAACTGTCAAATTTTCCCAACCATTATGCACTTTATATTGAATAGTCTTAAGTTGAAAATCATTTGGAGAAATTTGACAGATTTGTATAGTCCGACGTGCTGTTGACTGTACAAATGTTTGTGATAATCACACAAATATTTGCCACTATCAAGATTCGAACCCGGACAGCCTGATGTATAGACAGCATTACTGACAACTCCACCAAGACGGCGGCATCATAAAATCACCCTAAAGATAATAGGCCGTATCTTCTCACTATTGTACAACCAAGACACAAACACATTGCCAACCATCCAAGTTGGGTCGGTCAAACAAAAACGTGTTGATCGAGCCACAATAGACACAACCAACCCCAGGGTGACATTTTTGGGCCTATTTCATTATTTCGCTTAAGTCTGCAATTTAGGTTCTGCTCGCGAAGGAATTCTTTCATTCAGATTGTGGGTGTCTACGGTATAACAGAAATGAAGGGTTTTATTTTTATTAAGTTTTATTGATAAACTGTGTTCTTTTTTAAATTGCTTTTATGTTATAGAAAACTAATGAAAGGAAAAGAGTGTTGTCTTGAAACGGTTCTCTAAATGAAAGCTATGGTTAATAGAAATTTATTTGATGTATTACTAGTGCTATTATAATAATATTATTATTATTACCGTTCTTTTAATTTCATTTGATTGATTCATGCGCGAGCATCTAAGTAGATTTTGATGCGCGAGCACTTTAACTATACTTCGATGTGCGAGCACTCTAGGTATGTTTTAAAGCGCAAGCATTCTAGGTATTTTTTTTTTGATGCGCGAACACACTAGGTAAATTTTGATGCACGAGCAGTCTAGGTATATTTTGATGCGCAAGCACTCCAGGTATATTTTGATGCGCGAGCATTCATGAATGCAGAGCTTTACAAGACATATTTTCTGTCATCTGATGTGACTTATTTTTACGACTGATAGCAGCATGGCAATCTTTCGACGACAGCCTAATGACACGTGTTACGTAACCTAATTTTTGACTAAATACTTTTAATACTGCAGTATAATTTTAAGTTTATTATGCTTAAATTCTTCAATTTTTTATTAGCTACATTCGTAGGTAATAACCGCGAAGCTGTTAATTAATAATAACTAATTGTCCATACAAATGTTTCGGTGCAGAAGCAGCAGTTAAACCAAAAAAGAAAATGGATTTAAGTCTAGTTATTCCTTATGATTTTTTAAATATGGCTCTAAATATAATATCAACCGAGACCTAATTAAGGCCACGAATAATTTTGCTTTTATTCTACACTTAGTTTTTTATTGCAAACGAACTCCACTGGAGAAATGTATCATAAAGAGGCAAAATATAAAAGAAACGCGAATAATATAGAGCCCAGAATTTAAGGTGAAGCTTAGTTTATGTGTTTTACTTATTATATTTACCAAATACACGGAAAATAAAGATGTTCAGCGTATACTTTGTTTCGTATGAGAACTGCACACAATTTCGCTCGCTCAGTGTTCAGAGTTAAGCTCAATTTTGTATGAGCAACGAAGCTCTTTCACCACTGGTGAGGCTCCTATTAACCACTGTTTATATACTAATGTAAGACTGGTGTAAAACTTTGCATTTTAATTTATAGTTAGTGAGACACTACGGTTAAAAAAAAAAATATGTATGTAACCCTAAGCTCTAGAAGTAGGTCACTGCTCCCAATTTTTTTGCCTTAGATTTTTATGGCTGGTCACCTGTCTGACACCGATCCTCCTACGGAACGACTGCTATTTGTTGACAGCAGCCGGGACCACCAGTCTACGAAGCGCGGAGGAAAATTGTATCAAAAATTTTCGGTCACCCATCCGAGTACTGACCGCACACTTAGTAGCTTAGCTTTTGTAATCATTACGATGAACGTACGACCATGGTGCCATTGAACTCCTAAATGAGTGAAGTAGAACACAGTATACTTTCCCCTCGGAATAAGAAAATTCACCTGAACCTAAAGACCGTAATAATATAACTACCTCTTGTAGTGTTTATTTCCAGAAATCGACTAATTTAAAATAGAATAGAAATAAACTTTATTGTACTATCGCGGACACAAGTGTTTGAGTACCCTCAAAACGAAAACCGCTTGCGCACTCGTAGCAAAATACTGCAGTATATCAGTTTTCGGGTCATAGGAAACTCGTTTTGAATTGCTTAACGCCAAATTCGCCACCGTACATCGACACAAAGAGAACAAATTAAAAAAAAAATTGTATTGCACAATTGCAAACAAACTTATCACTAAAAGCGATCTCGGGTACGTTAGTATTTTGTCAAAATAAAAATCATTTACTCACTTCACTGTCTGTTAGAACATACTAACAAAATGAGAACGAAAAGTCTCCCAAATAACCACGAACCACCAGAGCATAGCACAGCTTAATCTTAGAATAATAACTTCAGTCAAACTAATAATTGTACATGTCGTTGAGTACATGACAAGTCTCCAATATACATTTATCCCACGATACGAGGACTTTCAACCTCCATCGACGTAAAAATTAATGCTTTAGGTCAATTAAACAGGATGAATTTTTCAAGTGGGCCTTTAGGGCCAAATCCTAAACTATAAGGAATATCGAAAAATTGCCAAAGGAGTCGCGAACCCGATTTTGATGAAAATAAAAAATGGATCATTGGGTTTTTGAAAAATCTAAAATCATAGCCAGGAATCGAACGCAATGATTTTGAAAAAAAAAAAAAACACACAGCCTGTATTATTGCACCATTCGACAGTGTTGTTAATAAGAATCGATTTTCGGGAAGTGATTATATAATTATGGGAAACTAATAGAAAATGGAAAAAAAAATATAAAATATTTCTTGTTCCACCTTGGTTCAAGCGATGATCTTTATTTTATCAATCAATCCAATGATGCAGTTTTTGTTATCATCAAAATCAGGCTCGCGACTTCTTTGAGAATTTTTCGTTATTCCTTATAGTTTAGGATTTGGCCCTGAAGGCCCACATGTATATCCTTGTTTCATAAGATAAGACAGAATTATACACGAGATAAAGAAAAAAAAGCACCTTTAAACACCTTTCTCTCTAAATGAAACCTATGGATAATAGAAATTTAAATGATGTATTACAAGTACTATTACAATTATATTATTATTATTACCGTTCTTTTAATTTCATTTGATTAATTCATGCACGAGCACCCTAGGTATATTTTGATGCGCGAGCACTTTAATTATATTTCGATGCGTGAACACTCTAGGCATATTTTAATGCGCAAGCGTTCTAGGTATTTTTTGATGCGCAAGCACACTAGGTAAATTTCGATTCACGAGCACTTTAATTAAAAAGGCCCATATGTATATCCTTGTTTTATAAGATAAGACAGAATTATACACGAGATAAAGAAAAAAAAGCACCTTTAAACACCTTTTCATAAGATCTGATTCTGGTATTATCTACAAACGAATCTAGTCTAGTCTAATCAACCAAGAATCTTCCATCAATACTAAAAGCAAACTAAACGAAATACCTACTGAAGTAATAAAATACAATAATAGTCGTACCTCTCTGGTAAGTACAATAGAGTTCATATTATATGCTAATTTATGGACACTAAGCATAATTGGGGAAATATTCATTGTTGATATCCTTCTGAACTTGTTTTATTGATGAGATTTGTTGGGTTTTGCTACGATGATATTCTCTAGACCGCTAGTAGACCGTCCTTGGGATTTTATGTTTCTCATTATCCGCTATTATGGTTTCTCTTTATGTTTACCAAGGTCCATGCTATTCTTGACCAAATTTATGTCTTAGGATCCTTCCTTTTTTCGAAACTATTTGTGCTGTGTGAAAATAATTATACTGATGTCAGCGGAATATTCTATTTTACGTTTTTATGACTTCATTTGAGTATCAAAATAACAATAATTCTAAATAACAATAATTCTAATTATTGCACAATTAAAATTGGAATTAGCCAGTTTCTCATGTTGTAAAGGGTAACTGAGGCTTTTATTTTTTTAATTAGACGATTGGCCAGAAAAAACTAAGAACTACCAATCTATCACCGAGAAAAAGCAAATACGCACGCCAAACTTATTAAGCTGGTTTGTATCGGAATTCAAAATATATATGAGTACTAACATATTATTCGTAGTTGCTTCACCTTAACTCACAGGTAAATATTTTCTAAAATTTATATAAAGTAATTAAATAAAATTATTTACGTCATTAATTTATCTATTTTGTATATCAGTTTGTCCTCGTATGAATGAATAAATAAATAAATAAATAAAATCTAACGGGTTAGAATGGTTAGAATCTAATAATGATAGACCGAAAATGGAAGCCAGCTCTACCCCGCACCCTCAACAACAATAGGTCCTACGCTGCCTGCATCCAGTGGTTTCCCCCGACCTTTACCAGTTCGTCGGTCTTGTGGAGGGCCCTACCAACGCTGTGTCTCTTGGTCTAGGTTTCTTATCACTAATAATGTTATTAAAACTATTCTTATATACTCTAATAGACTTAAAAAGGCCAACCCTATCTTAACCGAACATTATACTCCCCTGAGGACCGAGCCCAGGACCTTAGTATCTAATCCCGTTGGATGAACCAACATAGTCCATAAATCTAATTAAATAAAATTTTATGAAAAGATTTAGAAATGTATTCTGAAAAGCAAGCGCTTCAGATTTTAAAAATAACATTATCCGTGTTTTCGATGTTTATTGAGGACACAATTCTGTCATTTACATCATACAGAAGTATCAATATTAAGCATATCGGTTTACCCGAAACAAAACACAATTCCCCGACGACTTATTAAATTACCCCACACTTAACGTGCAAACACGTATTATCTTTCAAAAATAATTTACCAAAGCTTTTATCCTTTTGTTGAACTTACGCGTAAATTACAGTGTTTTTCTATTTAATCCGTATTATAATACGTTTCGATATTATAGATAATGCTAAATAAGTATATATTTTGTACAGTAAAGTGATATTATTTTGTATTTACAAATATCACAATAGTGTATAGACACTTAGAGCACAAACATCCTATTCTATCATCTATCCGGGAATAACCTACTTATCTTCTACCTGTTAGAACTGTGAAAACCTAACCAACAGGACCAAAACACTATTAAATAGGAAAATTAGCTGACTGCGGCTGTCTAAGGTGTACTTTACCACCTTCTAGAACTTACTCCATTGGAAAACTTGGCACACATCTTCAGTGAAAAAACTTCACTATAAAGTGGACTTTTCTTCTTATTATTTCACGGAGAAGTCAAACAAGTACAGTCACGTTTTTTCAAGTTTTCAGAGTGACTGAAGGCTGACTGTGCTAAGGAGAAGAAGACCTTTACGCGGTCTCGACTTTATCAGACATATCTCCACTCCTCGTTCTTCTCTCGTCTGCTATCGGGATCACCCACTCTGTACTGTCTCCTCTCCTTCTTCTACATATAGAACCCCAAGTTAAGGCTTTTGAGCCATACAGAGGTGTGCTTTAAAATAGAGCTCAGGCGCAGACTTCAACCCAGTATGAACATGGGATACCACTAAGCAGAGAAAGCATCTAGCAGAAACACATTCCATTGCACACCCCCGCTGTGAGCAAACCACATTGTACTACGTTCTACGTAGTTGTTTTTTTCATGTGGCTCCGTTTAGCTCTTGCCGCCTTATATGAATAAATCAAGTGCAAATTAAAAGTCCACATTTAACAATTTCACGTACCATTAGTATTAGTTATGTTCTTGCACGTGCTTTAAATAGATTCTGAAAAAGATCTAATATCACAAAATTTACAACAAAGTACACATTATCTTATACTTTGTTCGAAAATAAATGTCATCGTAAAAAATAACAGCCGCCAATTTTGTCGCAGTAAACTAAATCATGGTTATCCACATGAAACGAACGATTCCAATCGAATCGATTTCATATCCGCTTATTGACATTCATGTATCGATATATTGAATCGATGCATCGGAATCGAGACCGTACGCTTCTGCTCGCCAAATAATCACGATGATAGAAACGTATCAGGCTCTTACGTATATATAATTTGTCTGTAAGCTTGTGATATATTGGATATTTTATTTACATAATGGCTCGCTTTCCGTGCTTTTAAAAATGTTCTTTATATCCATGACATTAGAAAGAGTCGCGTTCTTTACATTCTTTTTCATCATCTGAGTAAGTATTTACCCATCGACTGTAAATACTCCTATAGATTTCAATGTTTTTAAAAGCTAGCGTTTAATATGTAATTCTACTACAAATTGTTAAATATATTTTTCAGGTCATTTTAGATCGTTGGTATAGTGTGTTGTGTTGTTTTTACTTTGGATTTTTTTTCGAAAGCCTTTCGATGCTATTGAAGTTGAGGAAAATGCCACTTTTCTCTAGACAACGTGCATTAGACATGCAGTGGTCCAGCATCTACTGAATGAGTGTATGGCAGTTCGGTGGCGTCACCGCGCCCTGTGTAGACGTACCCGTTGACTGACTGTAAGACCTTATATAAATAGACTGTTGATGTTACCTCAATTGGTCCAATATAGTAATAATTACAATGATGAACTCTTATGTATTTTCACTTTGCTCTAGGAAAAGTCTAATAAAAAAGCTTTCCATTAAGACAGGAGTTACCGTATAATTGATTTGGAAATTCTAGCGTGAGCAATCACGCTGTAACGTACGGCTATGTATCAATTATGTTAAATTATTAAATAGTTACTTATTTTGTTATTTTGAAGATAAATAATAATATGAGATAATTTATTAGCAGCCGAAACAACCGACTTCTGTAGAACTTAATTGTAACCTAAACATTCATTCATTATAATTATTATGCTAATGACATTAATTGTCACAAATTCACGGGTTGGGATTCAACGACCTACTTAGTTTTCAAGCACAGGCGTAGACAGATAAGGCCCGTTCAATTCAATTTGGAGATCCTCTGTTTATTTATACATAAGATATCATTTTACGACTGTTTTAGAGGGTCCCGTAACAGTACCATTCCCAAGCGAGCATTGAAAGGAAATAAAGATCCTACGAAGCACTGTGTTAAAAGCGCGTGAGTGTTTTGTGTACTAAAATGGAGTAACGAACAATTTCTTTGCTCGTGAGAAAGGCTTAAAGAGTTTAGAAAGGCGTCCTTATTATGTTGCCGGCTGTTAATGTTAACCCTTGGCATGCTTGGTAGGGTCTGACAGATCCACTGTTGAAAATAATCGTAATCTCTGCTCAACCGCATTTGAGGTATTGATATATGTATATTATAATAGATGTATGAAATAAGAAATCTGAAGAGAAGTCTTCTTCCTACGCTGGTAATGATTTATTTGAAGTTTTGGCACAGTTTTATGGCCGACCGTCTGCCTAGCACCAGCTCTCTTTGGGCATGGCATATGGTAGTTAAAGGTCGAAACACAGTCATCAGCTCGAAAATTTAACGCCTCTATCTTACTATGAACGCTACGTAATAGCGGCTACGAAGCGACTATAGACCGTAATGCATATGAAGTTAGGTACATAATGGAATAGAAAATTTAACAAAAGTAGTGTACGTACTGGTGATACTATTAAAAAGTGATACTATTCGCGTGATACTATTAAAAAACTCGTCTTAATAACCTCTATGGTGTGACAGTAACATAAACTACAATTTTTACTATTAATTTTTGAACCGTAGCTAAGAAAACAAGTAAGGACATACCTCTAGCTGTTGGCGATGCTGTCGTCCTCTTTGTCCTTGGGCCACTCGCGCTCGCGACATCTTACGACGATACACGACAGCACACGAGTGAGATAGTCTGCATGGGGATTAGAAACTCCCTAGTAGTGTTACTCCTTAACCTCTCGAGCGTCGGCGGGAAGCCCCGCATTCCCACGAAAAAAAGTACCGTTGAGCGTCGGCGGGAAGACCGGGCGTCCCGCAGAATGTCATGGTCTATAGTTTGTTTTTTTACTACTTCAACTTATTTTAACCAATAGGAGTGTTTGACATCAATAGAATCTGTGTTCAATGCTCTCAAATACTAAATTATGATTGGTTATCGTGTTCATAGAAAAAGTGTGAGTATTGGTCGTTGAAAAAAAATGGTGACGCATTTGGCATGTTGTCAGCCGGGGTGTGTTGAGGTGTATTTAATTCTATAGTTTTGTTTACAAATGCGTATTATGTATGGTGTTGAATGTTTTATGTCGATAAGTGTATATACTTGGTGTGTAACTAAAAATAATGTGATTTTGAGCAAGTTTTACATGATTTCTGAATCGTCAAAGTTTGTGTATTATTTGTTTGTGTATTTTTTGAACGTTGGTGTAATTAAATGCTATAAAATGCAGTAAAAAAGGTATGTATTTGTGATTACTTAATTTTAATGGTTAGACAATGTTTCTAGGTTTCTAAAAATGTATAAGTCATAAAAAACGGATGTAAATTATTGGTTATATAAGGAAAATAGTAAAATACATCAGGTCATCTGAGGTCAACAAGTTAAGGCATCGACACTACACGGTATCGATGCATTTTGCCGCGCGACACTCGAGAGGTTAATAGTGGTAGTCCTATTATTTATCTGGAACTACCCTGGTAAAGAAGTGTGATGAAAAATCATCCTGAAATGCCTATAATTAATCATGATGCATATACTCGGACTGCCGATATGATATTGAGTGTGACATTTATCCTGGTAGTTGGCTTTTGCGTTAGATTGTTTACTGAAGGACTATTACTCTTTGAGTTTGGTGCACCTTTTATGGAGGCGACAGGCTGGCTATCACTATTTGGAGGCACTGCATGGCCCATACTGACAGATGTGGCTTTATGTGTAATAAAATATTACCTAAGCCTCCGCTCAACCCCTCATGGGATTACGAGCGTGATGATGATTACAAATATTGACAATAATACATGTTTTACAATGTTCCTAAACAATTTTTCCGACGTCTCATTACTGATAATGTGCACTTACAGGTCAAACCACAATAAATTATTAAAATAAAATAAAACTAGCTCACTCCTATATAATAATTTTTAACGATTCCAAACGACAAACGTTTCGTGAATAAGTTATTTCCCTATTGAAATTCCTCTTCGCCTTTTTATAATAGCCAGCGCAAAACTCCATAAAACTTACTGAAACAACATTAAAAGTGAAAAGCTTTAACACCTTTTCCTGCCAAAAACAGCAGCGGACTAATAAAACTAGTTCTCAAAGAGAAATGGAATTCCGGACTTGAAATATGAGTCAGCCAAGCTCCGTTTTACAATCGCCGTCTTTTAATATTAAACATAAAAATATGGTAAGAAATGAATCTTCACTCAATTAATGCCCTAACCTGCCCACAATGCGCAATAACCAAATGTACTTTAAAAATAATCTAACGAATTATGGTTTCTTATGTTTTTTTATATCAAAGCAGAATGGTGTTAAAACGTTATATTTTTAATTAAATGCTGCATTGAGTTCCTGATAAGAATAAGTAACGTCTGTAGGATCTGTAATCTAACTTTTGATTAAATCATGGAGCTGATTTTCATAACATTGTATCGTAGTTTTTTCCCATTAAATTTTTCAATCATTTTTTTTTTTTAATCATTCATCAATATATTTTTTTCATTTATTTGTATTTCAAAAAAATTAAATACAAGCAAAAGTACACCGCCGGGTCTAGACGTGTGTAACGCGTAATGAAATGTGTCGTGTAGTGTAAACCGAATTTAGTACATGGACGGCACTACGATTTAGTGCCTAAATTCGCGTTACGTTACAGGATAAATTACATTACGCTTTACACCCGTCTGGACCCGTCCCTCTGTGAACCACGTTCTTTAAAGTTACGCCGCAGAGCATGTGGAGTTTCTCAAAACCCAAGAATTATCATGCCAAGAAAAGTTTAACTGGCGAGTATTTTTTTTCTCTTATTTAAAAATATTGTTTTTTATCTACTTACGAGTACTAATAACGCAAAACCAAATAAAGTAATCAACATATTTATTTTTTATAACGAAAGAACGAACCAAGGTATTTATTTATAAACTAAAACTCATCCCTCATACGCTATCGACGCTATATACGGAAATAATTTTAAAATTTAAAAAAGCGTCGGTGGCGTAGCGCTTTGTATAGTTGGTTCTCATTAGTATACGTTGTTTAAATCCATGGGAGGATATCCCAGGGGTCCACGGAAGCCTCCTCGTGGCGGACCCTGGTAACGTGGTGGGGAAACTTTTTTCGGCGGGTGTGTGGCTTTTGATGTCAAGTGAGCCCCCTTGGCATTCGAAGTCACATGCCATCGTCGAGTTCGTCAGCAACTTAGCAATATTTAGATACACGAGTATCCTTGCATCCATAAAAATATTACTAAGGAAAATAAGGCTGAAAGTTTAATGATAGGCCGCCTGCCAGACGCTTACCCTTCTTGAGCACTGATCATCTAATATCCCTCTTTTTTATTCATTTTTAATTTATCGTATTCTTGCATAAATCACAAGGCTACTTCCGAGTCGGTAGCTATTGAATTTTATCTCGAAATAGAAGGCTTAGGACTGATACATAATAAATGCGGACTGTAAGACGCTTGAGTACCCCATCATTGGGTTGGCTCAGTGTTTACGAAGGACAATGCAATGCTATTATATAAACTATCTTATACCATAAATACATTTATCGTAAATAGAGATCCTTTCAAGCTCTTTGACACTCGGTCGGCATCAATAAATAATGTTTGAAAACAAGGAAACCTTTTATTTGTAACTTGTATTTGAGTAGAAAAAGAGCTTAAGAATTTGTAGATTTTGAGAATTTACGAATAATATTCATTTACACATATCTGCAGTTATTGATACTTATTGTTATAACAAGTAGATTATAATAATAAATAAAAAGCCGAGATAACAAACACATAATTATAAACACTATTATTGCACACGAATAGAATAATTCACATTAGAAAGAAAGAAAGAAATAATTAAATTTGTTGACCAGCACAAAACGAAAACATACATAATATACAGACTAAACTTAATCCTAAATTAAATTTATAATTAGAAAAACTAACTTATTACAAAAAAAAAACACTGTCGAAAAGAAAACAAATTATATACATATTATTATATATAAAAATGTCCTCGGCTAGGCCTATAGGTCCCGGCCTCAGTATATGCTTCTACGACGTATCACCGTAGGAGCGCTGTTATTATGGCAGGGCCTTTCACTGTAATTAAAAAGAAACAGTCCAAATTAATACAACCAATTGCTTAATAGCAATCTCTTCCAGGCACCTTGGAAGGATGAAGGAAGGGGTGAATGAGTGCAGGAAAGTCAGAACACTTTACAAGGTGGTAGGCCTGAATGTAGGGTCATCTAGGTAGGTACAACCGCCTTTCCTATCTCAGCCGTGAAACAGTTTGCTGTATTTTGGATTGAGGGGAAAGGTAGCCAGTGTAATTACTGGGCATGGAAGGCATTTCATCTTAGGCCTCAGGATGACAACGCACCTGCAATACTAAGTGATTTTTCCTTGTTATTGCAGGTGTTTATAGGTGACGGTATACACTTACCACGACGTGGGACGTTAGCTTGTTTGTCATCACATCATAAACAGTTCATATAATGTCCCCACCGAGGGGCTTGAGCCTACCCCACATTAGGGGCGATTAGGTCTTAGTCAACCACGCTGGCCAAGTGCGGGTTAGTCGACTGCACACACAACCTAAGAATTTCTTCATAGGTGTGTGCAGGTTTCCTCACGATGTTTTCCTTCGTCGTAAAAGCGTCGATTAAACGTACATATGAATTCAAAATTTGAAAACACATTGGTCGTAGCGGGGATCGAACCAGTGCTTCCCGGGTGGGAGACGACGCTCTTACGCACTACGCCACCGACGCTTTTTTGTCATAGTTGTATAAAAAAAATTCTAGTGCGCAATATTTAGTTATCTAGTAGACTGCAATAATTATGTATATGCTTGCTGTGAATAAGGTTTCCTATATAGAAGAAATATGAGGTTTAGAACGTTATGACTATGCGGTTAATCAGAGATTGGATTTAAAAAAAAATCTGCATTAATTTTCTGCACTTCTTCAATCATCTATATTAATTATAGATTTGTAGGGACACATGCGTCATGCGAATGTCGCTGACGCAATAGAATTAGCTGGAGAGCCGCAGTCGCCAGATCACCTCCCCAGTCGTCACTTAAGAGCCCGTAAGCTCACTCACGCCGTGTTATCGCTCTGCTAGCTCTAAACATCTTTGTAATATTTCCGTGTACATTTTGTGTAACAAGACAATATACTCGTATTGGTGACTATCTTTGACTTTCATTCCAAAGCACCTTCTGGAGAGTCTGATCAGGTTCCACCTATACCTCGAGCGAGGGACTGGTAACCTGACAGATTATTGAAGAAGTTCAGATTTAAAGTTGAAGTTGCTGCACTTCAACTTTAAAATTAAAGTTGACCGTAATATCAGTTATAAGAGTCGTGCTCAAATTTAATTTTTAATATTAAACACACCCTTCTCTAACGAGAACAGTGCCTTTGGGCGGCGACCCTTATCTTTTCTTAGATCGTCGTTAGAATACGTAACTAAAACGCTGTCACATGTGGTTTTAGCTAGAAGTAGTGTTTTCAATTTAGTGTAAATTAGAATTTCCTACCCGGACTACCGAAATGATTTAGGCCTGTATTATACAATGAGTTTCAAGAATCAACGCCGTACTGAGCGGCTTACGTCTCTATCACTTTGTGCTTGATAGAAAGTGACAAACGATTCTCAAGACATGATTAATTTATGAGTGTGATTCTGTAATACGTACGGGCCTTAGAGTGTATGGTCCGTCTTGGTTGTCAGTACAGTACAGTCATGAGTCACCAGTGATCGTGAGACAGAAATACTATAACATGTTTTTATACTTATTTGCAATTATAAAATTGTTTGATTGTGAAACAGTATGTGGGTATCTTTTTTTCAAAGGAAAATCCCTTACGGACCCCACTTTGGACAGTGCGGTGTGTTGGAAAAGCTTCTCAGGCCCTTCCATTGCCAACCATGGCTCTGACCATACATGGCAAAATATGTGGGCACCTACTGATTATGAAGGAAACCTCAGCACGGCCAAAATAAAAATAATTACTTGCATCACTGAATCCCAACAAAATCAATTAGAAATTTAAGAAATGTAATAATCTCGAACACGAAATATACCTAATACATTATGCGTAAGTTAGTCCTTACAAACCTGTATCTACGTATAGGTACATCGATTATGTAACCGAGATTGTATCCAGATTATTCGTAGCAGCAAAATCTGAGGGTATTACTTAATTTAATGTCCCTTTAAATGACCAGCTGCCTTAAATTATTAGTGTAATCCCTTAAATTTGGAATGAGCAGGTCTGATATCCTTAGATTCATTGTTTATCATTCTAACGAGTAGATTCAATAATAGAGACGTTGTTCATTGGTCCAAACGCAAGGGTTATGGTGATTTGCATGTGAATTTGGTTTTCTTATACTTCCTGTTTACACTATTATGATAAACGTATAAATTTCCCTTTAGATAATAAGTGGGAATTTGATTTGAAATAGGTTGGGCTCAGTGGATTTACTAATCGAAAATGAAGCACCATCACACACATATCAACTAGGAAAATGATTCACACTGCGTCCTGTATTATCTGTATGAAGAGCCCTACTGCAACTAATCAACGTCGTGATTGTTCCACCATCTGCAAATAAAAAAATATACAAGGTGTTTGGTACATGGGGTATGTAGCCGACATCTACCCATGCTAACATAGTCATATAAATACTATGGTGATATCAAAAATTTTAAATTGTAAAAAAAAAAATTGAATTCTCCATATAAATAGTTCGATCAAAAAAACGAAATGTATGGAAAAAGAAATACAATTTTATATTTTTAACATCACCATAGTATTTATATGACTATGTTGCCGGCCATACCCTATGTACCAAACACCTTGTATATTATGAATACGCGTATACAAAGCGTTTGGAAAATGGTATTAAAAGCGAGCACCCACCTATTTTGTTAACGTCATATAAAAATACTACGTTGTAATCAAAATTTCTATAATGTAAAATTACCTTATTTAAAATTGTCGAAGAATTACGGACGCCATATTAACGCTTCGTTAAAACTGTGCGAAAAATACAAACGCGCACATAGTCTTGGTAGACCTAGAGAAAGTATACGAGAGTACTCCTAGAGGTTTTGTGGTGGAGTTTGAAAAAAAAAGGCGGCATTTATAAAACATTTCCAGTTTTAAAGCTATTATTTAATAATAAAAAAAACATAAAATTAATTGGCCACTTGTAGGTACTTGATAAATCAATTTCGTAAGATAAGTTCTTAATGAGAATTCAGAGCCAGGATATCAATCATTTGACACGGGCGTAACGAATATATCGAGTTTTTCTTCCTAGCACAAATGGAATGGCCGGTATAGTCACTATATATTTTGTTCCCAATTCAGAGCCATTAATTACTTTTGCCTTCTCTCGGGGCGTTATTTAGGAGTGGATGTATTAAAAAATATTCTTTTATGTGTTTCTACCGTACTTTGAAAATAAAGATGTAAATATTTTTAATATACCTACTCATCGGTAACTAATCACCAATGGCTATAATTAAAATACTTCTCACTAATAATAGAATTTTACTAAGAAATTCTTTTAATTGCACTCTTTCTGAAAATCTAGCTTCATTACTAATGACTAACTAATAAAAATAATTATAATAAAAGTAAAATTTGTATGTATTTTAAAAATTGTCTTAGCTATATTATAATGTGAAAAAATATACATCTTCGTCAAACTTTACGTTTTACCTTCTATAATATTGATCGATAAGGTATAGATAATATATTATCATTGATACTTAAATACGAAATTGTATGTTCTCTTATTCCTAGTTAATATCTACCTACACCTTAACTTTTCACTGAAGTCCTCAAAAAGATATCTCGTGGATATTATGAAAATTGTTGAAACTTTGTTCCTTTACAAATTCATTCCTCACCGATTGTTCACTTTCTTTTTAAACTTTTATATTTCAATTGCGACTGTTTCTTATTTGTCTTCCGTGTTCACGTTTTCAAGGCAAAGTTCCGTATCTAACTTTGGAGTAATCGAAGATAATAATAGGGGTTAAAGTATGAAATTGCCGATTTTTTTCTCATTATTCATTAGTGTATAAATCCTTTAGTACAATAGCTATGTCCGTTCTTCTTTTTTATTTTAAACTTCAGTACAAGGACACATATTTATGTATAAAATTTTATTCTCATTTTATTTTATTTCACTAGAAATAAATCTTCAAAAACAGCTCGTCGTAAGAGGTGTCCGTCTCCGTTATAAAATGTAAATATTTTTTTACAGGTATCAATTCTCAATTTATTTCATTAAGTATCCTATAGCTTAATGTTGTCTCAATATGTCCACAATATTACACAAAAGTTAGATTTGTGGTTTCCTAAAAAATCGCAAATATATTTGTATGAAAAAATGAATTTTCGTTAAATTCTCCATACAAAACAGCAATTTCATACTTAAACCCCTAATATTTAAAATATTATAAGAATTTTATTGACTTATAAATAGGCAATACTATTATTATATTATTGCTGTAATTTTCTGTGATGTATCAAGCGCCTTATGTAGCTGTAATATATGTGTTAGTGTTGCTAAAATAAAAGTTATTATTATTATCTTTCTAGAGTTATGTGAATGGTTCTTCATTTTCACTCCCACTCTCTTTACCCCTATCCCATCCCTTGCCTCGCGGAGCTCTGGAAAATAACCTTCGTATGTTGTGTTCCTGGAAAACAGAAACACAGCACACGCAAACGCAGAGGCTAGTTGACTGGAATCTTATACAAAATACTACCTCAGTTCATTCTTCTTCAGTTTTCCAAAAGCAGCTTACTCGTTGTAGACGACTTCTCTTATACATATATAGCCGTAACGCCAAATGTAAATATTGAAGGCACGAAATTCTTAGTAAACTGACCGCTGTTGTTGATACTAAGTTAACTTCCCTTATATCAGTTGAAATTATACATAGCCACAGTCAAACATGGCGCTCAACGTTCGAGGTTAAATTTTAGCAATTAATAAAATTAGTTTTCAGTTTGCTGGCATTGGTTTTGCAAAATGTGCAAAGTTTCTTGATTAAAATCAAATAACTTTATGTTATGAAACATTTTGCTTGGTGGAAATTAGAAAAGACTTACAATTAATTGCTACCATTTTGCCTGTTTTCCACATAATGTTAGTACAATTTATTAAGATTTTAAAATATAAAGCAAGATTTCTGAAAATGTCAAGACTTCCACAGCGTAAATTTAGGATTTTTGTTTACGGAAAAGAGTTTGTAAGCGTGATATACAGTCATTATTTGTCTTTTCAAAAATTTAAACTGTTTCCTACACCTGAAATTCATTAAGGCTCACGGCTCCAAATAAATCAAAATTCTTTAGTCGAACTTAAAACAATATGAGCATACTATCAAGCATAGCGTCTAGTATATTTATAATTTAAAACTTAATATTAATGTTACACTAACTTAAACTATTTTTAATTATCATTATTATTTTATATTAAAAAAAAAAAAAAGAAGGTAGAGTAGGTACCTACCACTGGTTGTAATTGTAGAACCTAATGAGGTGGTTTCTTTTAGTCTATTGTAACCATGCTATGGAAGAGCGGGGCTACCTAACACAAGTAAAACTTTTGCTTTAAAGGCAGCTCCATCCACTTAATATTGTACTAGACTAAGATACCGAAATAAAGATTTTTGTATTTTTTTTTTGTATTTTGTATGTTATTGGTTTAGTTCCAATCTGTGGATGGATATAGTCAAAAATATCACAGTGATACAAATAACTTTCCAACTTTTATAGTTCAAATTATAGCTTATTTAGGGTAATAAGATAGCTTAATTTAATTTATGACAGAAGCGCATATCGTTAGAGCTGACGCTAGCTTCGAAATTAACAATTTGCTTTTAATTGTCTCATTATATGAATATAATACAACAATTTAATTTGTAGGAGCAATTAGCAACTGATAGGTCTTTTTAATTAAACCTGATAATACAGGTATCCTCCTGGATCCGCGGATCAAATTGATCCCTTTTTACTACCTTCCATTAAAGCTGAGCCTTCTCGTGTGAAACATGGGTATTAACTGTAAACGAGTTTTCAGGAATGACAATTTTAAATCAATGCTGCCAGTCGCTTTACGATACGTTGACGACATTGTGAGTTGTACGTTCTTTTCTAAATGTAAAACTGTTTAATACATTGTATTCATTTGATAAAAAAAAACACTATGCGTGAGTAACGTTAACACGGTAGCGAGATTAGGCCACGTGCAATAATCGGTTTCTGTTTTTTGTCCGAAAAGCATGGTCCGCTTATCCGATCCGATTCTCAAAAATAAAAAAATCGATACATAACTCTTTGAATTTCTTATTTTGGAACAGGTGCTCCAATAGGAAAGGGTGTATAAAACTGTCTATTTGGCTCAGTAGAAACGTTACCATCGGTCTTGAAATGGTTGATACAAATAATAATAAAAAAATAACTAATACACAAACGTGTGTTCCGGAGACTACCATCTATCATAGTAAAACTACTAACGCTCCGCCATTATCTTTACTTTGTTCAAAAAATTTGAGGTACTTATTGGCTGGTACAAATTAGAAGCCGGTTTGCAATTGGTTATTCTCCCCTACTACCTATGAGTATTAATCATATTTTGTTATCAACAACACATATTTGCTATATATTATCGTGTACTAGTCATCTGGTATACTTCTATTATTTACGCGTCAAATGCAGAAATAGCTTGCACAAGAGGACTTTATGGAAAATGTGGAACAATATTCTAGAAATATTTTCAGTGTGTTATGTGAGAAAGCTGCCGATTCCCAGACATTCAGTTGTAGTAAAAAGTATTTTAAAAGAGTTTCTATTTTTGTTACCTACATGATTTCAAGAAGAAACTCGCAGCAATAACATACATTCATTGGCTATGTGATGCCGGCAGAGTAGAATAGCATCACCCCATAACCTCCAACGGGTGTCGTAGAAGGCGACTAATGGATCAGCAAAAGGGTATTGATCACCTTATACTATACACCTTATTGTGTCTCAGCAGTTGGTCGAATTATAAAGACTATTACCATGATACGATCATGCTCGTAATCCCATGAGGGTTGGAGCAGAGCCTTAGGCAACATCCTACTTCACACACAGCCACATCCGTCAGTATGTAACAATCATTGCCAACCATCAGGAGAGACGTCACACTAAAAAGTTTTGCAGCAGTCCAGGCAAATCCCGGTAAAAATAGTATTAAAATAAACTTCATTGAACGTATCATGTTCTAACATGTTTTCAGTAATTTGCATAAAGGGAGACTTGTGGCTAAGAGCGATCTCTTCCGCGCAACCTCAGAATCGACACGATTTATTGAACAAAACTAAGTATAAATTTCTAAATTCATAATAATATCAACTTCAGTCTCCGTTTTGTTTTTACATTAATAAAATTTGATACAAGGAAATTTTGTTTTGGGGCACAGGTTAGAATCTTACAATTCGTCCAAGTTTAAATAAATGCCCACCAGCAACCCTCGTCAAACGAGTTCCTGAATTATTTGCGTATCCTTTGGGACTATCTAACACTTCTTGAATATAAAAACCTCTGTCGCTTTCCAGAATGGAAATACGCTTTTTATTAACCAATACTCGGAGAGGTCAGGATAAGGAGTAAGGCAGTAAAGTTTTACCATATTTTCTATGTAAAACTTCACGCAAGATACTCGCCTTGTGAGATTGTTGTAATTTTGAGAGCCACTGCGCGAATTTCAAAGCGGTTTTCGATGCGAGATTTTTAAAGTTATCTAAATTATTTCAGGCCAAAAAATAAGTCAAATTAAAATATTCATATACATTGTACAATTAAAATATGCTTAATACTGTTCTTGACTCTACAATCAATTTTTTTTCTTTGCAAGATGCTACTTTTTCTCTTATAAATATTTAATGTCACGCGACGTCGAATTGACCGTACTCAATATATTTGAGTTCCTAATTTTTATTTATTTATTGTTTTATTCATTTCCCATCGCAAGTAGCTTGCATTGTTTCACTGTCCATGAAACAGAAACATTACCTACGCTGCCCGTAAGCGCATAAACGTATTTGTTTTAGTCGCAGCGTATGTTTCCAAATTACTTTTTGATCCAAAAAAATATTTTTGTTGTATGTTATTTGATGATTATAATTTTGTTTTTACTTTTTCATAAATTATATTTTAATATAATTATAATATTTATGAAGACAAAAAATATTATTACCTGAATTTAGTATAATATCTTATACATATTTTTTAGGTTATGTGCGATCGCTGCGCTGCCAAACAGCTGCGTTACAAAATGTCCACGCGCGCGCTTGAAGAATAATGAATTATCTACAAGATTTTGTGAAAATAGCTCTAATAGGTTTTGTCAGACCTATTTTCAAGATTTTATTAATATGCTAACGTGTACAAATTTTTGAATGTTTTCGATACTGATTGTTTGTGTATGTAGTCTATAGTCTTACATGTATATTTTTTCAAAATTAACGCGTCACGGTCGTTAGAAAATCTATTAAAATGCATTACCACGTACCCTTTCGGGCAATTTTCCATTGTTTATCCTCTTTACGAATCATAATTAGGAGGAATGTCATTGATGCCTAGTAAAAAGATGAAACACGTGTTGATTATTTGGTTCTTGCTCATTAGTGATGGGGCGCATCGCTTGTACTTGCACAATATGGCGCAGGCAATTAGTGGATTAGTCGAGTGATGCAAGGCAAAATTTAGGAATTAATATTATTATTTAGACAATACTGGGCTTTTTGCGTCACTGCGACCCTTAAAGATCTATGTATTGTGAATAGCCTCCAAGTAAGTCCTATAGAGGCTTTACATGTACTCCTTTAGCTGGTCACTATCTAAAAATAATACGATATTCCTAAAAATAATAGGGATGGGTTAGTTCTCATGTTATATAATATACATACATACATACATATAATCACGCTCACGATCCCTAAAGGGGTCGAGCAGAGTCTTATAACATTCAGTTCCACACAAAGCCGCATCGGGCAGTATGGGCTATGCAGTATCCCTAAATAGTGACAGGTTCCCAGTCTATCGCCTACACAAAAGGGGCTCACTAATTAACAATCCTTCGGTAAAAAAAAACAACTAAAGTCAACGACCAGGACAGATGTTACACTCAAAATAATCTCAGCCGTCCGGGTTTCATGGTAATCATGGTTGTCATGTTATGATTATGAAAAAATCTAAAACTAGTGATTTTTAGGCTCTTCAAGCTCTTGGATAAAGTTAGGCTGACGGTCCACATATTCAAAGACAAAGACAGGCAAGAGCAATTAGAAGACATGAAAGATCTTGATGTGTCGAAAGAAGAGAAGATTCACAGGCTCTTGATAAGAAACGAGTAGACTCCATCCGCGCGGATGTTGATTCGAAATAGCCCTTAATGCTATTCTAGACTTTTTGAAACTACCTACCCTTCAAATATCCCTCCAAACTTTCGAATTTGTAGTAAGATTAGTAAAGTTTATCAATGACTGAGGATTCCGAAAATCTACAAATGTTACTCGTTTACCGATTTTGTACGCAAGTTGTAATCCCATAGGTATCAGATTCAGGGTTCTCGGGTTCGGTCTCTAGGGAGGTCGCAACGAAAGAATCGAACGCGCCGAAGAAATTGCTAAACTATCTGTACCTACCAGGAATCTACCCGACTACAGCTAATGACGTTACAATGCACATTATTCTGTCCACTAACTCGTATTAGAGAATTTGGTACTTTATTTCTCATTTTTAAACAAACAATAACAATCTAAATATGCCTGCATAAAAGAAATAATAACGGAATTTATTAATTTCCAATCTGATTGCTTTTAATGATATGACGTCACTTTGAGCGCAATGAATGTTTCGCACAATCGTTTTTTTAATGAGTAAGTATGCTCAATATCTTAAAAATATGCAATTAATTGTATGAAACGGGCAGAAAAATGAGATAACACCGCAATATGAAATTGCCGTTAAATGCCACGATACCACACAAGTTTATATTATGAATTAATAAATCACAGCACCCATTTTCCTGCTACTCTAAAATGCACCTTTCATACGTAATTTCACAGTTAAATTTTAATTGCACTCAGTAATGCAATGATCGGGCTGGAATCCATGGCTTTGGATTTCGCTTAAATTTCATTGGAATTTACACTAATTGCGCAGTTCCTACCGCTCGTAGTGTAAGTCAATTAGTCCTAATAATGTTGGGTTAATTAATAATATTATGAAAAATAATAATGGGTTAAATAATTGGTTAGTCACATTTATTAAATTAAGATTTACATAAATTTTAATGTGCCCCTAATAGTTTTTTTACATACGCTTTATAGTTAGATACTTTCTTTACGAAAAGCGTCGGTGGCGTGGTGGCGTAGTGCGTAAGGCGTTGACTCCCTCCCGGGAGGCACCGGTTCGAACCCCGCCACGTACTAATGTGTTTTCAAATTTTGAATTCATAATGTACGTTTAATCGATGCTTTCACGGTGAAGGAAAACATCGTGAGGACACCTATGAAAAAATTCTTAGGTTGTGTGTGAAGTCAACCAACCCGCACTTGGCCAGCGTGGTTGACTAAGGCCTAATCGCCCCTAATGTGGGGTAGGCTTGACCCCTCGGTGGGGACATTATATGAGCTGTTGCTGATGACTTTATTTAGAAATTAGCACCTATTTATGGAACCGATGAAAAATTGTATGATTAAGTAAATAAATAATGCAATTCTTTCTTCTTTTAACTAAATATATTTCACTAAGATTAAACTTTTTAAAATTTCTTAAGAATCAAGTATGTTTAAATCCTAGCCAGTGAAGCTTTAGCAACTTAACTCACTGCCAGAAGCACAAAATTACAGTTTGTTATTGGACTAAAATTGTCTCCTTAAGAGGAGATAGGTACTTTAGCTGTACACTAGTGCTCACAATTCAAGCAGCTAATATTTTGGGCACGATGAAGGAAAAGAGAGTCTTTGTAAAATATTTAAAATGTAAATAATGTACCCATATGTTAGGATCGTTTAAATTGTCAATTTTAATTCAGCTTTTCATTGTATTATTTAAGGGTCTCACTTAAAGACGACCTTCGAAGGTTTCCTTAGGACAAAACAGATGATTAATATGCGATCCCGTAGCGTCCTCCCGCCAATGAAATTTACCAGCCTCTTTGTTAAGCATAGCTGGCTAAATTTTTTAAGCTTCTTGAACGAGCACAATAGGTATAATAATAAAAATGTTTTGCTCTGGTTTTGTTGGAACGGAATAAATTTTCGCGAATTCGGAAAAAAAGAAAACTTTTAATAAATCTTATAAGGAAGTTTGTGTACCGTTTGTACCCTAATCATGAGGTTTGTTTGCGTAATGTGAAAGCTTGGTTGAATATTCTTAAAATTGTTTAAAGAGGCGCTCGCTTTAGGCGTCTCATCCGAGAATCCAAGGAATAGAAGCATTGGCTTAGACTGGTGACCATTTTAATAAATTATCTTCTTTTTTGCTTGCCTTATAAAGGGTTTCAATTGTCTTTTCATTCTTAGAGATAACGTATGATAGGCTTGTAACAAATATTGTTTTTTTTTTTTTTGGAAGGCACTGTAAAGAGTTTAATTAATATTTACGTGGAGCAATGGTAGATGTGTTAAGCATAACATAGGCGACTGGTAAAGATCGCGGGAAACCGCTATATGCATGCAACGCAGGACTGATCCAAGATTGGTGGTCTTACGACTCTGTCTTCCTTTGTCTGCGTAAAGAACATAACACCACCAAGCAAAATGAAAGCGAAGAGGTTTTTCATGAAAAAAATCTAACAGAAATATAAGTGAAATATCCACAAATTGCAAAACTTGAAACCGTAACCGCACGGAACGTCGCCAATGCAAGTAATATCAAATTAGATGCAATTTACCGTCTCAGGCATGATATATACTGGAAGGAGCCGAGCAAGAGCCGCGCCAATTTTATATGAAGCGGTTCATGTTCGCTCCGTATGAGCCACGTTGCTCTCACGTTGTTAAATGAATTACGTCATATAATATGTTCGTGTCATATCCAATCCGTGTCGCATGCTACGCGTACACGGCTCGGCTTTAAATCATCATCTGCTCTGTCAGAAACCAATGACGTCACGGCACTCAGATATCTATCAGACAGAAGGCGATTACTTACGCGTTTATGCGTTTCGAGATCAAGTTCTGAGTAAAAGCGTGAAGTGACTCACGAACTTTGTTCTAAGATGATGTACGTATTGTACGTGTTCCCACTACAGTACTGTCATCATGTTTTTGCAGTGGACAAAAAAATCGAACATCACGAGTTCGCGTGTGCATTGACGTTGACCAACTTGTCCTTATTTGTCTTTGTTGTCCAGGCTGTTTCCGCAGCTCGATGACTATGTTTTGTGATGTAGGGAGAATGGGGATCACTTTAAATAACCCAACTCTTCCAGGAAGTCTCCCAGCGCCTTGACGCATGTGAAGACATCCTTAAGTCCACCTGGAAGACCCAGATAGCGTGCCCAGTGTGTTATCACTGCATTGCATTCCGTTAGAAAGTGAGCGATTGTTTCTGTTGCCTCCACATCCTCTACGTAGGGCTGCCTGTTATACCTAGTGTCAAAAGTATTTATTATAATTGCCGTAACCAGTTAGTGCACTATTATAAGACTAGCTGTGCCCGCGACTTCGTCCGCGTGGATTTCCCATTTTTGCAACATTTTTCATTGATGCTCAACTCCTATTAGTCATAGAGTGATGCTATGGAGGTATATAGGCCTATATCAGGGTTTCCCATACTGCGCGTCGCGATGCCCTGGTACCCCAGGGTTCGCGGTTCTATCCCGGGGGCGGGCGTAGTGAAACGATCCACATAGAATGTCTGTCTAGCTGCTATGCGAGCTAGTTGAACGAAAATAAATGTAGAGAAAGAAATGAAAGTCGCGATTTCAAAACTTGAGCCCGGATCGACTGTCTAGGGCGGGCAAAAAAATCGAACACAGCATCTTTCGCAATCCGAGCGGCTGCGTCCGTTTTTTTTGTTTTTGTAGGTATGTACTTACCTTGGCTGTTACTATAACGGGGGGAGGGCTCGTAAAAATTGAAAAATTCCTAAGGGCGTCACTATGAAAATAAGTTTGGGCAGTCCTGGCCTATAGTCTTCCTCGATAAATAGACAATCAAAGAATTTTTCAATTTGAATCAGTAGTTCGCCTTTTAAGGCTTCTGTACCCAAAGGGTAAAACGGGATCCTATTATTAAGACTCCGATATCACTGACCATGGTAGTTAGACAGTTGAAATTTTCTCAGATGACGTAGTTCTGGTGCCGCTATAACAACAAATACTAATAAATAGAATAAAATAAATATTGAAGGGCCTTCCATAAAATAAACGTGACTTTTTTTTTGGTCGATTTTGATAACGGCAACAGATAGACGCTTGAAATATTTACAGAATATTTAGTTATATTATTCACCTTAAAAATAAATAATTAAATTAAAATGAAATTAATATTTAAGGGGGCTCAATAACAAACGTGATTTATTTCTCGGTGTCAATAACGATAACAGGTAGAAACTTGAAATATTAACAAAACATTTAATTTAAAATTCAAATAATTTTCGGACAGTTTTGATAAAATCTATGGCACAGAACCCTTCGTTCACGCGTTCGACTCCTTCTAGGCGGTTTTTTTACTATTTTTACAGGATGTCGGTGATGACCTTCTTTGAGTCACCAGGGCTTTTAGGAAAGAAGCTTTAAGGTCGAATCACTCCAGAGAGGATTCCTGACCGGTGAGCATCTCCCTCGGAGGAGTCTCTGAACCTATTAGAATCTCTAAGGCGTCCGAATCTGACGGGATCAGTAGTTCCTAAGATAAGCGCGTTCAACCAAACAAAAAACAACTCAGTATAGATGCGTGCGTAGTACTTGATAATTATTTAGCGGCGGAGTTATGTTAAAACTATGATATCTCTGAAGATATTCATTGAAATCTAATGATGTAAAGAACAATTTTGTACAGATTTAAATACTTGTGATGAATAATGTATTCATTTTGATAAGGAATAATATTATGTTTACAAAAATACCTTCGCATCTAATGTTGCATTATCTGCGATGGTGTTTTTGTATGCATGATATTGTTCCTTATCAAAATAAATACATTATTTATCATAAGTATTTAATTTTGCACAAAATTGTTCATGACTTCATTTGATTTCAATGAATATCTTAAGAAATATCATAGTTTGAAATAAACGGAAAATAATAAATTTTGATTTTCAGAGTTTTCTTTGCGTGCGCTGCGTAAACGGTTAAAGTTACGGAAAAATCATGTCTGACGGAATTATTTTCCTTTAAAAGTTCTACAAAAAAGCTCCAGACAGCATTTATCTATCTCTTAAGGTTGACTCGCTATAACCTATTTTTGTTAATAAATTTTGTTCTAAAATAATTTAAAACAAATTTGATTACCAAAAAGAAGGGTTATAGTGAGCCAACCATAAAAGATAGACATATGCTGTCGCGGACTTTTTTTATGAAATTTAATGGAGAACAATTCCGTCATACGTGATTTTTCCTTAACTTTAACCGTTTAAGCAGCGCACGCAGTGAAAGCTTTGAAAAGAAATATTTTTCTCCCGTTTTTGCAACATTCTTCATTGATGCTCCGCTGCTATTGGACGTGCCGTGATGTTATATAGCCTATAGCCATCCTAGATAAATGGACTATCCAACGAAAAAAGAATTTTTCAATTTGAGTCAGTAGTTGCTGAGATCTTAGGGTTCAACCAAACAAACAAACCAACAAACAAACAAACAAACTCTTCAGCTTTATTATTAGTATAGATGTAAACTTAATCGCGTTAGTAGGAGAGTCTTGGATAACCTTATATTTATTGCGGGTAGTGCTGGCTTGACTACATTGTTCTAGATATTGTCAGTATAGGTTGCGCATGATGCTTGTTTGTTCACCGACGCGGTCAGAATAACTGTCGTGGAGGTATATCTAAGGAATGCTATACAATACACAGAGCACAAAACTGACCGCCTTCTGTGATAAATCCCTCAGAAGTATTCATTTCAAAGGGTCGTTATCAACTTGAATTGATCAGTCGTGCCCGAGCGATAAGAGTTTCAACTTTCTCAATTTGAATAAAACTTCTTAAGCCGAAACTATATTATCAATAACTTTGGAAGATGAGTTCTTGTGTAAAAATTAAATTAAATCCTTTCGCTACGCATTTCATTTTTATGGAAAACGAACTGGTATCGGTTTCGAAAAAAAAAGAAATTTTTGCCTTGCATCAAGGTGGACCTTCAAACATTTATAAGTTTTGGCCGAAGTTAAAATACCTAATACGAAACTTATAAATATAAAAGTATGTGCATA
This sequence comes from Elophila nymphaeata, assembly GCA_955850985.1. Classification (NCBI taxonomy): domain Eukaryota; kingdom Metazoa; phylum Arthropoda; class Insecta; order Lepidoptera; family Crambidae; genus Elophila; species Elophila nymphaeata. Next base: position 10,410,846 of record OY039080.1, read on the forward strand.
TGTATCTTTTTATGAAGCAACACTACTGAATTTACAAAACTGTGAAGATGAAAATTTTATAGAGCTTATAAATAGCCTGTGGAATTTCAATGATTCTTATTGTAATATTCTTAGAATATTCTTATTCGAAGTTTATTGTTACTTACACCTTTAATATAAGCAAAATGACTATTTAATTATCGTTAGCCTTATTAACAAGAAGATGTATTACAACATTGACTGATTCACTTTTTTTTATTAATTTAGACAAAGCTCATAAGGATGAAGGTCGAATGAAGCGAGGAATACTCAGAACATGAGGAATAAAGATATTTAAGATTTTATACCTACTTAAAATTTATTTCTTTAAATAAGTTACATTTCGGAACGCTTAAATTTTGTATTTCTATAGCTCTGTGATACACCGATGTCAATGCCACTCAAAGGAACGTTACGGCCTCACATAAATGACCCTATGCTGTAAATTCTTTTAATAAACCCGCACAATAATAGGCGATTTAAAACAGAATTAAGTGTACAAAGAAAAGATGATAAACATACAATGACACCGTATGCAAACGTTTAGCCAAATTGAACGTATAAATTGTAGGAAAATTGTCTACCTGCCCCGAGTATCCAATTTCATACTGGTTACGCAACCTCATTTTGTTGCCCTTAATGAAAAATATGAGACTTTACAAGTTGACGTTATTTACAAAAAGGGGTAAATGTATACCCGTTTTTGTCCTCAGTAAACATAAATGCCGCGGTTCGCTTACTTTATAAATGAACTAAAAAAATATAACGGACCCTAATGCAACGGTCCGATGACTACATTGGGTAATATTTATTTAGGTTGTAAACTGTGTTTGTTGCAAATATTGTTGTTTAAATTATGTTTTTATAATCTGTAATATACTTACTTAGATTTGTGAGCTTCTAGGTGTTAGCTGTCGTAAGTCATGAAAATTGGAAAGCGAAAACAAATAACACTTTTTGTAAATTTATTCATACATACATACATACATATACCCAATCACGCCCATAATCTCAAAATGGTCACACATAAGACATCTGGTAGTAAAGGCCTGTATGTACGGGTACTTAAATTATATTATTTTTATGGAATATAAAGACTATATTAATGAATATTACTTTTATATCACTAATACATAGACAACGTATATATTATTATATTAATAACTTTATCATTGTATTATAGTTAATACACGTTTTCGATATACAAAAAATGATAATGATGATTATTTTTTTATGGAAATTTTATCGTAACTTGAATTAACTACTGTAAATTATTTATAAGAGATCAAATTATGTATGTTTCCCTTGAAAATAAAAAAAAATATAAGACAGTGAATCACGAATTCTTACCTAAATAAAATAAATAAAAATAATGTAAATAAAGTAAATAACTTAAAGTACAGTGCATATGTTTAAGACCCTTATTGTTATGTGATACGCAATAAAGATATTTGATTTGATTTGATTACATGTCGTGCTTATCGAAACCAAATTTAACACCGAACACAGAAGTTTAGTACCTAATGGCTTCTTTAATACTCTTACACCGAAGAATCTTCCCGAATCTTGTACCCATAAGACTAGAAATAGACCTTCACTCCAACCTTTTGTAAATTTAGCGATTTACAATCTAAACATTTCAAAGCCTAAGATTAGATTTCGATGTTTGCGAATTTCTCATACGGTATCGTAAACCGCACAAAAATGTCAAGGCAATAACCTACAAGGAGTATCCTTATGAAAATATGTAAATAAGTCCCGAGGATCCAAAGTGTCGCTATTTGCGGTAAAGATTGCAACTTTGAACCTTAGAGGCTCTCTTACAAACAAAAATGTTATCGGTCTTGTTTACCCGATACGCTTAAACTACATGGAAACGGCGGAGTTACGGAATGGAATACAAATAAAAAAAGAGAAAAATAAAATGGGTGACTCGAACAATACCTCTCGTTTCTACTAAGAATGCAGAAAAAGCCAGATGTATTCCATCCATTCAGATAATATCAACTGTTTTAAATTGCTTGTATCGGGAACTTGGTACACGAGTAATGAGAATTAGATGTATAGTGCCATATGTCACCGCCTTTCTTATTTCTGCCGTGAAGCACTTCGCTGTGTTTCGGATTGAAGGGAAAGGTAGCCAGTGTAATATCTGGGCATGGAGGGCATATCATCTAAGTCCCCAGGATGGCAAACGCACTTGCGGTGTTAAGTGATTTACACTTAATATTGCAAGTGTCTGTAGGCAGCGGTGACCACTTAACGTCAGGTGGGCCGCAAGCTTGTTTGCCATCTCGTAAGATAAAAAAAAAATATGTTAAAATAAAATAACGTAATTCTAGCTTGTACTCTCAATTCCGAATTGTGAGTAAGTAAATTATGCTAAAGTAGGCGTATCTACTTCATAAAACTTAATAATTGAAGATTGTCTTTCACTTGTGAATACAACAGAAACATTATTTATTGGTAGGTCGACACAAAAAATTAAGTTGGAATATGTAATTTACATGTAAAGCAACTGACTGCAACTTTGCCGAGATTCTTGTAATTTTTTCGTCTCCTAGTAGATTTACGAACGGATGGCTTAGTTAAGTACATACAAAAACAAACATAGCTTTTTTGGATTATTTAGGCGTTAACGAATGCGCAAATATTTTTAAATTAGAAAGGAGACTGAAAAAATGTTACCATAAAAACATAAGTAGCACCGACAAATTTCGACGGCGAAAGCAATGTCCCAGTAGCGTAGTGGTTGACGCAGCCGCCCGGATTGCGCAAGATACTGTTTTCGATTTTTTCGCCCGCCTTGGACAGTTGATTTTTTTCAGTGTATTTTCTTATTTTAAAAACAGAGCTTTTCAAAACCGGGCTCAAGTTTTGAAATCGCGACTTTTATTTCTTTCTCTACATTTATTTTCGTTCGACTAGCTCGCATAGACAGCCATTCTATGTGGATCGTCTCACAACGCTCGCCCCCGGGATAGAACCGTGACACCACAGGCCGTCGCGACGCGCAGTTTGGGAAACCCTGATATAGGCCTATATACCTCACTCTACGACTAATGCAAAAACGGGGACGAAGTCGCGGGCACAGCTAGTTATTTATAATTAAAAGAAAAACTTAAAAGAACATCATTTCGGTGTGTCATTTCACCTGCCAAAAATTCTAGTGTATAAACGTATTAATAGGTAAAGGACTAATGTTATTTAGCTATAACGATTTTGCACCGTAAAAGAACCGTGCACCTAAATCCGATAACTCTTAAATCTTTTCTTCACTATTTCTCGAGCGTTAACTTACATCATTATTGCTAAACTTTCACCTGCTGGGATGTTGCAAACTCAATTCCTCTTTTTATCTCAGCCTCCAATAAATCTACGGCAAGATACATAGCCAAACTTTTGCGCCGAGTGAAAGTAGTCATCATTATTTTAAGCTTAGCTTTTTATCGGAATATGTATGTTGGGATTTATAACACGATGTAGTTGGAAATCCCGACATATCAAAAATATTTTTTATAAACTAGGAGGGTATAGTCCCCGGTTAAGATAGGTCTCATCTCATGGGTATAGTGAAAGTAGACTGATTCTGCTATGAAGATGATTCTAAGTAGTATTCAGACCGATTTTAACAATAGAAGGAGTCGATTTACCATGTAAGTCCGATTTGAACCGTTATTTGCTTGTGGCTATACATATACAGCTGCCACGTCTAGGTATTAGTTGGGAACATTTTGGGTAGAGATCGTCTAATCTAAAACTGAACTTTAAACTTGAAGCTGACAGTACTTTTGTGAGTTATCGAAGCGTTCTACCACGTTCGTGTCTAGCCGGCGACTGAATCAACTGAATGACCAATGACTATAGCAAATTTGAGTATGTTGCATCTGTACACCGAATGTGCATGTAAGAATAAGTGAATGCAGGGGCGTTCAGTTTTAGATTAGACGATCTCTACTCTGCGTCTAACAGAGTATGAGATTTTGAAGGCCGTGACGTAAAATGTTTGCCAAAAACTCCTTGTTGTTGTATTTTAAGTTGTTCTCGTAAATTTATTATTACTGACGTTTAGTTGTTCTTCGTATCTTCTTCTAATGTTTATCGTATTGTGACATTAATATGCCGATATGCTGATTTGATGACACCCTGCACTGTATTTTGTTTTGTTTTGACATCTTTAGTTTTTATCTGTGTATCACGAATAAACGATTAATTATAAAAAAAATCGGGAGTGCTCTCCCATTGACTTTCTCGTATACTGGAAACGACTCAAAGGTTGATAGAAACCTTATATTTTGATGTCATACACGCATGTTAAATTTTGGTCACCCATCCGAGTACCGACCGCGCACTTGGTTGCTTAACTTTCGTGATCGATGGCTCCAAATTTGATAGAAACCTTATATTTTGATGTCATACCCGTATGTTAAATTTGTTTGCAATAAGTTAAAGCATGCTCGAGTTATCGTGCTAACGCACAGACACACACACAGATATAAAAAAAAATTTTGGACTCGGTCCAAAACTTGTATATCCGTCAAAATCTCGAGATCGAATTTTTTGACGATTACAAGACTTCCTCTATAATACGTATACGAGAAAGTAAAAACATTAATTTGACCACTCCATTTTGTTGTATTTTAAGTTGTTCTCATAAATTTATTATTACTGACGTTTAGTTGTTCTTCATATCTTCTTCTAATAAACTGCATTATGACATTAATATGCCGATAGGCTGATCTGATGACAGCCTGCACTGTATGTTGTTTTTTATTGACATCTTTAGTTTTTATCTGTGTGTCATGAATAAGCGATTAATTCTAAAAAAAATAGTCAAGTGTCGTGCCTATCTCGGTTAAATCCAGTGGTACCAAGGGCGGATCCAGGGGGGGGGGGGGGGTCATGGGGGTCATGACCCCCCCCTGGGGCTGGGTCTAGGACCTAGGTGGACCACTAATTAAAATAATGTTGTTATATATTTTTGTAACAATTATAGATTTTAATTAAGTAATATCAATATTTAATTAATTTAATATAAAACGGCAAACGCATTATTCGGGAAAATTTGTATTTACTGCGCCACCGCCACGGCCGCCACCTTTGTGTTTTTCGCCATATTATGTGACATTTCGTGTGACACTGCGCGCGCTGTTTCGACAAGGTTTCGACTAACACCTAGCTAGATCTAACCTCAACCGGTACGACTAAACTTTAGTAATAAAGTACTAAGTTATGAAACTTTCAAATTCCAATAGGTATCAGTAATAATAGAGTTCTTAAAAATTGCTGCCAAAAATGCACGTGTTATCGATTTTCATTCATCCGCCAAACTTCCATGCAGGACAACAGATCTCAAGATGCTTTTATAGATTTGGCGGTTGAAATCAAGGGGAGTGACATCATCATTTCAGCCGAGAGACGCCCACTGTTGGACATAGGCCTCCCCCCAAGGATCTCCAAACCGGTCGGCCTGCGCTGCCCGCATCCAGCGGCTTCTCGCGACCTTTACCAGATCGTCAGTCCACCTTGTGGGGGGTCTACCATGCTGCGTTTTCCGATACGTGGTCGCCACTCGAGGACCTTTCCACCCCAACGGCCGTCAGTCCTCCTCGCAATGTGCCCTGCCCACTGCCACATAAGGTTCGCAATTCTTTAGGGCTATGTCGGTGACCTTGCGGACCTCATCATTTCTGATATGATCACGCAGAGAAACGCCAAGCATAGCCCTCTCCATTGCCCTTTGGGTGACCTTGAGTCTTCTTATGAGGTCCATTCTAAGCGGCCCATTGAGGCGCCTCTATGGGAGTCAAATATTGTCCCCGTAACCTGCCGCCATTTCATCCATCCTGAGCTTACTACATGATTGACATCTCGGTCTATATTACCGTTGTGCTGGATGTATAGACCAGGTATCGGAATTCAGAGCAGACTGATTCAAGCACTCCGCCGAGAGAACCAGCTGAGCTCAGGGTTGCAGATAATAATAATAATAATAATTGTTTATTTCGGACCAGAATTAATCCATAGTAGTGTTAGTAACAAATTAAATAATAAATAAAGCAGTGTTCGGACAATTTTATTTTAAGAACGGGGAATTGTAATCCTCCGCTACTGTTTTTAGAATGCTGTTGTGACTATCTCTCACCCTTCTTAGCAGCGAAGTCGTTTTCTTGCGCACTATCGCGTGAAAGCCGTCCGTGCGGGCTTGCGCAAACATCTCTGACGCACTACAGTACCTAGGCAGCCCCAACAGCATTCTAAAACCATTATTGTACTGGACACGCAGTACATCCAGAGACTTATTGGTATAATTGACACATAGATTGCCCGTAAGTATACAGGTTGTGGCAGTAAGCCTTAAATAGGGTAATTTTTACTTGGTCAGTACATCGTGCAAATCTACGGGCCAACATATATGTGGCTCAGGCTGTCTGGACAAATCTTCAAAATAGCTTACATTTAAGTAGGTCAATAGGGCATTTTATGTGACGGCTAACCACCCTTACTTCAGAAGAGGTGACGCTACAGAATCTTAGATAATCGATCGAAACCGTGTCCAGCCAGCTTGAAAAACCACTTTTCGCTGATCTCTCAATCTCGGTAACGGAAGTGGTTTTGAAGACTTTTTGCATATCAACGGGCGTCACATAAATTTGTGACGGGCATCGAGCTAAAAGTTTTGTGATACGTACAGCGGTTTATTAGAAAAATGCAAAAATCTGTGTCCAGCCAGCTTGAATTTACGTATAAAACTTCTGGCTGGCACTTCTGAATCTCGATAACGGGAGCGTTTTCGAATATGGTTCCTCTACTAACTAAATGTGACGCAAGTTGTGACGGTAATAACGTTTGATTTATGGCGTCACGTGTAATGGTTTACGAGAAATCAATTAAAAACTGGTGTCCAGCCAGCTTGAAGTTCAAGCTGGCTGGACACACATATCTCCGCTGCCTGATGGTCTACGGCCTTCGTAATATGTTAAAGTTTTTGTGACGGGGACGATAATGATAATCTGAAATTGTGACGGAGAAAGTTTACGTAGTTTCAAAGATATTGATCATTTAATTTTTTCCATACAAACATCTATTAATAATGTAAGGTGACCTTAATTTTACAGAAATTAAGGATTTGTTTTTAATCGATTTATCGGCCGGTAGTGGCCACACCTGCATTGTATTTGATTTTTCCGTGAGAATAGAAGGTTTTCCCGCAGTAAAAAGCGTAAATATGTGTTAATTCAAAATAATAATTGACTACCAGCGCTGCCTAAAAAGAGCCCCCACTTATTATTTTGTGTTACTCCCGAGTTCTTGTTGTTTAAAAACACTTGTTGAGAGACTCTATTTTTAACCTCAATGAACCGTACATTTTTTTTTACTTTAGTTACATTTTCACTTGACATTGGCAAAATGCGTACGCTTAATGCGACGCGACGCCATTAATTAAGAATAGAATAGTCTGTGGTCACTTGACATATTCTTTCTAATCTGTGGTTATGCTTGTTTATTTGTGTTTATGTAACTGACCGTTACGTTAACTTTGTACCTATTTGTAGGTACTCTAAACTTTGGTACTGTGTTTTTATAAATCTGTTGTCTCGTTTTAAAACTAATGTGTCCATAATAAGTAACGTGAATTACATTGCTGTTTTTGAAAGTAGTTAGTTTTTACGATTTGTGTCGTCATCACCTTGTGAATTTCAGGTAATTTTATAGGTGGTAAATTCTCTTTTATAAATAGGTGTTGAAGAATATTTTATTATATTCAGCATTAAAAATAAATAACATGACGACCATCGACTTCATTTGGGCTTCAAATACTTAGGGCGGCGGCAAAAACAACCCTGTGGTACAAGGCGGAGGTTACTGAAGCGCAAATAGAGTTGATCGTCGTTATTTGAAACGCTGTATAAGTATATAGGTAATACAAATAAATAAATGTGATTTTATTTACAGCAAACATTATTTATTGATTTATATACCTTCCAAAATTAGTTATCCTGACACAATAAATACGTATGTACGGTCGTGGAATCTACCGGTATACCAGATGTAAGCGATTTTCGCCTTCATACTGGTATTGGTACACTGGTATTTCTCGACTGTACTTACCATGAAAAACACCAATACTTACTTACCCACTAAAAAGAGTAGTTATCTGTACGTAAATAATAAATAACACAAACAATGACCCCCTTTCAACACGTTTACGCTTTTGCCTTCTATCGATTAAAATACCTACAGTAAATCAGGCACAAGGAGTGCCTAGACGGGCAGCATTGGGACGGTCTCGGGGTAGTTGCTCTCACGTGCGCAGATCCCGAGCCGTCCCGCAATAGCGCACTGGAGGTCAGGCCGGGGAGGATGTTTAGTGGGTATGGAGGGAAAAAGTTAGTGGGTAGGTAGTTGTAGGTTATAGTGTGACCAATACACGGATTTTCGTTCATTAAAACACCTTAAAATAATATATTTGGTTCCACATAAAACCTACAATATTGGTAACCCTACTGCAGCGTTTGTATGGAAAAAATTAAATGATCAATATCTTTGCAACTACGTTAACTTTCTCCGTCACAATTTCAGATTATCATTATCGTCCCCGTCACAAAAACTTTAACATATTACGAAGGCCGTAGACCATCAGGCAGCGGAGATATGTGTGTCCAGCCAGCTTGAACTTCAAGCTGGCTGGACACCAGTTTTTAATTGATTTCTCGTAAACCATTACACGTGACGCCATAAATCAAACGTTATTACCGTCACAACTTGCGTCACATTTAGTTAGTAGAGGAACCATATTCAAAAACGCTCCCGTTATCGAGATTCAGAAGTGCCAGCCAAAAGTTTTATACGTAAATTCAAGCTGGCTGGACACAGATTTTTGCATTTTTCTAATAAACCGCTGTACGTATCACAAAACTTTTAGCTCGATGCCCGTCACAAATTTATGTGACGCCCGTTGATATGCAAAAAGTCTTCAAAACTACTTCCGTTACCGAGATTGAGAGATCAGCGAAAAGTGGTTTTTCAAGCTGGCTGGACACGGTTTCGATCGATTATCTAAGATTCTGTAGCGTCACCTCTTCTGAAGTAAGGGTGGTTAGCCGTCACATAAAATGCCCTATTGGCCTACTTAAATGTAAGCTATTTTGAAGATTTGTCCAGACAGCCTGAGCCACATCAACATATTACATCTGACAGCTAGAGCCCTACGTTCCCTCTCAATATCCCCATTGTCTTTGAGGTCATCGGCAAGAAAATGACCTAGGTATTTGAAAGAGGACACTTTTTTAATCTTGGAGCAAGCAGAGACCACCGAAATGGCAGAACATTTTGGTTTTACTGTTTTTATAGCCAACATTCTCCAGGACATGGCGCCACTTTTATTATTTCGTTGTTTCGGGGCGATTTCCATCACTGCCGGTCAGTGCGCTTACGGGAGATGGTTCGATTTTGAATGTGTTATCCCAGGCATTCTTTGCCAGTCCACTTTTGCCTCTCAGAGGTGGGTTTTTAAGTATTTCATAGCTTGGTTCTTTGAACTACGACAGAAAGGGTCTGGGCCAAATTGTAGTCCTTGAGTCCCAGCCACAGATTTAATAATACAAGGAGTTAGGCCAAGCCGGCGTTTAACTTGTGAAAAGTGTATTCAAACACCGAAAAAACCGATCTTTTTAAATGAAAATCGGAAAAATCGGTTTTTCAAAATCATCCGGTTTTTGAATCCTACTTTTTACCTGTATCTATTATTATTAAAATTAAATTATAACTTCTTGTGACTTGACCACGACTATGTGACCCCCCCCCCCCCCCCCTGGCGCCAAAGCTGGATCCGCCCTTGAGTGGTACCGGATTCTATACCTAGGGGAACACAAATAGCGATTAATATTTAAAAAAAAACATAAGTAAACTTACATAAAATAATTTTAAACATTTAAAAAAAAATAATGGACCGCATTGCTGCATCACCGGAAAACATGTAAAGAAAACTGTGATTCTACTTTCAAGAGTCAATTCTGAGGGATTTCACTAAAGCCCTCTATTTACGATGAGTCTAGAGCTCTGAAATAAAATGGAATTCCAGTTCCTATCAAAAATAATATTTAAACACAATTTAAGAAATAAAAACACCTAATACTCGTACATACAAAAAAGTGTGTGTGCAGCAAAAGTGAAACTTCAGAAAAGCAACAAAAGGGATTACAGAAACAACAGATGTTTAATATTGGTTGTCAAAATGTTGAACAACAAACTTCTTTGCGTCAAAAAAGTTTTGGTGCCGCTTTTTTGTTTCATCGAATTTTCAAAAGCAGTTACACTTAAAAAAAATATTTTTAGCAAAAAAATAGGAAAACCGACTTCAATGCGTATAAATTTAAACTAAAAAGTAAGAAATAAAAAATATTTTTATGAAGTAGTTGAAAAGATCGTAATCCAAGGAAAGTATTGATACACATTTATAATTCTTTATTTATAATTCATACTCCGATATATTTGGAGCCGGTGCCAGCTGGCCAACGAGGATAGTGTTTGCAATTTTCGAACTTCACGGAGCGGCGGATTATTTCTCATATTTATTATGCATTCATTATTATGTATAGTTAATGGATTAATCAAGTTCGTATCTATTAGGTAAATTTATTTTGCTTAGGCTGGCACCGACTCCAAATATATCGGAGTATGAATTATAAATAAAGAATTATAAATGTGTATCAATACTTTCCTTGGATTTCTATGACGATCTTTTCAACTACTTCATAAAAATATTTTTTATTTCTTACTTTTTAGTTTAAATTTATACGCATTGAAGTCGGTTTTCCTATTTTTTTGCTAAAAATATTTTATTTTATTATTTTTAGTGGAAATCACTAGTACATAGTATAAAACAAAGTCGCTATCCGCCGTCTGTCTGTCCCTATGTATGCTTAAATCTTTAAAACTACGCAACGGATTTTGATGCGGTTTTTTTAATAGATAGAGTGATTCTTAAGGAAGGTTTATATGTATAATACATGCATATTCACATAAGCATTGCACCCGTGCGAAGCCGGGGCGGGTCGCTAGTTAAGTATAGTTTATTGAAAATGGATAGGCCTACTGGATAAATGGATAGGCGCTCATTAAAACTTATCGGAAACGTAAACAAAATTTTTTTTTGGTTATTAATGATTTGTTCATAAAGGGTCGAATTTATATCGATACAATTTATACGGGCCATCTCTGATCTTGACGTACCTAAAAAAAGAATCACTAAAATCGAGTCGTAATACTCATAATTGACGGAGTGTCAGGTAACAAACACAAAAAAACAGTCGGATAGAGTTTCCTCTTTTTTTAAAGTCGGTTAACAAATTATATCACGTCTCAGACCTATAGCTCATTACAAATGCATCATTCAGAATGAATGGTATAGTTTTAATGGTAAGTTAATGAACTATGAAACTTGAAGAGAAACTAGTTATTTAACTTAAGTTCATAAATTAATTTGTCACAGTTTATGTGTTGACTATTGGACCTACTAACCAAAATTTCAATATTGTATATTAGGTAATAGCAAGTTCAAAAAAAAAAAATATCATTATTTTTGTGTTCGTGGACGATATTATTGTTTCATCCCCAATGAAATTATCATTTCAACAAAAAAGTACTGAACCAATTTCGGTATAATTTATACGGGACCACCTTTGAAGTATGGCCTTTCTAACGAAAAAAGAATCATCAAAATCGATTCATTATTGACGGAGTAATCGCGGAACATACATACAAAAAAAAAAAAAAAACATACAGTCGAATAGAGAACCTCCTCCTTTTTTTGTTTGAAGTCGGTTCAAAATAACATTAATTTTTACCACAAGTTACTCGATATACGATTACATGTTCTGAGAATACGAACGCGCGTGGTTTTATGGGCTTTCATTCGGCAATGTTTTATTAATATCTACTTTGTTACATTTATCTATTTTTTCTTTATGTCTAACAATAACTGAAGATTTTTGTTATCTCCATATATAAACCAAAAAGGATTGCTGTTATTGTTTTATGGTTTACATATAAAAATATCCAAACAAAATATTCACGTGCCCTTACATTTGACCTTAGCAAGGACAAATCTTCTATATTATGGAAATCCGACACAATGAAGGTACGGCATAAATTCAGACCTTAATAAAATATATGTTTCATCAATAGATATCTCAATCCGGAGTCATAAAAAATCTGATCTGCGTTAGAGTACAATTCTTATTTTAGAGATAACATTTTTGTTTCATTTCCTTCAAAAGGCTATGAAATATATAGGATTTTTTTATATATACGCCGGGTACAAAATAGAGGTGATAATACGTTGACTTGTAATAATTAAAAGTGGATATGATTGAAAGGGGAATGCCTATTCTCCATACAAAAAAATGCCCATGATGTGCAAAGATGAATTCTACATCAAATTATAGTCAAAATTAATAAAAATCCATGACAATTTGATTTATCACTCAAAAACTAGGGAGAATCTAGTTTGAAACATTTTTATGTTATTTATATAAGTTAGGTTATGTCAAATAGGTAGTTCCTCAAGTCAAGCTAGCTCAAGTAAAGATCTTCTGGACAAGGTCTAAGCATGTTAAAAAAGGTTTGAAACAAAATCAATCAATTAAAAATGGGTCAAAATACTCAATAAATTGAAAAAAAAAACTATTTTTCGATATATCCAGTTAAATACTGGACGTATCTTAAAGTAAGTAAATCAAGTATTTGAACTACCATAGGTTCATTGGGCTTATGTGTTTCTTTAAGCAAACATTTAGCTAGAGAGTGAATTAGTACTCGCTAGCTTTGGGGTCGGTTCAATATGTAACCATATTCTGCAATAGTTATGATTGAAATTGATACCAAATTAAATAGACGCGAAAAATATGGAAAAAATTCCTGTCATGGATAAGTGCTGAGACGGGACTTGAACCCACGACCTTTCGCTATCTGGGCGACTGCTCTTCCAACTGAGCTACATATGGCTGTTTGACCACGACGAATTTAGCCATGTCTTTCGTTTTCGATTATGTCATCAAGCTGACGTATGCCAAAAAAGGTCGTGGGTTCAGGTCCCGTCTCAGCACTTATCCATGACAGGATTTTTTTCGATGTTTCTCGTTTCTATTTATTTGGTATCAATTTCAATCGTAATTAAACTTGCCAAACAACAAAAAAAACAACATACTGCAATAGGTATTGGCATAGTTTTGTAACTCAACAACTGCCAACACCAACATTACTATTCTTTGGTATGCTGTTGTGCGTGGTTTAACGTCGTAGCACATTGGTCATGGTCAGCTCGAAAAAGGAGCGCCTGTTTTTACAATGATAAAGATGCGATGCGCTAATAGTAAGTAGCCGTTTTGTAGCCGCTGAACCCTAACGTTCATAGTAAAAAAAGCGGCGGTCCCTTTCCGGCCTAATAAGTGTGCAAAGACCTATAGTAGCAACCGCGCGAGTTACATTTTAGTTGCGATGATCTGCACGGTGTTCAGAATCCCCCTCAGTCGGATAGTTTTACAAAACTTACGATATGAGAAGGGGTAGCTTCCTATTTGTGGTTTGTGGGAACTACATGGCGATACAATATCTAAATATTGTTGATACAATATTAAATACACCGTTTCTTTTTTTATCACGCCCGATGATTTAAGGTACGCTTCCTAAATTACATTACAAGAGGACCAACATCGAAGAAAAAGTCAGCTCTTCAAACGTTTTGGATTTGGAGATGTTCTATTTATGATGAAACAGTTGATTTTCCGTATTAGTCCCATATTAGGAGTTGTTCGTATAGTCGCTTAAATTATCCGGACTGATAGAAAGTAACGGTCTTTATGTGAGTAGAGATAGGTGATCTTATTAAAACTGCATTGCATTAATAACCTAATTATGAAAGCGCACAATTACCGTTCGGATACCAGTATAATCTGAACATATTCAAGGCCAAAGTGAACAAGCATCTTCTAGGCGAGCGTATCATTCTCTTCAAAAAGGAGAAAACATGTGATCCACGAAGTTCCCAGCTCTAAAACTCAATTTAGTAAAGGATTTTATTATATTACTGGTTCCTTTATATACAATAGAATCAATAAATTGTTAAACATCTATCCATTGTGTAGAATCACTTGTAAGAAAACAGTGTTCAGTTGGCTTCAGAAACTAGATTTTTTGTAAATATACTTAAATAACCTATTTTCAAAGACCAATGTGATTAGCTCTGAAGTTAAATTACATAATATATTTTTTTACTTTATTTTTATTTTATTCATTGGGGTTAGAATATCTGGTAAATAGTAGTTAAGACTAGTACTTGAGGTGTGAGCGCTGACATCCGAAATACAGTGAATTCTTATTCTCTAGTTCGGATGTTAACGTATTTTCGATGTGCATCTTGTTTGACTACAAGCTGTTGAACATTTATATAAAATAAGCTCATTGTACAAAAACAATTGTATTTAATATGCTTGTTGTGCCAATAAAGATTATTATTATTATTATTATCATGGCCCCATCATGCGTGACCGTGGTCAAACTACCAGCCTATCTATATTCTATATATTATATATAAGAATGAATACTGACTGACTGAATGACTGACTGACATATCAACGCACAGCCCAAACCGCTGGGTCTAGAGATTCCAAATTTGGCACGTAGGTTCCTTATGAGGTCTAGGGGTGCACTAAGAAAGGATTTTTGTAAATTCACCCTCTAAGGTGGCGAAAAGGGGGTGAAACGTTTGTATGGAAATCCGTCAGTTTTGAAGCTTAATCGATAAAAATTGGTTTAAAGCTACGTAGTTAGAAACTAAGAATGAAATATTTCAGGATTTTTGAAAATTCAATCCCTAAGGGGGTAAAATAAGGGATGGAAGTTTGTATGAAAATCCGTCATTTTTTAAAGTAAAAACCATGAAAATCGGTATATGGCGCTTGGGTTAGAAGAAATAATAAGAAAATTTAAATGCTGCCCGAAGTAACTATTCTACGCGGACGAAGTCGCAGGCAAAAGCTAGTATAATATAAAAAGGTATATTTTATTACTTTCCGGACACGAGATGTTCTAATTTGAAACAAACTTCTTCTAAAAAGGTCGTGCCATAATTTATGCAGATGTGTATGGACTACAGTTTGTGTTTTGATATGTATTTGCTTTGCCACGAGCATATTTAACCACTGGCTTTCCCCTTTATCCACATTTAGCTACTAGAATACGTGCAAAACGTGAATTGTTTCGGGACTAAAAACTGTTTCCCTTATTTTGAATTCTGTTTTTATGGCTTCAAGTTTTACAACTTGACGTAGGTACTTGGCTTCATGTGGAATATTATAATACGTTCTCTCATTTTGAATTGTTTTCACAAGCGATTTATTATATATTCATTTTGAGAAGATCATAATAGTGGTTTGAATAATTTAGCAACTTAAGTAGACAAATGAAGTTCGATGCTGATGATAATTATCTCGCCTGAATTAAATATTATTAAATTTTTGTCATAGATTAAAGGTGTTTAATAAACTTGATATTTTTTTAGCAATAAAATTAACTAAATAATATAAACAAAGATCACGAGTGAATCGTGGTTGTAAATCGCATGTGATACAAAGATCTGTCTATTGGAGGATTTGAACTCTGACCCCTTGATGGGCAGTGTATACAATTACAGATATGACCACTCGATCAAGTCGATGTCATGTGGTTTATGACTAAAAATTTAGAAGGGTTAATTGAAGAACAGTTATTACAAAGTGCTGTAAGTAATATTCATATTTTTATTAAGACACACAATAATTATAGGAGATTACGGGTAATTGAAACAACGATTATACTGAAGAAATTATTGTGTACTATATTCTTCTCGTCACTAAGAAGGTATACGTCCGTTGCCTAGCGCTGCTCAACAGAAAGTGAAGCTCAAACTAGTGTAAAATTACCAAAGAAAAGATGGCGCTTCAACCACAGACAAAGTCATCGTAGACATAAAGCCACAGACATGACCATAAAGAATATTATACCACAAAATAATATTTAATAGATTAATTTTTGCAAATTAATAAATAAAAATCAACACGCCCCCTCAAAAATTAATCGACTGGTCATTTATACAAACTTAATCATAAGTTAACAATCAAATCCTAAACAGATCGTACACCTTCTATGTGCTCACTGGGATACATTATTATGGTCCAACATTTGTTGCTAGGATTAGGGAAACCCAGAAAAACCCAACCAGACCATTCATTCACTCATATATCTATTAAATCATATGCAATTTATAATAAGATCTTTACATATTAATATTATTATTCAAATACATCATGAACTTCTCTTAAGCCCATTTTTTTTTCTATGAATGTATTAAACATCACTGCGAAAAGCGGTGTTGTCAACGCATCTGCTGCTGACCTGTTGAAATGTAATTTAATGTTATCACATTTTTATAAATCTGTTAAATAGAAATGTGATAATTGACATCTAGGTAGGTATATGTTTAGTTTGCAACACTTGTGCAACCGTTATTATCGTCAAAAATAACAAAACTTTCATCAATACTTTTATTCACATTGACTACAAGTGATTTTAGCCATAACGCATCTCTGACTGCTTCATAAAATGTCATATATTTAGTCTCATTAAATGACAATGCTACGGACATTATTTTGTCTGTTTGTGTTGCAGTTTATTAAGCATTATAAATTATGTATTTTTAACTACAATAGACAAATTCAAACTAATGGTATTATACTGATTTGGCGTTTAGACAGGATTCAGGTGTGTTACTCCTGTAAAATCTCATTCTGAAACACGATTGCAAATAGAAATAGGGGGTAGATTGAGATTTTTCTCACTGTGCCTCATAAATATTACTTGGATCATTTTGTATAAAAGATGAATGATCTTTGATAGAATAATTCAAAGTTTTACTCATTTTAGCAGGTATCACTTTGATACTACTGCACACGTTGGTCTTGATTGCACAAAATTAATTTCGACTCACGAGCTACAAATTAATTCATCTTTTTTAAAATGATTATTTGTAAACACTTAAAATAAAACTTACTTATTTTGACATAACATATTTCTGTCACAATAACGTTTAACTTATGCAAGTAAAATTGAGTAAAACAAAACATTTTCATTATTTATTTTTAGGTTTATGCCACATTTCATATAGTGTTTTATCTATCAGAGCTTTAACTGGGGGAGATATGTTAATTAACTACGTATCTGTTACAACGACAGATATACCCCAAAAAGATTTGCTTTGTTTCGCACTTGTAGCAATGCTCAGGTCTAAAAATGTTTAATTTCTCAAAAGAAAATACATTTACTTATTATTTAAAAATAATAATTAAAATTTAATATTAAACTGTGCCAATGATCGAGTCATTTCTGTAAGTGTACGATTTATGCGTTCTGATACACTGTTTTATTGTGGTTTGTATGGCATAGTCATACATACCTAATACCTTTGCCAAAACAATAAGTCTTGAAATCAATTTACAGATAAAGAATGCAACTCATCTCTAAGCATCTGATGACGAACATTTTACAGTGTCATGTTTTACTTTTCGAATTTTACTAGGGCTAACATGTATAGGTAATAATATCAGATTTTCAATTATTTGTTTTTAATCCGTCCGAGTTTTGAGACTTATTTGACACTGATTTCGATTTTAAATTAATATCAGTTTTGTCACGAGAATTTAGTGTATTCTCTTCAGGCTTCTGTGCAGACCTGTATTGGAAAATAGCCTTGTCTACAATAACATCTCTGACTTTAGTTTTCAGATCCCCAAACTTAATAACCGTTAGGGTTTACTCTTCCATGATTTAATATCAAATTATGGTTTCCTCATGATTTTAAGCCGTCAGATTTCCGAGACTTATTTGACACTGATTTCGAATTAACATTCATATCAGTTTTGTCACGAGAATTTTATATATTCTCTTCAGGCTTCAGAAAAGGCCTGGATTGTAAAAAAAATAGTATCTTCTACAAAAGACATCTGTGACTAATACAATATATAATACATGTATCTTTTGTTACCAGGTTCCTAAACTTTACAACCGTTTGGTTCATGCCCTATTACCCTTCCATGATTTACTGTCAAGATTTGATTTACTCGTTTTATTAAGAAGAACAAAAGCTGTTGAGCCAAAAACAAACTTTAATATTTTTTTTTTTTTTTTTTTTTTTTAGATCTTTTCTTATGCCACATTTCGAATGGTATGTATTTGTGAAACTTTAAAAGCTGATGTTGTTATTTAATTTAAATAAACCACAGGCAAAACTGTATGACTCCAAAACATTTTATTTAATTGACCACATTTAACAATAAACGAGTTATTTAAGTGACAGGCAGTAACCATCTGCTCAGTAACACTATTTAACTGTAAAGTTTGTCAAGCTGTCAAATTATATGTTATAGGTACCTTTCTCAACACAGTAACTTTTTATTTCAGTAAATCAGCATGAACAAAACACATAGGCCCATATAAATATAGACCTTAATGTCTAACATACTGAAAATAAAACATAAGTAAATAATTAGCCACTGGGCATCTTCCGCGTCGCATAACGTACGGCGCAATGTTCAGTAGCCATCCTGTAAAGCGCTGAAATACAACAACTTTCGGTCAGAAGTCTTCCTTTAGGAACGTCTGCAGGCGTCAGTAAGCTTACCAAAATTGAGTTGAGATTAACTCTGTGACGAACCTCTAAACGTACACTAAACATAAATATTACCGCCATATTAGAATGACGATTAACTAAGTACTTTAGAATTGAATTGGGTGTCACTTTTTGCCTTTGAACATAGAAACTGCTGATTTACATGTCACCAAGTATGTTACACAGTAATGAGTATACTCATCAACAAAAAGAACGATGTTATTTTTGCTGTCAATGGTTGAAGGAGTTATAGGGCCGCAAATATCAGAATGAATAATATACTAGCTAACTTACCCACGTGTTGCTGTGGAAATTCCACATTACCGTCCTCAAATAAACGTTTAATTTGCAGTAAAAAATCAGGTCTACTAATCATAAAAAAAACTGTTCTATAACCTAAGTTGGGCTAAGCAAAACACATTTGCAAAATTTCATCAAAATCGGTTGAGTAATTTCGAAATTCATCGCGGTCAAACACTGACAAGGAATTTTAATGTAACTTTTATACTTGTTTAGATTGATTAAATGGCAGTCGACTCTGTTTCCTATTTATACATGCTTCACATAACTTATTGTTAGGTGCTACTCTATTAATTTGATCTACATCCTCGATTAATAATTATATTTTATTTATATTTTTTTTTTCTCATAATGACTTGAATGCTGTAGCCATAAATAATAACTATTGTTATCACTACTGCACGTATGAGAACCAGAATCACTACGATTCACAAAAGCTACAAAGTCAATAGCAATTGAATTGTTAAAAGGTTACCTTGCATAATGATCTTACTGTCCTTGTTAATTTCGGCTCCCTGTCGTCCAAAAACAACCTTGTATCCAGCTCGCTGTATCTTGGAGACTGACTGCAAGTTATATGGTTTCCCAAATTAGTAGTAAGCTGCTGCAAAATTTCAGCTTCGCCAATTACTAACGGAATCTGCATATTGTTGTAGGATTTGTAAAAAATGTGTTTTTAAACTCGCTCTTGAATCTAGAACAAAATATATTTAATTAGTATTAGAATCAAGTAATATCATTCACACTATAAATAGATTAAACAATACTGTCCTTGTTATTGGGTTTCCATTGTATCCGCAGTAGATTTGTAGCCGCTACTGCAGTTGCCAGCTTCGTTATATATTTATTATAGCTAACGGTGATTTTTCTTGACACGATTGCGGCGACTACAATTATCACACACAATACAACTTCGAAAATCTTATGCATCGTATTTCCTGAAATAAAATTCTTCTCCGCTTGTTGCTTGTAGTAAAAACGTTTAAGGTGTAGTTTTCTTTGTAGTTATACGCAATATTTTTTTTTTTAACTCTCATCGTCACTCCGTAGTTTTCACAATGCAGAAATCCAATTGTTCTTTTTATTAGTTTCTAAGGCAGTTGTTACACCTTATTCGTATAAATCGGTAGGATCGATTTTCAATCGTGAATTTAAAAAATGCACCACTAATCTATTTCACAGTCGCACTTTTTAGCTTTTTTTTTATTCTCTTGATGCGGTACTTTATAACTACACTAACAATTAGTAATTAGTCTCAAAGTGATTTCTTACGAAACTTTCACATTATATAACGTTCACTGTTAAACTCTTGAATATTTCTTATTACGCGACTTCATTTCGATTTTTCTTCACGACAATTTTAAATTCACTGTTACCGTACTTTTAATACACTAATCGTTACGTAGTCTGGGCCCATAACCTATAGGAGATTACGGGTAATTGAAACAACGATTATACTGAAGAAATTATTGTGTACTATATTCTTCTCGTCACTAAGAAGGTATACGTCCGTTGCCTAGCGCTGCTCAACAGAAAGTGAAGCTCAAACTAGTGTAAAATTACCAAAGAAAAGATGGCGCTTCAACCACAGACAAAGTCATCGTAGACATAAAGCCACAGACATGACCATAAAGAATATTATACCACAAAATAATATTTAATAGATTAATTTTTGCAAATTAATAAATAAAAATCAACAATAATAGTTTGGAGTTTATAGATTACATTATTTTAACAAGTGCATCTGCAAGTTCTCAACTATTCGGTATTACATATACTAAAGTCCTCAGAAGAAAAATTATATATTTAATATTAAAGTAAAATTGCACCTTCTGTTTACAATACTATTCAAGAGCGGCTTAGGTCAATAGCATTTATTGCATTTAAAGCGAAGTGCACTGTTTTATTTGATACTATTGTCTGAAATGAAAGCTCTGCTTTATTTCAAAGGCTTTCTTGATCCGTTGCTTTGTCTCTTGTTGGATAGCTTATTTTCGAAACTACTGGAATTTAACCTTTGTACGAAGTTTACGGCAGTACTATTCATTTTCCTTAATTCAAAAAGAGGAAACTGTTCTTCTAATATTTTAAAATGGTTTTTTTTTAATTTTATTGAGATAAAAGTGATTTATATGCTTCTAGTATATACATAATTTCGTGTTTCAAGCCATACAACGTGCATAATTCTTTACCTGTATGATTATGAAAGAGGTAAAAAAATGGAAATGGCTTGTAATGGATCCGAAGTGTCGAAAGGTTAAGAAGAAAATATTTTTTCCCACAGTCATTTATTTATTTGATAATCAATTAGAGAACAATAATCAGTTAAATTTTAAATTTAGAAATACCTGCCCCTGATTGCGCTATTCGCGAATGTTAAAACCAAAACCAAATCGTTATCGTTTTCATACGTTTTGACAGCTGACTGCTGTCAAAATATATGAAAACGATAACGATTTGCTTGTGGTAAAAACGTTGGAAATAGCGCGATAAGGCCCCTGATACTGATAATGAGAGGTTTACCCGAGCTCTTGTTAGAAAAACCCGTGTTTTGAGACACTATTTAAAACTTAATCTTCCGTAAAATATTAATTTATTAAATCACTTGGCATTAGCTAAATGAGTAATAACCACCTAGCCATTCATTAAGATTATGATACAGTTTCTCAGTTTGATTGTTTCCACAATAATATGACAATGTATTATCTATTCGAACCAATTGTCGAAAAACCAATTGTACATTCAACGGAGACTCGAGACCAATTGCTTAATTAACCACACCTCTGTTGCTTGACTTGTCTTTGATAACAGTCGATGCAGGGTAGTTGTAATATTAATTTAATATCCTTGAATGACCAGCAGGTCATGCGACATGTCGGAATACAATATAATATAGGAAACCTTATGGAATAATTTTATTTTTGCGTTTACAAACGCGTAAATATTTTGAATGCTAGAAAAATTTCCAGAAAAAATCGACTTTCCTCAGGCGGGAATCAAACCCGCATCTTCCGCAATCCGGGCGGCTGCGTTGACCATTACGCCACCAAAACAGCTTCCGCTGTCGAAATTTGTCAGTGCTTGGTGCTTATGTTTTTATGGTAAACATTGTTTCATTAAATCTTTGAAATTTGCACTTCTAAGACCCAAACTACCTTACATTATGGAATAATTTTATTTTTGCGTTTACAAACGCGTAAACGCAAAAATCCGCTTATGAAACGCTTATAGAAAATTTGAGAGAAACTGTGCCAGATAGAGTTTCTCCCGACTTCTTGTTGTACAAACACGTGTTGAGAGACTCTATTTTCAACTGAATCTACCGTACAATTGTGTGTTACTTTAAGTACATTTTCACTTGACATTGGCGAAATGCGTAATCTTTCATGTGTCGCGATCGCCATTAATTTAAAAGAGGAAGAAGAAGAATTTGGGCCAGATGCGAACAAACCAGTTGCGCCAAAAATAAATATCCTCCCATTAATACCAGTTCGTAATTGTCCTCCATCGATGCCACAGCAAAAAAAAACTCTCCGGTACACCGGAACTTATACCGTGCTCTGGAATAAGTTTCTATCTGGGAAAACCGTGTACCGAAGCCAGCTACTGAGGAGGATATCTTCGCATTTGAACTTCACTTCTGCTTACCAGGTGGAATGAAGTCATTTTTGTCACTTCTTTATATAAAAAAAAACGTTAAATACACATCAAAAAAACCACGCAGGTATACCTACACATGTCACATCTCCGGTAGACCGTAGCGTGTATGGCATACGTAAGTCGTCCTTTTCGATCGCAACGACATATATTCACGAGGAGAACTATTCACGGGAACTACACAGATTTCTTTTGTTTGAATGCTTCAGTTCTTTTTTAAATGTATAAAAAACGATTACTTAGTTTCTGAACCACTACAAGGCATTTTAAGTAAGACGTGATATAATAATAAACTAACAAATTAACTTGTAAAACTTAATAAAAATCAAAAATGTTCGCTTAATTTACAGACGAATGAAACTTGTTACAAGTTGAACAGTTCAAAGAAACATGGTTGTCGCTATTTTCATTAAAATTCTGTTGTAGAACGATTCGGTAATTAAAATTATTACTACGATTAATTACGAACACTTCGCTGTTTTCAACTTCACTCCGAAGTAATTGAAATCAGTAAAACATCAATTAATCCCTATTGAATATATTTATTTTGTACATGATGAATAAATTAGGCAGCACAATCGGCACGGAAATTAGCGCCAGGTAAATTATACAAAACTGATTCTTCTTTAGATATTATGTATATTCTTTAAGCACATGGCTTGGGTAACCAATCTCCGTAACAATTCAATCGTAATAGGGTATTAGTACACTGTACTGGCTATCGCGGGAACGCCTAGAAATCACACAAATAAAAAATATTAAACTAAGAAATTGTATATCAATTGACTGAAGTTCGGTAAGAATGTAGTTGTTATCTAAAGTTTCGATTTCAAATCCACGGAGAAGCATCACAGGATCCATATGCATTAATAATAATTATTAAATTTAACTCGTTGCATGCGGTGTATACCTATAATTGATTGTACAATTAGTTTTCATCTAATTAACTAGCCATAAGAGTTTGTATTGTTGTAACAATCGATGGTATAGCTAATAAATAAGTCGTTTCCGGTATAAGAGAAAGTCAAGGAGAGACAACTCCCGATATTTTGACATTGACTAGTTATACGAATGATTTAATTTGACAGCTGTAAAAATATAATTCATCTGATTTTTAGTTTTTACACCACAAGCTCTTTGATCACTTGCTTCGTTAGCGGTTCCGAGCTGGGAGCGTAGCAGATTAATTTGGTTCTGACCTGATAAGTGCCTTAAATCGTCGTTTGTCAGATACACACATTGTATCTGAAAAACGATTAACAGTTGATCATTTATTGCACTTCAGTAATATATTCATTGTATTAAAAAATATTGCAATTTCAAAATTCCATATAATTAATGAAATGTAAAAGCCTAATTAAAATAATGATTTGCCTTACAAAATAAAATATCTAAGTATATAGTATCATAATATAATATGATAATTTATTTCTTGAACATCGATTCGCCTTCCGGCGCGCGTAGTGAGTAGACGTGTGCACATATTAGTAAAAATAATTTATACTGCCTCTCTAAACCAGTGCAAGCGAAAGTGATTAATTTCTTACGATTTTGACGGTGGGTACTTCAGAAAACCCTCTAGATCTTGAAAGTGTGGAAGTGTGAAATAGCTGAAAAAATATCGCGATGAGTTCACTACAGCGAACGCCACCTAGTACACCATTGGCAAGTGGCAACGGGAGCGGTAGAGGAAACATAGGCGGTTCAACGCCCAATTTACTGGTATGTGACAGCGATGAATTCACCAACATAAATTCCCGAAAGCGAAAAGAACGCAGCCACGAGCACGACTACAGGCAAGATTTCATGAGTTTTCGTACGGAAATAATGAACTTTTTTAATGAGTTTGCTAAGACACAAAATGAACACCTAAATAATATACGCCTAGAAATGTCAGAAATAAGGGATGGAATGAAAACCCTAAATTCGGTAACAGGAAATCTGACAGAAAAACTCAGTAAAGTAAGCGACGAAATAAAAGAAATTAAAACCGAATCCACAAAAACACAAGAGAAAATTATGTTACTGGAAAATGATATTACACTAATAAAAGAAAGCCAAAACACGGAGCACCAACCACAAAAAACGCTAATCTCAGGCAACGAAGATTTACTCATAGAAATTAAAGACCGCAATGACCGAGAGAAAAATATAATAATTGTGGGTATCCCGGAAAAAAATGATAAAAATGTCGATAAAAGGCGCGCATATGATGAAGAGATGGTAACAAAAACAATAACAACATTATGTGAGAACTGTCCTAAACCAAACAAATGTATGAGATTGGGTAAATATAATCCCAATAAAAACCGCTTATTGAAAGTATGTTTTGATAATGTTGATATACCCAGGTCTTTGCTACGACAAAAATCGAAACTAACCGAGAATATTAAATTATACTCGGACCAAACTCCATCTCAGAAAACATATTTTCAATCTCTCAAGGAAGAACTAAAGCGTCGGGAGAACAATGGAGAAAAAAATCTCGTGATCAAATATATCAAGGGCACACCTAAAATACTACAAAACAAAATACAACAAAAAAACTAAATGATGCGCAGCAAAGTCATATTTCAAACGTTGCAAATGATATTGATAACTCTCGGAACATAAGGTACTTTGTCGTCAATAGATACCAAGATCTAACCGTAAATCCCTCATCGCTGAGAATTTTCTACGCCAATATTCGTAGTATAAGAACGCCAGGAAAGTTTGATGAAATAAAGTGCATCCTTAAGGCTCTGCCAGCAACAATACACCTACTTATTCTAGTAGAAACGTGGATTACATCCGATGCCGATGCTCATTTTTACAGCCTACCACATTATAATCACGCGTACAACTTTAGACCGGACAGCAGAGGCGGTGGAGTCTCCATATACATACACAATTCAATCAAATATGAAGTGACAGAAAATTTGGTAGAAAATGGCAATCACTATCTATGGCTGAAAATAAATAAACTATCTTTAAGCGTTGCCGCGATTTATAAAGCACCGGATACAAATGTAAATAATTTCTTGGAAACCTATAGTGAACAATTAGAGAAGAGAAAAAGGTCCGTCGTATTTGGAGATTTCAACCTAAATTTATTAAAAAAGGACAACAATACAAAAAAGTATTTGGGACTAATAAAGCAATCTGGCTACGATATTTTAAATAAAACTACCAGAAAATATAGTACCCGTGAAACTTCAACTACAAACACAATCTTGGATCATGTGTGTTCAGATATAAAGAATCATTCGTACAGCTTTTCGGTTATTGACTCGTCACTTTCTGATCACAAACAGATATTTATTGAAATTTCAAAACTGGAAATAAGAGCCAACAACTACTGTAAATATGAAGCTTTGAACTATGAAGGACTTTACAAGACTACCATAAAAACAAATGATACAAACGAAATTAACGATTACAGATTCCTTGAAACGCAAATTATACAAAACATAAAACAAAACAAGATAACAAAAACAAAAATACTGAATGCTCCCCGCAATGATTGGATTAACAAAGAAATACTGGATACAATACATACACGTAACTTAATGTGGCGGCTACTTAAAACCGGTAGTGGGGACATAGATGATTTTAGAGCACTACAGAAAAAGGTCAACAGATTAATCAAATCCTCTAAAGCAAAATATTACCATGATTTATTTAAAAGGTGCTTCAACAATTCTAAGAAGATGTGGGAGCTATTGAACAACTTAGCCAGAAATAAAGTAAAGGAGGAAATTGACTTACCTAAACTACTTGTGGGTACAGACCTTATAATCGAAGGCAACCAAGTGTGTGAGGTGTTCAATGAATTTTTCTCCAGTATTGGTAGCAACTTAGCTAATAAGATATCAACGAAATATCACATAAGCACAGACAACATCTTAATGTACGGTAATGATTTTGAACACAATATTTCACTATCACAATTGCGGCCATGCAATGAAGAGGAAGTATCAAAGATTATAGACCACCTTGACAGTAACTCAAGTACTGGAACTGATGGAATGAGTACAAAAGCAATAAAATGTATAAAGGAAATTATTCTTAAAACCTTGACTTGCTGCATCAATAAGTGCTTAATGGAGGGATACTTTCCTGATTCACTGAAAATAGCTAAAGTGAGTCCTATTTATAAAGCTGGCATTAGAACAGACCCCGGTAATTATAGACCGATTTCAGTGCTTCCGGTGATGTCCAAAGTTTTTGAACGAATTATTTATGACCGACTGTTTGAATATCTCACCCAAAAAGACTTTTTTAGTGACAGACAGTATGGTTTTAGACCGAAATCGAATACTTTATCGGCAACGGTTGATTTAGTGAACAAAATTAAAACTAGCATAGACAAAAAACTCATTACTTTGGGTATTTTCATAGATCTAAAAAAAGCTTTCGACACAATAAGTCACGCAAAATTAATTCAAAAATTCGAAAATATTGGAATTTTGGGCCCTGCTTTAAAAATACTTGAGTCATATCTCGCAAATAGGTCGCAAATCGTTAAAATAGGACAATTTAGGAGCAACCCGCATAAGGTTACTTTCGGAATCCCACAAGGATCGATTCTCGGGCCGTTATTTTTTCTCATTTATGTCAATAATTTAAGTAATATAGGACTAACTGGACATTTGACGTTGTACGCGGATGATACTTGCCTTTTTTATTTTGAAGAATCTATTCATGACATAATAGCCAAAGCTCAGCGGGATCTTGATATAATTAATAACTGGTTCCTACATAACTTACTAACAATAAATGTAACTAAAACGTCATACATAATATTTAAAGCAAATAATAAAAAAGTACCCGACTTTAGGCCGCTTACCATTAATAACACCCCAATTAACCGTACAAACATCGAAAAGTACCTTGGTTTGTGGATAGATGACAAATTAAGTTGGAGAACACATATTGAACAAATAAAAAATAAACTGATACCGGTTTTGACATCATTGCGAAAGATAGCTTATTGCATACCATTACGAATTCGTACTGTTTTATACAATGCCTTAGTAAAGTCAAATCTACAGTACTTAATTGAAATATGGGGAACGGCATCAAAGGCTGCTTTGAGTGATTTACAAATCTTGCAAAATAAAATTTTGAAAGTATTGTTTCATCTAAATTTTCGTACTCAAACAAAGGTGCTTTACGACAGGACAAAAGTATTTAATATCGATAAACTCTATAATTACAATACGTGCATCCTGATAAGGAAAATTATATCGAAATCTATTCACACTAATATCAATATCCCACGAAGGCAATATAGTCATCACTTGAGGAATAGAAATGAACTGGCGGTCTCATTGCCAAGAACGGTCAATTATGGTAAAAAGAATTTAACATACGAAGGAGTAAACCTCTATAATAAACTACCAGAAAATATAAAAAACTCCGATAGTATAAATATCTTTAAAAAAAAATTGAAAGCCTTTCTTATGGAATAAATTTTTGGCGTTTACAAACGCGTACATAGCGTAGTGTTTTTTCAGTGTATTTTTTCTAGTATTGTAAGCCTTTCCGCTAGGCAAGCTATAAGATTCCTCGAAAACACAGGTTTCTAAGATAATAAATATTAAATATATAGGTATATATAAACTCCAAACATAATATTTACAAAACGATAATCATTAAAAAAAAAATCTGCGTATAAATAACTAATTCTCGCTTGCATTAATGTCGATTATTATATAGGCTATAGTTTTTTTTATTTATTTTTTCTATACATAGACTACCCAATACAAAAGTATTTTTCAATTTGAATCAGTAGTTCCTGAGATAAGCGTGTTCAACCAAACAAACATACTATTCAGCTTTGTAATATTAGTATAGGTGGATAGACAAAAAAATAAAGAAAAGGATTCTATTTTGTAATAAAGTATAGATTATAATGTTATTTCACACTGTTGAAGATTAATAAAAATAAACATTGAGCACTTAGTTTTCTAAAAGTTATAATTATAAAATAAATAAAAAATCTCATAAAAATATTCTCTGCAGGCCACTCCATTACTTGCCTAATGCTCCGCATGAAACCGGTCGAACGCAAATTATTTAATGGATACTTGCGAGAATGAAGGTAGTACATACGTAGTTAAATTGGGTCGAGTATTTCTGATGTGCGTTTTCTGTGTATTTCTTGTTGAATGTTTAATAAACAGTGAGTCAGGACAGTACCAACCAAAATAGTGATTTAGTTTTTTTATGTGTCAATTGCACGTAAATTGTTTATTGTGTCACGGGGTAACTGCGCTGCGCCAATATGTATTTTAGAAGTATGTATAGCTATTTTATCTCATTTTAAGTGAACTATCATGTGTTATATGTAAGTTCTTATGAGAAATAAATTTCTTTAAACCTAAATTAGTTACGCGGTTGAAGTCTGACCTCTGACATGACTTGTTTTTCTACAACTACTGTCTTTCGACAGCAGAATATAAAAAAATAAATAACGAACGTACGATTGACGTGGAGAACTGTGATGTGTTTGGTTATAGAATTTATGAGTGGCTATAATTCTGTCATAATATATGAGTCATATGTCCTGATAGGAAATAATGATAAAGAACGAAGGTGGTTCATTTCCACACAGACAGAACTATTTTTATTCATAGATTGTTTATAATAATCCTATTAATATTATGGTGTGAAGCTCTTTCACGCAAAAACTACTAGATGGATTTTAATGAAACTTCACGGTAATATAGCTCATACATCATAATAAAATATATGCTAAAATTGATAAAGCTATTCAGTAAGTACTAATTCAGCAACTAGTTATTAATAAAACACAATGTTGTGAACATGTATTAGCAAGAAACGTTGATAAATGGAAGCTAACATGCGGACAGCGTGTACTTCACGTGTAAGAAGCTAGCCTTATGATAGAGCTATAAAAATAAAAAACGGAATTTTAGGCGACTGCTAATATTCCGACAATAAACAAGATCACCAACTTAACGTGTTTTCCGAAGCGCTGAAAACATTCGCCATTATATTTCTATGCGCACTCATCCGAGTAAGAACCGCTCGATTAATTGTTTTTCCTTTTCGCTGTCAACCCCATCAGATAGAGATTGTTTAAACAGCGTACATTAAAAGTCCAGTCACCTACAGGCATTAAGTAGACAGCGGAAGTGTCCAACATTTTGACGTTCCTTCAAAACCTTACGACAAACTTCCTAAAATTTTAAGCTACATAAATCCCCAAACAGCCGGCAAAGTCTATCGAACGCCTAAGCTTCCATGCCAGATTATACAATTTATGTCAAAACTAATATCCCATATTTTGCAGAAAGGAGGCTCAAATTCCTTATAACACACGTCAGTTAAGTTTTGGTGCGAGTGTATTTGCCAGGTGTGCTCAACCCCGGCCTGCTAAGTTTCACGGCCCAATAGGCCCGCGACCCTTTGATTTTCCACCTGGTGCCCCCGGCTTGAAATAGACCAGACATGACAGTAGACAGAGAGAGCTGTAACAACGACAGAGACGGGTTACTTTTATTTCATTTGATCACACGATAACATACTTTAAAATTTGTAACTTATGTACTGACGGGACAAAAATAAGTTAAAATAAATACATATAAGATGAAATTTCATAAAACAGTATTTACTTGTTTATTTCATAATCAGTAATTCCAAAAAAATTATTTTTGGACTGAGGTTGGTCCAAAACGTGTAAATTCGTCAAAATCTCGAGGTCGAATTTTTTGACGATTACAAGACTTACTCTATACTGCGTATACGAGAAAGTAAAAATATTTAATACTAATAATTGCATAATTATTACAAATTTTAATTGAATAACATTTAGTTGCGGTAGGGTACAGCGGACTGGCTCTGCATGTTTCCTAATCCCCACCATATATGGCAAAGAGGGAGTGCCGCTGAGTTGTTTTAGTGGGTAGATCCGGGGTTCAGCCCCGGGAGTCCCACATGATGAAAAAATGCATTATGCGTAATGCATTTTTTCCCAGCGACAAAAAAGGGTACAGCGGCCAAGCCTCAAGAGACAAGTCACAGAGAGTACCTTCAGACCACAGTTAAATCAAACATCATTTTTGTGGTTTTGTATTTCTGTTGTTGAGTAAGGTCGCCAGAGTTCTACCGAGTAGGGAACGGACTAGAGTTGGAAGCAAGTTGGCAGCAAGCAAGCGTCTATAGGCTACGTTGACTGCTTATGAGACTATATGCTTGTTTGCCAACCAAATGACATAAACGCCAATCAATTGGGTGCTGTTGCCTCTTCTGTTCTTACAACGAGTAATATCATTAATTAAAGAAGTCTCATCTAAGAGATTCCTATTCCCACTTCAATCATTTACATTATGACGTAATACGTATTTTGGCTTAAACTTTGGCGATAATCAAGCAAATCTTTGTTCCTTCATCCACAGAGGATAATTATTTCGAAACCATCTGTTCCATTCAAAACTAGATGCTAACAGAAATCGTAACAATAATGACGATTCATTATTCAGTGCGTTAATTAAACGTAGACTCTGCTCTCATGTTTATGGCTACAATTACACAAAATAACAGACCTTAAGCCTGTCGACATAAATGCGTAATTAGCTTAAACTGTCTAGTGAGCGTCACGTTTTCTTTACGACTCCTTTCGTGCTGTGGATGGAGCTTTATTGTTCGAAGTAAACACAAGGAACATTTTATTTTTTGTCTGTTAAATTCAAAATAAAAAGTTTATCCTTGACAAAGAAGCACACAGGCATGGAGGAGGGACAAAATTAACATACATACATAGGTACTATATCAAGCTCTAAATTACAAATGGAGTTGAGCAGAGCTATCATTTGGCTATACCATACATAATTATTATATACTAGGTGGTAGACCCATATGTAGGGTCGTCCGGGTAGGTACCACCGCCTTTCTTTTTTCTGCCGTGAAGTAGTTCGCTGTGTTTCGGATTGAAGGGAAAGGTAGCCAGTGTAATTACCGGGGATGGAGGGCATATCATCTTAGTCCCTAGAATGGCAAACGCACTTGCGGTGTTAAGTGATTCACACTTAATATTGCAAGTGTCTATAGACGGCGGTGACCACTTCACATCAGGTGGGCCACAAGCTTGTTTGCCATCTCGTAACATAAAAAAAAAGCTTCTTATTCTTATGTAAGGGGCTAAGGCAATGGCTCAGAGCACTTCGACCCTATGGGATCTTTTGTGCTTCCCCTCTACTTATCACCCATCCCCGCCAACAACGAAAACATTTACTATGAGTTTTACGATGTTGGCGGGAATAAGGTCTATAGTCCTCTGGTTTAGGGTAACCTAGACCCAGGACCTTTAGTCGCCTATTGGCTAGTGCATCGTAGTCACAAAGTATGTGCTCCATGCTTTCTTCCTCCTCTCCACACATTCTACAGATAGGGTCTTCAGCTTTGCCTATTGTACACAGGTGTCCTTCTTCCTAGCTACCATCGCCTTATCAACTGTCGCCATAAGGATAATACGGGAGCTCCGTCTGCATACAAACGGATAAAACATTTTACTATCCCCCTTTACGATATTTTGGAATGTTTTATAATAGTAACAGACTATGTCTGCTACCTTATCACCATCTTTTATCGCGACCCAATTTAAGACCTAAACTGAATAGAATTATTACGCTATCTACGCGACTCAGTTTTGGCGCTACTTTTGACAGTTATTCAATTCAGAGTTGAATCGCGAACGTGATATCATTCATTCAATTTGTATGAAAAATTAAATTCAAATAAACTGAAGTATTCTTGAACATAAAATAAATAAAAATAATATTCAAATAAAAAGGTTATTGAAAAATAGACTAAAGACTAGGCTGTATGGGCGTTAATTCCCCTTGCCTTCACTAAAAACAGGGAGATTTAAAAAAAACAGTCCAGTGACCACTTTCGTTTATTCTTTCAATGCAAACGCGAATCAGTAATGTGAAGGAGGTTCTCCCGAGTTCTTGTTGTAAAAACACGTGTTGAGAGACTCCATTTTTAACCAAAATCTACCGTACAATTTTTTGTAACTACCTATAATTTTTTCACTTGACATTGGCAAAATGCAGAATCTCCAAGATTTGCGAGTGCCATTAATTAAGAATAGAATAGAATAGTTATATGAAGATGACGGTACGATATAAAACGATTTAGTTTACGAACCTATACTTAACCGTGTGGAATTTGAATGGCTTTTATAAAGATGGTGGTAAGGCCCCTGTTCGTATTCTTGTTTGCAAAATTCAAATATTTTCTTAATAAATTTCTTACATATAGGGAAAAAGCGGGGTTACTCCGTTTCTATGGAGATGTGCTCGTCGTAATATCCTCTTCATATTAATGTTAACATCATTGTTGTGTACAAAATGCAATACATAATCGCGGTTTAAGAAGAGCTACTTGGCACATATTACAAATTTCCACAACCCTCAATTTTCAGAAGACCTGTGTATGCTATACTTAGCTTCGAAACTTCAAAGTCTATAAATATGTAACGGAGAATCTCTGCTTGCCGGTAACTTCAGAAAAAGTTTAATCGGAGGTTTATCACGTAGGAAGTGGTAAACTAACTCGAGAAGTTATGTAAGGTGAAGAAACGTGTTCGACTTAAACTCGCAACATGAAGTCATTAGTAAAGTCGGCAGACGCGCATGAGGTACATCTAAATTGTTTCACCTAAATGCAGCTCTTTTTGTTTTCTAATTGAATATTCTTAAAGCTGAATTTCCTTGTCTATAATCAAGTGATTTTGGGTCGATGGCACTGTGGTCGTATGTTTATCGTAACGATCGCGCCAGCTAAGCTGCAAAGTGCGTAGCCGGTGTTCGGATTGTGACCAAAAATTTTTCAACTCGATTATCCTCCGTGCTTCAGAAAGCACATTAAGCAGTATTGTCGATATCAAGGCATACTCTGTACCGACCCCTAATAAATTGGGAGCAGGGTAGGAAAATGATGATATCTCCCACTGATGAACAAAAACCTTCTTAGATTTATATAAGACTTAAGAAAAGAAGAGATACCGTTAAAAAATAATCGTAAGGCAGATTTAACATTATGCACATGTAAGGCATTACATGAATCATTTTTATCCACCCAATGCAAAAGTTTTCCTGTATTAAAATTTGGTCAGACCATAACAATGGCACGCATCTGAAGGAGGCCTGATCGGACTACAGCGTTGTGAGCTCTAACGCTGTGGTGGTGGCCGTGAGGGTAAGCCGGGAGAAGAAGGCGCGAGGCCACATCGGACGATGGCTGCGAGAGCCCTGGGCTAGGCAGATTACAGCTCTGCTTCCAAACTGTTTCACTTCGTATGAACGGACTCCCCTAGATCATAATGGTTACATCTTAATTTTTATCATGCACTAATGACACCTTTTGCCAAATAGATAAACATAGATTTTCTGGCGTTTAGAATAAGAACTATTAAATCAAAGGAACACGGAATTTTATAAAGATCTATCCAGACTTTAGGAGACACAGCATTTTTCTCTTGATTTATGAACACCCAAGCCTCGGTACGCCTCGCTTCTGTGTGTCTCCGTAATATAATATCCTGGGAGCTGGCGGGAAAATTAGTCAAGAGCCGATGTAATAATAGTTTAAATTGAATTTCCATAATAAAGGGCGTCGTTTTTTTATAGTTTGATACTCTTATTTCTTCGACCCTTGTATGGGTTCCTGCGCAATTTTTTTATTTTTTTTTAATACTTGATATACACTATTTGTAACAATTCTGCGTGTTTCATTAACTGAGCATGCAAGTGGTCCTTCGAGCCGGATATGAACCAGGGACTTATGGATTTACGGTCTACAGCTCTGTAAATCCATTACTAAAGTTATATAAATTGTGTGTTGTAATTTATTGATCAAAGAGTACAATGAAATATAAGTGCACCTAGACATTTTATTTGAATTATTACACAAGCTAATAATATTAGTATTCGTGACCACAGTGTGCGAATCATATTCTTGAAATAATAATAAAAATATATTGAGGAGATATTATGTATGAGCGAATATTATGGGTTTTATATTTATTATATTTAACACGAACCAAGTAAAGTGCAGTGCAGTGCAGTGACGGGAAGATTAACAATAAAAAGTCATCCCGTCTTCCCCGTCCTGAATTAACTTTCATTAAATTTCTTTAATGATGTGTATTTACATTCCCTAATTTGTCCATTATTTTTATTCCACACATGAATCGTAGCTTTTTTATCTCAGGTTGTTTCATACAATTAGTTTAAAGTAAAAGCTACTTCAACGTTTTTCTATCTTCTCTGGATTTTGGGTAATTTTTTCGTCTATTTAATGCCATTCAAGTTACAGGGCGCAAATACTTTCTAAAAATTGATTGAGCAAATTTTCGAGTGTTATTTTTACATCGTTGTCAATTATGTAAAATTTCGATTGGAATTCATATCGTCGAGGTATTCAAATTATACGAAAGGGTTAAAAAGTATCAAAGTCAGGATTTTTCGATAATGCACAGTATTACAGAGAAGAGTTAGGTTTTGGTTGTAACAAAATAATTAGTTACTAACTGTGGTGTCCTCCGGAGTGTCCGGAGAGGGTTGTGCTATAGCACTAAGTCACTCTATGATTCACTGTACACTGTGGTGGCAAACGTCCGCTCGGTCCGGCGGTCGGAACACGACTGACTCAACCGAGCCGTCACCGCCATTACGGCATATACCTTTATTGTCTATTCCACAACTACCCACATATTTAGTTAGACATCACATCTCTTCCTTTTTTTATAATTTGATGTATTTGTTACATCCACTTAATAGTAGGAAAATATTCAATGTCTCATTTTATTTCACATGACATGAATATTAAATATGTCAACGAATAATTATTGTAGTTACTAGAATACCAGCATTGCAGGTGTTGTGCATGCTGCAACATAATGCTGAGTGGCGGCCTTTTTGGTTTAAATTATTCTTATGTGTATATTTTTTTTTTTGTTTTGTCGTTTTTTTTTAACAAGGAATATTTATTAATTGTCTGTTGAAACCAAATAAATTTATTTTGATTTGATTTGATTTAATTCATAACTTTGTGATCTCATTGGATACAATATTAAAATAAGCAATAATTAACTAATTTACTTATTTAAGTCTTTTTAAAGATAACTTTCTGTGACTCTGGATCAACAGGTCACAGGTCTTACCGATATCCCCCTTTTTCCATATATATATATTTTTTTTTAGATAAAATCTATAACAACTTGCAACTTTCAACTTATGACAAAAGTCACACTTAGGTAAGAATTAGGTAAGCATATACATGATGTTTTTCAATGATCTTTCTTTGCAAGATCAACAAGTGAGTCACTTGCTAATAGTCCATATTATTATTACTTACAGCTATTTAAGTAACAAAACATATTAGGACAACAAAAATAAATAAATATTGGGTTATGGTAATTACTAAAATTATGCCATACTATTTTTTTTTTTTTTTTTTTTTTCAAACTTCCATAACACCGTTGTGATTTGAAAATCCGATGAAACAAACAGCGATACTTACCAATAGTATTTTGATGCATAGAGATTGCTATTCAACATTTTGACAACCAATAATCATCTGTTGCTTCCACGGAGATATAGCAAAATATGAGCTTCTTGGGAGCTTCCGAAATCACCCTTGCCACTTTTTAGAAGCTTCACCCCTGCCGTGTGCGAATTTGCACACACACACAAATTTAAAGACTCTTTCGTGAGCATAAAGTAATTCCTAAACGCAGCAGCGTTCTATTGTTTGATTGTTTAGGCAGCGTCATAACTGCCTCCTTCCATTATTTAATACGAATGATATATTCACAAACAAGACCGTTCCACTTAACTTCCTCGCCTAGGAGCTCCTAACGACACGGCTTCCTTGTAGCCTTGTACTTTTGTTGACAATTACTTTTACAAAAAAAACCCGCTTAGGATGCTGGACAACATAGTCATATAATTTACACAATGAGTGTTAATAAAAGTTAGCTCCTTTTATCTTGTCTATTTGTGTCATTCCCGCATCACTAGGTATACTTGCGCTTTACACGTTAGTATGTGATAGTACCTTAGCTACTACAGCTTACCTAGTTAAGGAAACTCTAATCTTCAATATATTAACCTGGAGGAGTTATATTAACCTCTCATTCACGGGAATTCATCGATTACAACGTGATATTAAAATCTGATTCCTAAGCCTGCGAAATCAGAATGTTTTGGATTCATGACCATAAAATATGTACTTATACGGTTGTTGCAAATTAGGTACATACACTAGCAGTAGGTAATACTTGATTCATTAATGCCTATAGTCATCTTTAAAATATTTCCGCTAAGTAAATATCTTTATCAGTCTCCATTTACTAATTATATCTTTTGAAGAGTTATATAATTGTGGTTCAATGGAATATAAAGCTATAACCAGCCTCTTGAACCAATTCTCTGTATTTGTCTGTATTGTCGTCCGATATTTGGACAACAAGTAGGTTTGACTATATCGTAATAACACCTAAATTAGTCAAATATTCGTGAGGAACAATAATATGGTAACAGTATGTCACCAGGATAGGAACAAATGATTTAAATGAATAGGTAAATATTCAAGTTATTAACAAATAGGTACTCACAAATATACATAAAGATAGGTGATAATATTCTGTCACTATTGGAGGCACTGCATGGTCCACACCGCCGAATACGGCTTCATGTGCAACCATGTGTCACCCAAAACTCCGCTCAACCCCTTTTGGGACAACGAGCATGTATATATGTATGTAAACAAAATTAAATAAGTGTTACCGTTGCTAGTCCGTGTTGGTAACTTTCACTAGGTACTCTACTACTCGGTAGGTACACGAGCCCAGTTTTATGAAGTAGGCTAATAGGTACGTACCTTAATGAGTAATTGGTGTTAGTGTGGGAATCGCTTTATATATTGTACTAAAGGAAGGAATCCGTTAATTCCTGTTCTTAGTTGTTTAATCATAAGTATACTGCATTACTACTGTACAATGTACCATAACATTGGCATATTGCAGTTGTTGTCTCTTTTGCCAGCACCTTGATTTCACGTGGAGATAACTTTAATTTTGTTACATGGTTAATCCTTTGGTGCTATTCCTACCAGTGAAGTCAATTTACTATGACATAGGTTAGCACACCCAATTTTCAGCACTGCACTTTTCAGCGCTTTTTTTTTTCGCGGTATATTTGTGCCAACTCAACCATAGGACATTTGAACCCATTCAACCGCGGTACATTTGTACCAACTCAACCATGGGACATTCAACCACGGTACATTTGTACCAACTTAACAACTCAAGGCATGTATGTATGTATCACATTATCATAGATTTTACTTATGTGGCTAGGTATTGTTATAAGTTAATTTAATCATTATCTATACTATATAAAGCTTTACTATATAAAGCTATAAGAAATCGTTACGAATTTTATCATAGTTGATTATTAACTTTCGGCAAATAAGACGTTAAACCACCATAATACCAGATTCCGATTGACAATTCACAGCTTGCCTCGTTTAGCATTTTGGATATTGGTCAATACTAATATATTGTCTAGTTCCAGTCACAATCCAATTGTGTTTGCCTCGAGGTTTGATTACCTTGAAATTCAGCGTCTTAGCCACCTGACGACTGTCTTGAGAAAGTTTGCTTCCATTATAATATGTACTAGTACAGTCCAGTTTACTACTATTGAATACGATAATTGACTTTGCTAGTACCAACTGACACACTCGGTTTACTACTAAGTATATATTTATATGTATATAGGTATATTATGTTCTACTAGTACCAACTGACGTTATCAGTTCACTACTATTGAAGACTATAATTGACTTTGCTAGTACCAACCGACACACCCGGTTTACTACTATGTATGTACATAAATTCATATCATATATTATATTTTTCTAGCACCGATTGACGTTGTCAATTTGCTACTATATTATGAACATAAATTCATATTAAACTTTTTATATTTTCTTAGTACCAATTGACGTTGTCAACTTACTACTTACTACATTTATGTAACTACATAAAATCGCATATACATTTTAATTTTCTAGTATTATGTATATAATATACAATTTTTCAAGAATATGTGATTTCATACATATTTGGCATTATGGGTTGAATCCATGTGTTCTGTGTTGTAAAGAAGTAATTGTTCATTACTTCTGGTCATTAATTTAAGCAAAGCCACCCATATATGTTAACAAATTTACGACCTTATATTGGGCCATGTTACTACCCAATTGCATAAACAAACATTTCAAAGGTGCTAGTACCTCACACGTTAAAAATGCCCATCCATGTAGGTAACCTTGATGAGTTTTCACTCATTCGCCTCTTGTACGGTATACTTTACTCGGTCGGGTCAAAACACCCCCCCGATTTGACTAATATATACAGGCCATTGATACAGGCACAGTATATTGTTGTATGGATAGTCAGAAATTAGCAGATTTAGCTAGGTACTAGATTTATTAATTTGTGTACACTTACTCTCTATATCATGCATAGGTAAGGTAGGTAAACAACATCGCTGCTTGCTACATATAATTCCACCTACTTACCTAATTTTGAGCTACAAGCCAAGTGTGATGTTCAATTTACATAATGACTTTCATTTGTAATGAAATATTTTTTTTTTTTCATGATAAACATGTACTTATAGTGTCTTGTTTTATTTTCACCTATAACCTGGCCAATAACTGGCCATTAACAATGGAACGGTTTAATATGTATATATTAATGCGATTGCGACTACGTCTTGGTTACCTTTCGTTATCAGTATGAACGGATGTTACAGGCTACATGAGAATATGACGCCTTTAAAGAAAAATCATATCGTCCAAATTAGGTTTTTTTTTTCTAAGTAGGTCACCATTGAAATTATAATCGATCACCAAGGATATTGATATAATATAATAATAGTTAAACATGGAATGTTCTCTTAGATTTACCACGTGGAACTAATTACTTACATGCAAATTTAAATCGTAAAAGTTGTTTTATTTACAAAGGCAGGCGTGTTTCATCTACACTTATTCCACCTTCTTTTGTAAAATTGAGATTTTTATGCTAACTAAAATACGACAATGTAAATTTCAACTTTTCTTATGATTCCAGGTAACATTGTAGGTAGTCGTACGAAACAATTTTTTTTAATTTATTTCACTTTTTGTGTGCAAGTATTTCACTCACTTTTTATCCTCGTCGCCATTTGTGGTGTCCTCCGGAGTGTCCGGAGAGGGTTGTGCTATAGCACTAAGTCACTCTATGATTCACTGTACACTGTGGTGGCAAACGTCCGCTCGGTCCGGCGGTCGGAACACGACTGACTCAACCGAGCCGTCACCGCCATTACGGCATATACCTTTATTGTCTATTCCACAACTACCCACATATTTAGTTAGACATCACACTAACATTTCTATCAAACGATATTGTTTGTTTGTCAACTTATTACTAAATACATCGAGCATTTATTTTTACTTGGAGTGTCCGTTTTGTGGAATTTACCTCCACCACAAACAAGCAGTCTAATCATACTGTTGTGTTCCTGGACTTTCTGGTGGTGAGTAAAATTAGGTCAATGTTGAAAGCTTCTGAGTAACAACACTTTTAAGTTGCAATTAGTCTATATGCTCCGGCAGTGCCTCGTAAATGCTTACCAACAAGCAGAACGTATGCTTTTCACGCTCATGGGCTTGGTGTGGTATATCTTGATCAACAATACCGCCATAGGATTGGATTTTTACCACCAGCTCTCTGACACCAACCCTTCTTGAGAACGACTTTCGACAGCAGCTAAGACAACCAGCAAAACGTGTCTTCCAAAGCACAGAAGAAAATCTAGGTTGAAAAACTTTCCGTCACAAATCCGAGTACCAACCAAGCACTTGGTAGCTTTACGTTATGTGATCGTAATAGGAACTACGATTTGAAGTCAATTTGATAAACGACGAGTATATGTGAAAATATTTACACTAAAACACAATATCTTTTAAACTATTAGAAAGATAAACACGTCAGAACCAACGAATTAGGAATTATATAGAAGCATAACTCCCTAACGAAGCCCGCTAAAACATGGTCCCAAACTCATACAATTAAACTGATAATACTAACGCGATACGCACACTGACAAAACAAAATACCTTGCTAAATTTATTTTCTACTCATCAATTCGTCAACCCATTCATTTGGTGCGCATCTTTACTTAGTAGGATAATATTAAGAGTGAAACGGAAATATCAAACCCAAGCGAGTTCGTGTGAAACGGATTATTAAGCGGTACACGCCCAAAGTATGTTACCTACTCTACTAACAGCGGCGAGGATGGTGTAATACAATAGGTGTCAAGTCATATTAAATATGAGTCGGTATCTATGACACGCGACTGATAAAAAAATATACGAGTATACAATGTGTTTGTGTTCCGACCCGACAAACTTTAAGGGCATTTTCTACAGATAATTTAATCGTAGAAAAACCCCCATATGTGGGGTCGAAACTCAGTTCCCTTCGAGTGACAGCCATTTTAATTATTAATCATCATTTAGGGGGTGCCTTTAGTAAAAGTAGAATATCTCGTTAAGTTTAAGTCACACGGACTTTTAAAAAATACTGCCGTGTAGCTAAAAAGTGTGGCAATCTTATAAGTGTCACTAAAGCACATAAAACTAATATTACGTTGTTAAAAAGTAATAATAATCTTGTTTTTCTCCAAAAAATTACATTTCTCTGATTTATACTAGAAATATTCCTATTATTACATATTTTTTTATGATTTTATTGACAACTGTTTGAGTTTTGATAAAAAACGGTATCAAAATTATAGCCCAATGTTGTCCTGTGCGACACAAAAATTTGGTATTCGCGCCAATGCTTGTCTTTAAAACTGAAGAGGTAATTTTGAACAATTACTCTCTTATGTAAAATGTTTAAAGTTTGTTAATAAACTGATTGTTTTTCTAGACTGCATAGTTATTTTTACCCTAATTTAAAGATAATTTTAAATGTAACTAAAATGTTCATCAATCATGATTATTCAAGATTGAGGAAAAAAAATGTCCGTCTTTAAAATACCAATAACTTTAAAAAAAAAACAAGTGTTGGGTTATAATTTTGATACCGTTTTTTAGCAAAACTCAAATAGTTGTAAGTAAAATCATGACAAATGTGTGATAATAGAAAGATTTCTAGTATAAATCGGAGAAATGTAATTTTTTGTGTATTTTTTTGGAGAAAAATAAGATTATTTTAATTTTTTAACAACGTAATATGAGTTTTTTGTGTTTTAGTGACGCTTATTAGATTGCCACACTTTTTAGCTACCCGGCAGTATTTTTTTTAGGTCCGTGTGACTTAAACTTAACGAGATATTCTACTTTTACTAAAGGCACGCCCTAAACGATGATTAATAATTAAAAAGGGTGCCACTCCGAGGGAATTGAATTTCGACCCCATATATGGGGGTTTTTCTATGATGAAATTATCTGTAAAAATGCCTTTAAAGTTTGTCGGGTCGGGCAACTAACACATTGTATGGCTCTAGACTTTTGGAAACTAAAAAGTTATTTTATTTCTAGCTGTACTTATCAAATACTTATTTTAAAATGCAGAGAAAAATCTTATTTTCTGCATATTGTAACAAAAATAACATGTAACAAAAATAAGGCACAACCTCAAAGTATCTTACTATTACACAAATTAACCGATTGCAGTAATTAATTACAATTAACAGTAAGTAATTTTCAAATAGGTCATTGTTGGATGTCCTTGTAGATTTTTGCTTATGCCGTACAATTTTTGTAAAGTAAGTAATCTATTTTGATTGTAAAATTATTCAAAGTAGGAAATTTGTAACTATTTTGGTGCCAATTTCTTAAACAAATTATTTTTTTTATTGTAACGATTCAGAAACCGATTTCAAACAAACAACTTTGAGGTCGTCCTTTATTTCTTTTGCACCTTGCATAATACAGGATCTATCGAATTTCGGTTAGTTTTTCAAAAGTAAGTAGCATATACAATTCCCATGATATTTAATAGTTTTTTATTGGTAATCTTATGATT
This sequence comes from Elophila nymphaeata, assembly GCA_955850985.1. NCBI lineage: Eukaryota > Metazoa > Arthropoda > Insecta > Lepidoptera > Crambidae > Elophila > Elophila nymphaeata. The sequence continues at coordinate 10,453,637 of OY039080.1, forward strand.
GAAGGTCATTGTTCATAGTAAAATTTAAGCATCGTTATAGGTGTTTATTGGTAAACTACTTTAAGAAGAGCTTTTAAACTAGTTATAGCTAGACTAACAATCTTGATATTGTAACTGATATTGAGATATATTATTAATATATCTATATTATGCACAAAAAAATATGAAACTATATATTATCGAGCCCTAATGCTGTGCTTACCTGTTAATTCAAGGACACTTGGCTTAGTTATAAGCTAAAGGTATCAAAATAGATCCTGCATTTTTTTTGACAACCCTCTACCATCCTATACGAGTAGGCACTCATCGCTCGCACGGGGTCTCAGTCGGCGTACTTGTTTACTTATACTATGGTATTATGGATAGAATGATCTTCTAAATATTGGCTGCCAATTTTTTGTCAGCTGTAATTTCGCGCCATAATTTGCGTTTTGTATTCACTGGGCAAGTAGGTGAACTAAACCCGTTATACGTTCCACGGAAAATCATAATTATTTTTATTTGGTTTATAACGATTTGAATCCAATATCTATGGATTATTATGTCTTCATGTATATGAATTTACCTATGTCTTCATTCTCAAAACGTATAGAGCACACTTTACTGGCATTAGTTGGTAACGAGTCATCATCTCTTCTTTCTAAACGGAAAGCTGCAATGCACTGATCGTCGAATATCTTTTTTGGGGAAACTCAAATAAATATGTTATTAATAAGAAACAGCAGGAAATCCAATTTTTAAAAACTCTATACTTAATACTAAATGTTTAATAGTAACATATTAAAAACTGGTTGGCTACTGATTGCATAACACAGACAACTCCAGACGAACAAAACATGAAATTACTTTACTTACATGAGATAAATTATCCCGGTTTGTTTTTTACTTCCTTCTTTCCGTCTTTTACACCACTTTACCGCACAGGAGGTGATTTTTGTCCTTAGGAAATGAGCTGTTTATTGTATTTTTCGCAAAACTAAATGACACGGACGCTTGTCGCGGCAGACTGATGGACGCGTTGGTAGTACTTTTTCGGCCCCGCCCACTTGGAGATAGTTTGCGTGGAACGATTTTTTGACGGAGTTCGTGTTCTATATAATTCCTAATTCGTTGGTCAGAACCAGAACTCCCATCTGTTACAATGGCGGGCTAACACAACTTTTCGAGGATACTCAGAAACAATTTGCTGAAGTCCACAGCACGATAAGCGCTACGTAACACTTTTGGATTCTTTTCAGATCAAATCAGTTGTTCGAGATTGTTCGAAAAGTTCAGTATTCGAGTATCCAAGTTATCGTCTACCTCTCCGAGTTGCCTTTGAAAAGTTTGTAAATAATTTCCTATCCATATTATGTTCCTGAGACATTTGAAGGACTGACAAACAGTTCTTTTTCTGTTTTCATTTGCTTACGAACGGAACGGATAATAGATTCCTTTAAGAAAAACAGGATAAATATTTATATTCCACGAAATATCCAAATGACGAATGCTTTCAAATTTATTTGACGCTAATTTGTCTAGCTTAAATTGAGAATGAAATATATTTTCAAACCAATCTGGCAAGTATTTGTATACCTAAATTCATAAAAATATGTTTCATTTGTGGACTAGAGTTTCATCGATCAGCCTCAGATCTCAAGATCCCGAGTTCGATGCTCAGAGGAATAATTTATCCTTTACTAATATTGTAAATAGGACAGATTTTTGTGTCGAATAAACTCAAACTACTTCACTGATTTTGGAAATTCTTTTAAAAATATTTAGAATGGACTTTCAGGGTGGACATTGGATACTTTTTATCCTCCTATACTTTCGGGAACCGAATACACGCGGGTGAACCGCATGCAAGGCGCTAGTTGGTGGATAAATCTTTACCGTATGACCACCATTTTATCAAAGCCTTTTGTTCGAATTCCATGGTGAAGACATATGTCTGTGTGATGTCACGAATAGAGGCCATTAAAGTATTTATTTTTGATATTTATAAGGTAGGTTTTCTCCGTTATCCACTTTATTGAAGCTAGATAGATGATAGGAGCGAGAAAAATTATATGTATACTATGTTGTTGTATTCTGTAGAAAATGAGGAGAACCTCCTCCTTTTCTGAATTCTGTTAAAAATAGACAATCCTTCTGCTTGATATGAAGGTGAAAAACTTGCTTTCAAGTTGTCAAATAGCACCAGTTATTAGAAAAATCATCATCATCATCAACAGCTCATATAATGTCCAAACCGAGGGGCTCGAGCCAACCCCCCATTAGGGGCGATTAGGCCTTAGTCAACCACGCTGGCCAAGTGCGAGTTGGTCGACTACATACACAACCTACGAATTTCTTCATAGGTGTGTGCAGGTTTCCTCACGATGTTTTCCTTCACCGTAAAAGCGTCGATTAAACGTACATATGGATTCAAAATTTGAACATTAGAAAAATATTAAGCATAAAAAAGCATTAGTTCAAATATCAACTGATGCTTTAATGCAATTCAACTTGTTGATATTTGAACCGAAGACATTAATCTCTATCAGGAATTATGGGACGAGCGATGAAAGTAAAAAAATATTGCATTATTATTTAATTAAATAGACATTCTATAGATCTAATGGTATCACGCTTTTCTTCACGCCAGTAACAGATGTTGAGACCCCAAAGTGGATAGGCGTAAAGCGTCAAGAAGTAAGAATTTCGGCAGTCAGTTTAGAATATTACTACAATTTGACTTCATTAAAGCCGTCTTCACCTTAAGCACCTTCTTTCCTTTGAAAGGGCGCAACAAAGGAAAATTTTATTCTCAAGCACAAATTATTTTCAATAGAGGTAGGTACTTTAATTACTTGAATGATAATAAATAATCTGAGGCATACTGCTATTGAATAATGGCATTTAGCAAGGAATTCAAATTAATATGCCGAAGGTTCGCGAGGAGACACTTTTTTTACTTACGTCGCTCGTCCCATAATTCCTGTTAAAACGAGTGGGAGACAAATATCTACGCTTCAAATATCATCAGATTCTTCATTATTATACATTATATTACAGACATAGACGAAAAATGCCTTTAAAAATGTATACCTGATAAAATTGCGTTGGTTGTATTTTACTCCGCTTATTTTCTGGCACTGAAATTTTCATTTGATGAGGATAGCGAAAATATCAATGAACAGAACAATTAATGTAGTTGTTTTTGGAATTATTTCTGTGTGTGTGTGTCTGTGCGTTAGCAGGATAACTCGAGCATGCTTTGACTTATTGCAACCAAATTTAACATGTGTGTATAACATCAAAATATAAGGTTTCTATCAACTTTTGAGCCGTCGATCACGAAAGTTAAGTAACCAAGTCGGTACTCGGATGGGTGACCAAAATTTAACATGCATGTATAACATCACAATATTAGGTTTCTATCAACCTTTGAGTCGTTTCCGGTATACGAGAAAGTCAAGGGGAGACCACTCCCGATTTTTTTATTTCATTACTAGCGCTCCGCCTGCGACTTTGTCCACATTTTTTCTTCGCATTATTTTTTTATGTTACTCAGTGAAAGAGTAGCATTCTAACGATGAACAAAATTTTTAACATCGTTCCAGACGTTTTTGAGATTATTCATTTACAAATCTTTTTCTCTTTAGATTATTATTTACGTACGTAAGTAGTTAGATATTGAGGTATCTGGATCTGGATCAATCGGAGATCCAGATCCAGATCCCTCAATATCTAACTTTTAATTATTCATCTATCAGTATGACTATTCATTTATTAAACATAAAATTACGTAAGTATTAATAGTATCAATTTTGTCGTAAGATCCAGATCCAGAGCTCAATATCTAACTTCTAATTATTCATCTATCAGTTTTACTATTTATCTTTTAGTTGTATGTAGCTGTTCCTCTATCGAGCAGAAGCTGCTGGATGCGGGCAGCGCAGGACCGCTCGCGTTGAAGATCCTTGGAGGAGGGAGGTATATTATGTCCAACAGTCTGTCGGTTGATATGATAATGATGATTCATCAGTCATCACTCAAATAAGATCCAGATCCACAACCTCGAATATCTCTCTCTCTCTCTCTCTCTCTAACTATTCATTATTCAGTTTTTTACAATTCATCTTTTAGGTCTACCTATTCCTCCATCAGTTTTGGATGCATTCAAGATACCAAAATTACGTTATAAAGTGTAGTTCAGATATCCGTGAGGCTGATTTTCTCAGATTAAATTTTATATAATGGGTAATTCAGTTGGTTTTAAATAAAACACCAAAATATATAGTTTTTAAGTTTATTTAATTTTAAAGAATATTATTTTCTAAACACCATTTATAAAGACAAGATACATTTTTTAGGGCACACACTTTGTTATGATAGATACATCTAAAAATATCTGAAGATAAAGTATATTCTTTATACAATGTATTTAAACTCGGACAATTCTTATCTTCTAAGTTATGCACATTATCACTTTGTAATATATTTTTCAACCAAACAACTTTTTCAGAACCTTTAGTAAAAATACGTTTGTTTTTTAAGCAACCACTAATGAGATCCTTATAATTAAAATATGGGACATATCCCTCATTCCACAATATTCCTCTGTTTCTCTCAATCCAAGATACTTGTGAACGTTCTGTTTTAGTTAAATTATAAAACGGATATGGTGGTTTTATCAAAAGGGTAAAGATTCGCCCTGCATTTTGAATTGCTATTTCTTTTGGTATAAACTCGTTGTTTTCATTTTTAAAACCTTGTACATCGACGATAACATTCATGATAATTTTCGAACAATGTTACTTAAAGGCCTGTACTCAAATAGACGATCGTTTATGATCAAACAGTAGGCTGTTGTATTATCTGGTATATCTTCTGAACATTCAATTTCTAACCGAACGTCAACTGGTCCAGTTTTTAATGAGTCATTTTGTCGTGAACAGTCAATAACAATCAGTGGAGCTTTTTCTCTGAATGTGAACAGATCAAGCAACGGGTCAACAGGAAGGTTGTAATATGACTGTCGAAAATATGCATACATTTCATATAATATACCGTATTTACCTTCGTCAAATTTCAGATTCAGTGAATCATATGGAAAATATTGAGAGTTCAAAAACAATTTAACGTTTGTCACTTTACAGTGATCGAATACGGAAGAACTATTGGTAGCATTATTCTTTCTATTAGTCTGCAGACCGAGTATAACAAATCTCGGCTTCTCTAATGGGGAAGCCGTTTTAATAGACCAGGAATGTTTTGTTGTTTTAGGTAATACTGGATACTCATATAAATCCCAGTTTCTAAACGCTAGTTGCAATGGTCGATCTTTTTCTAATAATTTAAGTAACAATAATCTATCACGATCAGCCACTCGGACATGTGGGACACGCCATTGCACTTTTTGTATATCTAATTCAAAATAATCACTTTTTTCCATAGTAAGACAGTTCATGACGGATCTGCTTCTTTGTAATATAAGTTCATGTCTACAACTAACAATTATTTTATTATAATCTTCTGCAAACCCCAGTATTTTATTTAACGGAATAATGACACTAAAATTTCCACTTTTTTGTTTGTTACCGTTGCACCAGCTTTACTTTCACCATCATTCATAGAAATGAAAGATTTTATTGTGGTTGTGATACCTGCATTTTTAATGTGGTCTATTTCAACGCCATTTAATTCATATTTTACGTCTTGAAATAAAAATGAAAACGGGTTGTTAACAAATTGAACATCTTTTCTTGTAATTTTTCCAGACACATCTTTTGTAAATACACTTGCATATCCTTCGATGTAAATAGAGCTTGCTGAGGGTAGCAAATATACATCTTGTTGATGAATTGGTATTCTGATTTCGTCGTTCTCTTTAAAACTATTATTATAAGGATTGTAGGTATGAATTTCGTAACTTTCGATGGAATTATCATGTTGCGGTAAATCTGTGATTTGTAACATTTTATATTTTAAACCCTAGAGCGCGAAGAAATTCTTTATTATTTTTAGTAATCTTTTTAGTAAAACTCTTACTAGTGTTCAACCGTCTTGCCACCTTCGTTATTGGAAGTGAAGTATTCAGTTTTTTTGTATTATTGGGGTTTTTATTGAAAATAATCATATTTATTTAATAATAAATCCTTGCAAAATAAATACTGCGTATATTTACTATGAGTGCAATGTTTATAATGATTAAAAGTGAAAAGACGAATCTTTATAAATATAAAATTGTTTGTTTTCTTAACCAAAATGACTTAAGAAATTTTAAACACAAATGCCCACAGTTGTATAAATTATTTCTTTGAACATTGTCATTGTTAAAGTATATATTTGAACCCATATAGTTGACGAATTCTTTCGGTGGTTTTAAATTCCCATAACTATCGAAATATTCAATATAATTATTTACTTTTCCATAGGCTACCCAATGAGTTCCGGTGTTTTTAGATGAATCTAAGTTAATAATGGCGCATTCTATTGGTAATGGCCGTATTGGTAATTCATCTCTCATAAATACACCTCGAAAAAAGGGAATGTTTTTCGAATATCTCATTAAGTCAATATTTGTCAAAGGTCTTTTGGGTAGCCGATTATTTAGTTTTTTTTCTTTGTAACATAGATTCCGAATCCATCTTTATATGGTTTGAGATGTAATCCTTTTCCGATACAGAGTGATTACATTTTTTCATTATGCCGTTCTAACTCTGCTAATCGCTTTTTAGCCGCTTTATATTCATTAATTGTTTTTGTGATTCCAGCAACCCCACCAGCTAAACTACCAGCGGCAGATAAGCCCGCAAATATAGGTATTAATGGAAGAAATCCTCCAGTTTTCGGTACCGGTATAACTCTTGGTACCTCTACTGGTAGATTCGAAGATATTTCCTTTGCAGCTGCCATTGCTAGCTCCACAACCGCCTTTTTGCATTTAGGTTTCAAGTTCTTGAGATGTCTTTTTGTGTGTGTTACAATATTTTTAAAAGTTTTCTTAAACCCGACTCCTGACTTGTATTTTTTTGAAGGTATCGAATTGTTTTCATGGATATTATTTCTTCTTTTTTTTGACATTTTTAAATATATCATGTAATAATTTAAAAAAATTAACAAAACTGTTCACTGCTTCAATAATCTTGAGTAACTGATTAAAAAAAAACATTAAGTATCCCTATATAGGTAGTAGTCATTTCATTTATATATATATACAGGATATTATTTTTATTTATCCAACTGTTTTCAGTGTTCGATAGCCCTAACCATTTTACATAAACTTTGTCCCCCTTTCTTTTTATAATTTTTTCAACGAGATATATATCTGAATGCTTTGTTTTTTGAAGTTCTTGACTGTAAAATGCACCCAATATAGGACATTTTTTAGCATCTTCTATTAAATACGTAATAGGGTTAGTGTTTTGTATTTATATGATTTTAAATATCTCTGTAGACCAATTAGGGGTAAAACCTTTTTCAAAACAGCCTTTATATTTACTGATTCTCACATAATCACCTTCTCGTAATTTTTCTTTTTTCCATTTTTTCTTAGATTTTTTGATATATATTTGTAAAACAATTCCTTTATTATCCTGATTTATTGATGCCGGTTGCTGTTTTACGGTATTGTGAAAAGTATGATTATATTCAAAAACTTTTTCCTTTAGCGTTCCATAATTACCTTTCAAATGAAACTCTTTATAAAGTTTATTTTTTAATGTCCTTATGAACCTTTCTACAATTGAAGCTTTTTTTGTTGAATATGTAGAGTAATGATTAACCCTAGATTACTAAACTATCCTACAAGTGACGTTGTTACAAAACATTCGTAAAAAATACGACAGGAAAATAAAACAGAATTATTTTACGAATCATAAATATAATTATTTTAGAAATACAATTACTTTTTCTTTGGGCTTAAGAGATCACATAATAATGAAAACAGTTTATTTTTTTTTTATCTACACAGTTTGAACACATATTCATGTTGTGCGCCCTACATATGGCTCTTTTACATTTCATGCAAAAGTTAGTTGTCATTTTTCTAGCCTTAGACGGACACAAGGCAAATGTTTTTCTAGAAATTGATTCTTGCATGATTGCCGCTTCAGGAATAGCTTTAGGTAGCTATAGGTATTGACCTATATACCTTTTATGAGCTCTTTGATATATCGTCGCAATGTTGGAGTATTTATTCTTCCTTTTAGGTGAGATTTCATAAGAGAATCAGCCATTTCAAAAACGAAGTCACGCCTGAATTTACTTTTTTTTTTGTTTCTGCAATTGTTGCTAACATGTATGACGTATAAGTTTATAATTATAATATTAATTATGTTATAAAACAAGCAAGCTGTGCGCTCTCATCGTCATCTTCAGCCGCCTCTAATAACTGACAAATTTCATTATCTCCAAGAATTTTTAGACATCTAAAACAATATATTTTATTGTATATAAACATATATATGTATATATACTATAATCAACACAAAATCTTTGTATAAAGTGATAAAAACAAGTACACTTACCTTCGCCCAAAACTCACGCAAACACTAAACTTTCGTAAATTTTACGATAAGTTAGTTATAACTCAATATACAAATCACATCTGACCATAATTACACCGCGTAGCAAACTGACAGACGGAATTAGGAAGGTACAGTGAAAGGGGGGCAGCGGGAATGACGCGAACTTTGTTTTTTCCAGGAATCATGATTTTGCCGTCGTAAATTTTACGATAGTTTAGTAATCTAGGGTTAATATTAAATGTTTTCGTTATGTCTTTAAATCTGTTATTATAAAATTCTTTTCCTAAATCTGTCTGTAAATTTTTTGGAACCCTTCCTTCAAGTAAAACCGTTTTAAGAGCTTTTGATACAAGTTCTTTATTTTTTTGTTTAAGTGGAACAGCCCAAGCATACTTTGAAAAACAATCTATAACCACTAATATGTATTTATATCCACAATTAGCTTTTGAAATTTTCTGCATATCTATCAAATCAGCTTGCCAAAGGTCGTCAATATCTTTAAGTATTACATTTCTACGCGGAAAATTTTTTCGTGCATTTTTGTGAATTTCATTTATTACGTCCAGTTTGCTCATATTGTTTTTTTAACTTCCCTACAATTTCATTTACAAATATTGCTTTTTCGAGTATTTTTATCCGTTCACTTAAGTTTGTTAAATGTTTATGAATATTTCTTAATTTTTCGCGAGTAAATTTATTGGCTATTTCGAGACAATTTATGTTGGCAACATTTTGACATTCAGAGGTTTTTGTTATTAATTCAATATCACAACTTTTACTATTCTTTATATTAACGTGGTGTTTATTTTTATGAACATCCATGTTCATGAATATACAGCTACTGAATTATATATTAAATTTTCAGTCTTTTATAACACCAGTTTCTTTTAATTCTTCAATAATTGATATGATTTCATTGTCATGATTAGTATTTCCAGCACTTTGTGATGCAATTAATAATTTTAACCTTTCAACTAATTCGTTTGGGTCGTCCCAATAAACGTAATCAGTGTTTTGTTTATATTTTATAAACTTCGGTATATAACCGCCAATTTTAGGTTTTAACAATAGCTCAGAACAAAGTAGTTTTTCATTTGTTTGATTAAATAGAGGTTTAATAATTTGACGATATTTCAACCCCTTGTCACCTTTTATTTGCCCATTAGGGTTAAAATCCCTCTTGTGTGCATTTGTAATGCTCAGTATGTCTTTATAAACAACTTTATCTTTTTCGGAAACCAAGTTTAGATTAGGTTTATTTCGTATCAAGAGCTCTTGTAAGCCAGAGGTTAATTCAAAACGCTTATTATTGATGCTAATAACGTACATCTTTTCTGTATTTGAAGAAAAATGCACTGAAAAAAAAGAAACTTTTTTTTTTTCAGTGCATTTTTCTAGTATTATATTTACGCGTTTGTAAACGCAAAAATAAAATTATTCCATAATGTAAGGTAGTTTCATCTTAGCTGGGCGTCAAATATTTGCAAAAATATTTCGTTCGGGTCTTGGAAATGCAAATTTCAAAGATTTGATGAAACGATGTTTACCATAAAAACATAAGCACCAAGCACTGACAAATTTCGACAGCGAAAAGCAGTGCCTCGGTGGCGAAATTGGTTAACGCGTCCACCCGGATTGTGGAAGGTGCGGGTTCGAGTCCCGCCTGAGGCAAGTCGATTTTTTTCAGTGCATTTTTCTAGTATTATATTTACGCGTTTGTAAACGCAAAAATAAAATTATTCCATAATGTAAGGTAGTTTCATCTTAGCTGGGCGTCAAATATTTGCAAAAATATTTCGTTCGGGTCTTGGAAATGCAAATTTCAAAGATTTGATGAAACGATGTTTACCATAAAAACATAAGCACCAAGCACTGACAAATTTCGACAGCGAAAAGCAGTGCCTCGGTGGCGAAATTGGTTAACGCGTCCACCCGGATTGTGGAAGGTGCGGGTTCGAGTCCCGCCTGAGGCAAGTCGATTTTTTTCAGTGCATTTTTCTAGTATTATATTTACGCGTTTGTAAACGCAAAAATAAAATTATTCCATAATAATAATTACTAATAAATGTAGGGGGACAGCCTCGGTATTCCTTACGAGTAGCTATGAGAAAATTGGCAAGATGTTGCTATGCGTCAGTATTTTCGTCTGTACGATTTTTTACGCATATAATCGAGTGCCTCCAACGATTCATTGGCTGCACTTTTTCGATTTCATCGCATTTATAAATCCGCAAGTCAATAAAATGCGTCCCGGGTTTCTCATCGAACACTTGACGGGAATACCCGTTTGCGAGTCTACGCGTCATGTAAGAAAGGAGAGGCGATGGTCTTTTACCAGAACTGGCAGGTACGATAACATCTTCTTCCTCGCTGTCGCTCCCGAACAGATCATGAGCAGATGATCTCTTCGCGGGTATAGGCTTGAATACCGGTTTCTTTTTCTTCGGTATTGGTGAGTGAGCCGGACTCGCTCTCGATGTGCTCGCCTCCGATGAATGTTTTCTTCTATGTTTTTTTTCTATTCGGGGGCGAGGAGCCTCGTCGTCGGACGGGAATAATAAATCAGCGTTTGCTCGTTCGTGGGACCTACAAATAATAAATAAATAATTTCAATAGTTTGCACGAAACAGTATCTAATATAGGCTTTAGTAGGCTTTAAATAAAATATAAATTAATATCTAACAGAAGTGAATAGCACAAATGATACTATCCTAGAACTACTATACTACTAATACTATAGTTAATCATTATAAAGACTTAAGTTCTGTATAATGATCATTATAAGCTAAATAATATACCATATTACTTAAACAATAAGAAACTGCATATAATAATATTCACTAAACGGCTCATTAGAACATAAATTGTTATTAGAAAGGAAGAAAGAAAGAAACATTCATTAAGACAAAAATAACAAATAAAAAATATAACATAACTAACTTATTACGTTAATGAATACTGAATAGATGAATTAATAACCATGAATACCACTCACGCATATTGAAAACTCAAAAACTAATATTGTAAAGTAAAGTAAAGAGTAATAATTTCACTGTTCACGAATATAGAAAAAAAAAAACTAATAATGTATAACATAGTAGGTAGGTAGGTAGGTACTAATAACGCTAATGAAAACAAAACTTACATTTTTAGAAGATGTGGTGCACTGTTTGAAACTCTAGTTTGTTGATGTTCTGCTTCCAGAAAGCACAGTGATGCTCCAAATCATTTGTATGGCTTAAATATCCTGAATTACACGTGATTGATGACCATATTTGAATCACCCCCCGCGGGTACAAGTACAAAGTCCAATCTAACCCCGAAATGGAAAATGCTTCGCCATCGAAACAATATACGATCGGTATCAAAAGTAGAGTTAGTACTTTGTCATAATAAGAATTCGTATTAAATTATGGTATGTATCACTGAACAAGCGGTTGCGTTGTTGTATCAAGGTACTAAAATGATAATCTTCTGATGCTTACTTTGTTCAAGCTATACTAGTCTTATACCGCAGTTTCTGCTGTGTGAATTTTAATCCTGACCAATTATAAACTTAAATGTGAAAGTAAGTTTGTTTGTTTGTTTTATTATGACCTTACACACCTTAACTACTGAACCGGTCATCAGTCAATTTCACATTTACACTTAGTCATGTACCCTATACATTTTATATGAAAAAATAATAATCCTATAGTGAACGAAGCCGTGAGAAACCACTAGTGTTTCTTTATATTAAAGAAGAAGCTTACCTAGTCTAGGATAATAAGTAGATTCATTTTCAATGAACAAACATAATAGTGTTAATGTGTTTTTATTCATATAGGTAGATAATTGTACAAACTCTACAGCAGAGGTGCTTAACTTTGCGATTGAGCTGTTGATGTTCGGCGGACCGCGTGAGTATACAGGCCACGGTCTGTGCACCCCTGGCTTGACAACTCAGGCGGCGCCTGCCCGTCGCGAGACTCCTATTTCATCTTACCAATTTTGTTACAGTAATGAATAGATTAGGAAAACAATACGATTTTAAACTCTATTAACACTTTTACAAAATGTATATAATAAGGAAACACTAAATTTACCACATTAAAAAAATTTAATTCTCGCGTCACAACGTTTACCATAAAATTCTCCAATGTCGGTAAGTTATTTTTTTTTATTAAACATATTATTGTTTTCATTGCTAAATTGTTTTCCTGATCATGAATCAATAGTTTCAAGAGTTCATTTTATATATTCACTTTCGATATGTTTCTTCTATAATACTAATATGATTTTTTATCTATTTACTTTTCAGGACTCTGAAGACATTTTTCCTTTTCAACCAATTCAAACTAAAAATCAAAATGTTCTTGCACAACGTGTGAGCCACTACATGCAGCAGCAAGATCATGCTACGGAGGGTGCTGGAAACCAAAAAAAGAGAACGGAAAATGAAATGCTTTATTCCTACATAAAAAGGCCTAAACACGGAAAAAAAATTGTTAGACTAGAGATATATGATGCGGAAAAAATTGAAATTGTTCAAAGTGCAATATTTTGTAAATGTGATGCTGATGTATGCATGCAATATGTTGTAAATAACGATAATATGTACTTTGATGACGTATATCAGTCTGTAAAGAGTTTGATGACAAAAATTCAAAATAGTATGGAAAAGGATTAAGTTATGAAATAAACGTATCTATTTAAAAACTGTACTAGCTAAGAAGAGTCAAATAAAATTTATATGTCCAACCTAAATATTAGTTTTTTATTTTGAAATTTTATTTCATCATTCAAATATTCAACAATTGCAAAACTTAATATTTTTCTAAAGTAGGTTTTACTACATACTGTGATATAAATATTTACTAGATAATCATACTTACATAAACTACCTCCCTATTATACTATATAAGACAGAAACGTAGCATTATTCGTGCTCAGTAAAGGCAATGCTTAGCCGATAGTATCATCGTAATAAGTTATAGAATTTATAAAACTGCTGAGTAGTGCATACCTGGCGTACCTTAACAAAACAATCACGCGTGTCGCGCTAAAAGTGAACGCGTAATAAGTTTCAGTTTTTAAAACAGTAGGTACCTACCTACCTATCTTGAATGACAAAATTGATTTCTATTAATAATTACATAATTTTATGTTTATTAGATGAATAGTCATACTGATAGATGAATAATTAAAAGTTAGATATTGAGGGATCTGGATCTGGATCTCCGATTGATCCAGATCCAGATACCTCAATATCTAACTACTTACGTACAAACACAATTAGCGACAGAACATTGATATAGACAATGAAACGAAAATACTTCTTATTCCTGAAGAAAAATTTTCCAGCCGCCCCACATACGGAAAAATAATACGTCCGAAAATTTTGTACCCATTTTGTAAATCTTTGTTTATCTTATAATCTTTATTAGGGAGGAAACAATTATTAACGTTACAATTTGACTGTATGTTTCTTTATGTTTGTTACTTCATAACTCTTTACTGAGTGGACCGATTTTGAAGATTCTTTCGACCTTTGGAAGCTGTTGCTTGTCGTTTGGTCCCATATAAATTCGATCGACATCTGACTAGTAGTTTTTGAGTTATCCTTAATAATGCCTATTTAGTTGACATCGATGATATCATAATCTTATCACTTGTGTGTCTAAAAGATCTCGAAATAGTTTCCTGAAATTTTATATACTGACTTAAAACACTAAAAATCAATAAATAAATTATTTTTAAACAAAAAAACTGGCTTCAAAACTAAAAACGGAGAAATAAAAATTCCGTTTATCAAAATCTAAATGTTTTTTTTGAGATCGGTGCCAACCTTAATATTTGGAATAAACGTTGTCACTTGTATTTGGGACCGACCTCGAAAAACATTTAGATTTTTATGAACAGAATTTTTATTTCTCTGTTTTTAGTTTTGAAGGCAGTTTTTTTATTTAAAAATAATTTATTTTTATTTTAAATATTCGATTATATAAGTCCTACACGCTACATCGGTGAGCGTATAGACGGGCTTTTCCCTTATCCCACCATACCCTTTTTGTTGGTACCCACTTGATGTTAAGTGGTCACCGCCGCCTATAGACACTTGCAATATTAAGTGTAAATCACTTAACACCGCAAGTACGTTTGCCATCCTGGGGACTAAGATGATATGCCCTCCATGCCCAGTAATTACACTGGCTACCTTTCCCTTCAATCCGAAACACAGCGAACTGCTTCACGGCAGAAATAAGAAAGACCTACCCAGACGACCCTACATATGGGTCTACCACCTAGTAAATCCCTATGAGAAACCTCTATGGGAAAAAGACGTGAGTTTATGTATGCACGAGTATGTAGGTATCTGTAACTAACAAATATTGTTTTGTTTTTATATAATAATTTAATACAGGAATTTTACGTCTCGCCACTAACTAATATGATAATTATCTATTATATTAACGAATTTAAAAAAATATCAACATTAACTTACTACCCACCTTGGAAAAGTGCTCACCTGCCACCTGTAGTGATAAGAAGTGCAAATTTCAAAGATTTGATGAAACAATGTTTACCATAAAAACATAAGCACCAAGCACTGACAAATTTCGACAGAGAAAAGCAGTGTCTCGGTGGCGTAATTGGTCAACGCAGCCGCCCGGATTGCGGAAGATGCGGGTTCGAGTCCCGCCTGAGGCAAATCGATTTTATTCAGTGCATTTTTCTCTTATTTTTATGTTATTGCTGTGATTAATTTAGTACCAATTTAAGTTAATTGTTTGTAAGTAAACTCCTATAGCATTACCCCCCTACAAACCTTAGTGGTTTTATAAATGTTATAATGTTTTAAATATTGTATTTTTCTTTTTATGATTAAATAAATAATATTAAAGTTAACATAAAAGACTAATAACATTAAAAGAGCGTTTCAATATTTAATAATGTTTCACAAATTTTCATTCCGACAATTGTTTTCTACACAACACCAAAACATTACTCACAGTCTCATGAATATCTTAATAACGCTTTCTAACATACTGAAGAAACGAACAATTTCATTTGAAATATAACCAGATGTTTCTTTTCAGTTCAAATTAACCTACACGAGAGGTTTTGTATAAAGAAACGTACCTAGCTCCTTTTAATAAGGATATCAAATTGCTCGGTGCAGACCACCGCGCTGGAAAATACAATGAAACTGAATGCAAACGGTATTAAACATTCCAACGACTACTATAATATAGTCAGCTTATACGGGTTAGTGTAACAGTGCCACAACTCGTGCACGCTTTATGATATTCGTGAAACGATTTCGACAATACCCTTCTGTAATTTTAAACGAAAAATTAACGTTTTATTGTTTTAATTACAGTGCATATGCGAACATAACACTATGGACATTTATTCTACTGAGATCATAAGTTACTTTTTAATTAAGTAAAATTTTGGACAATCACCAAAATGTTAAACCCACAAAGATCTAATTAATTATTGCATTGCATGTCTAATAATTGAATCGGTAATGCCTAATTGGTATATCGGAATTGCCAAATGGATTCGACCTGATTGTCAACAGCAATGTGTGTCCCAATTCTTATTGGAGAACCCCCATAGATAGGCTAGAGCTAATACCTAACCGGATTATGTTTTTTTTACCGGAATTTTGGACTTTATATGGAAAATGCTTTTCAAAATCATAATTTATGATTATTCTTTAGAATAATCGTATAAAATAAGTGTTTTGTGTTAGTCAACTAATAAAGTCGATTACTAGAAAGTTTTTTCTTGTCTTATAAATTTTATACATAATTTAATATTCTAATTTACGTACTCATACGAGGACATGATCCTGATGTACTCGTCTGGGGACGTAAAGAAAATCTGTTCGGGAAATTCGTATATTTGTTCAAAAATTTTTTGTGAGCTTACTAGTAAACGAATTACGAACAAATTACTATGAGGCCTAACAATGCGTGTGGCATTAGCTATAAATATTTAAAAGGGATTTTCAGCCGTTATGTGTTTTGACTTAGACATATTCTCCTTTGGAAATAACCTGTTATTACAAGTTATTTTTTCCATGCTCATCAATTATTTAGTCTAAATTAAGTATCGTTAACAACTTGCTTTATGGATTCTAAATAATTGACAAGCAAGTTAGAAAAGCTTATAAATAAACTTAATTTAAAAAAAACATCAATGACTCGGGAACGAAATTGTGCGTGATGATTCGAACCAGGACCACTAAATGTGTAGGCCGCATAAGTGGCCATTCCACCACGCTTGTGGAGTCCAAAATAAATAGACTTGTACACACTTGAAATTAATCGTAGGTCAGATAAAGGAAAAACGCCACCTAAGTTCAAGCATATCGCATTCGACTTTTAATACCAAAATGCCTATCGTGTGCTACAGCCTTTAATCCGGATAACAGGGTGATTAATTAAGTTTTAATTTTAATGGCGAGCGTTGAGCTCCATTATTTACCCATGCGGAATACAGTCTTGAATTATTAATGGGAGTATGTTTACCGGAGGCAGACTCCCCAAATATTAGGTAACAATGTTCAGGTTTATAACGTAAGAGAGCTAGTCAACTTACAGATTTAATATTTAACAGATTTCTTCAAAGATTGAGTTGCTTTTGTGCTCGTATTTTTCTGCTCGCTGTTTTTCGTATGTTATTTGTATTCGTTGTGTTTTCGGATTATATCTTGCTCAGAAGTTTTTCTAGTGTAAAAACAAGCTAACATACGGCAAATTTTAGATAACTATTTTGGAATACAAAACTAAATACTATGTTAAGTATGTATCGTATAATGTAAAATATAATAACATACGCTACATTACATGTGTTATTCAGGGGACTATTACAAAACTTTATTATACAATTAGTAAAATGAAGTGAATCCTACTTTTACTCATCTTTAAGACCTGATTATCTATCGATTCGCCGTCCTACCAACTGCTAGTATTTGTTTATTCGAGAAACACTACTTTATTCCAGACAATTTTCGACTTTTAAAAAATAAGAAGCATTGTGGAATTTTACTCTATTATTTTTCTAATCCGAAGAGCATTAAATAGGTACTCACTAATCCATTTTAACCTAAATATTAAGTTATTTCCAAAGTAATCATAATAAATAAACCACAACATCATATAAAATGGCAATTTCAAATAGTATAATACTACAAATTCAACCAGACTCCAGTGGATTCCAATAGCTTTCGTATTTGCGGATAACATTTTCCAAGCTATAAAACTGCCGTGTTCATTTGCATTAGATAAAATTAATTGTCATTTCGATAAATGTAGATCGAACAGTCAAGGTTTGATTCTAGCCAATATTAGTGCAATTTGACGCCGTCTTGGTGGAACGGTCAGTATAGCTGGCTACACATCAAGCGGTCCGGGTTCGAGTCCTGGTAGCGACAAATATTTGTGTGATGAACACGAGTATTTGTTGACGAGTCATGGTTGTTTATATATTTATTTAAGTTTATTTGTAGAAATATCTAAAAATATTATGTATATTTCAAAAAAAATGTCCGTTATCTAGTATCCATAACACAAGTTCTTAAAGATACTTACTTTGGGCTAGATAATTGGTGTGAGCGTGGAAATATATTATTTATATTATTATTTAATTATTACGTTTATATATAGGAAAATGAAAAAGCGTACAAATAAGCAAGTTTTATAGTGGGGAATTCTTTTTTTACTAATTCTGGTGGCCTCACGTGACCTTCTTAGTATCAAATAGTTGTAATGCAAATCACTTTCTAGTGGATTTCTAGTCGGCGAGCATATCCCGCGGGGTAATTTCAGAGTCTCTAGGACGTTCGAGTCGGGAGGGTTATTTTTTTAATTCTAGCGATTCGCACCGGCTTGGCATGGTTAGTACTCAGAGTGCTTACCATCAAATATTATTAACCTTTTAGAAGCGTCAGTGACGTAGTGCGTAAGAGCGTCGTCTGCCACCCGGGTGGCACTGGTTCGATCCCCGACACGTACAATGTTTTCAAATTTTGAATTAATATATGTACGTTTAATCGACGCTTTCACGGTGAGGGAAACATCGTGAGGAAACCTGCACACACCTATGAATAAATTCTTAGGCTGTGTGTGAAGTCGACCAACCTACACTTGGCCAGCGTGGTTGGCTCGAGCCCCTCGGTGAGGACATTATATGAGCAGTTGATGACGATGATGAACCTTTCTGGCTCTTAAAGTTAATTAAATAAATTCGTTCCGTAGTTTGACAATTTTGGCATAGTCTATGGTGGTATAATGTGGTAATAATTGGTTGTCCATGTCTTATTTATGGTGAGTCAATAGTCTACGTTGAATGGTGACAACGTTGAGGGGAACAATTTATTAAAAGTGTAACGATTTATGTGTATTCAATTGTTTTCACTATTCCAAAAACCACATCGGAGTTTCTCCCGAGTTCTTGTTGTAAAAACATGTGTTGAGAGACTCCATTTTAACTTAAATCAACCATAATTTTTTTTGTTACCTAATTACATTTTTACTTGACATTGGCAAAATGCGTAACGTTAATGTATCGCGACGCTATTAATCAAGAAAATAATAAAACAACTACATCCACTACTATGAAATTAACTTAGAAGTTTTACCTCTTTATTATTTGTAAATGGATGTACACACTGAACATTACCTACAAAGCATAAACATTACGATAGGATGCCAAAGCAATTATAGGCTCAGGAACCAGAGCTGGAAGTAAGCCCTTTAAATCTTTGCTCCCATTTTAGAATTAATGTCTAACATGCTTATATTAAATTTAAACTTATTTTACTTCAAGACATCAGCGACATTTTGTAACAGTGTTGAGCGTCCGTAGTCATGACAAAAACTGTACATAGTTGTTATATGAAATGTGACAGTAAGAATGACACCACGATTTTAAGTAAATTAAAGAAATCCCATTTACTCTTACTACATAGGTCAAACAAGTTAATGAAGTATCAAAAGTATACAGCAATTAACACTGCAAGTGCATTGCCATTCTGGGGACTAAGATGATATGCCTTCCATGCCCAGTAATAACACTGGCTACCTTTCCCTTTAATCTGAAACACAGCGAACTGCTTCACGGCAGAAATATGAAAGGCGGTGACCCAGAAGACCCTTTACATAACCTATATTATTTAATAGTGCAGGTTATTTGGCATTTTTATATCATCATTTCTGACCTGACTAACCACTCCCATACAATGATACGGACGTCAATGAAGTTGGACAATTTATTGGCCACCTATAAAAGTACCAAACGAAGTTTTAATTGATGAACTTTTGCGATCGTTACGTAGTACGCATACTGACGTTGGAACTCCTCGCGTTTTTGTAAATTGATGAAAATATTGTTCTGTTTCAGGTAAAATACGCCAGTGTTTATCAACACTTTTGATTGTAATCATCGATAAGGTAACTGACCTTTGTAGTATTATGCTACAGTATTGTGTATTGAAAAAGTTTTTTACTTGACCTGGTAGTTTATAGTGAAATTACCGAATCTTGAAGAGAGCAACCCTCGACCACTAGAGTACTGGCTTTTTTATCATTAACCAACAACTGATAACACTTTAACAATTGCCAATGCAACAGATTTTGTCTAGCCCTCTGTAACTGAAGTTCTATTGAGGTGTAGTCTGCCAGACGTAATATTTATATAATACTAGCTGACCCGGCAAACGTTATTTTGCCTTACAAAAATGATTAAATTACTAAAATGGCTATAAAAAAATAGGGGTTGGTGATAAAGAAGTAAAAATTTAGGCTTGCATGTATTTTTTAATGCCACATAATAAAAAAATAAAAACAAAAAATTTCGTCTAAAAATAAAAAACGAATGAAGGGTGAACTACCCTTATCACTTAGGGGTATGGAAAATAGATAGTAGCTGATTCGCAGAACTACTGAATACGCATACAAAGTTTCATACAAATCGGTCAAGCCGTTTCGGAGGAGTACGGAAACTAACATTATGACATGGAAATTTTACATATATTATTTGTATGAAATTTTAGGAATATAAAAGTTTTTATTTCATACTACAAATAAAGTATTCATGTTTAATAAAAAACACACGATTAATGTTTCTCAAAATAAAAATAAAAAATATTCTATAATAATTTAATCAGAGCAATATTTTGTATTTTCTAGTTTTAAAAACATTCTTTTAAACCTAAAATATGTTCAATTAGGTACAAACCAGTCTCAAAGTGGTCTCTTATTCTGAAAATTAAGTTGGCAGTTGAAACAGTTGAACATAATATATAGCAATGTCGTTTTGCTTTTTACATAACTAGTTTACATTTTTTTGTTGTCTAGGGTGTTAATTTGTTTCGTTTCACGTCTAAAAAGAAATACTTAGGTTACGCCTAGAAAACACCACGGCAGTAATAATAATTATTTTACTGATATAACGTCTGGCATATACTTTAATTTTAATGGATTTAAACGCATATTAGTGAGGTGACGTCTGATAGAAGCAGCCTTTATTGCTGTTGTGACGTCTGAGGGACACCATCTTTTCGTAACTCAAGAGGTATGCACCGCGCCGCCACGTCACAACATTTGGCTAGAACCGTTACAGAGAGGTACTGAGCGAGAATAACTTCATCATGCCGCCTTGGGATTTGGCAACGTTTTTATGTTAGGCGGTGTCTGATAGACTACCACCTCAGTCGCCGAGGGCTAGTCTTGATATTATTGTTCCCAGACGAATGAGATCTTTAG
Source organism: Elophila nymphaeata (assembly GCA_955850985.1). Lineage (NCBI taxonomy): Eukaryota > Metazoa > Arthropoda > Insecta > Lepidoptera > Crambidae > Elophila > Elophila nymphaeata. Next base: position 10,474,893 of record OY039080.1, read on the forward strand.
AGTTTAATGTGTAGTGAGATATTGTTTTTTGGTTCACTGAACGTTTAGTTACTTTTTGGGTTTCATTCTCCTTTTGTAGGCGTGATTTTTTTTGGAAATCTATTGCAGATTGTCTCTGATGGCATTTTCTGCCTCACCGGGTTTTTATGAAGGCGAAGACCTTAGAGGGTCTTTAAGCCTGTACGTCGAACGTTCCTAGGGGATTACTGGGTGACCGAGCATCTCCCCCGTGGGGAGTCTCTCGACAGCCTAGCGTCCCTAGGGCGTCCGTGTCGGAAGGGTGTGTGTGAACCTGTCATTATTTTGGGGCACCAAATAGTACATACTGGTAGGTGTGGTTTTACGTATAACCAAAATGTTACCTAAATCAATCTTTCTCATACCCTGCTACCAATTTAGTTAGGGTATGTGCAATTGTGCAGTATGTCTTACTATCGACATACCTACTGCGGTATATCGATAGTAAGACATACCTTAGACCTATGCGGTATAAGGTTCGGCATTCGAGTCTTAGAGTTGAAAATTTTTCGGTCACCCATCTAATTACCGACCACACACTTGGTAGCTTAACTTTTGTGATCGTTACGAAGAATGCACCACTCTTCAAACTCCTCTAAAAGAACTGCTCGCCCTTATTGGGATTAATAGCGTAATAGTATGTAACTTGAGCTAGAAAAATTCATTCTTAATTTTAAATAGAACTAAAAACCAAACGTTTGAATTCTACAACAGTTTACATTTGATGTTATCTCGTTCTGATGTTGCATGTTGGCATCAGTAGGTTACCTCGGAAATTGGAAACCCAGTAAACGGTACTCCGTTTTGTGGTAAATAAACACGCCAGTGTTTTGGCACTATTCAAGTTGACAAGATTGGCGTCGCCCAATCACTGAGATCGAATCAAATTCGTAGGCTCATGGCCGCTCGATGTTGAAGTCTGTTTTCTGAGCTCTCGTGATCGGGTGTAGTACATTACGTTGATGCCTCAAATAAAGCGATGGATGCTCTAATAGCAAAGGTAGCAGATTAGCTTAGTTTCTAAAAACTTATATAATTATGACATGGTTTAATTTTGAACGCATTTCAAATCATACGAAGTAACATTTTCCTATTTTTTTCTACATTATGTCCCTAATACAGGGTTATTTGTAATAGATCAACAACCTTCAAACCATTTGAAGATCTCATGTTTGTATTAACAACTGTTTCTACAGAAGCAAGTCTGAAATCGTGAAAAATATTTTAGTTTCAAACCTATACAAATGAACTCGTCTGAAATACATGAAACGGTAGATTTATTCTTCACGATACCAGCTTTATGATTCCATAGAAAAAGGTATTTTACGAGATCCTCAAATGGAGTGAAAGTTATTGATATATTACAAATAACCTTGCATATTAATGCATCATACTGCAGGCTGAATTCGATTCCTGTACAAATTGCGTAACCTATGATGAACACGAAGATTTTTAGAGAATCAAGAACGAAGATTGAACAACATAGTATTCCACGCAGAAAATTTTTCTCAGAAAATGGAGTTGGAAACTTATAAAGCTTTTACGGAGAGCAAACACTAGCGCGAATAGCATTTGTGGACCGGAAAACAAATTCCTAATCGGCTTAAAAAAGGAACAAGCCAATTTGAAGGATGTAACTTAATTGATTTTTCCGGACCAATTACTTGGGGCAAACGAATTTTATTGCTAGCCGTATTTCTGAAAATTGATGGCGGTCACATGCGCGTGAAATATTTGGAAAACTATAGGAACGTTAGACAATGATATTATAGTACCTATAAGATACGTTATACGCTCACAAAAAATGAAAAAAAATATGATCCACAATGCACACATGTACACTTCTATTATTTTACTTATATTTCATTAGATTGGCAAAAATTTAAAAGGGATGGCATAATTAATCCAATAGGAACAAAAAAGACATCTAGTGTTTGTCATTTCGTGACCTTACCATAGCAACCATAGCGCTATATACTATTTGTTTACAATGATAAAAACAAATTAAATAATATTATTTCGGCTCACTTACTTATGATACGTGATTCCATGAGCTTAATTTATTTTTCTTGGATAGTTAGTACATTTTCGAATTATACAGGAAGACATTTTATTGCTTAAGCACGTTAAAAACTTGAAGGCACACGCGAACTGTCTACTGATTCAACAGAGAGCGACTAGGGCCCAACAGGCAACACGTGTTGCCTGTTTCGATTTTGCATTTGTGCGCGCGCTATGACGTACTACCTCTTTTATATCATTGATGTTAGAGATATTGCACATTTTACAGCTTGAAAAAACGAGCCGCGTGTCGTGAAGTGATGCTCTCTGACGTCACGGCTACCGTTCACGTCGATACGTGGCATTCTAATTTCTTCTGTCGATCATTTGCTTCAATAGACTAGTAGCTTATAGCACACGTTCACAATATTTTTCTACGACTCATTCGGCACACCTGGCCAGAAAGTGGCATTTTCCGCATGGTCTTCCTGGTCAGGAAGTGACATAAAATGTTGTACTAATCTCGGGTGGCAAAAAAGGAAGCCTCAGATCAATCATCAAAATAATATTTTAGGTACCTTTTGACAGAACTTTATGTATTGCTTAGCAACGGTTGTTGTTTGGTCAACTCATGTGAAAAATTACTTTATTTTTTGCCAATAAATTTATATTTCTCTTACGTACGATTCTGCCTTTCATTAACATTGTGGCGACCGTGACAGGACTTAAAAGGGAATAATGGAGTCGCTGAAACGTAAGAGAACTCAATTGAGACGAGAATTCACTATGAACGCAGACGATCTTGAACAAGCCGAACAGGAACAAAGGTATGACGATTTTCAAGATTACTATATGCTATTATCGGATACCGCTGAGACGCTGTTTGAGACGGAGAATGCTCTGCGTGATGTATGGTGTGCAGACGAGCATTTCAATGAGGAACTATTTCACGCTGATCAAGACAGGGCAATGCCGTATCGTAAGAGATGGTTCAAAATACAAAGTCTCCATAAAAAAGTCTCGTCATTAATGAATAGGTGTAAAAGTGAGACGTCATTGTTGTCTGCTGATACTGTTAAATCGACGGCATGCGGAGATGCAGCTTGCGACAACAAGAACCAACGACGATTTCAAATACCTAGACTCGAACTTATGAAATTCGACGGCAATGTTAAGAATTGGTTGCTTTGGTGGGGCCAATTTCAAAAAATCCATGATGATGGTGTGCTAGATAATTTAGACAAGTTCCAGTATCTTCTCCAGTCCATGTCTCTCGAGTCAAATGCGCGACAACTCATCGAGAGTTACCCACCCAGTGGTGAAAATTATCAAAAGGCTCTAGATGCTTTAAAGGCACGATTTGCTCGAGAGGATATTTTAATCGAGACCTATGTGAGAGGAATTCTCAATTTAGTCTTATCGCAAAACAAGGGAGAAACTCATCCGATTAATAGTCTGTATGACAACTTGCATAGTCATCTTCAAGCGCTAGAAACATTAGGGGTAGCCAATGACAAATATGCTTCTGTATTGTTTCCCATGATCGAATCAGCGCTACCAGAAGAACTTTTACGGACATGGAATAGGATTCGATATACCAGCCAAAGTAGAGGAAATGACTTGACTAAATTGATGAAATTTTTGAAGGATGAAGTAGAGTCCGAAGAAAGGATAGTAATGGCTAAATCTGGGTTTCCCGAGTCAGTTTCAAGAACTCCTACAGCTTGTTTTGTCACAGAAAGTAAGACCAAAAAGGACGAAAAGTTGAGAAAGGGAGAAGTGATTAAAAATGTAGTTTGCATTTGGTGTGAAAAGAATACACATGTAAGTGCCGAATGTCATAAGGCGGCTAATATGACGCTCTCTGAGAGGAAAGAGTTTATTAAAAATAAGAGAGGTTGTCTAATATGCTTAAAAATTGGTCACATGAGTAAGAAGTGTAGAAGTTTCCCTAAATGTTTAGTTTGTAAAAAACGACATGTGACACTCATGTGCTACGAACTAGAGAAGGATGTTGAGCATAACGATCAAGAGAATAAAGATGATACAAAATTAGGAAATATGTTATGCCATAATAAGACTACTACCATTTTACAAACATTGTCAGTTAAAATTGTAAACGGCCACAACCAGGTAACTGCCAGAATTTTATTAGATAGTGGGGCTCAAAGGTCGTACATCACTAAGGAGTTAGTCGAAAAATTGCAATTGAAACCTTTTAGTAAGGAGTGCATTAGCCATTGTTTATTCGGCGGATTCGAGACGAAAATAAAAGAATGTAATGTTTACAACGTATGTATCTGTAGCAATACTAATGATTTTAGGTTCAATTTAAATGTTTTAGAGCAAGATAGTATTTGTGGCTTGTTACCTAAAATAAAAGCAGAATGTATAGTTTATAAGTTACGTGACCAAAACATTACTTTGACTGAAACCGTTGATACCCCCGACCATGTCTCCATACTTTTAGGTGCTGACTATTCTGGCACTATAATGACTGGTGACGTTCTTCAGGTAGGTGACTCTTTGACAGCCTTTAAGACAAAACTTGGGTGGACTGTCCAGGGGCCGCTGACAGGTGTTTTCAATGCGGTGGTTAATAATCACAATACTTTGACTCTTCATTCATTTTGTAAATTTGATTTGGCAGATCTATGGAGTCTTGAAGTTTTAGGAATTAAAGATCCAGCAGAAAGCATATCGCAGCAGGCTAATGCAACAGAAACACTAGAGAAGTTCAACAGTACGCTACGCGTTAATGAAGAGAGCAGGTATGAAGTGAGGCTGCCCTGGCGTGACGGTATGCCACGTCCTTTATGTAATTACCAAGTAGCTAGAAAACGGTTAATGTCAACAACTTCCCGTCTAGAATCTTTAGGCAAAATTAATGACTATGATGGTGTTTTTAAGGAATGGTTAAGTCTTGACTTTATTGAAGTTTCTCCAGTACAAGATTTTACTATTGGGTTTTTCCTTCCACACCATGCCGTCATTAAGGAGTCTAGTCAGACTACAAAAATAAGGCCCGTTTTCGACGCATCGGCCAAGGACAGTAACGGTGTTTCGCTCAATTCATGCTTGGAGAAAGGAACAAACTTAATAGAACTTATTCCTGAAATATTAATCAGTTTTAGAAAGTATGCTATAGGCGTCACTGCTGACGTCGCCAAGGCTTTCTTACAAATATCTGTCGCGTCAGAGGATCGTGATTTTCTGAAGTTTCTTTGGTGGACAGATATAAATGATCACAGCAGAGGCTTAACTGTATATAGGCACAGGCGAGTGGTGTTTGGCGTTACGTCAAGTCCGTTCCATCTCGCGGCAACGTTCTCATACCATTTAAATAATTACCCTACTGAATTAAAACATACTGCCATAAAGTTGAAAAAATCTTTCTACGTAGACAATTGCGTGTTAAGTGTTAATACGGAAGAAGAGATGAACAAGTTTATGAAAGAGGCCAAAGAAGTGATGAAGTTGGGTATGTTTGATTTGAGATGTTGGGTTACGGGGCCTGTCAGAGTAGATGAAGCCGTAGAAACCATCTCAGTGTTAGGTATATTGTGGAATACAATTAATGATGATCTTTGCAGCAACGTTTCCTTTTTATGTGGCGAAGAAGTAAAATGTTCTAAAAGAAGTTTGCTGTCGATAAGTCATAAATTCTTTGATCCCATTGGTTTATACTCTCCTATAACAATCATTCCCAAGCTAATATTACAAAAATCTTGGTCACGAAATTTAAAATGGGATGATGAGTTACCCTTAGATTTATGTAGATAGTTCCGAAACTGGTCAAAAAATTTACATCATCTTCAATCGATTAGAATACCAAGGAGATTGACAAGATTTAACATAGAATATACGAATAATAGTATACATGTTTTCTCTGATGCTAGTCAGCGTGCTTATGCGGCCTGTATATTTTTGCGCACAGAGTCAAATGGTGAGGTTGATGTGAATCTTGTCATGGCCAAATCACGGGTAGCACCTGTCAAGAAAATAACTATTCCAAGGCTCGAACTTATTGCAGCGACAATGGCAGTTAGACTGGCTAAAACTGTGATAGAGTCATTAAGCTTACCAAAATGTGATATCTGTTATTGGACAGATTCAAGTGTAGCTCTCAGTTGGATAAAGGGTGAGGGTGACTGGAACGTGTTCGTCGCGAACAGGGTGAGAGAAATACGAAGTTCCACTTCGTCAGAAGCGTGGCGCCATGTACCTGGAAATCTGAATCCTGCCGATATTCCATCTAGGGGAGTTGACGTCAAAACTTTAATTGAATGTCAATGGTGGAAGGGACCTTCGTGGTTATTTCATGAACCATATAGTTGGCCTAATACAAGTTTTATGGTAGATTCATTAGGAGTCGATCAAGAGAGGAAAAGGTCTACATTGATTTCAACGTTATGTGATGAAAACGATGTTTTATCTAGGATAGCGTCATATTTCTCATCATACGTGAAAATTGTTAGAATGGTTGCATGGATTTTGAGGATTAAATATAGGTCAAATAGAGTAAATACAGAACTAGTGTACCTTGAATTAGAACTTGCGGAACGAAGATTGTTAAAATTAATACAGACATCAGAATTAAGACAGATTAATGACAGTAAACTTAGGATTTTTGAGGATGAGTCTGGTTTGCTTCGAGTAGAGACAAAATTGGGTCTGAGCGATGAGAAATATGATTTCAGAGCACCAATAGTTTTGCCATCGAAGCATATCATTGTCAAAAGACTCGTCCAAGGGCGGCATCGCCAACTGCATCACGCGGGCACTGTAACATTGATGTCAAACCTTAGAGAGCGTTTTTGGATTATCGGTGTTAGAAAGGTTGTGAAGAGGGTAGTTCACGAATGTGTGGTTTGTAGACGCTATAAGGCAAAGCCTTGCACAACCCCTCCAGCCTCTCTGCCAAAGGGCCGAGTTGAAGGTAATGTTCCATTTGAGGTGTCCGGGGTAGATTTGGCAGGTCCGTTGATACTAAGGTCAGGTAGTAAAAGTTGGATTGTCCTTTTCACGTGTGCGACTTATCGCGCTGTACATTTAGAAGTGGTAGAGTCACTTTCAACTAATGATTTTATACAAGCATTGCGTCGTTTTATTGCTCGCAGGGGTAGAGTTAGAATGATCTACAGCGATAATGGTACAAATTTCAGAGGGTTACAAAATCAACTTAAGCGTCTGGACTGGAGTAAAATTCTACAGTTTTCGTCAGTGTCAGAAATTTCGTGGAATTTCATACCTCCCGGTTCACCCTGGTGGGGAGGGTTCTACGAAAGGTTGATTGGTTTCCTCAAGCAGATTTTAAGAAGAATGTTAGGTAAGGCATCTGTGACGCTCATTGAATTACAGACTGTCCTCTGCGACTGCGAGGCAGTGATTAATAGCAGACCATTGACATACGTCTCAACAGAAGCGGATGAGCTAAAACCTTTAACTCCAGCTTCGTTCATCCAACCTTTAGCTGAGGTATCGGTTCCGGAGTTAGATCATGTTAACAGAGAATCGCTCAATGTTCGGTGTAGATACCTCCAAAAGTTGCGTGATGATTTTCGGCAACGTTTCCGCGGTGAATATTTGAGTAACCTCATTCAGCGAAGTTGTCATGCCAGTTACTCTTCCCTTCGTGTTGGGGATGTTGTCCTCATAGAGAGTGAAGACAAAAGGGTTAATTGGCCTGTAGGTTTAGTATTAGAGTTATTCGAAGGTCCTGATAAAGTTAGTAGAGTGGCTAAGGTGCGTACTGCGTCAGGCTGTAAGGTTCGCCCCCTCCAAAAACTGTATCCTTTAGAAATTTCTGAACAGAACTTTACTGACTTGGACTTGAGAAACACTACGACACGGTCGGGCAGACTTGTGAAGTGCCCAATAAGACTTAATATATAAGTTTTGTTATTGTTAATAACTAGTATTTGACCTCCCGGTCCTTGTGGCCCGGAGCAATGTGACAGAACTTTATGTATTGCTTAGCAACGGTTGTTGTTTGGTCAACTCATGTGAAAAATTACTTTATTTTTTGCCAATAAATTTATATTTCTCTTACGTACGATTCTGCCTTTCATTAACACCTTTCATTTAGTAAAATTAGTTTTCATAAAATGATTTAATTTGATTTTGATTATAAACTTTTGCTGTTGATTGTCTTCACAATACGTAAAATCTACATCATTTTATGTAAATATACTTACATGTGTATAATTACACATAACTTCTAAGCCATGAAATTAAAGAAAATTTCGTCTTGTTCGTACCCTGTCGTATTCAATTTATGTTCAATAGAAAATTTGTTGAATCTGCTTCGGAGACCAACTAACCTTTTGCAAATTGTGCCTTTGTTTGCCAAACCTGAACTGAATACTTAATGCTGGGTATAAAGTTTTATTTGAGTCCTATAAAATTATGCTAATGTCTTTTAATTGAAAATAAAATTTATGGTAAATACATGTAGGGCTTAGAATACTTTTACGACGCAGGCTGTTAAGATAATTCTTCGTTGTCCGAACCAGTTTTTGTTTAAGGTCCACTCAGTGCGTTTCGGTACTGACAAAGTCCTGATAGTTAGGTGATAATACTTGGTCGTAGGAGAGACTTGGTATACAAATCACACAGTCATTCTAAGATTATTTCAAACTTTATCTGTTAAAAGAGTAGAATCTCTGTTACAAGCTGGCTTGCAGCCCACAACCTCACCAGCTTATACTTTTTTTTTTATATTTGGCGCCTGTCACAATTTCATAATATAATTATGTTTTTTTTTTGTTCACTTGTGCTCTTGGTGTCTGTGTTTTCCTCTGCTTTTCCATTATTTATAACTTTCCTTTTATTAATAGTTGAAAATGTTTTACTTTGAGCTTTCCAGTTTATTCACAGTTCACTCTTTCCAAAGCTCTTTACGGTCTTCTTGCTAAATTTTGTCTCTTACCACAAATCACCCAATGATTCATAGCAACTGAACACGTAAGCGTAATGAGAAAATACCTATCTGATAAATGTTCTAGAATTTGCATTAATTTTTGTGACACACCAAAGGTGTTAACATATTGTTGCTTCCTGGGGAGTGCAACATGCATGAATCATCTCTGGCTATTACAAGTGTTGTCGGCAATTACAGCCTGGTATTCGATATTCGACATACACTTTGATAAAAATATGGTAGTAGAATAAACACCGATCATATCTGCAAAAGAAAACTGCACGCTTCTTTCTGGACGAATTAACTCAGTTATTCAAATCAAATAAAATAATTTCAAGCAAATGGTTGAAAAAAATATTATAAATAAGACCAAGATTATATTCCTATAATCTCATTTAATTTGTTTAATCTTAATTATTTTACACGTATCTTGCAAGGTATACATATTGAAAATAACCATTATTATTTAATTCGAACAATAAAAAAGTCTGTAACATCGATCCAATAGCAAAATTTGAACCATAACCATTTACCATAAAAACATAAGCACCAAGCACTGACAAATTTCGACAGCGAAAAGCAGTGCCTCGGTGGCGAAATTGGTCAACGCGTCCACCCGGATTGTGGAAGGTGCGGGTTCGAGTCCCGCCTGAGGCAAGTAGATTTTTTCCAGTGCATTTTTCTAGTATTATATTTACGCGTTTGTAAACGCAAAAAAAAAAATATTCCATAATGTAAGGTAGTTTCATCTTAGCTGGGCGTCAAATATTTGCAAAAATATTTCGTTCGGGTCTTGGAAGTGCAAATTTCAAAGATTTGATGAAACGATGTTTACCATAAAAACATAAGCACCAAGCACTGACAAATTTCGACAGCGAAAAGCAGTGCCTCGGTGGCGAAATTGGTCAACGCGTCCACCCGGATTGTGGAAGGTGCGGGTTTGAGTCCCGCCTGAGGCAAGTCGATTTTTTTCAGTGCATTTTTCTAATAGATAAAATGTTTGAAGAAAAAAGATAATGTGTATAATACATGTATATTATAGTAGAGAAAACCAAAATAAATCCGTGCGAAGCCTGATCAGGACGCTAGTAAGATATAAAGATTTCTTACTATCAGGATTTGAACGGTGCCGATTGATGTGTGGGCATTGTATATGACTTAATATGGATAAATTAGATGCCGTAGTCATGATACTTAACTATATATCCCAATTACGGAGACATATGTTTAAATTTTTAATATAAACAAATGTCTCCATATGTTTATTAAAAACTTTATTATATTACAAAACTTAGCGTAAACACAAGTTAGTCCAAACAGGTTAGTCTCAACCTGTTTGGACTAACTTGTGTATGTAAAGAAAAGGACCCTGTACCCGTAGTGTATGTTTTTTAGTATACAAAACGCACCGATTGTAGTTGCGTTATGAGCTCAATTTGTATGGGAAACATGATTTGCGCTTCTCTCCGCTAGGGGCGCTGTTCGCGTTTCCTATACAAATTGAGCTCTTAACGCTACTAAAGTAGTTGCGTTTTTTATACTTAAAAACTTACACTACGGGTACTGGTCCTTTAGCAGCAAAATTTTTAGTGGTCGAATAAAAATACAAAAATTTAACAGCCATTTTAGTAGTATGTCAACATACATATTAATTATCTTGCCACAGAATATTTATTGAGTAACAATAGCAAGTAGCAACAATATCAAGTTAAACTATTGTAGTGAAAGGTATGTATATCAAATGTCATGTACCTCTCATTGTGTCTTTGAGTTATCTCATCAGACCACTGACACGACCAAGACATATTTTATCATAATTATCACTGAAATACACCACACAATATATCTACACAAACTAAACGTTAAGCGAATTCCGACGACACAGTGAAATTATATTCAGTTAAGAATTAACGATAGGTTTCATTCTAAACTTATTTCTAAATGAACTAAGATTATAAACTTATTAATGTGCAAAGAACAACAGTTAAATAAAACTGAATAATTAATTATAGGTTTGTGCAAAATAAAATTATTTAATAAGTTGGAACTGCTAGGGTAATACAACATATTCTAGTTTTATTTCTAGCTTAAAGATTGGATTTATCAATACCCCTACATATTGACCCCGCTGTGTTAAGATGCTATGATATTGATAAATCTTTCTATTCTAAAGTTTTGTGTTCTTTTAATTCATCTATTTTCATGTGGATTGGTGAGTCAACACATGTTTTACACCATGCCTACACCGAGTGATGAATAAATTCATTTAACCCTTCGTGACTAAGGCTATTACAGAATGACACTCAGAAATCAATCATATTTTGAGAATCGTTTGTCAATTTCTATCAAGCACAAAGTGATAGAGACGTAAGATGTTCATTATTGATACCTACTCATTTTATAATAGGCTAGTACCGGGACGTGACTTTTTGTCCCAAAGATATGAAATTAATATTATATTAACCCAAAGACATTAAATTGACAAAAATGGCAGATTAGCTTTTTTAGAGGAAATTGAGTATTGAGTTATTATAAATACACAGTAATAATTTTGTTTAAATGTGGTACGTAGTATTACCACCATATACCATAATCCGATTAAAGAAATATTAAATATATATCTTAAATTATAGTAGGTATTAAAGAAGTTACTGGTTCAAATAAATATAAGGAAACGAAACGTAAAGAATAATAATGTTTATTTTTTTATTATTGAGGAGAAATTTGTCCTCAGTATTTCCGATATATTTGTTTTTTATGTAGTAGGTATTCGGAAAACTTTGTACCCGCAATCAAGATACTTTATATACCTACTGATGTCACTAGACTATGATTATCCAAAGTGCAAATTCTTCAATGCCATTAGAGAAATTAGCAAACTATCTCAAGAGATATTTGATCATATTGTATGATAGATGATTTGATATTAAATTCTTATACGTAGTTAATGTTAACGGGGCTTCTTTTAGAACTTCTGCCAAAAAATTTCAAAGCGATTTCTAATTGGAACTGGATTATATGGTTTTATTATGTAGTCAGCTCTAAGTTAAGTATTTTCATTATATATCGATTTTGTTCCCACGAGCATCAAGGGATAATATGTCGATTCTGGTCGCATACCCATATACACATTTGAGTGCATGAAGCCCCTGAATAAATTGTAGGGCCAGGTCAAAAGAAGGTACTTGAAACCGCCAAGCATTTTAGGACTTTGATATAAGTAGATGAAGCGGAAGAAGTGAAGGATTGCAACAGCTGGAAACATGTTATCTCTACCTGCCCTATGGGGAAAAGGCATGTCTTTATGTATGTACAGATTTTGTGCAGATATTTTTAACCATACTAGGTACTGTTATAAAAGGGAAAGTGTGGATCGATGGATGTTTATCAATCTTATATAAATATGTATACTTTCAAACCACGAAACAAAAGAACAACTGAACACAAAAAACAACTGGACACAAAAATATATCAATGCAAATAAGTGTTATTTAGACTTGTCTGTGTTAAAAACAATCAATAACTTTATTTTATTGGTTCTATTCAGCGTAAATTTCCGTCAATGTCTACAAACAAATTACAAAAAACAACACTTTTACAACAACAAGCCAACCTCAATATGAACAACGAAGAAAGCGCTTGTGAGAATAAAAGTAAGGCACAATCACAACTCATAACTTTTCAAATTACGGTCTTTCTTTTTGATCGCTTACACGAGGGCGTGGCAATTTGGAAATTAATATTTCCTCTGTTTTTTGTTCGCTTAACTCACTGGAAAAAATTTGCTGAGATTGAGATTGTAACATATTTTCGAGTTCAAAGGGGAAGGCGAAGTACATTTGTTTTAATAATATAATATTTATGTGCTGTTAAGGTTTGTAAACACAGATAACTAGTACAAAAATATTGAATCTTATACTTCTTAGTAATTATTCGTAAGTAATAATGTATTAATTTGTAGTTTAATGATAATACCACAGCGTAAAAACATAGAGTGGTACAAAGCCTTTGAAGTTGAGGAAAATGCTGCTTTGTCTATAAAGCGTGCAGTACACATGCTGTGGACCAGAGTCTACCGAACGAGTGTATGGCAGTTCGGTGGCGCCACCTCCCCCTCTCGTTCCGCATCCTCTTCACCAGTGCCCTGTCTAGACGTGCCTGTTGGTTGACTGTAAGAACTTAAATAGACTGCGGTAATGCGTTATTAAACACTTTTAAACTACTATCTACTAAGAAAAAGCCATCAGTGCGCATCATTGAGGATATACCTTTTTATATTAGGTTGGGGAAAAAGTCTTTTCGCATTATAGTATGTATAAACTTGTAATAAAATCTCTTTGGCTATACTATTTGTATCTGGCTGGTTTTGGTATCATTGAAAGTTTAAATTTTAAAGAACATGATTCCAAATTCAAATTAGGAAAATGTGTGATTTTCATTTGTTTTTCGTACCGCCAAGATGAGTGAATCTAATGAAGAAATTCGATACATTTTAAAATTTTATTACAAAAAAGGTAAAAATGCAACGCAAGCCGCGAAAAAAATTTGCGATGTTTATGGACCTAGTGCAGTGTCTGTGAGAGTAGCACAAATTTGGTTTAAGCGTTTTCAATCCGGAAATTTTTATGTCAAAGATGCAAGTCGCTCTGGTCGCCCTATTACAGATAAAATGGATGCCATTTTTGAAAAAGTGGAGCAAGATCGGCATGTCAGTAGTTACGACGTAGCTGAAGAACTGGGAATTGACCACAAAACAGTTTTGGAGCATTTGAAAAAAACTGGGTACACAAAAAAGCTCGACATTTGGGTACCTCACGAGCTCACTGAAAGAAACCTAATGAACCGTGTATTCATTTGTGATTCTTTATTACGACGTAATGAAACCGAACCATTTTTGAAGAAGCTGATAACTGGTGATGAAAAGTGGATTACGTACGACAAGAACGTGCGAAAAAGGTCGTGGTCAAAGGCCGGTCAGGCTTCACAGACTGTGGCGAAACCCGGGTTAACTCGCAACAAGGTGATGCTGTGTGTGTGGTGGGATTGGAAGGGCATTAATCATTATGAGCTGTTACCACCAGGCCAACCAGGTTTTTCCCCAACCTATTATTTATAATTTTCTAAGTTTTGTAGTACTCGTATATCTTCACATACCTTCTTGTTTTTGTCTCCGTTTTCCGTTTTTAACTTTGTTTTTATATTCAATATTTTCTCCCTCGATCCGTCTTTTCCTTCTTTGTAACCACCACTCACCAGTCTGTTTCTTCAGCTGTTCCAGGAGTTCCAGTATCTTATTTTGTCTATATCATAAATAGGTACTGTAATTTTTCTCATACATACAGAAGTATCACGCTATTAATCCCAAAATTAGTTATCTACACACATAAAACCACATCTCATCATCAGCAGTATGGGCCATACCCCCTCAAATAGTGATAGGTTGCCAGCCAGCCCCCTATTTCTCGACTATAGGTGTAGATAATATTGACAAGCATGATTATGTCGACAAAGAATAAGTTCTTGAAATAACACCAATAATTATGCAGTCTAATAGTCAATTTGGTGGTGTTAATGCTTCTCACAGAAAGGCTTGTGCATATCAATAGGCGTCCATTAGCTGGTGATAAATATTTGAATATTCTTTTCAAGGATATATTTTGACGACACCCACGTCGAACAACGTTGTACCATTAGTCCAATAAAACTTCAAAACAAACTAAAATTGGTAGGTTTGAAATATCAGATTCGCTAAAATATTTATTTTAAATAGGTTTAATACTTTATTTTAATACCTACTAACAAAAATACAAACACATAACTGTGACTTTTTGTGGATTCTGAAACTTTGCTAAACTATTGTTACAGCCTTGTTAGAAGTGGTATCTAATATTCATGATGTTGTAAAATTCTAATACTGTTTTTGCGAATCAAATGGTTTGAACAACAGGTTGACGAATAAAAAATTCTGTTTCGTACGACCGGTCACATCAAGTTTTACTACATTTTACAATTTCGTTTATACTTAAAAATAGAACGAACAATTTTTTTGTTAAATTTTCACTATTACAGGATGCAAAGGGATCTAGCCCATACAGCCATGTTTTCAATTTTCTAACTTCAATAAAGATGAAGTCATCATCATCATTTCAGCCGAGAAACGCCCACTGTTGGAGTGCTTGACGAGAAATGCACTGGTAAGGTGGAAATCCTCTATAAAATTCTCAACATCTTATACACCATAAAAACTTTATTTCAATGATTGCCCTTAACTGTATGTCGAAACGGATGCTTGTATTAAAATTTTTGCAAAATAATTAAAAGTTGCCAGACCAGTCCCGATTTTTTATCCGACTTTTATGATTTATTGGAATATTTTTAACAAAAAGAAACAAAACTGTATTGGTACGAAATATTTTTATGCAAAGAAAAAAATACTTTTTTAAAAAGGAAAACGTACATAGTCTTTTACTATGTTAATCAATCTTAAATATCATAAAAAGCGGATAAGTAATAGGGTATCAAAAAGTTTTCTCATAACACATGCTGATTTACTGTCAAACGTCACGCTAACATTTCAGTTATTCAACAATTCGACTAGGTACTCTCTCCTACAATTGATAATGTACACCTACGTTTCGTTGAGTGAAGCTTACGTAAATGGTTTAATTAATTATGACTTAATTAAATAAACCCTATTGTGTACAAGCGCGTATACAACATCGAAGTAAGCAAATTCCAAAGATAATTCGATATCTACAAACTGGCTTTGTAAGTGAAATAGCACCAGCATATTGAAGCGAATCGCGTTACTTGAACATTTGCATCGTCAGATCTCATCTAGGCCCGAATTAATAAAGTTAACACATCCCTTCACTCTTAGTGTGGAATCGTAGGGCACATATTTGATTAGTCGACACAAAGTGGAGTCTTTGTATCACCGATATAAAATGATATTCTAGAAATGTCATAACTACCAGTCGATACTTGTAATCTCAATTGACGTAAAGCACATTTTGGCCAAAAGGAGTTATGATGCCATGATATTTAGTCTTTTTTCTCTTTTTTTCTGTCTAATCCACGTAGCAATGCGGCCATTAATAGCGATTTTAAACACATTTAAAAAGTAACATAAAGAACGTTTTCACTGTCAAACTGTAAAATTTAAGGTAGTATAATATGATATTCATAAATGAATGCATAACGCAAGGAACGTCAATATCTTCTTTTGCTTTTAACAGCCCAACCAGTTACTTTAAATAATGCCAAATAAGTCAAAGTTTGTTAATTACCTTTTAAATATAATAGGGCGCAAAGCACACATTTTAAAACTATATGCTTTACTTCAATTAGCATAATAAATCTTGCTTAAATTATAAAGAAGGTATTGAGTTTTTGTTAATGTCAATACAATTGCTACCTTACAACCTGAAACCCGAAACGAATAACATTATTTTGTTCTTTGTCGAGCATAGTGCCCGGTCTTTCAAGGTCTCAGCCATGACTAAGATATCATTTGCAAATCAAACGTGTAATGTACTCGCCATTTATGTTGATGCCAAGTCCTCTCCAGTGCAGAAGCTTAACCCTGGAACCCTTACTCGGGGTGCTAGAGTACCCCACGGCGTTTTCAATTTGTTATTTTGTCGTTAGTTTTTTAGGTACAAGTTTGTACGTCCATGAATTTTTACTTTGCAGCCAATTACTCTTGATTGGTACCACTAAACGTTTTGCGGACTGTGTGCCTGTTTAGCAAGCTCCAGAGCGACTTCAGGTAATACAACCGATTCATGCGCATAAATACCGAGCGAATCACATAATTTTAAAGGCAAATCAAAATACTACTACTCACTCCCCACACGTGTATACCGACAGCAAGTACCGGTGCAAAATTTGCCATTTGGACCAGTTATCTCGTATGTAGATACCAGAAACTCTCCTTTTGTAGTTCGCATTAGAAAAAACACGGTCTGCGGTTGCTTAAATAAATCACGTACATTGAAAGGTCAACAGCCAGTCCATAAACGAAATCTTTTGGAAGATATAAAGTAAGTTGAGCATTTCTAAAGATGTACTTACATTATCAATTCCTGAACACGTTTCAATACTTAAATTTACATAATACCAGATAGTATAAGAATTTTATTCAAAGGACAAATGGTTTTAGATGACTGTGACCGGTGAATATGGCGGTCGTAAATTCCTTCTAACCAACATTGTTTTGGATTAATGGTCTAATTTTATGAGATTGGGAAGGAATTGGTCGTTAGATGCTGATGGACGAGGAATATGAACAAAATCTAAAGTTTATTTTAGCATAATATACTAAAATGTATTTGGCGTCCACGAGTCGCTGTGTATCTTTCATTCACGTATTCAACTTATAAACATATTTGAAAAATTTATTTACGTAACGTGGTAATATTATCGGTGACATTAAAGATACTAAAAATATCTATCTTATTCAAGCTGATATCTTCGTTACAGCCTTTATAATTGGACCCTCTGTTGGAACACAAGGCCTCTCCTTGTCATCGAAAGAGGTTTAGGCAGTAGTTCACCACGCTTGCTCATTTGGGATTGGTGGACGGAGTAAAAGGTGATCAATACCCTTTTGCTGATCCATTAGTCACCCTCTACGACCAATGGAGGATACGAGATGATCCTATTCTACTGGGGAAGGGAGGATAAAACTTGCTGAGTTTCATGCCGGCTCTACTCAGAACAAAGCCTCCTGGTAGACTCTTGAACCGATGACATCAAACTTGACTTTCATAATTGTACAAAATGTACCTAAATAAATAAAGACATTTGAGTTTGTGTTTGATAGTTTTCTCTGGCGACATCACACGGCCATTATACTCTGCCGGCATGACACAGCCATAATCGATATCGAGAACTAATACAGAGATGATCAATTTCATGAACGCCGTGTAAATAGAACGCAAGTAGTCACTTATATCGACGGCTGCAACGATATCCAAATCTTGAAAAGCAGAACGTAATTTTAGTACTACGGCAGCGTATGTTCCATCTAGCATAAAGTATTCTATGTGAAATTAAGTGTATTAGGAGCTGGGTCGGCAGTACACTCGGCGCAGGAAATGTGACTCATCGATTAACACATTAGTGCAGGTTCGGTGGTTGTGAGGCGGCCTTTGAGCGCTTACCTCGGTAGACGTAGGCTTCATCTTTAAGGTTTGTATATTTAGCTTAGCGTCTAACAAGTCGATTACACTCCAAAGTAAATAGATTAAGGTTGAAACCTAAGCCTGCGCCAACTCAAATAGTGGTCTCTTGTTTAGGTCATTGGTTAAATAATTGATTAAATTAATTCATTGCTGTTTATTTAAGTAATAGATATTTCATTCTGTTGTATTTCCAATAAACATAATAAACGTTTCTTCTAGGTAGCTCCATATCTTTTGGATATTTGTGAATTATGTGTAATTATTGTATTATATTCGTCATCTCCCACCCGGGAGGCACTGGTTCGTTCCCCGCCACGTACCAATGTGTTTTCAAATTTTTAATTCATATGTACGTTTAATCGACGCTTTTACGGTGAAGGAAAACATCGCGAGGAAACCTGCACTCAACCTATGAAAAAATTCTTAGGTTGTGTGTGAAGTCGACCAACCCGCACTTGGCCAGCGTGGTTAACTAAGGCCTAATCGCCCCTAATGTGGGGTAGGCTCGAGCCTCTCGGTGGTAACATTATATGAGCTGTTGATGATGATGATGATTATATTATTTATGAAGCAATTCATCGGATTCTATGAAATATAAAGTTAAGTTTGTTGTATTTTTTTTTTGTTCTCTTTAATATAAAAGTAGCCATTTCTTTTTATTTTCTATTTTATTTAATTTTCACACTGCTATTATTATAATTAATTTTTTTTGTGTAAATACGGTGCGGCGTAGCGTACAGTCGTTCTCCCACGCATATGTTGTCCGCGGAAGACCAGCGTCGTGGTGTTCATGACTTGACTGATTATTTGTATATTAATTAATTCTCATTGTTATAATTGTATCTACTCGTATATTTGTGTGCTGAATAAATATTTATTCTATTCTATTTTTGATCTGGTATTGATATCGTTAACAAAGCAAATTACGCCATGGTTGGTGCAAAATGAGCGATCAAAATTTATCAGTATTTACAAAATGATTCTGTCTGAAAAACAGAAGAATTATTTTTTGTTGCTTTTTCATTTCTTTCTAGTTTTGTAAATATTTAAAAACTACGCCAAATAAAAGACATTAACAGTTAATACCTTTCATTTTGCATGATTTCTAAAGATACTTTAGAAACAAATTCCATAATTCTATCCATCAACCCACATAATATGGTGTTGTATCCATGTAGATACGGTATCTACTCATACGTCGAAAGCAGAAATATTTTTTTTGTTTGCTCTCTTTACAAGTGAAAATGCAATTTGCCAAATCAGAATCCCTTATGAGGAAGTAATATTTTTCAGAGTCTCCCCTAAAATTTTTGCTGGCTCTGGGATTATTCGCCAGCCTGCCAGAGCAATGTTTACTTAATTGTGCCTTTTTAAAATTTAAGCTTGTGGGGTATCGTTGAAATTAACTTAGTAAAGAGCTCTTACATTTTATTTATTTCGTATGAAAATTTTGGCGATTTTGTTGGACTATTATTTCTAAATTATTGTTTAAATTTTTGTTTGTTTGGTTTTAAAAAGTGAATTTAAATTAGGAAAGGTTGTTTTAAATACAGGCATTTTAGTCACTGACAATTTTCCAGTTGCTTTGCTTGTTTTCGGAAGTTTATTAATTACGCATTATATTTTTACCCGAGTACGCCGAAGTCAAAAGGAAGTGTTATGATTTTAACAGTTTATGTTTGTACTAGCTTCCCGCGACTCCGTCCGCGTGGACATTCGAAAAAATCCTTAGGGGACCAGTAACCAGGATATAAAGAATTCTATGTTTTAAATTCATCAAAATCCGATCAGCCATTTTTACGTCACTAGGCGGATCCTCACTAAGCGAGCAGCCTCGTGCAAGGCCCGCCGCACGTGGCAAACGTTCTGCCTCGCGCAGGCAGCGCGCTTGGTGAGGACTCGCGTTATCACGTAAAAACGGCTATTTTGATGAAATTAAAACATAGAATACTTCTGGTTATTAGTCCCCTAAGGTTTTTCTCGAATGTCCACGCGGACAAAGTTACGGGCGGAAGCTAGTAAATAATGAGTGTCTGCTTCACAATCAAAAAGTTAGTTTTGAGTAGCATAGGTCCAAGAACTTGTTAGGTACCAAGAACTTGGGACTTACTTAAGATGATTTGACATATTTGTCATGACAGCTACTGATTATTTATCCCATTTAACCTCTAAGGGGTAGATTTTCGAAAAAAATACGAAATATATGTTTGCTTATTTGTTTTACTTTCCAACCATAAGCCTAAATAATAAATTTAATGAAGGACTTTCCAGATACAAGATTTCACCCGCCTTTTCGGCCGAAGGGGTCATCGAGGGTGGAATTGTCAAAAACGATGAATATTATTTTTCAATTGTCAGCCTAAATACAAAAGTTGAAAATCCTTACTTCAAAACTGACGGACTTCCATACAAATATAAATAATAATAATAATATATTTCCACGCTCACACCAATTATCTAGCCCGAAGTAAGTATCATTAAGAACTTGTGTTACGAATACTAGATAACGGACTTTTTTTTTTTTAATATACATAATAATTTTAGATATTTTTATAAATAAACTTAAATAAATGTATAAACAACCATGACTCACAAACAAACATTCGTGTTCGTCACACAAACATTTGCCGCTACCAGGATTCGAACCCGGACCGCTTGATGTGAAGCCAGCTATACTGACCACTCCAACACGACGGCGTCAAAAATATTCATCCGCTTTTTTACCCCCTTAGGGGTGGAATTTCCAAAAATCCTTTCTTAGTGGATGCCTTCACTATTTAAAGTATCTATGTGCAAAATTTCAAGTCTCTAGACTCAGCGGTTTGGGCAATGCGTTGATATCGCAGTTACTTAGTCAGGAATTTTAATTTTTTATATAGATAGATTTATTATTCATAGTCTTTCTCTTGCCCTGTTCCCCATTTATTTGGTCGTCAGTGCAGTATATCTGGTTATTGAATACTGCCATAGGATTTAGCATTAGAATTTTACGGTCTTCCGCCTACTTGATTCCATTCCTCATTGGGAACGACTGCTATTTATAAATATTAATTATTTTAACAAGCTGATTGCTAATTTGCTTTTCAAAAAGGCCTTGACAAAGTTTATTTCATATTTGTAAATGTAATTAATTTTATATAATTAATTTCAAACTTCAGTAATAACTCCACTGAACAGCTTAACAATAAGCAATGTCTATCATACTGGTAATATTAAACAAATACAAGTTGGTTTATTTTGCCCATAATCTGTTCTTTTTCATTTAAAATAAAATCAAGCAAATGACTCAATTCCACCTGATGGTAAGCAGAAGTAGATTTCAAATGCGAAGATAGCTGGTGCGAGAGATAAACCGCCGCGCTAGCCAACTTCGCCTTGCCGACATGCAAGGTGCTTTTTCACGCCCCTTTTGAATGACCCAGGATTGTAGGAAGGAGGGAACATGAGTGCTGCCACTGAATTCTATTTCTTAATTCTGCGACAAAGAAACGTGTAGCAAATTTGTTAGTTCGCGTTGTAATGGTAGCCACAGTGTGTCGTTGATAACGTAGACCAGCACGCGTAGTCCGTAAAAGGAAAGGAAACGGTAGGATTATTAAAAAAAGCTCCTCAGAGCACTCGCCGTGTTACAGACAGTATGCGCTTAGTGACGCTACATCGCGACGCAATTGGAGATATTCAAGATGGTTGGTCACCTCTGCAAATCGCGCGACGCTGCAACCTAGCTAGCAAATCAACAAAAGTTTTTGAAACCTATTAATTATTACACATAAATATTAAATAAAACGTCAGTTAGCGTTCAAGATAACTTATATACATACATATTTATAGAAACAAACATTATTCATGAATAAACTATCATTTAATCAGATGATTTTGTGAGGGAAGGGAGCAATCACTCCCAGCATGATTTGAAGCCGAGACCCCGCCGAGAACTTAATATTTTGATTTCTGTTATACTATTCTGTAATGAAACTAGACCTTGCTTGTAGCTTACTTCAATTATATATTCATTATTCAGAAATTAGTTTCAATTGCAATAGAAATAAAAATTAAACCGACCTCAAAACTGTAATTTCGCACGTGTCTGTCTTAGTTTGTAAGAAACTATCTGACCCAGCGAACTTCGTACCGCCTAACAGTCAATTCTCAAAATTTTTTAAATGCTTATTCTACTATTCTAGACCCGGTGTCCCGAATATCAGGATTGAAAGAAAAAAGAAAGTTAATAAGTCAACAATTACATTACGTAATTAAATTTTTTGTAACTGTATATTTACAAAGTAGGTATGAAACTAAAAAGAAATTTGGAACACCATGAAGCTGGCACCGACATCATAACAAATAGTTTGCATATTTACTTTTGTGTATATAGGCGGCGGTGAACAAAAATCATTTATTTTCCCCTTTTTATTTATAAATCAAATAAATTATAGTCCTGGAGTCGGTTGAATGTTTTAATGACTTTTTGAGATAGATGTTGATTGAGATTGGCGCATTAGGTACCTGGCACATAAAGCCAGATGCGGCTTTACGAGTACGTGCAACCAAATGCTAATTGTAGTTCTGATCAACGTTTTTTGGTACTATGATCATTATTACTAGAAAAAACGCACTGTAAAAAATCGACTTGCCTTAGGCGGGATTTTTTTCAGTGCATTTTTTCTAGTATTAAAGATATTTATGCCTTTGTAAACGTAAATAGTTATTTATTATACAAGAGTGGAAAGTTCCTTTTTAACCGCGTGCTCGATTTGGATGACCGAGCAAGCGAAGGATTCTAAAGTTGAATCACGAGCGCAGCGAGTGATTCTAAATTAGAATCCTGAGCGTCAGCGAGGGAAACAAACGAGCACAAGGTGAAAAATCTTTCCACTCGAGTGCAATACGTAACTTTTCATCCCACCTCAGCGAGGAAATGACAAAATAATCTTCATTCTAATCATAAATTTGGCACCATAGAGGTTACATTAAATAGGTTTAATGACGTTTTGAATTTACAATTATATTGAGTACTCATTATATGTGATGTTCTAAATTCAAATCTACTTTGCCGCTCAAGCGAATAAAATAGAATTTTCCAGCCAGATTTCGAAGCGCAAAATTACACTTTCCGAGGTGGTGGGATGAAAATAAAATTATTCCATTATGATCATTACATTTAGTATGTACTAGTATAAAGAATAGGTACCTTTTCCGTATGTCAAACAAATCGAATTAGATGTAAGTGATATATCTCGGTCGTCCTCCCCATGTATTACGTCGTCGATATGAAATATAATGCATTGCTACGGTTTTTTATGACGATGCCGTTCGTATTATTTTATGAGCCCCTTGGGTTATCATAACTTTTGTGCCCAACACATTGATTTGTTAGTACAACAAGTCGTTTATCCAAACCTCTGATGTAACTCGAGACTATTCATATTGTTTCCGGTACCTGGTACTTCAGTTTTCTTTTGTAGGCTGAGAAAAGATTTTGTCAAAAAGACGGAAGAATTTAAATCACTCAATGTAAATTCCATAATCATTGAATACTGTAAGCTGTAATTTTTTTTTGAGGAAGTGCTTATTTTTTTTTTACCGCAAAAAAATCTGTCCGCTTAGCTAACCATCTTATAAAATATTGTCATCTTAACTTCCAGACAACCTTTGAATGGACAGGATCAGCATGATACAGTAGATGAGAGAAATTTTAGACAAACCATTACCAAATGCTATTAGTAAACTAGCTTCTGCCCGCGACTTCGTCTGCACAGGATTAGTAAAATTATTTTTTTACACAAATGCATATACAATACCAACTATTTATACAATTTATTGCAACAAAAACATATCTATAAATATTATGCAGGGTGAATTTTTCAAGTGGGCCTTCAGGGACAATTCCGAAACTATAAGGAATATCGAAAAATGCGAATCACGAAGAAAACAAAAACTGCATCATTGGATTTTTGAGAAATCAAAAATCCTAGCCAAGAATCGAACACAATGATTTTGAAAAAAAAAAAAACACAGCCTGCATTATTACAGCATTCGACAGTGTTGTTAATAAGGATCTATTTCTGGGAAGTAACAAATGGCAAATGTTAACTTTTATTAAAAAATTTCTTGTTCCACCTTGTTTGAAGGGACAGTAAACCGATGATCATTATTTTTTTTTTTTTCAAAAAGCAATGATGCAGTTTTTGTTTCCATCAAAATCACGCTCGGGACTCCTTTAAGCATTTTTCGATATTCCTTATAGCTTAGGATTGAAAAATTCAGTTTGTATACATACTTACATATTGTGTATGCTACCCGGGCTGCTGAGATGATGTTGAGTGTTTCTGTCTTGGTTTTTGGCTTAAGTCGGTTTGTTTACTGTTGGATTGTTAATTTTTGGGTTTAGTGCCCCTGTAGTGCAGGCGAGACGCTAGCAACCTGTCACTATTGTGGGGCACTGTCTGACCGCTACTGGTAGATGTGGCTTTGTGATAACCGAATAGTACCTGAAGCTCTGGTCGAACCCTTTTAGGATTGTAAGCGTGATTATATGTATGTATAAATACGATATTATATTAAAAGATAATAGATACATTCTCATTTATGGATGAGTAAAGAAATACGATATTTTGTTTTATGTAGAATAAACATTTTATCGTATTAAATCTTTTGTATTTTATATACAAAACTAAAATATAAATAAAAAATCAAGAAAAATAAACAATCGTGCTCAAGTGCATGCCAATCAAAAATATTAAATTAAGAAAAGCAGAAAAAAAATTGAAATTCACACTATTTACTACTTCCCCAAGTTGGGCATAGCAACATAAAATCTAGGTAATATCACCTTTTTAATAAATTAAATCAACAATAATCATCATAATTAATTACGAACAAGCTCACTAGACCCTGGTATTTCTTACTCTCGTCAGAATTAACGTGCTCTAATTAGCAAAATCCTATTTAAAAGAACCTTCGACCTTGTACCCGAGGAAATTAGCTTTTGATTCTGAAATTAACGCTATTGTTCAATTTGCAAAGACATAAAGAATTCTTTTAAAAACGTTTGGATTCACAAACAACAGCAATAATGGGCATTTGTGTTTGAATTATGTGTGACAATTAATTTTTATTACGTTCCTGTTTGGTCGCATTTTTTCAGTTTTCAAAATTCAAGTTAAATAAGCTATTGTCGGTCATGGTCTGTTATTTCATCTACAATTCTACTAGGTCCGTAGTAATACGTTACTCGTATCAATCACTATCTCAAGACAACGTGGGAGCGATATAGACTATATTTACACCTAACCTACTATAATTTAACTTAATATAAAATAAGGTTATACTAAATATGACTATCTACTCTAATCTAGATTAAAGGAAATTGGTATACTTATTACAATACGTAAAATTGGTAGTCATCTTTTACTTTTCTATGCCTGTAAAGATA
Source organism: Elophila nymphaeata (assembly GCA_955850985.1). Taxonomy (NCBI): domain Eukaryota; kingdom Metazoa; phylum Arthropoda; class Insecta; order Lepidoptera; family Crambidae; genus Elophila; species Elophila nymphaeata. The sequence goes on from OY039080.1 coordinate 10,500,457, forward strand.
TATAAGTATTCGTCTTGCTATTCCCACTCTCTCAACTCTCAAGATGGGGCGCGTTAAATTAGCTTAATTAATAGGAACCACAAGTTGTTAAATCAGAGAATCGTAACAAAATTATACTATAGTGCAGATTTTATAGTCCTGCAGAACTAATAAAGGTCCCATAATGGTTCTAGAATTTGCTGCCATGCTTATAAAAGCATGCACGGAGTCTGTTTGAGCTTGAAGTACATCTCTATTAAGGACAATATGGCGATTCTGCGGTTCGGATGTATTTCATTTCAAGTACATATATAATGGTTTTGTAATAAACTTCAGAGAGCTAGCTAGGTAAAATGGCGATTTTTAAATGTTTGTCTAATTAAAATGAATATTATTTAAAAATGCGTCTTATTGAATACGATAATTTCAAGAGGCGAGTAAAATTTAACATACTTCACCGAAACTATATCGCCATTCGAACGCATGTTATCACTATATGAAAGTGCATATTATTTCATAAGATAATTATCTGAGATAGCTAGATCTCTTTATCACTATTTTTTTATAAATATGGGCATCAACGCCATTCACCACTGACAAATTCACAATCATTTAGAACGAACTTGTAATAGCAGCACGGAGTACGTTAAAGGCGTGTATGGTTCTTTAAGGGGTCGATAGTTGGCTTCGTGGGAAGCAGTTAGTTCCAAGAATTCCAAATTTAAGGAAACTATTCGTCTAAGTGGTCACCAAGTCTACTATGGGTGTCTTAGAAGAAAGAGTACACCTATAAATTGGCCCCTTTTCCCTTGTTTTAAGAGTTTACTATCTCGTTATAATCGTGATAAAATGGTGGTTCTAGGATAGTTATAAAACCACTTTTTGCTGCATGGGTGTGCAATTTATGACGCTGATAATGTTATCGTCACAAAGAGAAAATATAATTCGGAAACTTTGAGACTGCACGAAGCACACACTCGCCAATACAGGTCTTCAGTCGTGCTACAGTGCGCTAGCCGAGCGAGCGGAGCGAGCTTGCCGCGGAAGCGCGTAAGGCGCCAGTACTGAACATACTTTTAAATTAATACTTACTTGAAGTAGACGACTAATGCTGTTATTAAGAAAAAATATTTTTTTAACTTTCAAGTGAACTAAGCAGGTAGACCAATGAAAAAAACTGTAATGTAGGTACTAAGATAATGATTTATATAACGATGGTGGGTAGGTTATTTTATCTGTATGTCAGTTGACAATAAACCGTGGTATAGTCATTACGCTGTTTCATTGCTCTGCTAACTCCAAGATATTTCATTGGCGACGAGGATAAAAAAATATATTGATTCGGAAGATGTCGGTGGGAAAAATATCGGAGTTTGATGTGAAGACGGGAAATTGGTCACTATACATTGAACGGTTGCTGATGTATTTTAAAGTGAACAGAGTGGATAAAGAGATGTGGCTACCTACGTTAATAACCGCTATGGGAGACGAGGCATACGAATTACTGAGTAATTTATCGAGCCCTAAGACACCGGCGGATATCACCTACAATGAGGCAGTTATGCTTTTACGCAACCACCTTCAACCGAAACCATCAGTCATGGCGGAACGTTATCGTTTTCGACAAAGGCGGCAAAATAACGGGGAAAATATATCACAATATATAACGGTTTTGAAGAGCCTATCAAGATACTGTGATTTTGGACATAACCTGGAAGAGAATCTTCGGGATCAATTGGTTTGCGGAGTAAAAAGTGACGTAATAAGGCAGCGGTTATTTGCAGAGGACGATTTAAAATATGTATCAGCAGTCAAAATAGCGTGTGCGTTAGAAGCGGCAGAGCGGGATGCGGCGATAGTGGAACCGACGACGGTGACGATGGGTGTTGAGACGGCGGGAGCGGTGCATGCGGTGAAACCAGCGCGGGGCGGCGGGCAGCGCCCGCGCCAGCACGCCGCCGCCGCCCCCCGGCAAGGCGGTCGCAGCGGCAAGCAGTGCAGTGTGTGTGGTGCGACTGGGCATACGGGCGAGGAATGTCGTTATAAACATTATGTGTGCAGTAAATGTAAACGGAGTGGTCATTTACGTCGCATGTGTTCCTTAGGGATAAGGAAAGTGTATAATGTGGAGCCTCGGATGGAGGATTCCGATGAGGAACAAATTTCCGAAGAAATTGAAGATCTACACCAGCTTAGCTTAAATGGTTATAAGCCGGTAAGCTTATCTGTTATTATTGATAGGAATTTAGTTAAAATGGAGATCGATACAGGATCCGCTGTATCCTGCATAAGCAAGGCAACTTACAACAAGTTTTTTAATTATAGACCTATCGAAAAGAATAATTTAATTTTAAAATTTTATGACGGGAGTGTTATAAAACCGTTAGGATTCATTAAACCTGAGGTGAAATATGCAAATGTAACAAAATGTTTAGAATTATTCATAATAGATGGGGGAACCACTTCCTTATTGGGACGGCAATGGTTGTTTGAATTGGGTATAAAAATTCCGACCTTTCAAAACAGTCTAAACTATTTTGAAAGCACTGGGCAATGTAGTAATCTTACAATGTTACTCGACAGGTATAAAGAATTGTTTGACGGCGGGTTAGGACGGTTCACGGGAGGCAAGGCTCGGTTGCGGGTACGGGAGGGCGCGGCGCCTGTATTCTGCCGCGCGCGGCCGCTGCCCTACGCGCTCAAAGAGCGGGTGGACGCGGAGCTGGATGCCATGCTGCGCGACGGCGTCATTGAGCCGGTGGACAGCGCGGACTGGGCGACGCCTTTGGTGCCGGTACGTAAGGCCGATGGGGGACTTAGAATTTGCGCAGACTATAAGGTCACATTGAACCCCGTCTTAATGATCGATCGATATCCCCTGCCTAAGATAGAAGATCTGCTAGTGAGACTAAATGGGGCTAATTTATTCTCAAAAATTGATTTATCGCAAGCGTACAACCAGGTAGAATTAGACGACTCCAAAGAGCTCACGGTAATTAATACTCATAGAGGATTGTTTAAATATAATAGACTAGTCTTTGGTTTATCATCTAGTCCCGGAATTTTCCAACGAATTATATCTAATCTTCTTAGTGACTTACCTGGGGTAGAAGTATTTTTAGATGATATTATTCTTGGGACAAACGGGGGAATACAAGAACACCTAATGACATTAGAAAAAGTACTTCATAGATTGCTTTCTCATGGCATGAAACTTAAGAAAAATAAATGTTTATTCTTAGCAACAGAAGTCAAGTATGTTGGGTATGTTATTTCGAGGGACGGCATAAAGGTTGACCCTGAAAAAGTGGCCGCGATTGTTGAGATTCCTCGTCCTCAGAATTTGACGGAGCTAAGATCATTCTTAGGTTTAGTAAACTTTTATGCTAAGTTCGTCAATAACTTAAGTACTATATTATTTCCATTATATGATTTATTGAAAAAGGGTGTCACTTGGAGATGGAGTAGGTTATGTGAAAGAGCCTTCGTTAAAGTAAAAGAAATTTTAACAAGTGCTGATGTGTTAGCTCACTACGATCAAAACAAACCGTTGGTGTTAACGTGTGATGCAAGCGCGCGGGGTATCGGCGGCGTACTGACGCAGCCGGCGGGCGCGGCCGGCGGCGGCGCCGAGCGCCCGGTCGTCTATGTGTCGCGCGCGCTCACGGAAGCCGAGAAACATTATTCACAGATTGATAGGGAGGCGCTCGCTATTGTATTTTGTTTACAAAAATTACATCAGTACCTTTACGGCAGACGATTCACTTTAAGAACGGATCATAAGCCGCTCGTTAGTATTTTTGGTCCGAAACATGGAATTCCTGCAATGGCGGCCAGTCGTATGCAGCGTTGGGCTATAATAGTATCGGCTTATACTTACGACATCGAGTACGTAAATACGAAAGATAATGGCGCGGATGGTCTGTCGCGGTTACCGGTACCTAAGACTGATAATGACTCATCAATTGAAGTACCCGAGCAAACTTATCTGCATTTCGCACAGAATGAGTTACTATTAGACCACAGTTCTATCAAACGACAAACTCAACGCGATCCCATTTTAGGTAGAATTTTATTATTTATTAGAGACGGTTGGCCCGAACAAAACGAAATTAGGGAATTACAGCCGTATTTTAATCGACGCAAGGAACTGTATGAGGAGTTAGGATGCGTCATGTGGGGCCACCGAGTGGTCATACCGGAAAGTTGTAGACGTCAGGTACTAAGTGAATTGCACGAATCACACATGGGGATTGTTAAGACCAAGGCGATGGCGCGCAGCTATGTGTGGTGGGCCGGCATCGACGAGGCCGTGGAGCAGCTGTGCCGCACGTGCTCCGTGTGCGCGGCGGAGGCGGACGCGCCGCCGCGGCATGCGCCGGTGCCGTGGCCGTGGCCGGCGAAGCCATGGTCTCGGGTTCATTTAGATTTTTTAGGGCCGATTTTCGGTAAAATGTTTTTGGTTATGGTAGATGCTAGGACTAAATGGTTAGAAGTTTTTCCCGTACCCAGTACAGCGGCGGCTCATACTTTGGACAAGTTAAGGGAAGTTTTTGCCAGATGGGGGTTACCAAAACAAATTGTTACGGATAATGGACCACCGTTTACGAGCAAAGACGTTTCGGATTTTTTGGTAAAGAACGGGATTAAGCATCTTTTTTCGGCTCCGTATCACCCGGCATCAAATGGGGCAGCAGAGAATGCTGTGCGTACCGTAAAAAGGGTTATTAAAAAAGCAGTACGACAGCGAGAGGATATAAATGCATTCTTAAACACGTTCCTATTGCATTATAGAAATACTGACCACTGCTCCACTGGTGAAAGCCCAGCATTTTTAATGTTAGGTAGAAGGTTACGTACCAAACTAGATATTCTAAGGCCTGATCGCGAAAGTAAAGTTACGATAGAACAAAACTGTCAAAAGGGATTACGTGATCAGGTAAAAAGAGTTTTAGAGCCAGGAGATGACGTATGGTTGCGTCAATATCAAGGTGGACACAAATGGGTAGCGGGAAGAGTTACTGATAAGTTAGGTTCGACAGATTACAACGTTTTAGATGCAACAGGCAGGGAAAATCATAGGCATATCGATCAATTAAGACGGAGATCGCGAAGTTCATTGGTCGCCCCTTCTGGCCAGTCTGTGTCTGATACAAACATCCGGGAACCAACCAGCGACCGCCCAGTGATAGTAGACAAGGAGGCACCAGCAAACCGTCCACTTGCTACTGAGAATGAAGAGGTAGTAGATGTGTCTAGCGATGCTAGTACCTCTTCACAGGATTGTACCACCGCACTCGTGCCCTCTTCCGCGCCCGCAGTGGAGTCGCCAAGTGTGTATACCACTCCACCCCAAAGCAGACTGACGCGCAAGTGTCGGTTGGAGAAACCTCCCCGTTATAAATTTTAATTGTGTCGTGTTGTATTTTTGTGTCCCTTAATTAAACTTACTATAGTTATTGGAATAACATTGTAACGTCGTTCCTAGGATAACCTAATAGAATAAGATAGCTGTATTCATGTAATAATCCAACATAACTATGTATATCTTTTAATATTGTATTAAGAAGGGAGGATTGTAATGTAGGTACTAAGATAATGATTTATATAACGATGGTGGGTAGGTTATTTTATCTGTATGTCAGTTGACAATAAACCGTGGTATAGTCATTACGCTGTTTCATTGCTCTGCTAACTCCAAGATATTTCAAAAACAACAAGAAATATTGATTGTATTAGTTAATTTATAACTGATTTTTTACTTTAAAGCTAGTCGTTATTAATCTAAATCGTATATTTTCAAAACCGCCCGCCTTATGTTGCGATCTCCAGAACGTGGTTTCCATGCCAGAACTTTCCGTCCCAAAAGCCATCAATTCTGCAAGCTATGCCCAGGCATTTGGTACTTTAAGTTGCTGATTTATTACTGACTGACCTCAGTTATTTAAGTAGCTTTTTAAAATTCTGAGCTTAACCATCAATGTGTAAGGATTTTTGTAATACGTTTTAAGTTTTGGAGAGACCGATATAGTGTGTTGGTATTATTCAAACGTAACGAAAAGATAAAAACATATTGTAACTGTCACTGCATCTCGGAATAGTAAACTTCAAAATTAGAGACAGAATAGCAACAGTATTTTTAGGTATTTTGTAGTTGTTAAATGATGATTAGAACGAAGATACAAGCGAGCTTCACCCGGAACCATCCACCTCGTAGGGACATAATATCTTATCACTAACTCCGATATAATAATTCTCTTTAGACTACTTTTATGGCGCCATAGTAACATTTAATCAATAGATGGCAATAGTTGGCGTGCTTCAAGCCACCAGCCCTCACAACAAAACTGAACACAAATTCCTTCTCTAATGGCAATCAAGCAAAGGGCTTCTAAGTCTAATTCAGGAATGCAAACTACTGAATATAATTATTGATCTAATTCGGTTTTGTCCAGATAAAACTCGCTTAATTCCTTTATGGACAGTCATAATGACCGTGTTTATTTTACATACGTCTTTTTTCATCTAACGTAGATTGCAAATTAGTCAATACAATCAACACTGGAAATAATTGCAAGCCCTCAGAAAAACATTCTATACAGGATTTCTTTTAATATGTAATCGCAAGTCCCTTCCAACTAGTTAGCAACATACATACATACATTAAAGTTACGCTCGTAACAATTAGATAACTTGTCCCAATAGGGGTTGAGAAGTGTCTTAGGCTAAGAACTCACGGGGCGATTTCTACCCGCGCCCGCAGTAGTTGCGAGAGCGCAACACTTGTAGGATCACATAGTATATTATTATGGAAATACAGATAGCAAATTTCACGATGCGATTTATGACCACTGCGGGCGCGGCTGTTTGGGGCTCTCACTGCTCTGGCGGGTAACTTGTGGAATCACGCGAGCCGCGGTGAACCGCAGGCTGCGGTTATCAAGGCGCTGCCGCTTTCTTGAACCAGTGGATGCACCCAGAACCCTTTAGGCCTTGTTTTTTTTAATTCTTCTGTTAAGTTATTATAGCGCAACAGCTAGTTTCTGGTGTGTGTCCATAGCGGACTGGAACTCAACTAATAATAATCTGGATCGTAAATAACCGCCTATCTTGCTTTATTCGCCCACAAGGCTTGCGGGCGATAATCGCAACCGCGGCGGCTGCATTACCGCACAGAACTGCGATCTCGTGGGCTTAGAAACAAAACAGTAATCCCGCAACAGTTTTGGACGTGGGTAAAAACCGCTCCATGCGTTCTTAGCCTTAAAATTTCGTTACACGTAAAAGCTACATCTCGCAGTTTGGACCATGCAGTGGTTCCAAATAGTGACAGGTTGCCAGACTGCCTTTTTTCTGCAGAAAAAGCACATAAGACCTAATGTTACAATAGGTACATAAAATCCGCTTGACACAACATACTAGAATAAAGCGCGGCGGGCCGCGGTGCCAGTGAAACAATCGCCTTATTATTATTGAATAAAAATAATGATAACAATCGGAAGTAATTAATTGGAGAAAGTTGGGCAATTTTACAAGTCCAACTTCTTTCAGTGTACTATGGAAAGAGCTATGCTCAGGATACCTCGAGTGCGGTCACACAAAGTTACTGATTTATATCCTTTTAATAAGTTTGGTACTCCGTTGTCACCAAAAAATAATAATATCAAGCTTCTCCAGAGTGCCTAGACATAAAGCGTTTCTGCGAACAAAAACCCCAACTCTAACATTTACACGACGGTCGCTATGGTGATTTTTAAGTATATTTTTAAGTTTGTTTCCTCATAACTCTTCACTGGGTGTACCGATTTTGAAGATCTTGAAGATTTTGAACCTTCAACGTTTGAAAGCTAGTGCTTGTCATGTGATCCTGTTTAAGTTTCATTGACATCTGAAAAGTAGTTTTGGAGTTATCCCTAATAATTCCTATTAAATTGACGTCGATGATATCTTAATAGTTCTATTACTTGTTTGTCTAAACGATCTCGATATAGTTTCCTGGAAAATTTCATTATAAAACGCTAAAAAGCAGGAATTAAATATTTAAAAAAAAACTGCCTTCAAAACTTTTAGAAGAGAAATTATAAAAATCTTAATGTGTTTTGAAGGTCTGTGCCATACTCAATATTTGGAATAAACATTGTCACTTGTATTTGGGACCGACCTTAGAAACACGTATAGATTTTTATAAACAAAATTTTTATTTTCAGTAAAACGGTAGTTGCGTACCTGCCTTATATTCTATTCGTAAAGCGTTAGAGAATCTCTCAGAATTAGAGTTTGGTAATGTGACATCACTTAACTTCTCGTGTTATTACTAGAACCGCCAGCAGTGCGACCTAAAATGATTGATGACATCAAAAAAAAGTTACACAGTGAAAATATTGCTTACAACTTTCAGATTAACAAACTTTATCCCGTAGAAAACGCTGTAACATCCTCTTGCGTTTGTAGCGCAAAAAAGCGAGTAGCTAAAGAAAAAAACGTTCAACATCTGCCTAGTGTTTGCAACATGTCGTGCAACAGCGCGCGACATTGTAATTCGCGTGAAACAAAGCATGCGAACGGAGTGGAGACTCATCCGTTTGGAACATCGGAACATGCGCGGAGCGTTTTTATAACGGAATGTCACTGTACGGAAAGAACACAATCACGTATGCTAGGGTTGACATTCAATTATGTAATTCTTGGGGACATAACGGCGGCGTTTGATTCTTTTTATATTCATTTCTTTTGTAAGATATGAGATCCTGCGGTAACTGTACAAAAATGCTTTCTCTGCTTTGTTCTTAATATCTACATAACCAACTGCTGTATAACTAAATGTTAGGTGATTACGTTTTTGACTAAAACTTTTATATGCAAAAGCGCAGTTTTCTTATGATTTTTAAACTCAGTGGTATATGTTTTATTAGTACATTATTGCAAAGGCCGCGAAGTAGGCAATTGCCATTTCAGCCGACGCATATATAGTGCTTTCCTCAAAAGAATGCAGGGAAATAAAACATACTTGTTTTACCTTTGTTGCTTAATATATATCATCTGGGGCTTTAATTAAAAATTATATGCGTGATTGTATGTGTATTGTATAATTATATGGAAATTAAAAATGTAAAGTTGTTTTCCAAACCGTAGATGTGGGAATCTGTAGATCGGCAATGTGAAAGAGAAAGAGCAAACTAACGCGTATATTAGAGTGAGATAGATAGACGAGACCATTTCACGTACACGCAGGCGGCATAGGTAGGCCTGTCAGTCAGTAGTCAGACTGCAGTAGGTACTATTTTTCACACACATATGCGCATGGTTCACACATTGCACATTGGACGCTGTCTTGGTGGAGTGGTCAGTATAGCTGGCTACACATCAAGCGGTCCGGGTTCGAGTCCTGGTAGCGGCAAATATTTGTGTGACGAACACGAATATTTGTTGACGAGCCATGGTTGTTTATATATTTATTTAGGTTTATTTATAAAAATATTTAAAAATTATCTAGTATCCATGTCAATGTCCGTTATCTAGTATCCATAACACAAGTTCTTGATGATACTTACTTTGGGCTAGATAATTGGTGTGAGCGTGGAAATATATTATTGCTGATTTTTTTTGGTCTCGCCCAAGTCGATTCATTGCGCATCTATAAATGTCAGTGATTACAAACCTATGTTTCAAACCTAAGTTATTTAAGAATAAGTAATCACATGGTTCTAATGTCATTTCTAAATTACCTTCGATTTCTTATCAGTTAATGTGCGTATTCCATGATAACCATCGTTATGGCACGTTATGGTGATTACTATAAAAATGTTTGAAGTTTGTGTTTAAAAATGAAGGTATAGGTCATTTAGGAACCACCCGAAATTAATGGAACTTTTGTTATTAAAACTTTTTTTTTCAGCGTTCCAATTTAGAAATTATCTCGATTATTCTAAAATTTGACGCCGTCGTGGTGGAGTGGTCAGTAACACTGCCTACACATCGGGCGGTCTGGGCTCGAATCCTGGCAGTGGAAAATGTTTGTGTCATGAATATGGGATGAACACGAACATTTTGTTCATAGGTCTTGGTTATTTAAGCAATATGTTTGTGTACCGAGGTCGGAACTTTTAATACAAGTAGAATTTCATTGATAAATCATCCCTTCTAAGTATTTTCTATCTTTCATCTGAAACCTCTTCTTTTTGTCATAAATATTCGTCCCGAAATGGTGGTAGGGCTTTTGACGATTTAAAAGTACTTAGCAAAGTCCATTTAAATAAAGATATTTTTCATTTTCATTCATTCATTCATTCATTCATTTCATTTGTTCAAACTTACACTCTTCACTCAGTAGATGTTGTTTCTCAGCCCGGTCTGATTAATAACTATCTACAAATTCACAAAGTGCGTGAACATGACACCTCTTTGTCACTCTCCTGTTTAAAAAAGCATCCTGTGACCACGAACGAAACGTCGGGCAATAATTACAACATGTGTAAAATATAATTACACGCGACTTAAATAAGTAAAAGTTGTTTTATTTATAATGTGTAGTGCTCGCGCAAATCTAAGAGAAAACTAATATTAAGGAGTAAATCAAGGGAAAATAAAGGTAACTTGGTCAAAATACTGTCGTACATATTGAGGTTTGATTTGATTATGCTCTCGAAATTACATTATATTATTTCATTCAAAATATCTTGCAACCAAACCAATATATTTTGTGCATCGCACAAAATTCTCCTATTGAAATGACAGAAATACATTTTCTGTACCTGTCTAGAACAGATGGCAGCTTTATGCGAGATGAATTTATTCTGGTACACTTGGCCTAATAATAATTCCATGAAATAAATTGATATTTTCGTAACAAACACAATAACTACTTAGTCCGATTTTTTTTAGTCAGGTATTCCAAAATTATTGAAATTCCTTTTTGACATTTTATTGGAAAAATGTATTTCTTTTTGCGAGTCTTTTGAGTAGAATAAACTTTTTTCTATATTCCTTAAGATAATAAAGATAGACATGATTATGCAGTGATATCTAAATATAAAAATATGAATACTGACTGACTGACTGACATATCAACGCACAGCCTAAACCTGGGTCTAGAGGTCCAGGGGTGCACTAAGAAAGGATTTTTGGAAATTCACCCTCTAAGGGGGTGAAAAGATAGTATGGAAATCCGTCATTAAAAAAAAAACCTATAAACATTGGTACATGGCCTTTCAGTTGCAAATTAAGAAAGATGAATTTTAAAATTTTTGGAAATATCATCTCTAAGGGGTTAAAATAGGGGATGAAAGTTTGTATGGAAATCGTTAATTTTTTAAGTAAAATCCATGAAAATTTTTAGGTATATGGCGCTTGGGTTAGAAGAAATAATAAGAAAATTTAAATGCTGCCCGACGTAACTATTCTACGCAGACGAAGTCGCGGGCATAAGCAAGTTATAATATAAAAAGAGGTATTTAGATACGCCATAAGCGCGCCGTAAAGGCACCTCAACACAGACAACACCTGTTGTCTGTTTGCCTGTTGGCGTTAATCGCTTTTGAAACAGTAGACAGTTATGTACGCGTGTACCTTCCAGTTCCCGCCAACCATGTTTATGCAAAAAATTACGTCTTGTGACATGCGAAAATGCACTAATTATGCAAGCAAAATAAATAAAGTTCATGGAGTCACGTCGTATCATAAGTAATTAAGCCGAAATTATATTATTTAATTCAATCATAATAAAACAAATCTAAGGCGCCGTCTTGCTATGGTAAAGTCACGCAATGATATTTTGGACTTTTTATAGAACTTTTAAAGGATATCATAGGATATATTACAATTTCGTCATACATGATTTTTGCTTAACTTTAACCGTTCACGCAGTACACGCAACGAAAGCTCTGAAAATTAAAATTTATTATTTCCTCTTTATTTCAAACAATGCAATGATATCTCTGAGTAAATTCATTGAAATTTTATCATGTCACGAACAATTTTGTTCAAAATTAAATACTTGTGATGAATAATGTATTTATTTTGATAAGGAATAACACCATGTTTACAAAAATACCATCGCAGATAATTATTTTATATCAAATTTGAATACCAAAAAAAGGTTATAGTGAGTCAACCTTAAAAGATAGAGATATGCTCTCGAGGACTTTTTTTTAGAACTTTTAAAGGAGAACAAATCCGATGTACATTATTTTTCCGCAACCTTATCCGTTTACGCAGCGCACGCAGCGAAAGCTTTGAAAAGGATTATTTTTCCCGTTTTTGCAACATTTATAATTGATGCTCAGCTCCTATTGCTCGTGGCGTGATGTTATAGCCTTTCTCGATAAATGTACTATCAATCACAAAAATATTTTTTCAATTTGAATCAGTAGTTGCTGAGATCTTAGGGTTCAACCAACTAAACAAACAAACTCTTCAGCTTTATTATTAATATAAGTATAGTATAGATTTATTTGATTTAACTAGTAACAAGCCAATTCTATTTAATTCTCTACCCCAAGGACTTGTTCTGCAAGCTGACTAGTTACTTTAGTGACTAAAGGCTATTGTACAGCAGACCTCGATCTGCGTTCCCCGAGGAGTTTTATAAAACCTTAACGAGGCTTTGCGTCAATTTCCTGGCTTTATTAGCTCCCTGTAGAGACATTCTAATTGCATTTGGTATATAAATTGCGCTCATAATTATAACAGTTGGATTTTTTAATGAAATTAATATATTGCTAATATCCGGACTGCTAAGATGATTTTGAGTTTAACATCTGTCCTGACTGCTTGGCTTTTGTTTGTTTCTTTACTGAATTACCTACAAACTGTGATGCAAATAACAATTTTTCATCCCACGCTATGCGAAGGAGCACGGTGCGGTTTGTGAATTGCCTAAAAACGAGTCTAGATTAAAAGTAACACGTTATATAACTCATGCGTTATAACACGTCCACATTATTTAACATTGCTATTGTATAATATAGCAACATAAAACAAGACATATTTAGACAATATCGTCCACCCCATATAAAACATGTTCTATAACTATGTACAATCTTCCCTAGAGCATTTATTTTTAAATCCTATCCATCCTAACGTTGCCTGGAAGAGATAAGTTCGCCCTTTGCACAAATCTTTAGTGATAAGTTCGCCCTTTGCACAAATAATTTTTGTGTTTGTTTGTTTGTCTATGTCATGTTCTACTGTGTTTATTTTTGTATTGGTTTATGTATGTGCAATAAAGTTATATTTCTATTCTATTCTATAACATGTTTTGTTATATTCACTTATCTATGTTTATTTAAACATCAAATCGCAAATACTCGTAAATGTAAATTCTACCTTACACAGTTCAGCATCACAAGCGAAATTTTGCTATGCTCTGTAACAAAGTGCTCGCATACGAGATAAAACTTCGAGTCGCAACTTCCGTGACACAGTATCGTTTTCCTAATTGCACAAAATCAAATCATATTTATTACAAAAATACCTAAAGCAGTGTTTTCACACGGAAGTACACTTCGATATGTATTTAATACAGTACTGAGTGAGAACCGTACTATTACCGTTACGACTACATTCGGATTGTGAAAATTAGATATAAAGTTACATGCCTAGTAAGAAATATACTTCGATGAGCTGTAGCTTAGTACAATCATAGTTTAGAGTTATCATTGTATAAAATATTGTTGAAACATTCTTGGACTTTACATAAGTAGCCCAGACGCCATTATAAATGTCATTTCAATTCAAAGATTGTGAAATTTTACTGGTAAGCTTTTTCATTCAAAAAGATTACTATTTTATTTAACAAGTATTTTTGAATCTCGTTATTTGCTAAATAAGAACAGGTTATCCTCCAAAATCTTTGTGATTGTGAACACCAAAAAGGTTTCCTTCAAATCTTTCTCAAGCACTCTGTTGAAGAAATCAGAAATATTTTAGTAAAATAATTTCCCTGTTCGTTGTTTTTCTTTAAAGATTTATGATAAGATGCTACATTTACCTGCATTCTTTAGTATTTTATTTAGATTCATGACGTACCTGTAGTAAGTTTAATGCATAACTTATACAAAGAGATTGGATCTGGTATTCAGAAACAAAGTCATACATATTGGTTTGATGCTACGATAAATTCCAGCATTCGCTTAAACTTTATTAAAGTTTTGTTTCTCGTTTTATTTGGCATGATATAGATTTATTGTTTTGAATTTATAACAAATTAAATAGAAAACGATAGACAAGGTTTTATATTATTATTACTGTTATTTATTAAATCAAATATTTGTAAATAATTATTTTGAACATTACAGTATAACAATGGGCTTATGAAGAGTAGTACATTTACAATAAAAAATAAGATACAATAAAAATACCTACGTTCTGTGAGCTGAGACTTTATTTCTTACCGCCCGAGGTAAGTACAGGATTTTATGTCACCCCCGGACCAAGAAATAGGATTTTCCGTTCGCGTAGCGGACGTAAAATGCCACTTTCTGCTCAGGTGTGGCGTAAGGGACTTTTCAATATGTATCCTAGGAAAAATAACAATTTTCAAATTAATCAAAAGACCGCTGTATTTACGGTTAGAAGGAAAATATTTCTTGAGGTTATTTGCAGACATGCAGCACTGACGACACTCGCGCGCTGTCAACCTTAGTCGCTGTCAACCCTAGGAGCTCTGAGTTTCTCCCATGACACGTGTTTAGAGACTCAATTTTATAACTCAATTTACCGTACAATTTTTTATTATTAGTTTAGATAATTTTTACTTGACATTGGCAAAATGCGTAACGCAAAGTATCGCGACGCCATTGATTAAGAATAGAATAGAATAGAACCTAACTTAACAACAGTAATAAAACACCACAAAAATTTTGAAATTTTTTTTAATTTCCAAGTAGTTTGAGAGTCACCTGCAATATTCATATGAAGATGTTTTGTAAAATATATCGATGAAATGTAGTAAGATAATTATTATGAACCAGAAAATGGTAACAGGGAATTTTGCAAAGCACTCACCTTTAGAGTTTTGTATTAAGTTGCTAATAATTGTAACCTGTAAAATTGCTGTGCGTTAAATACCTACATGACAGGGTGAATTTTTTTCCAATATCATTGGGTTCGATTTCTGGCTATGATTATTGATTTTTCAAAACTCCAATGATGCAGTTTTTGTTTTCATGGAAATCGGGCTCGCGACTCCTTGGAGATTTTTTCGAATTTCCTATGGTTTAGGATTTAGCCGTGAAGGCCTGCTTGAAAATTTCTTCCTGTATAACAGAATTTTATATAGGTGGTTCTTACTACAAATGGACAGAACCATAATTTCTCAGTATTTTTTTTTAAATTCTAATACGGGAAAGTGCTCTTACGAGCTGTCTAACTAAGATAAAAACTTAAGTTTCCTTAACAAATTTAACTCTATACCTATACATTATATACGTACTCGTACTAAGATCTCTTAATCAGTTTCCGTTCGCGTTGACATTTCTGTAAGGCGCCGGGATAACCTGCCAGCACTAGTCTACTTATTGGCTATGTAGCTGAACCGGCTGCTTTGGTGTGTAAACGCCTTAAATCATCATTCTCATCAGTTCGGTGAACTCCAACCGAATAACCAAAATAATAATTCTAAGGCTGCCTGTCCATTGGAGCGGAGAGAGCAGAGCTGTGGAAATATTATCCAATAGGATTGTTTCCTCGAGCAAAGTGGCGATTTAATAAGACTCCTATTGGTTCATATTGGTATAACTCCGCTCTCTTCGCTTCAATAGAGAGGCAGCTTAATTGCGGTGTGCTGGTATTCAGAGGTATAATAGCTGATTCTTCATTCTAGTCGGGTGTCGAGGTATAGCGCTCTTCTTGCGCCAGGTGGACTGAAGGCCAAGCTCTTGCTTCTCATTAGCATCTAAATATATATTTTAATGGACAATTTACATACTCAAACTTTTATTCTGTTTCAGGTAATCTTCAATGTATTTCAACTACTATAATAGGATACGAGAAGGTAACCCTCAAATAGTGTTATAGTCTAGTATTATACAAGTTGGTAAAATAGTGATATTCCCATTATTATTTTTTAGTTTAATCGTGTGTGTGCTCAAAAAAACCCATGTAATAGGTTGGGGAAAAAGTTTCTTCGCATTTTTTAAGAAAATTCAAAACATTTTTTAATATAGTTTATTTACATTTAACTAAAGTATGTAGGTACCATTTTGTTCGATAACTTTTTGCCATCTTGTAGGTAGGGACATGATCCCATTGCTATAGAAATTTTGGGACTTCTGGTCAAAATACCACGACAAGTGGTTTTGGCAGTCCTCTCGTGATGTTAACCTGACACTGCCTAAAGAATTCTGAAGAGACCGAAACAGGTGGAAATCTGAAGGTGCAAGGTCAGGACTAAATGGCGGATGCATTAACACCTCCCAGCCAAACTCTCTTAATTTTTGCTGAGTGGCTAAAGATGTGTGAGGTCTAGCGTTATCATGATGAAAAACCACACCCCTTCTGTTGATTAATTCCGGCCGCTTTCTCTCAACTTCTTGCTTTAATCTCATCAGCTGTTCGCAGTAGAGTTCAGGATCGATGGTCCTGCCTGGTGGTAACAGCTCATATTGAATAATGCCCTTCCAATCCCACCACACACACAGCATCACCTTGTTGCGAGTTAACCCGGGTTTCGCCACAGTCTGTGAAGCCTGACCGGCCTTTGACCACGACCTTTTTCGCACGTTCTTGTCGTACGTGATCCACTTTTCATCACCAGTTATCAGCTTCTTCAAAAATGGTTCGGTTTCATTACGTCGTAATAAAGAATCACAAATGAGTACACGGTTCATTAGGTTTCTTTCAGTGAGCTCGTGAGGTACCCAAATGTCGAGCTTTTTTGTGTACCCAGTTTTTTTCAAATGCGCCAAAACTGTTTTGTGGTCAATTCCCAGTTCTTCAGCTACGTCGTAACTACTGACATGCCGATCTTGCTCCACTTTTTCAAAAATGGCATCCATTTTATCTGTAATAGGGCGACCAGAGCGACGTGCATCTTTGACATCAAAATTTCCGGATTGAAAACGCTTAAACCAAATTTGTGCTACTCTCACAGACACTGCACTAGGTCCATAAACATCGCAATTTTTTTTGCGGCTTGCGTTGCATTTTTACCTTTTTTGTAGTAAAATTTTAAAATGTATCGAATTTCTTCATTAGATTCACTCATCTTGGCGGTACGAAAAAAAAATGAAAATCACACATTTTCCTAATTTGAATTTGGAATTATGTTCTTTAAAATTTAAACTTTCAATGATACCAAAACCAGCCAGATACAAATAGTATAGCCAAAGAGATTTTATTACAAGTTTATACATACTATAATGCGAAAAGACTTTTTCCCCAACCTAATATATTCAGCGATTTTTCTTATTACGTGAAATATTTTATTCTTATAATCAGAAAACCTGTTCTTATTATCGGTTGTAAAAAAGTTTATATTAAGATCATATCATATACAATATACCTAACATCCAAGTGAAAAAATTTTGGCCGTCACTATTTAGTTAGAGTAACTCCATCCGGTTACAAAGGTTCTATTTGGGAGATATCTGGATAAACTGACTGTTTTGTATGGACTATTTGTCAGATAAACAATAATAGCAACTTACTTGGAACATAGTGTAGCAGGCCGTCACTATAAGTGTTGTTTTTCTCTGATGTTGTAAAAATAAATATTATTATTTAATTGATGAAAAGTCTGTATACGTTAAATTGCTGAAAAGAGACTTCTTTTTATGAGCAAAATGAGATATGTCAAGAAGTTCGTTTAAATTCGGCAAGAAGATTAACTACCTTGCCTGCAAGCTCAATCACGCCTAAGTATTTTTTATCATTTAGTTTAAGCACACGTTCTTTCGCGCGCGATTATTCGTGTTCTTTTTTGTCAAAAAAAAGAGCAGCCGTGTAAAGCCTAATCGAGAGCGAAAGAGTGCGTTAAACTGGCACATGTTGGAGTGTGGGCTCTTTACTTTCCCTTCCATCTCTTACACAAGGTCTTTCCCGTGCGATTTGCATTATCACACGCGATACGTAACAGGGCACGATACGTGTAAGAGCCACTATTATCTTGTACAGCGCTTATACTCTCTTATACACTAACTATCATCTCATTTCGATGCTTACATTCAGGTGGCATAGTCTTATATCAGCATATAAGACTATGCCACCTTCTTATTAAAATCAATATTATAAATTGGTGATGAATTACTTATAGCCTTCCGAATTGTAATATAATATAGAATTTAGGAGCGTTTACGCTACCATGGAGCTACTTACTTGTAAAAAAGCTTATGTTGTACTGGACGCTTTTCGGTTCGTATTTCGAGTGGTGGTGCAATATTATTCTGGAACAACAAAACAACAATTTTTCCGTTGTATGGGCCTTTTATGGCGATATTTAATTCACCGTTTTACATACTTCCACTGCCGCTTTAATGGCACAATTATAAAATATTTACGATGCCGTGTAACATAAAAACAGATGTGGGCCGACGCATTCCATTTTTGTTTTATTGTCCACTTATCACAAACTCGCAATCGTATCCATCCATGCAATAAAATATTGAACCGATTGAATGGTTTACGTCGTTTCTACATGTTACATGTCCTATTTTTTCCACTGCCTGTCTTTGATAGGTCATCGCTAGCCGTCGAACGGTTGAAGTACAATGTATTTTTATGGAAAAAGGTGAAAAATAAAACTCATGCCTTTAAATGCCAATCAAATGAACTAGAAACAAGGAAACCATCAATGGCAATGTTGCTGTTGTATTAACATGATGTATGTGAGTTAAATATGATTTATTGATAAGCTACCACTTATAGATAATCAATATTGATTCTTAACTTAAAAATACAAAAGCGCAAGGTGCAGTCTTGGTCTTCAATTAGTTAGCGCAAATAGTAACCTTTTTACATGCATTGGGTTTGTTATCAGTCATACAGGCTCTAATGAGGAAACTATTCCGTCTGTACTTTGTATGTACAAAAGGAACGCTAAATGGTCGGTTATAGACATTATCAAGCTCGTAATCACAATAGGAGTTAAGCAGTTCTTTCGGTAACATTAATTTGATGATGATCATCATAAAAATGTTACTGAAAGAACTGCATGATGATAATGATGATGATCTATAAAATCATTGTTCATTCATTTTAATATCTTGATAATAAGCAGAATTGATATTAAGCAAATAATTAATGATGATATTATACTCCAAAAATTTCCTTTTCTTTTTTATGGGACGTAGGCCTCGTGTTTGTTTATATAAATCATTTGACGTAGGATGTAGGTACACTTTGTTTTCGCATTTTATGAAACACATTTTCTAACAATAAAAATCTTTGTCTGAAGGATGAGCATGCAATGCATTTTCAATAAAATAACTACCTAGCAACGACCGAAAGTTTCCATGGTAACGGTAGAATTTTGACATATTTTGTATAGGATATCTGTCAAAATTTTACAGTAAGTTATTAAACCCGGCCTTAGACCGCTAGTCCCGGTTACTAGCTTGCTTTGTGTAGCAGTTATCTTTCTTTCTTTCTTTCTTTATTTTAAGGAAACATACAGATATAAGATACATACAGATGATATTTTAAAAATATTACACAATCCAGCAAAGTTTCCACTGATACGTAGTGTAGTGTTTGTATCTATAAAATAGATATGTACATTGTCTCACGTACACCAGTGGTGGGGTTAGCTGTCAATCTGACAGTTGAGTTGCGAACTGGGTCGAGATTGGACGTGCGCCTGCACTGTGATGCTGGGGCCGCACTTGCGCCTATCGTCACGAAGCTTCGTGCTAGGACACGATACACGCAAATGTGACCGGCCGTTATCGGCTATCGTCACGAATATTCGGGTTGCTTGTGCGTTATCGGCCGGGAGGCGGTACGTCAAAGTTTTAGCGCGCTAACCTATCGCGCTGCGTGGTCAGACATGCGTTGTTCATTTCGAAGGTTGTTCTCCATTAGTTCAGACGCGTACGGGTGACTAAGTATACAATACAGCTGAGTTATTTTTATAATAAATGCATCACGTAATTATTAGCACACAATTTAGAAGTAAACAAAGTGATTATGCATAATAATACTACACAATTTACACGCCTGGAAATGATTTCGGCCATCTTGGATTATTGCACGATAGTTCGTGCAAATAAAGAAATGCCACATGCTTTATCGCGATAACTTTGCTCGGGCCGCACTTGCGTGTATCGTACGAAGTATCGCCACGCATTACTTCGGGACGATAGGCGCAAGTGCGGCCCCAGCATGACTGGGTGTAATGGTGAGCCAGTGAATTATCCATTGAGGTAAGATTGAGGGTCCTACATGTGGCGACGAGGAAAAATGAAAAAAAAAACAAAGGTTAGTTAAAATATGTCATGTATGTAGGTATAATGTAAATATATAATATATAAAAAAATATTAAGGAAAAGAGAGAAAGTATGTGTTTTGTGTTTATAGTTAAAGGTGTGAAATAAAATAAATAAATACTATTTTACCAAAATAGAAGTATAAGTAGGTAACCAAATAAAAGAAAAATATAATAAGTAATTCAACAAAGATAATAAAAGCGCCGTAAAGATTCAGTTAAGTAGTTTTGCACAGAAAGTTTTACTTCAAATAATGCCATGTTACAAAACATTATGTATAAGTAAATTATATCCAGATAGATAACAATATTTAAATATTCTTTATTTCCTTAGGTCTTTCTTAGCGTATAACTATTTTATGCATTACGTAGTATTATTATAAAATTTCCATTTTATTGGTTGTTGTTTTTATTTTAATAGTTTAAATTTCGAACATTAATTTTCAACACACACACGAAACCATAAATAATAGACTATAGTGTCATAGACAGTATTCTCAATTTATAAAAGAGGTAATAGCGATATAATTGTATTAATTATTGAAATGTTATACGACCTCTTTTATTATCTATGCTTTAGAAAACCAAAAAACGAGTAAAATTAATGTAGGTAGGTATTTATTGCTACTATTGATGTATACCTAATACAATTTTATTGGCTATACTTTGAAAAAAATATATTATTGAACTAACACCTAACCTACATATTAAATGGATTTATAATTTAAGTAAGTAGGTATAAAATAGGATTCTTAGTTAAAACATGATAGAATAGGAATAAAATGTGAGCACATTTCTACGCTGTAGTGTTTTTTTATCTAGCTATGTACCTACTTACATAGGTTAAATATTTGCTATGTTTATTATCTACAGTATATAAATAAAAGTTTAATTATGCACACAATTGAAAGATATTATATTTATGTATTGAAAAATAATCGTGAAATTAAATCTCCTTATATTATAGATGCTGAATATATGATTATAGACACCGTAATGGTGGAGTGGTCGTTGGCGCTGCTTACGCATCGGGCGGTCCGGGTTCGAGTCATGGTGCTAGCGGGCGTTTGTGTGATGAACGCAGACGTTTGTTCGAGTCATGGTTGATAATGTGTGTTTGTTTGGATTTGTTTATAGAATGTCAGGATTATTATGTGCCACAGAATCTTGGTGATGCTTAGTTTGCGCTGGATGGTTGGTGTGAGCGTGGAATAAAAAAAAAATTATATATAGGAATAGGAGAATATGTTAGTATTCAGTCTTCCATTAAATTGGAAGAATAAGTTGTTTTCCAGTCTTCCATTAAATTGGAAGAATAAGTTGTTTTCCAGTCTTCCATTGAATTGGAAGAATAAGTTGTTTTCCAGTCTTCCATTAAATTGGAAGAATAAGTAGTTTTCCAGTCTTCCATTAAATTGGAAGAATAAGTTGTTTTCTAGTCTTCCATTAAATTGGAAGAATAAGATGTTTTCTAGTCTTCCATTAAATTGGAAGAATAAGATGTTTTCTAGTCTTCCATTAAATTGGAAGAATATGTTGTTTTCCAGTCTTCCATTAAATTGGAAGAATAAGTTGTTTTCTAGTCTTCCATTGAATTGGAAGAATAAGTTGTTTTCCAGTCTTCCATTAAATTGGAAGAATAAGTTGTTTTCTAGTCTTCCATTAAATTGGAAGAATAAGTTATTTTCCAGTCCTCCATTAAATTGGAAGGATAAGTTGTTTTCCAGTCTTCCATTGAATTGGAAGAATAAGTTGTTTTCCAGTCTTCCATTAAATTGGAAGAATAAGTTGTTTTCTAGTCTTCCATTAAATTGGAAGAATAAGTTATTTTCCAGTCCTCCATTAAATTGGAAGGATAAGTTGTTTTCCAGTCTTCCATTAAATTGGAAGAATAAGTTGTTTTCTAGTCTTCCATTAAATTGGAAGAATAAGTTATTTTCCAGTCCTCCATTAAATTGGAAGGATAAGTTGTTTTCCAGTCTTCCATTAAATTGGAAGAATAAGTTGTTTTCTAGTTGTTTTCTTGTTTCCTACCGCTTGGAAGAGGGCAAGAGTGGTTCCAATACACAAATCAGGTGATGACGAACTTATAACTAATTACCGTCCTATCTCGATACTATCTACGTTCGCAAAAGTACTTGAATCGTTGATCTGTCCCTACGTCCAACAGCATCTAAAACTGTATTTATCTGAACATCAGCACGGTTTTGTTGGACTTCGATCTACTACAACAAATCTCATAAACTTCACTGAATCTCTAGTACAGGCTTTAGACTCTGGTAAACAATATGACGTAATCTATACTGATTTTGCTAAAGCTTTTGACAAGGTTTCACTTAGGTTACTAACTTATAAACTGTCTGCTTATGGAATCGACGGCTGCTTTCATGGTTCACTTCTTACTTGACTGAGCGATTCTTTTGTGTTGTCGTTAACGGGTCCCAATCTAACGAACATCTAATCACCTCGGGTGTTCCACAGGGTTCACATTTAGGCCCGATCTTGTTTAATCTGTTTGTAAACGACGCTGTCCATAATTTTCATTTTTCGGAAGTCTTTATGTACGCAGACGATATAAAATTCGCACGAGTTATTGAGAGTATAGTTGATGTACACCTCCTACAGTCTGATTTAGACCGATTTACAAAATGGTGCGACAATAATGAAATGCATCTCAATACAAAAAAATGTTTTCATATGAAATTCTCACGAAAACTCAGACCAATAAACTCATACTACAAAATAGCTTCAGAACATATACAAGAAGTGGAAACGATTCGAGACCTGGGCGTTGTTTTTGATAAAAAAGTCACGTTTATTCCGCATATTGAAGGTATAGTGAGTAAAGCCTCTAAGACATTAGGATTTGTGATTAGAAATACTAGGGACTTCCGTGACGCTGCTACAAAGATCCTAATTTACAACAGTTTGGTGCGAAGTATTTTGGAATACTGCAGTGTGGTGTGGAGACCTCATTACGCTACACACATGCTGAGGTTGGAACGTGTACAGAAGCGATTTCTATGGCATCTTTCTTATTCCATCGGAAAAGCTGGTCAACTGAGTTCATATAGATCTAGACTACAACATTTCAAATTAAATTCTTTAAAAATGCGTCGGGAACTAATTGATATGCTGTTTCTGTACAAATTAATGAGAGGAAAGATAGATAACGCCAGATTACTAGACTGTATCCGGTTTCGCGCCCCTTCAAGAATTCCCCGCGGTAGTATCACACCATTGTGCCCTCCCTTGCGTAAAACGGTGTTAGGTTCGAACTCTCCAGTTTCCAGGCTTTGTAAAACTTTGAACTCTTGCAGTGACTTGGTTGACATACACTTCGACTCTTATACCAAATTTTATAGAACTGTTGTATTGTTTTTAGGTTCCAAGCCCTAAGTTGCATTATTTTTATTTTTATTTTTATTTTATCTGATAAAAAATTTCTCTTCTTTAGTTTAAAATTGCATGATAGCTATTAAGCACGCGGAGCTAACCTATAATTGTCTGTTGCATTTATTTTAGATTAGTTTTTATTGTTCATTATATTGTATTTGTATTATTGTTAACAGATGTTGGTTGGTCTAATAAATAAATAAATAAATAAATAGTCTTCCATTAAATTGGAAGAATAAGTTACTTTCCAGTCCTCCATTAAATTGGAAGAATATGTTGTTTTCCAGTCTTCCATTAAATTGGAAGAATATGTTGTTTTCCAGTCTTCCATTAAATTGGAAGAATAAGTTGTTTTTCAGTCTTCCATTAAATTGGAAGAAGAATTTATTTCTCAGTCTGCCATTAAGTTGGAAGAATACATTGTTTTCCAGTCTTCCATTAAATTGGAAGAATAAGTCGGTCTGGTGTCTTCCATTAAATTGGAAGAGAGTAGTTCTAGTGTCTTCCATTAAATTGGAAGAATAAGTCGGTCTGGTGTCTTCCATTAAATTGGAAGAGAGTAGTTCTGGTGTCTTCCATTAAATTGGAAGAGAGTCGTCCTGGTGTCTTCCATTAAATTGGAAGAGAGTCGTTCTGGTGTCTTCCATTAAATTGGAAGAGAGTAGTTCTGGTGTCTTCCATTAAATTGGAAGAGAGTCGTCCTGGTGTCTTCCATTAAATTGGAAGAGTCGTTCTGGTGTCTTCCATTAAATTGGAAGAGAGTCGTTCTGGTGTCTTCCATTTAATTGGAAGAATAAGTCGTTCTGGTGTCTTCCATTAAATTGGAAGAGAGTTGTTCTGGTGTCTTCCATTAAATTGGAAGAATAAGTCGTTCCGGTGTCTTCCATTAAATTGGAAGAATAAGTCGTTCCGGTGTCTTCCGTTAAATTGGAAGAGTAAGTCGTTCTCGTGTCTTCCATTAAATTGGAAGAATATGTTCGTTTTCAGTCTTACATTCAACAAGGATAAGTATTTCGATTTGCAGTCTTTCATTAAATTGAAAGGATCATTATATTTGAAAATAGATCTTGGAAGTTGAAGTCATTGGACTTTTCAGGCTAGAAAAAAAACAAGAGTAGAGACTAAAATGACAAGAGTAGAGATACTGAATTATATGTAATACAGAACAAAAGTAAAGAATATTTAAGAAAAGAAGATACAGAAACAAACTTATGGCTATAGTACAGAATGTTTGAAGGAAAGAGAAAATGTAGGTAAACAATGCGGCGGTGATATGCACAATTGCACAAGTCTTAAGATATAATTTGTCCAGCGGAGGCAAAGAAGTGTTACGGTTGTGAAAACTTAGAGCATTATCAAAGATATTGTAGAACTAGATCATAACAATTAAAGCACAAAAAAGAACACATTCAAAATAGAAAAAAAAAAACAATTATATAAGGACTCGGAGAGAACCTTCAATTGGCAATTTTATTTTTTATTTTTACTTTATTGGTTCACCAACAACTTATACACTAGTACAATTTTGATTACTAAACTATTTAAAACTAAAACTAAGTGCACAGTCACTTACAGGCAAACACCTCATGCATGAAAAAGACAATATAAATTATGAAAATGTTCTTTAATATAAAGCTACAATACCACTCACTTCTAAATATATATGACTCAAAGGTGACTGACTAACTGACGTAGTGATCTATCAACGCACAGCCAAACCACTGGACAGATCGGGCTGAATTTGGCATGTACGTAGATGTTGTGACGTAGGCATCCGCTAAGAAAGGATTTTGGAGATTCCACCTATATACCACCGGTAGTATTTAATATGAATGACGACGGAACTGCAAAATGTGAAATAGGAGAAGTAACTGTAGATATTTTGACAGATTCAGGATGCAAATTGAATGTTATATTTGATAAGATACTTGGGAATATATGGAGAAAAAGAAAGTTAAATGTGATAAACAAATTAAAATACCTAACCAGATATAATTACCTTATGGTAGCAAAATACCCCTGGACGTTAAAGGATAATTTTAAGGCAATAATTAAGATAAGTGGGAAAGAAGATTGTACTACTATTTATGTTATAAAAAAAAAGGATCCAGATCCAATCAATATTTAAATGACTTAGTTCATTAATATGATTAATTGAATTATATATAAAAGCTTTCCACGAGATAAATAATCCAAATGCGTGGGAGTGATAACTACCCAAAATATACGCGCATGAAAAAACTGTAACTTAATTTATATTGATAATTATTTATTGATTTGTATTGGTGTTCTGAAGTCGTTATGAAGTTGTAAGCTGTGGAGTTCCTTTCACCATTTCTTCTCCGTCTCAGCATAATAATAATTGTTTCATCCCGGAGTGGTGGTGGGGCTTTTGACGATTTAAAAGTACCTACATAACGAGGTCCATTTAAATAAAGAGCTTTTCATTTTTCATTATAGCGTTACGGCTTGGAGTGTTGAAGATAGGAATTAGAATAAAATAAAACCCTGCAGGTATGAAACCGTTCCCTGAAAATATTGGGAGTGCCTAAGATGTTTAAAAAGTATAGATACGTCGCATCGCACACGCTCGAGAATGGCAACAAAAAAGTCAGGCAATTGCCGGATTTGTATTCAGTCGGAAACGCTCTAGCGGGCGTTTCAGCTGGCCACTTGACTTCGTTGCAACGTTTTAAGTTACCGCTCGAAAAAATGTCTTTTTATCAAAACAATTTCAATTTCATAGTTATTCAATTTGACTGTTGGCAATAAGCGCGCGAAAATGCTCTGCGCCGATGAGTGCTGGGCATCAATCGATGCGTAACTATTGGTATATACGGTATATTGATCTCAGGTTTGCGTAATCATTTGTCACTTTTGTTTCGCGATCTAAATAAATAACAGTACGTACATACGAGTATACGACTACTTGCGCCACTTTAAAATGCAATTATGTTCGTGTATAACCTGACTGTGTTTATCACATCATTGGAGAGTATATCTGAATTCAGATTTCCGAAAAACTATTGAAGGGTTGTAAAGTTTTCTCTGATATGTAAATTATATTAATAAATGGATTCCTAATATGGCCACAAAGACAGAACGTTTAAAAGAAGTACTTAGAAAGTAGTTAGGAAAAATCTAATATAAATTATTACAGGACAGAGAAACAAGATTAGGCATTTAAAGATTTAAAAAAAATCAGAGGAGTTTAAAGTCTGTTGACAAAGCAACATATATTTTTTTAAATACAGTTCCATTATGGTCTTAAATGGCGAAGTGGGACGGAAAATCGGGATATACTTAAACGACTCAGAATAAGCCAGAACAAGGAGAAACATATGAAGGAATTATTTTATGAATATTTAATGATGAAAAAAGGGACAAACATTCCGATGTAAATAAATAAATAATAATAATATGAAAAGGATGATTCGGAAATAAGACATAGGTTACAGAAAAAAATAGAAAACAATAAGCAGACCGAAAGGGGAGAGCTGGAAGTCCTGAAATAAAAATATGGAAACTTTATGTAAAGGCAGTTGAAAAGACAAGCAAACTGGCGTCGACATTAAATCCGACGCCACATATTGTAGGAAAGAGTTGTAGGTGGTGATATCACAGTAACGAACAGACAAGACAAAGTTTTATTTAAAAAAAAAAAAGTAAAATATAGAAGTCTTTAGAAGAAGATTTACCAGGTAAAGATTCCTGGTACCAAGGGACCTCAAAATTAATAATAAGAAAGGGATGTAGTGTTTGTATCTATAAAATAGATATGTACATTGTCTCACGTACACCAGTGGTGGGGTTAGCTGTCAATCTGACAGTTGAGTTGCGAACTGGGTCGAGATTGGACGTGCGCCTGCACTGTGACTGGGTGTAATGGTGAGCCAGTGAATTATCCATTGAGGTAAGATTGAGGGTCCTACACGTAGCATATATGTTAATAAGAAAACAACAGTGCTTGAGCTGAAATAAGTAAATATACCCAACAATACTAAAATGGTTGAACATAAACAAAAAAAATAATTAAAATTATATCATTCAAAAGATCCTTTAACGGCTTTTTTAAACTTTCCTATCGACAAATTAAATATGTCAAGTTCCGAAAATAGTTTGTTATAATTTCGACAAGAACGAAGTATAAAAGTATTACTAGCATAATTAGTAGAAGTTAAAGGTATACTAAACAAAGCGTGATGGCGTGAATTGAGTCGTGGACATTTCAGAAAAATATTACTCAAAAGAAAAGGGGAATCAATAAGGTTATGTAAAATCTTAAAAAGGAACAGTTGATCTCTTTCCATTCGGCGCACCGTTAGAGAAGGAATATCATTATGTGCTGTAGGCTCGGCGCCGTCATTAAACTTATATTGCAAACGTTTAATAAATTTGCCTTGTATTCTCTCTATACTATCAATATATTTATTATACAAAGGGTTCCAAATTGTAGATCCATATTCCAAAACAGAACGAACAAAAGCATTATACAGAAGGGTTAATGTAGACCGATTTTTAAAGTCCTTTGATGTCCTGAGGACGAAACCTAACATTTTATATGCTTTGGTTTGGTTATGTGAGCTGATCAGCGCCAATAAGCGTTTGTTTCTAGCTTTCTTTATTTATATATACAAGGTTCAAACAGTATTATAGTTTCCAAATAGTGTATTCTTCCAGAAGCGTACCAATAGTTTAACAATAATGAAAAAAAAAGCAGCACTGCGGATTTAGACTTCCAATTTAGAAGACCCGCTCTTCCGTGCCAACTCGAACGCCTTAGAGACTCTAACCTATGTTGAGACTCTCCCGCGGGAAATGTTCACCAACTAGACATCCTTTATGGAGATTCGCATCACAGACTAGTGGACGTAGGTCCTCGCCTTTTAAAAATAATGCCGGTGACATTATGAAGATCATTTGCGGCTCATAGCAATTGTCATTCAAAGTAAGGATTATTTCACACAAAAAGACGGAAATATAACACTATACTTTTAACGGTTGAATATTCAATCGAGGTTGACATTTTCCGTATGATCTCCTCATGTTGCAAGCTTCGATAGTTTACGGTGATCAGATCTAACGGACTTATAAATCATTAATAAAATTGTAATTTCCACTCCAACATTAATTTAGTCAAGGTAGGGCACAGCGAACTAGTCGCTCGAATTTGAAGCAGCCGGAACTGGGGTAGCACCTCCACCTTACAGAAGACCGCAGTCAAATAACATTACATTTTTGTGGTGATGTTTTTTGTAGGCGATACCATCCATTTACCATCAGGTAGGCCGTTAGCGTATTCGTCTAGCTGTGTAGAAAAAAAATATTTGGAGTACGATTGCCAGAGCTCTACGGGGTAGGAAAGGGGACTAGGGTTGGCAAGGCGCGATTGTCAACAGCTCATGTAATGTCCCCACCGAGTCTTCCCCACATTTCAGGCGATTAGGCCTTAGTAAACCACGCTGGATAAGTGCGGGATTGTCGACTTCATACACAGCCTAAGAATTTCTTCATAGGTGTGTGCAGGTTTCCTCACGTTTTCCTTCACCGTAAAAGCGTCGATGAAATGTACATATGAATTCAAAATTTAAAAACACATTAGTACGTGACGGGGTCCGAACCAGTGCCTCTCGGGTGGGAGACAACGCCCTTACGCACTACGCCAACGACGCTTCACTACGCCACCGATTCTTCTGACGGCTGGGGTGGCTGCTTACCACCAAACAGGCCGTATACTTGTCTGCCAACCATTCAACATAAAAAAATCTAGCAAATTAAGTATCATCAAGACTTAACCTAATACTTAACTCTTGTTCTGTTAATATTTTTGGCATTATTTGGAAATCTAGAAAAAATCGGTCGAGATTGGGTACTGAGACTTAGCAGTCTTATTTACACCCTCAACAATTAATTTTTCATACATCTCAAACTTTTAATAATGCAAGATAAAAATATAAACAAAACTACAGTGAATTTTAACAGTTTTTGACTTATGCACAGAAACAATGTTATTGTCTATACGATATTTTAGCTTAACATTTTAATCAACTCCTCAGTTATTTCCGACATCCAAGACGTCAAAAGCTCCAGTAACAGTTGTTCTGCACTCATTAAGAACTTTCTCATTAGTTTCTTTGCTCAGTTAAACATAGCAGTCTGAGCATCACTCGTCATCATTAAAACGACAGGAAATCCAGCGAAATACTTGCGAGGCACCACTACTAAAAGGTTAACTTCGCAACAACCTCAAAGTGCACATCTGTTCAAAATGCTCAACCAAGATATTAGAACAAAGACAAGTTGTATCTAGTAGAATCCTTCACTCGATAAATAAATTGTTCCGAGGGTAATGTCAGAGAATGTTATGCGACGTGTAGGGTTGTCTCCCATTTATTATGTTTCGAACTAACAGTGCCTCAGGAGCTTTTTGACAGCCAGAAAGTTAATTGAGGTTGTAAATAAATCTGTATACCATTGACTTGGAATATATTATGTTTATTTTGCAGAACAAAGATGGTATTAATATATGTAGCACTCCCCCAGAGAAGAATTCGGGTAAATGATAGTGCTACTATAACATGACAATGTTATAGTCACGTTACACGCCAATTTCGTAGTTATGACAATAGAGCAGTCTTTCTAGAGCATTTTAATTCGAAATTCGAAGGCGTTAGGAAACATACATCTCCTAATGTTCCTTTCGACATACATTGAGTCACGCTTTTCTGCCTTAAGGGTAGACAGAGATTACTTCTTTCATATTTATTTCACATTATCTAATTTCATTGCAGTCTTCACACATGGTCGGCTATTTAGAGTACCATCGACCTGGGCACCTGGCCCGTTCTTAAAATGTTTGCGATTACCGAAAAACAATTTGAAATTAATGACTTAGGAAGGAAAAGTGAAGTGTTTAGCATTGAAGATAATGAAAAATAAAATTTAAAAAAGGTATCCTTGAGGAAAATTCGCGCTCTCAGCGTAATTTAATACAACAGAACTGCCAACGCAAATTGTGGTTTGATTACCGCATTTACGTGTGAAAATGAACGTTGGACATGGAAGGACAGGCATGAAAGAAAGATTAAAACCAAATTACACCTTTAACAAGCTTATTTATGGCGGAGGCTCAACGTAATAGCTAACTTGTTTCAGTTTACTTTTTTCTCTGATAATGTGTGTTATTAGAGAAGCAATTAGTCGCTTGAACTTTGTGGTTTTATTGAATAGAATTACTATTACTAAATATTATTATTCTTCTTAGCGGAGTGTGGTGTCAGACTTTTACAAGTCACCATTTCTGACCTCTGGTGGTTTTATGCTTTAAGGGGAATCATTCACCTCACCTGTTAGCATTTGTATTTCGATTTACATGGCCATTAAAATTTTCAACAAAATCCCTTCTGAAATAAAAACAGAATCAAAACTTATCTCCTTAAAAAACCTTAAAGCGTTTCTAATTGACCAACTCTATTACACAATAAGGCCCGTATTACAGAACGGCACTCAGAAATCAATCATATCTTAAGAATCGTTTGTCACTTTCTATCAAGAACAAAGTGATAGAGACGTACGACGCTCAAGTCGGCGTTCATTCTTAAGACTCCTTCTATAATACGTGCCTAAGAATTCTTTGGCGGTGAATAAGGGTGAAAAAGTATTTACTAGTTTCATGATTTTTGTATAATGTTCATAGAGTAATTTCAAAAATTATTAATTAATGAATTTAATGATAATGTCGCTATGTCTGAAAATAGTTGCTTAGTTGTTATGTGCAATGTATTTTATAAAAGACCTAATGTAGGACAAATAGTTCGTAATAAAGTATTTTATGATGAATTGATGATGAGGAAGGTGGGAGCGAGCTTCCGCGGAATGCTCAATCATTGAAGCACTGGCATCTAACTTTTCGTACCGGAACACATTCACATTATTGTAATGACATTGATATGTGGCGGTGACTAATAGGTATCTGTAACTGTGAATAGAATATTGAAACCAGCCATTATTAAAAGCAATATTAGTGGTAGCACCTAACCCAAATTAGCTCTGTATTAAATTGTGTTTACATACCGTTTAAAGCGTAAAAGCCCTTGTGATGCAATTTATATTTCAAGCACGTGGGTGGCCGCTTACGTTCGGAGAGTACCTAAGCTTAATTATGAATAATATTTTCATAAGCTGAAAACGTGTTCGTGGTGTAGCAGTTTGTCCATCGTTTTCAGAGGTCTCCGATTCAATCCCGAGCACAATTTTTTACTTACAAAGGACAGTGACAAAAATTACCCAGAATCGATAGGGCGTGATTTACGCCATTATTTATGGAAATGTTTGCACGGGATTGTTCTCGTCACTTATTTTATCGCGATTAAATGTAGAAATGATGACTTCCAGCACGGAGACGAAGAAATTAATTATTTTAACACCGCCCCACATTCTTCGCAAAGTAAATATTGCCAATGTAATTCTAATCCCGCCAAAATCAAAGTGCTATATTGAAAGTCTATACTGCCAAAATAAAAATAATTTTTATTTGCTTCCTCCAAGTGTATTGAAAATAGTCTTATGACACTAGTGAGCTCTGCTCAATACATACTCGGCTGAGTCACGCACTCGCCTTTGGCTCATGCTGCAACCCGCAGCCTCGTATGTAATGAGCAACTTAGCTCAATTGTATCATAATGTAATATTTTATTATCATTGGTACGTATCTTATTATCGTATTTGGTTCTTGATATCATATTGTTTCTTTATAATGTATTTATGTTTATTTAAATATATGTACTATTTTAATATAAAATTTATCTCTAAAGGGTATTTTTCTTACCCGTAGTGATAAGGGTTGTCCACCCTTAATTTTTTTTTTAATTTATAAGGCAAAACAACGTTTTCGGGGTCAGCTAGTAATATTATATTAAACGGGTACACACACGTCTACCTATCAAAATCTCTCTCCCAAATAGAAACTGCTGGAAGATATTTCTTTTAGAAATAAGCAGTACTTTTGTACAATTATCTGTGTTATGAGAAGTGCTTTTTTGTAATTATCTTTGTGTGTACAGTAAATGTTAAATAAATTACTTAGTAAGAGAGTTTGCTCGTGACCATGGCTGCAACAAGGTGATCGAAAAGTCAAGGTACATAGTACTTCGATACTTACTTATGTTTATATTGTGAACATCTACAACCTTTATAATTATCCATGTAAATAGCGCAACGCAAAAGTTTTAAATGTAAAATTTGATATTTATTTAAAATAAATTACATTAAAATATGTTTCGTCTCCTGAATAATAAGAGTATTCAAAAATCTGAAATGAAAACAACACACTTCTTGAATAATGAATGAATTCTCAGAAAGACAAAAAGAAATCTTGCGTCAAAATGAAAATATTATGTTCGATTGAGATAAAAATTAAGTATGTGTGTGTACCTATTAATAACACAATTATTAATTTAATTATTTTTAAATATTTAAAGTTTACAAAATTACTTACAGCGTACAGACACATAAGGAAAAATCGAGCTTAAAAGTTTTATTTTAATGCTGCATCATTAAACTATTAGTAACTTTTTTAATTAGCTGAAGTGTCAACCCTGTAAGGCTTCTTACGATAAAAGCGAAGCGAAAACCGTTTAAGTCCCCATTTATTAC
The DNA here is from genome assembly GCA_955850985.1 of Elophila nymphaeata. NCBI lineage: Eukaryota > Metazoa > Arthropoda > Insecta > Lepidoptera > Crambidae > Elophila > Elophila nymphaeata. Next base: position 10,533,905 of record OY039080.1, read on the forward strand.
AGCAACGTTTTTAATTTGAGTGTACTCTACTGTAGTCGACTTTGAAGTCACATGATTTAATGTTGGTCACTTTGTTTTAATATTGAAGTACATTGGAAATAAATTTAGATTAAGCTGTCAAGAAAAAAGTAGTTTAAAAGTTGTAGTTTAATGCTGACTCAACACTATTTACGACTATATGGTTTAGTGTTCCTTAGCAAGTTTCCGAATTTTCAATTTTTGACGTGACAACGTCTTATAATTCGATAGAGCCGGCTGCACGCACGAAAAAACATGACGCATGCGGCGTTACCTCGCTCTGAGGCGTTCCATGTAAGGCCGGCAAAACAAATGAAATTAAATTTTTCTTTTGAAAAATGCTACCATTCCATCAGTATTTTCTTAAGACGTTGTCACGTTCAACTATCGTCAGTAAACCGACTTTACAGACCAACCAATTTTTTTTTATTCAATATAAATTTTTTATTACAGTGTGTTTTATGACTTTATGTAATTAATACCACGCAAGAACGACTTATTAAGGTTTGTGACGTATAAACACATGTTATTCCGTTATCTGGTTAGGAATAACACAAGGAAACAGTGATCCTATGTGACTCTGAAATTATATTGTGACGTATAGTCTTAGTATATGTCTTAGGCATTTTAGAAATAAAAGTAGGTTTCAAGGTGCAGAGCTTAGCGGAGGCCTCGCCGGTTTTTTTTATTTGCACACAGTGATGGCACCAAGTACCCTGTGTGCGTTAAAGCCACGACCTACAGGAACATGTCAGTTTTTAGTGGGTACGCCCTGACAGGGTGAGTCCCACATAACTTTGGAGTGGCCCCACCTCCCCCAAAGCATGCGTATAGCATTTTCTGACGCAAAAAAGAAAAAAAAAAGGATTTTTTTTTCTTTTTTGCTTCAAAAAAGACCATAAATAAATTTTAATAAAGTCTTAGGATTTTCGCGTAATTATGATATAACAAATAATCCTGTGACTTGTATAAAAGACAACTGTCACTGACTGTTCTATCAACACATAGCTTGAATCACTGAGCGCATTGCGCTGAATTTTGGCACGCAGATAGTTATTATGGTGAAGAGATCTGTAAAGAAACGATTTTCTAAAATTCACCCCCTGAGGGGACGGAACGGAAGTCCAAAGCTTATATTGACCACGCGGACGAAGTCGCTAGCAAAAGTTAGTTCATTTATAAACTAAACGAACAATTTAAGATAATTTTATGCATCACGATACTTCCTAATCTGAATTGCATTTAATTAATGTGCATTAAGGAGATGCCTACGATTAGAATATTTTCACGTTTTCTAAAACACCTTTTTATCAAGTTATCTGAGCTAAAATGACAAAGATCTATAGACAACCAATCTGGAACTAGGTAGGTACTCCCAATCGACGCATTTATGAGCTATGAGATCCAAAAAGAAGTGATGGAAATTTTAAGAAATTCTCTATTAAATAAGAAGAAAAAAGAATACCCAACGGCGAAAATTTTCAATTGCGTTAACAGAACGATTATTTTTATCGACAGAACTCAAGATCTACTACAAAACTTTCCTGAGGAAACCAAGAGTTTTATCTTCAAATAAACGAATGCACTGAAGAACATAATCCGATAGGAATAAATGGCAAAGCCGGTGATCAACGGAGATTTCTCAAGCGAAATCTGACTGTCTTGTCAGATGAGTCGTTAATACTGAAATTTAGTAATTTTCCCAAACTGACAGTTACAAATGCGAATGGGGAATTTCGAAAACGGGACCTAATGGCTCGTATTTGTCACTGGCAACCTGTAAAATGGTACCATTAGAGTTTTAGACGACCGTATGTCGTCTTAGCGTTGCCCGTGTAAGTCTAAGGTAAATGGTAGGCTTTGGCTCTCGTACTTTATGTGAACATTTGCTGTCTTGAATTCTCATGTTAGGGAGAGTAACCAATTTAAGACCGGCCTTTACGTTGTACCAGATTTGTAATTCCTGATATTGACCATTTTGAAATTAAAATTTTTGTCCGAGTAGCAACAAAAATGATCTTTGACCAACTGAAAGTACAGGCTAGTCTATCGACAATTTGCATTCAAAACAAATATGTCGTCACGGACATATTATTCATAAATTTCTGTTTTTATTAAGTTCAATTCATTAATTCTTCTAACTTGATTCGCCCTCGTAATTTGTGAGGAACATTAAAGCTGAAGATCCTGCAACAAGTTTTACAAAAGTCAAGTCAAATCTCTATCAAATTTACCACGACACAAGAAGAAGAATTATTTATAAGGCGAAAACTCTTTGTTAGTAGCGAATAATTCATTTCCACACACAACCGTAAGAGAAACCTTTCCTAAAATTTACCTACAATATTAAAAACATGATTACGCCAGAATAAGGTAGAGGCGCCTCTCTTTAAACACCTACTTAATTTGGTTGCCATGGACAGCGAGCCTTTTTCTTATAACACGTTTTGGGTCCACAAATGGGCTTTATAGCGCCGTGCTAATCTTCACTCGTTAAAGGCCTTTGGAAAAACCCCGGAAAACGCCTTCTAAATTACCTGAAGGGAAATGTCGTGTCGTTAAAAATGCGTAGATCATGGTTAATGTATATGACGCGAGTCGACGTTTCTATTTAAATAAGTTTTCCTTCTTTTTCTTTACGCGTTCTATTTTGTTGTTGTTTTTTGAATTACAGCTGCACAAAATTTCTTACGTGCTGTATCTATAATATAAAAATGAATCGCTGAATATGTTGTTAAGTGCAAATCTCGAGAGCAGCTGAACCGATTTCGCTAATACTTTTTTTTATAATATTCCTTGAAGAACGAGGATGGTTCTTACGGTGAGAAAAATATTTAATTACGTAATGTAATTGTTGACTTATTAATTTTTTTTGTTCTTCTAATATACCGGGTATAGAATAGCAGAATAAGTATTAAAAAAAAAACCGGCCAAGTGCGAGTCGGACTCGCACACCGAGGGTTCCTCGGTATAAACTGCTGTATCTTTTGATCGCGTTAACTTAGAAGTTTGATTTTTTCACTGCTTAAAGAGACAATAGACCTAGGTATTTGGTATAAATTTCAATTTGATACCTTTATTCGTTCGTGAGAAATAAGGTAGTAAATTTCATTTTATTAAAATATTTTTATTATATTATATAACTAAAAAAATGTGATTTTCGCAATTTTTCCTATATTTGTATTATATGACAATGCTTCATGCCAAATTTCAAGATTCTGAGTTTACGGGAAGTATCCTGTAGGTTTTGATTCCTTTGCGAGTGTCGGAAATTTGTTAAAAAATATCGACATAATCGGCTGTATCTTTTGATTGGCTTGGCTTAGAAGTTTGATATTTTCACAGCTTAAAGGGACAATAGACCTGAGTATTTCATGTGAATTTCAGCTTGATACGTCCACGCGTTCTTGAGATAAAGGGTCTTGACAGACAGACAGACGGACAACAAAGTGATCCTATAAGGGTTCCGTTTTTTTCTTTTGAGGTACGGAACCCTAAAAAAGAATCAAAGAATCGACTGTTAATCGGGTACGAAGTTCGCCGGGTCAGCTGGTTTTTTATAGTTTTAAAAAAGTTGAAGGAACTTCAATCGTAGTGTGCGCACATTTGAGTAGAATTTATACGAGGGTCAATTGGTATTTATTTGTATGAGTAAACTTTTCAAACTTCCTAGCTCTTTGGAGGTAACTATTCAATCCGATGCTTTGTGAAATGACAAACGCTGCAAAGCGTTTAAGCTAGTAAAAACGCTTAACTCCATGTGACACGATAGACTGCCATGATGTACGAGAACCGTTAGATAGTTAGATTAGCCACTTGTCAAGGCAATTTAATTGTGTTTCTATCATGTTGGTACACCAGTGCTTTAAAGACCGTTACTAACTATAGTTATTAAAACAAATAAGTAGAAAAAATTACGTAATTTCATGTTAATCTCGATGTTTAACTGTTCATAAAATTTAAAAATGATTCAATTTAAAACTGACTGTGATCCTAGTATGTCAATCACTGAACAAACGTCACTGAGATGTCCAAAAAAGTGGTGATGTAGGTTAAACATTTTTGTTACAAACAATATTTTAGTCTACGTTTTTTATTAAACTAATTAGTCTACCAATATTCTGTAATATTATATAGGATACAAACAAGACAAAACATATATTTTATTTATTATAAACGAAGATACCTTATACAAATTTACATATAAACAGAAAATAATTTGTGTTTGTACCTAAATAAATCTACTCGGAAAGTAAGAAAAAGGTAATCTTTTAAAAGAATATCATAGGGAGAAGAAATAAAATACGTGGGAAACTTGTTGAAATTATTTCTTTGATTACTCAGCTTTATTCGGTAAGTGCATTCTTTATGACAATCTTAAAATCTAAGCAACCTAGTGCGCGGTTGGTACAGTCGACTTCATACCATGATTCAGCAATTCTAGCGCTTGTAGAGTAGTAGCTTGTAGTTGGCACCGTTATGTATAATTGATTGTTATCTTAAGGCAGGTATTAAAGAGTTAATCTATTTCTGAGGCTGACTGTAACTATTTTGAAAGGTGGCATTTATTTTTACTGTATTTTTCTCCATGCTTTGAAAGAAGGTATTATGATAAGAACTTAGGAAGGGACGTGTAAAAGATGGTAGCTGTAAATAGAAAATAAGTGGTAAAGTAAGTGTAAAACAAACCCAACGTTCAGCAGCAGCAGTTTAAAGGAAATATATAATAATAAAACATAAAGTAAAAAAGTATAAAATGTATAAAAACATGAACAATACAAAAAAGTCTCCAACAGGATGCTCCAATGATTTGGTCAAGTAGAAAGGTCAAGTCAAGTCAAAATTTCTTTATTCATTTAAGTAATAGGTTGGGGAAAAAGTTTCTTCGCATTTTTTAAGAAAATTCAAAACATTTTTTAATATAGTTTATTTACATTTAACTAAAGTATGTAGGTACCATTTTGTTCGATAACTTTTTGCCATCTTGTAGGTAGGGACATGATCCCATTGCTATAGAAATTTTGGGACTTCTGGTCAAAATACCGCGACAAGTGGTTTTGGCAGTCCTCTCGTGATGTTAACCTGACACTGCCTAAAGAATTCTGAAGAGACCGAAACAGGTGGAAATCTGAAGGTGCAAGGTCAGGACTATACGGCGGATGCATTAACACCTCCCAGCCAAACTCTCTTAATTTTTGCTGAGTGGCTAAAGATGTGTGAGGTCTAGCGTTATCATGATGAAAAACCACACCCCTTCTGTTGATTAATTCCGGCCGCTTTCTCTCAACTTCTTGCTTTAATCTCATCAGTTGTTCGCAGTAGAGTTCAGAATCGATGGTCCTGCCTGGTGGTAACAGCTCATAATGAATAATGCCCTTCCAATCCCACCACACACACAGCATCACCTTGTTGCGAGTTAACCCGGGTTTCGCCACAGTCTGTGAAGCCTGACCGGCCTTTGACCACGACCTTTTTCGCACGTTCTTGTCGTACGTGATCTACTTTTCATCACCAGTTATCAGCTTCTTAAAAAATGGTTCGGTTTCATTACGTCGTAATAAAGAATCACAAATGAGTACACGGTTCATTAGGTTTCTTTCAGTGAGCTCGTGAGGTACCCAAATGTCGAGCTTTTTTGTGTACCCAGTTTTATTCAAATGCGCCAAAACTGTTTTGTGGTCAATTCCCAGTTCTTCAGCTACGTCGTAACTACTGACATGCCAATCTTGCTCCACTTTTTCAAAAATGGCATCCATTTTATCTGTAATAGGGCGACTAGAGCGACGTGCATCTTTGACATCAAAATTTCCGGATTGAAAACGCTTAAACCAAATTTGTGCTACTCTCACAGACACTGCATTAGGTCCATAAACATCGCAAATTTTTTTCGCGGCTTGCGTTGCATTTTTACCTTTTTTGTAGTAAAATTTTAAAATGTATCGAATTTCTTCATTAGATTCACTCATCTTGGCGGTACGAAAAACAAATGAAAATCACACATTTTCCTAATTTGAATTTGGAATTATGTTCTTTAAAATTTAAACTTTCAATGATACCAAAACCAGCCAGATACAAATAGTATAGCCAAAGAGATTTTATTACAAGTTTATACATACTATAATGCGAAAAGACTTTTTCCCCAACCTAATATAATTTGTACACTTATGAAAGTCAATTTTGATGCCATCGGTTTAAGAATCTACCAGGAGGCCTTTTTCTGAGAATAACCGGCAAAAAATTCAACAAGTTTTATCCTCCCTTTACAGTTTTCATAGCATTGATTTGGAAAGAATCATAATTCACATGGTCAAGTCTATAATAATTAAACATAAAGGATGTATGAAAGTATATTCGTCGAAGTCGAGGAAGTCGTTTTATTGAGGTACGTTATATTAAGGTTGCACTGTATCATTATTTAAATTTACTGTTTTTATTTCTCCCAATTTTGGGTGTGTTTAAACATAACGCGGGTATCCACCAAGTGTTAGAGGTCAGTGTTCTTTGGTTTGATATTATTATACGACTTGTTAGAAATGGTGTTGGGATACCAGGCTAACGTACACCAGATAAATAAAAATAGAATAAAGGTACCAATTACAGTTTATATTCGAAAGAGTAAAGAAACTGTTGAACTCAGACCTCAGATTCAAGGCCTGTATGGATGACCTTGACCATTGGTAGTTCGTCACGTATTGGTATCTCGTTTATGTCAGATCCAATAGTGGACATTCTCAATAACTACTCTACCAAAATAGGTATGAACTTTGCACGCTTTGCCTCCATTGCCTTTATTTATTCATCTGATATATAGGTAGTAGTATTCAGAATATTTTTCTTGTTTATTTCGGTATAAAAATCACGGAACAAGGAAATCCTTGCGCATCCATCATGACTAAATGTACAGACTAATGGATACCTATATTATACACCTATAATAAATTACCCGATTTAAGAGCATTAGAACCGCGGTGTTGCGAAGTACACGGTACACGGCTGGGTGATTTGACGATGGGTGACCCTAATTTTCAACTCGATTTTCCTTCTTGCTTCAAAGATTACCTACATACATTTATTTGCAAAAGGACGACTGGTTAAACTTGTTACCAATTTGGAATATAGTTTTTGAGCATTTTGGAGATCTTTTTAGTTTCTGTTATTTACCCACAAGAATGTTACGGAACATTGAATATGAACAAGCAAATACAGTCAAAATGGTCCGCAGTAATCCATACTCCATGACCAACAGGTGTACGTAAAGTTTAGATATAAATCTCGGCAAACTCGGCCCAAGATTTACGCGCAAAGTTCCAACGTCCGCGCCTGTATTTTAAGAATGCCGCGATGTAGAAACGCATGTAAAGGTTACAAGTTGGTTCATATATTTTCTTGCATTTCTGAGCAGTTCTGTATACGAAGATATATCTCGGACAAGTCTGATAACTTTTTTCATTTATATTCAGCTAGTAGCAGACCGACAATCTAGTAAAGGTCGCGGAAAGCCGACTGACAAAATGATGATAATGAGCTGGTTACTTTGGTTTTGGTGGCTTTTTGCGTCAGGAAAAACTATTCTGCTGACTGATCCACCTATAGCGCTGGAAAAAAAGTAGGTGGGGATTCACTCAGTACCTAATCATGGTAGCTGAAAATCTAAAACTTACTCCAGTTCCACCTCATCCCTTCAGGAATGGCTCGTGATCTTTTAAAGGATTTCGCCAAGACAACTAGAGCAACCGTGTCTGCAGGAGTAAATTCATTTAACACTTTTATAAAAGCTGTCGTCTGTCGTGGTACTATCGACAATATCGTCATAAAAAAAACCTTAGTATACTGTAGATTAGACATTCTGCGGTGCTATACTGTATTGTTTTTTATACTATTGCTGTATTCTACAGATGACTATTTTAGCATCACCGGAAAAATGTAATAAACATGAGTTTTATAGGTCACCTTAAGAGGATGGTTTTAAAATGACGTATAAAGCTCTCAAATCAGATTATACGCTTTTAACCTACTTCAAAAAAGGAGGAGGTTCTCAATTCGACTGTATTTTTTGTTTGTTGCCTCATAAATCTTTACTGTGTCTATGGATTTAAAAATTCTTTCGCCCTTAGGAAGCTGGTGCTTGTCATGTGGTCCCATTTAAATTTGCCTAATAAAGCCTATTTAATTGTCATCGATGATATCGTAACCTAATCACTTGTGTGTCGATCTAGAGATAGTTTCCTGACAATTTCTATATCTAAAACACTAGAGGCAAATATTTTTAAATAAAAAAAAAACCGTGTTCAAAACTAAAAACGGAGAAATAAAAAATTTGTTTATAAAAATCGAAATGGTTTTTTGAGGTTGGTGCCAACCTACCAATATTTGGAATAAGCGTTGTCATTTGTAATTTGGGACCAACCTCAAAAAAACATTAGATTTTTTTAAACAAAAATTTAATTTATCCGTTTTTACTTTTAAGTTTTGAAGGCGATTTTTTTATTTAGTAATAATTTTAACTCCTGCACAAGTTACCGCTAATAGCACACTCCAATGAAACTACTTTTTTATCGTTCAAATCGTTACGTCTTTAGATTTTCTTTATTGGCACCTATTGAGTAATCTAAGTTAGTATTGAAAATTTATTACGCATTGTTGCAATACAAATGTTAGTAAAAGTATTAAATGATTGGCGATAATTTTAAATTGCAGTGCTTGATCTATAGTTATATTTTAATCTTGATTATTTTTTCAGTTATTGAGTAGCATTATAGTATTAGTTATTAGTCATTATTACATTATTACTCATTATTGAGTAGCAACCATTATTTTGTTGGAAAAGACTGACATTAATTAATTTATATTTATTTATATATTATTGACGTATATATGTATTATTACTACTATGTATTTATTGCAGATATTATGTTAATGTTTAGTTTATTATTTTATTCACTTTATTCATAGTAGAAAAACCATAGAAAATACATACATACAGAAAATCAATATAAGTACATATTATGTACTTATATTGATTTTCTGTATGTATGTATTTTCTATGGTTTTTATATTTAAATATCTAAATCATTATAACGGTACTCATTCTACGCACCACTTAATTGAAATCTCTGTACCCAGCTTTCTGGTTGACTGGTAGAGAATGCCTTATGGCATTAAGTCCGCCATTTGTACCTTTTTTTGTGTGCAATAAAGTTTAAATAAATGAATAAATGGGCAAAATCTGTGAAATGAAGTTTTCTGTTCAAATCTCCTTACAAGTCAATTTTATGCAAATCAAATACGTCCTCAAAGTGAAATCAAACAAGCATGAGTTAATTAGCCTCAAATGAACTCATCAGACAGATTGTAAATAAATTAATTATTCGGAATTGTAAAGTTAGTTGTCTCACAATTTGGCGGTTCTTAGTATAAAGATTTTCTACTCATCAACAGCTCATATAATGTCCCCATCGAGGGGCTCGAGCCTACCCCACATTAGGGTCAATTAGGCATTAGTCAACCACGCTGGCCAAGTGCGGGTTGGTCGACTTCACACATAACCTAAGAATTTCTTCATAGGTGTGTGCAGGTTTCCTCACGATGTTTCCCTTCACCGTAAAAGCGTCGATTAAACGTACATATGAATTCAAAATTTGAAAACACATTGGTACGTGGTGGGGTTCGAACCGGTGACTCCCGGGACAACGCCCTTACGCACTACGCCACCGACCCTCGATTTTCTATTGTTTAGTTTTAAATCAACTACTTTTTATTGTAGCTTCACCCGAAACCCCCAATCACCGAGCGACTGTCTCTGTCGGATTACCTTATTGCTGTAAACACTATAGTAGTGTTCAGAGCATTATGGTGATCCGACAGTAATTGTGTCGGTAAATTCAAGTCCTACCATCAACCAAGTAGTCCAGGCAGGGCACTGCGGACTACCTGCTTGAATTTGGAGCAGCCCGAAATGGGGTAGTACCTCCACCTTACAGAAGACCAAAGCCTAAGAACACTTTATTTTGGTTGGCACCACTCCGCAGGGACGATGCGTAGATGCATTTGACCTTCCCGTCAACAAAAAAAGGGTTCCACGGGGTAGGGAAGGTGACTATGGTGGCATGCAAGTGTCACATTTGTATGGCAAGCGTCTAGTCTATAGGCTACGGTGTCTGCTTACCACTAAGCATGCTGTATGCTTGACTCCCACTCACTTAACGGCAAATTGCATGCTACCCTGGAAAATGAACCCGGAATTTCGGTGGATTACCCAATAGACCACGAAGGCGGTTTAAACTTTATTTTAACGTCAAAGATTGTCTCAGTCTGTTCGAAGTGCATCGCTTACTGCAAGGCTAATGTGTATTCTATAGTTTGGTCACTCTACCAAAATTTAAAAAAAAATATATAAAGATCAACTGACAGTAAGCAGTCAACAAACCCTATAAACGCCTGTAATAAATAATAACATTAACGCTATAAGTCCTGGCCATCATCCTCCATCATTAACGAGCTATAGAAAATCCGAAGTTCCCAAGAGCAAAGTCTTCATTATTTAACATAATGTTGCGTGTTTAATTTAAATTTGATCAATTATTCGTTCGCTTATAGAAGGAATTCTTTGTTAGAGACAGTCTGCGGCATTTTCTTTTATTGTTTTATTTTTAATCTAAATTCATCATTTGAACTTCACAGTGACTGCAGCAGTAAGAACATAATTGCTGGAATAAAACTGCTGTAATAATTAATAACGTGCTGAGCTAGACGGTTTTATTTTTAATTAATTCACTTTGTTGTAATGGCTAATGCCTTTATTTTCCACATATAATATTAAAGGTATATATAATTATATCTACACTGAGAGAAATCGTATTGTTAATGTCGCTCCACGAGATTCATAGGTTTTATTATTCTAAGGTAAATAAAGTTCCACTATTTTTATGCAAACTAAAAATATTATTTCTTAAGAATAACTTGAAATTTGTAAAGATTATTTCCTAATTATTTGATTATTAATGAACCGTATTGACCCCAAAAAATATTACAAACTGGTCAGCGACCTTGCAAATAGTATTTCATTTTTAATAAATTTTATAAATATGTCACAGGCAGATATAAAACACGTAGTGTGATTGATGTGTGTATCTCTAAAACGTCGCGTAGAGCATACTCGAAAAAACCCTGACATAAATATACAATGTTATCCACATCATTTTTTTTTATTTATTAAGCCGGGGTGGGCAATTAGTACATAGTTTGTTCAACAAGTGATCAAAGTTATTTTTTACTGCGAGTGCCGATATTAAATCACGAACCAGCGAAGTAGTCTAAAATTGATTCATAAATAGACTACTGAGTGCAGTGAGTGATTTAAAGGCACGAGACAAAAAACATTTGCTCTTGTGTGAAACATAGAACTTTTCACCTCTCCAACGCGAAGATTGTTGTAGGTGAGAAAAATAAAAAAATAAAAAAATACATATTTATTGCGCTAAAATTTAGTTTTGAAATAAAAGTAAAATTACTGCCATTGTGTAGGTTGAACGTTAGAGACTTGTTTGGAGATCGCAGAAAAAGCGTTTTCGCTTCGAGATTTTACGAAGCTAAAGAGGTCTTATGGTGTTGGAGAGGTAAAAAAAAAATTAAGATATTTTTTACTAACTACCCATCCCGCCTTCACAAGGTTGGTGGACCTAATGGAAAAAATGAGAATACGGTAATTTAATACAGTCTCTCAATACTGGCATTTTGTTAATCGCAATGCGCCATCTTTTAGCTCTTAGCAAAAGTGAAAATTCTTCCCAAGTAGCACAAGTAGCAGTTTAACATATCACTTTTGGTGTAAATTGGAACATTTAGCTTCAATAACCACTTATTAAGGTTCAACCGTGATCTTTAACCTGTAAATTACACTTTAATCGTTATAATAGCATTATATAAGTAATAATGGATACTCTTGTTACGGTATTTGAGTAGAAAATGCTGTCAAAAATGCTTTTTTGCAGCATTTAGCATTTTTATATTGCATTGGCTGCTTAAGAGAATTTTAATGGTATAAAAATATGATAATTACTGTAAACAGGTGTCGTGCTACACCCTAAAAATGCTGGTTTTAACAGTTCCTTAGTGAACTATTGTACAGCCTAAAGTATCAGTTTGGTGTAAATTTACAAGGATTTAATTCCAAAAGTGGCATATTGGTTCACCTAAGTTCTGTTACGCAGCATTTATGGAGCGCCATTTTATTATTACTTATCACCATTAAATATATTGTTTTCTATAATTTGTTTATAATCAATGCGCTTTATTTATGCTAACTATATACCTACTGCCAATAATAATAATAATAAAGCATAATTTATGCCATTAAAAATTAAACAGAAAATAAATATATGTTTTACGGACATTTTTGTTACATATTTCTAATCAAAAATGTCATATATACGAGGCGCTTAAAAATTTTGCTAGAAATTCATATACAGATTCACAGAAAACTCGCGTCCCCAATTGATTTCACCATATTAACGTGATAAACACTAGCCAAAATATATATAGGTAGTATAATTCCACTATACTTTGACACCATTAACAGTTCACAAACACCGCAGAATATTTAAAGACGAATGTCAAAATAGTACACCAAAAATTGAAAACGGCATTATCGAAAACTTAAAGATGATTAAGATGACCGTGGAGAGCGTATTTTTAGTACCTTCGCTGCTTAAGAGGTAACATGTGTCCTATTAAACATCTGAAACACAGCTTGGTGAACCATAATAACTCCAATATAATGCTAATATAATGCCGTTATAACGAAATGTGAACTAAATGTGAACTACAGGCTGTATAATTTGTGCCCATTTAAGAGTTATAAAGGCTGAGAATGCGCTGTAAACACCTTTATAACACCATCATAAACAGCTTTTAGTATCTAGGTATACCATAAGGCAGCCGCTGTACAGCCTTAATGTGCTACTTGGGTTGTACATTTTTTGGAAAATTATCTTTTAAACAAGCCTTGGCCTAATAATAACAAACACAACAAAAATAATTATCTAATTTGTTGCAATCGTTTTAAAGCCATGCATACATTTCGGCGATTCGATTTTATTTACATAGATGTCGTACCTACATATTTTATGTGGTTGGCAACAAGCAACCAAGCAAATTTCTTCGTTTATTAAAAAATACATATATTTCGTGTAGAAAAAACAGTTCGGAATCCAAACCTACTTTTGTTAAAAAGTTTTCTTTCGCTATTCGGTTGTAAAAAAGGTTTACATTAAAATTACTTTCAGGGCCACAGAGACCTTTTTCAGATTTTCTACAGACAGTTTTGCGAGAATTCCATGTACGAGGAATCAATCGGAAAATTCATAGAAAATCAAAAATTGAGCAAACTAGCAAGTTATTAGTTTTATTTTATGTTTTCGAAATAATTTCTATTCACCTCAATACATCGCTGCATCCGATAGAACCACTGAGAAAAGCTCTTTGCTCACTCGTCCTTAAGGATTTTTTGAAATGCAGCTACGTTTTTCTTGCAGTTTTTCTTTTATTTTCGGGAATAAATAAAAATCGTAAGCTGCCAAATCGGGGCTATGAGGCAGGTAAAGGAGATGTTCCGAATTTGTATCGAGGCTGGTAGTCGGTCACCCCCCAAGACACAAGTTACATAAGTAACACGTGACAAGAAAGAGTATATGTTCAAAACTATTCTGGCTTAAAAATCTTTATTCAAAGATGTGAAATCTATAAACATAAAAAAGGGTTAGTTACACAATTTATAACTCAAAAATACAAGTGGATATTTTTTTAGATTGTAACTTTTAATTAACAGTGTCAAATACAAAACAAAAAGATTCAAAGAAAAATTCGTTTTGAATATCCAAAAAGACGATTTCTTATAGATGAGGCCTATAGATATATATTTTTTCTTTCTGTTCTACTCTTGTTCAATTTTCAGAACTGAATTGGTCGCATACAGTGCATTTTAAAAGCGATGTCTTTTCACAAACGCGTAGATTGTAAAACGAAGTAACTCTCAAAGGAATCACTTAAATTCCTGAAAAGCTTAAATATGCTGAGAGAGACTCTACAACGTCATTGAAACTCGTGATAAATAGCAAAAATAAACAATTTTAACTGGCTCACTTTAATTATTTAGCCCAACAGGTTTGTGCTATGTCTTGATTGATAAATCTGAAGAATAAATAAAATGATAATTAGTATTTTTTTACGGCAACCCCAGATAAAATTCTGATTATAGTGGGTAAATGAGAGTATTATGCATAAAACATCTTGTATTAACCTTTGCGATTACTATAGGCTCATCGAAGTAAGAAGCTTTCGTTAGCTATATATACTGGCTACCTAAACATTCATCACGCCCGTTGCCTCCTCCTAAAATGTGAAGGTATTCATAGAGCCACACAAGTCCCTGTAGATCAAACGGACGCCAATGCAGATTCATTTGCCCTTATTCCATCCGATGTCGGACGCGAGAAATTCTAATTACTCCCTTTGAACATATCACTCGGGCCGTGGCGGGTTTTTGGATCTTCGAACAGGATATTGGTTCTGACATATTATTTTGGCGAAATGGCGTAGTAATTTTTGTTTTAAAAATTTTGTCTATGTAGTCTTATCGTCGGCTACAGACACAGGTACCATTCAATTATTGATCAGTTCGATTGATTAATTTTAAAGACTGCTTAGCCAGCTATAACGTACATCATAACGATAGTGTTATTGATATCTATATAAATATATATAGATATCAATATCAACGCACAGCCCAAACCGCTGGGTCTGGAGATTCCAAATTTGGTACGTAGGTTCCTTATGAGGTCCAGGGGTGCACTAAGAAAGGATTTTTGGAAATTCACCCTCTAAGGTGGTGAAAAGGGGGTGAAAAGTTAGTATGGAAATCCGTCATTTTTAAAGTAAAATCCATAAAAAGCGGTACATGGCCTTTCAGTTACAAATTAATAAAGATGTATTTTAAGATTTTTGGAAATTCAATCCCTAAGGGGGTAAAATAGGGGATGAAAATTTGTATGGAAATCCGTCATTTTTTAAGTAAAATACTAGAAATTTTGTAGGTATATGGCCCTTGGGTTAGAAGAAATAATAAGAAAATTTAAACGCTGCCCGAAGTAACTATTCTTCGCGGACGAAGTCGCGGGCATAAGCTAGTGGTAACATATAATATTGTTATATTGCAATTTAAACAATCCCTCTTTTCAATCAAACATTATTAGTATGATGTTTATATAAAAAGGTCAAGCAAATGACTCCATTCCACCGGAAAGCAGAAGTGGAGTCTAAACGAGAATTTAGCAAGCGCGAGAAATGAACCGTCGCGCTAGCCACTCTCGCCTTGCCGACCTGCAACCTTCTGCGACCTTCTTCACGCCTCTTTTGATTGACCCAAGATTTTAGTATTTTTACGACTGATATCAAATTTTATACTAATTTTAATAAAATTTATCACAGCGACTTATTTATGACATCCCACTTTGTCACTTTCACGAGAATGCTAGCCAAAAATTACCGCTACAAAAAATCAACTCCTTTAAAGTTATCAAGATTTTGTTGTCTTTTTTCAAGATAAACAGCCTGCGAATTGCGGCTACAACTTGGCACAGAACCAAACAACGGTTAGAAAGAAAAAGGTATTCCTAACTAACACTTTAAATTTCTTGCCAAGTGAGCCGAAACTTTGGTGAAAGTATAAAAGTGGGTAAATCTACTTTGGACTTAGTGTTTCTTACTTTTACTGTGTTTAACCTGAAGGAAACGCGGATTTTTCACGGAAAAAGCTTCAGTACCGATAACTCTGATTTCGGAAAGAATTAGATCGATATTTAATTGTCATGGTTATACATTTAATTTCGCGCAAAGTCCTGTAGCTGTCTGAAGTTCACCTCTGTCCCCACAGGGTCCGGATAGTAAACCTCAAGTGTCTTCATCTTATCCAGAAGATCCCTATGTGCTTCCCCGTAAAGTTGTGTGGTGTATGCCTCTACATCACTTCCCCCACAGTAGCCTGAGCCTGTAGGGGGCTTACCCACACTGCGTCGTCCAGTGTGCGGTCACTACTTGATAAATCTTCAGCCCTATCGGCTATCCACTCTCCGAGCAATATGCAGCGCTCACTGCTATGTTTTGCAATTCTTAGGACTAGGACAGATGTAGCACTCTAAAACCTCAGCAATCTGGGCTAATATTGTAACAAAAAGAAAGAAAATTATACTCGGTTTGTACAGGGAGGCATAAAATCCAATGGCAAAACCTATTAGCAATCTGTTGATGACGAGACATAGTGAACCGACACCAAATAGAAAAACACACTGTTACATTAAAACATCCATTGTTGCATATTATTTAACTTACACTGTGACAGGAGACAATAAAATTTCTTACAAAAGTCTATTCGATGGGGCTTTGAAGTATATAGACTCTCTAAGGAGCAACATTGCATACTGTGGCAGATGGAACAAGGAATAATATTTACGAATAAGTTGACAAGCAATTTCCCATGGACCGGGAGCTATGGATCTATTACGTGGATATGGGAATTGAAGGTGGGAAGGAAATATATTTTATTTCTAAAGGTTTATTGAATGTTTACCTCAAGACATTTATTATCCTTACTTCCTCATATGTTTAGTAGGAAGTCTTTTTTGTATTTTTCCCAATAAAATTGTCAGTAAATTGCGACAAGAATTGGAAAAGGTGTGTAAATATTACATGCTGAATTAATTTTGAGTGATAAGGTAGACGACTAATAGTATCGTAAGAGAAGTGTGGTGTGAAAGGAGACATGCATCTTCTTAATATATATAAATTACGTGTCACGTTGTTTGTCCGCGATGGACTCCTAAACTACTTAAACGATTCAAATCAAATTTGTACACCGTGGGCAGTTTGATCCAACTTGAAAGATAGGACAGTTTTTATCTTGATAAGTAGTCCTCATTTTTTTTAAAATGAAATTTCAATGTATGGACAGAAGTATGAAATTACCACAGCAACGCGTGGCCGGGACAGCTAGTAATATATATATTCACGTTCTTATTCTCAAGAGCAGTTGAGGAGAACCTTCTTAGTTACAAATTAGGCCATGTCTGGCAGTTTGGACCATACTAGTCTCTGGTACACTTACTGGGTTGGCTAGAAGAGATCTCTTGTTCGACATAAGATCAAAATTGCATACTGTATTTTAATTTGATTTTAAAATAATATAGCTCATAATATGTAATGACATTATTATTATTATATAAAATAGATATTATGAGCTTTATTATTTTAAAGTCAAATTAAAATACATTCAGTAGTTTTTACGTGAAAGAGTAACACAAACATCCACCCATATAAACTTTCCATACAAAAAGGATTGCTTTAACGTAGCAGCCACGGAGGTCCGCTACAGATTCTTAAAAGCAATACATTCTGACAGATATATTGACAGTTTTGTATGGGATTTGTCAAATAAAAATTAATGGGAATTCACTTGGAACCTGTGAAGCAGGCCTCAGAATTGTAAACTACGACGTGGCTAATGTAGAATTGTGGAAAACGAAGCCGACCACAAGTAAATAGGAATACTCGTAGATCCCTCCTCTCACATATTGACAGATGCCACAATGCTTCCTCCACAAACCACTATTCAAATTAAGATAACATATTCACTCACATCAGCTAGTATATTAATTATGCCAACCAATGAACGAGCACCAGTTAACGTTCCCTTTGATAATGCAGTCAGCGAACATGTATTTACGTACCAATCAACTATTATAGACGAAACGATAAAGTTAGTGACATAAAAAAATCTCTTGAACTCTCTGTAATCAAATATGGAGCGGAAACGAATAAAAATGTATTTTGATTAAAATTTTAGTACTACTCCTTCGGAAGCTAATGTAATTCAGACATGAAAATCTCGCAATGTTAATCACAATCTTTTAATACTTAGGTACCTCATTACGTAATTAGATTTTTTATTTTATTAATAAGATGTTTTTTTATTAAAATAAAAAGCGTAAAAGTTTGAAAACCCTTCTTTTTGGCTTCACCGTATTCGGGTAAAAAGGTCATAGAAAGGCCGATTTGCAACAAATACTGTATTATCGCATGTCGAGAATCACTACGGAAACATGCGTAAGTCACAGCTATAAATGGGGCTCCCGCTGACTCTTCCAATTGAGCAGCTTTATGTAGCTAAAATTTTACGGCATATTCTGCCACCCCATGGCTTTATACGCTATTTTCCACTAAATTAGGATACCCTAAAATAAGAGTTAACCTGTAAAGTGTTCATATTTTTTAAGATATCAATTGTTTTACCGAGAGTAAAATTCGAGCGGTAAGCGTAATTAATTGTCTGTTTATAATAATATGTACCTACGTGTGTGTATGTAATGATGTTCCGATTTATTTCATTGAAAAATGTTTAGTGTAAATTTTTACGTTAATATTTTGATCAAATGCCATTAAAATTTACACAATAATTTACTAGTTGCCGATTATAGAATAGAATAGAATAGATATTTATTCAGCACACATATGGATACAATTATAATAATAAAAATTAATTAAGATACAAATAATCTATAGTAATGCTGAATCGGGGTCCAACTCAGCATATGTCGGGCGTCATGAACGCCACAACGCTGGTCTTCCGTGGACACCAATGCGTGGGAGAACGACTGTACGCTACGCCGTACCGTATTTACACAAAAGATGACAATAATAATACCAGTTGGAAAATTAAATATAAATTAAAAAGAAATTGCTACCTACTTTTATATTAAAAAGAACAAAAAATACCTTTCATTCATTGAGAAAAAAAAAGACTGAACAAGATAGCTTGCAATCAACTTAAGCACAAGCTTAGAAATGTTTAACTTTTCTGCAGATATAGTAAATAACTTCTTATATAACTTCTATAGTTATGCTTAATAAACCAAATTGTTTCACATTATTTTTTAGATTAGACATCACAATAATCTTTGAATGATTGAATATGATTTCATGTGTATGTAATGAGTATAATTGAATAAAGAGTTGGCTCTTTCTGTTGACTTATTTATTTAAGCATACCTACCAATTTATTTTGACACATATAATTATATAAAAAAAAATATTTTATGTATTTCTTTTCTGTATGGACTTAATACCAAATAGTAAACTTCTCCGTGCGTGCATAAAACGGAGTAAAATACAATCTTTTTTCTTCACGTATTTAGACTTAAGATTTAATATTATTGTTTGTCCCATCCTCTCACTGACTACCTAATTCCGAAGTCTAGGAATCCCGATATTCGATTTCCTGAGGAATATAACTTGGCGATCAGTTTGAATGGCTTGTATTAAGTCCGCCCGTCTAGTTACTGCCGTCTTATTAAGTCTGATGATATAACCACAAAGTTACTGAATTCCGACAGTGATAATAATATTTCATACAGTAATAGCTACAAAAAGTTACGTACGATCACAATAAAAGCAATAATATTTTAAAAAATAATATTTACCTTTATCTATTTAGTAACATTTTTCGTCCGTAATAGGCAAATTGTTCTAAAGCCAATATTTGTATGTATGATCACAAATCTTGTGTATTTTTGTAATCTTGTATCTTTTTGAAACAGTAAACGAATAACTTTTCTCATACCCAGTTCCTCAGTAGTAGGATTTGAGGTGAAGACTGTTATCACCTTTGGCTTTCGATCACATGACATCATAATAATTATGAGATGACCGTCAAGTGCTTTCCAGTCGAGATAAAAAAAATTACATAGATACAACTACTGAAAGCGATATAAAAAATAACCAAATTAAAAAGTAAAATAAATGCCAACATAACTATTTTTTTAAAAATGCAATCGCGAAATGTTCAGCAATTTTAAATGCCCATTAATATTAAAAAATACTAGACTTTATAAATTAAATACGATATCAATAACTCATTGCAAATAAATTAAGAAATTATTAAAAAGTGGAGTTAATTGAATAAACAACCATGAACGACCAACTACGCCATTGTTTACTACTTTATTAGGTGTTATAAGACTCTACAGTTGAACACCACATCTGGAGAAACTACAGCACCATATTTCCAATTTCGGTTATGCAGTCATAAAAAGGCAATAAATTCAAATTTCCACAATATCACAACTATAAAACATCCTGCTATATGCACAGATCCGTTGATTTTCAACACGAGTGTAAACCTCTTTTATCCCCTAGATTTACGACGGTCCAATGCAGTGTTTTAAGTCTCAGTTAAAATTCAATATCAGTTTCACGGCACGCTGCTCTGATCGGAACATCGGAGTCATTTGGCGCACTCTGTTTTTATTCCGCCAACTGTAACTTTTATTTACAAGCCACTTAAGTGGGAAGTGTTTTCACGTTATTAAAGTACCTACGTTTTAAATATTTTATTTTATGGGCGGTAAAAAATCCTTTTGAAACGGAACGAATCAAGAGCTGCCCATGGGATTTTTTTTGCCTGTGTGGATAAACGCAGACAAGTAAAACTGTCCTTTCGAAATATTGGTTTCGACAACTCAACACTAAGTGGCTTTCTGGGATAGTTATAGAGTTGACTACAAGTGGCAATCCCTTACAGCCACCACTTACATCAGGCGGATAGTAAACATTGCACGTAAGAACAATTACGTATAATAACCCAATGCCAGACACAAGACCGTAGGCAAGACTGAGGAATCGGTCCAAACAAAGATAAACAACTAGATGCGGAGAGCAATAATATATTTAAGTGATGAATGAATATATTATAATGATGAAGATGTGATTACATAATAATAATATCTGATGACATGTAAAAACCTTATTGGAGATAGTTCATTCTTCTATCATGTAAACCGACCGAGCCATTCAGCACTGAACTACATTACGCTTATAAATTCCAATTACATTATAGTGTAGGCATTTTTGAGCTCATCATTATTTTCAACGCTTCTTTTACTTAAGATGCCCACTTAATGCACTCACAAAATGCAACACTTAATGTAGCTGTAATGAAATGTTTGTTTTTACAGAAATGCTTGTTAATGCATCTCTATACAAAGTTTGATGAAAAATTTCTGTTAGAAAAATATTTAAGTTGAAGAATACGATTTTCATACCGATAATAATGACGGAACATTAAAAACATATTCTCTAACTAATCAAACTTCTTTATTCTTTTATGATGGATTATGACATTTCAAAGTTAAAATTTCGCTTTCTTTCTTCGACCCCTCAGTTCTGTATGATTTTATCAGTAAATTTCAAAGTTAATCTTAATTTTCTTTGAATTATATTAAGATGGATGTACGAAGTATGGAAGCGGAATTGTTAGGCTTAGTATCGTTTAATTTCACTGCGTGCAATATATCATCGGGTTTGTAGCAGGTGAGCTGTTAATCCCTTTTCATAATATTACAAGTCGCTCGTATAATTTAGTCGAAGATATAATTGTTAAATGCATATTGTATTTGTACTAGTTACATCACCAGTGACACTAAATTTGCACAAATTATCACCATGCCAGAAAATTTCCATCGTGTCAAATTATCTCTAGAATTTGATTTCTAAGCGTATCCAGAACATTTAATATTGTCAGTTGACTATAAGAATTTATGACCTCGCAAATTCGTAATGACATACAAAATCTATGGAAGATTATCTATCTATATACTGGGTGTAAAAGACATGAACAGTCAAACGAGAACCATGTATTCTATACATCAAAATAAGTAATATTTCAATAAAATACTGCTGGGAAATGATTTTTATTTTTTGGTGTTAAAAAAAATTGCAAATTGTACCGCGCAATGTAAAGGGCTCAACTCGCACGCAACTCGCAAAACCGCGATAATTTTGCACGACGGCGGCCCCGTTCTTTAGTGTCCGTGCGCATCGAGTGAGCTACATCGAACGCTAACGTTTTGAAGCCATTTTTTGTTATGAAATACTAAAAAAAATGATAATGTTTCTTTGGACAATAATTAAGAAATAACGTATAAAATACGTTTTCATAAAAAAATGAAAAAAAAAATTATGACTTTGACCTTCAATAAAATCGTAACTATCAATTTCCCAGGTATAGTCTAAAGGAAAAAAAATGTTATGATGGTGAGCAGAATACATGGTTCTCGTTTGACTGTTCATGTCTTTTACACCCTGTATATAAGAATAAATACTGATTGACTGACTGACTGAATGACTGACTGACATATCAACGCACAGCCCAAACCGCTGGGTCTAGAGATTCCAAATTTGGCACGTAGGTTCCTTATGAGGTCTAGAGGTGCACAAAGAAAGGATTTTTGGAAATTGACCCTCTAAGGTGGTAAAAAGTTTGTATGGAAATCCGTCAGTTTTGTAGCTAAATCTATAAAAATTGGTATATAGCTACTTAGTTGGAAATTAAGAACGACCTATTTCAGGATTTTTGAAAATTAAATCCCTAAGGGGGTAAAATAAGGGATGGAATTTTGTATGAAAATCATTTTTAAAGTAAAAACCATGGAAATCGGTATATTGGCGCTTGGTTTAGAAGAAATGATAAGAAAATTAAAATGCTGCCCGAAGTAACTATTACGCGGACGAAGTCGCGGGCAAAAGCTAGTTATATATAAGAATATAAGATAAGAAAAAGGAAAGACACGGGTAAAAGGAATCTATTCCTACTCGGACTATTAGTATAACTACGTCCTCATTCCTCATATGGGAATTGATTCCATTCCGACCTTGTTACTTGGTTTGTTAAATCGAAGTTATTGATTAGTTTTAATAGCGTGGTCTTTTGGGGATATTCAAATCTTTACATATTGCATAATACCGTCACAAGCTTATGCATAATTTACGAAAATGTATTGATACTGAAGTTATTGTATCAGCAATAACGCAATGTCGTTAGCCTTAAAGATGGTCGATAATTATGAAAAAGACAAGGGAAGATGGGAGAGAGCGGAAAATTGAGGAGTTTCTTCATCGTAAAAAATTAAATCTTCTCGTTTTAACTTTCGATTTTCTCATCTAAGTGCCAATAAAGGCGATTACGGCACTCTCAGCGATGAGTCATTACCCGATTCTTGCTAATATTAGGCGTGGGTTCACTGTGGGCGATTTGATATTATTTATAATAAAATTTATACAAAATTATGAAATTTTAATACAATAAAGCAACTTTGTTTATCATCTACGGTAAAGTTTAATGGAAACGAAGATTGCCTAAACTCTAGGATTGTATTGTTTTTTATATGAATGAACAAATTAATACATTACACCAAGTACAATACTGTTCACCAAGAGTGGAAAAAACAGATAAAGTTCAACGAATAGATTGTGCAAAGGTACAAACATGTTCATAGAAATAGTACAGTTTTACCAAAAAGTTTGAAAAGGAAAATTAATATTAACATTTCCCATACATTTTCTTTTACTGACCGAACTATTGGTATTGTGAAATTTGACATAAATTTTACAATTTTGATATTTTTGCCATTACCAAACAAGGTGAAGCAAAAAAAAACACCTAATATAAATCTTGGCTGTGGTTTGTAAACAAGGAAAAAAGAAACTGTTTATCGCATTTATTCCGAGACTATATTTCACAAAACCCACGTATTTAACCAGCTAATAGTCCGACCCCAACTCACTTAACGTTCTCTGTCAATCGGACGAGCAACGAACTGACTTGATAGATGACCGATCGCCACGTCATTAGTACACTCGGGAGCTGGGCGCAGGCTTATACGCCTCTGAACTTTACTAACAGCTTTACTTAATGGTAAACTTAAAGTTACTTTGAAAGTCACGTAATGAATATGTCTGTCCCAAAGCTTCTCAAAGAATTGACTCGATATAATGCCTAAACAATGTAAAATACTAAAATATTTTATAGTTATATTTTTATGCAATCAAACTTACTTAAAAGTCACGTAAAATGCTTTTGACTATGAAAACACAAGGGTTATTGATTAAACTTTTATAAACTAACACAACGAAAAACACATAAAAATCGTCATGATACCACATGCGTATCTTAAATGATACGTCGTCGCATTGATGCTAGCTACGACATCAGTCAACACTATGTCGTCGTCGTAATGAGGCCCAACGTACGGCACGTCATATTAGTATCAACTATTTTTATTAATTTAATTACATTGTTTTCAATATTTCTTAGCTATTCTTTGAGTACGAATCGTACTCTAATTTTATTGAAAGTTAGACCAGAAAAATGAAAACATTAAAATATGACCTATAAATGATTCGTACGTCGTAGATCTCTCCGGCGATGTCTTAGCTCTCGACAACATGGCAATGTATTGTGCGCAGATTTCAGAAAGCGTAAATGTATTTTGCCCCTACTTATAAATTCTTATCTTGATTTACTTACCTAACTCTTATTTGAACAGCGTTGCCCGAAATGAAATAGAAGTAAATCCTTTTTACTGCCTCAGCCAGTAGTCCAACTTCGTTATTGGATTTGAGTAGCCAGATTGTCTCGTAAATAAAATGGAAACTAACCAGAATAAAAATATTTCAGACGGCAACATTCGCTCAACCTTATTGTCTTTTACATTTCTCCACGGTTTTTTTAAAACGTCCCATGGCAATGTTTGTGAAAATTCGAGGCACAAGCCACACCTTATAAAGTTTATTGGAAAACTTTTTGTTTGTGCCTTTTCCTAAAATGCTTTGAATATGCTAGAGAGCTTATTTGAATAAAAGTTGGAACGAAAATATTTCTTTATTACTTGCGGGAATACGAGTGGTGGTTTAGGTGATGATCACAGTGATTAGAAAATTTGTGCAGTCAAAAAAAGTTTGTTAATATTATATTAAGAAATATAACGAACACTGTGATCAGTGAAATTAAATGAAAAAATATATTTAAGTAATTTATTACACCATTAGTAATGCACACCAATAAGAGTTAATATAACATAAATAATTGAATTATTTCTGTATAAACTTTTCTTTTTACGAAATGAACAAATGCTATTTGTACTTTCCAATTAAAGTATATATAGTTACGAGATTTATCCATTGCACGATGAGAGGATGAGTAAGCAAACTTCCAAGATTTCTGTCCATCGGGCATCAATCAAGGTTTCTTCCTTTATTCCTATGGTTAATTGAAACACTGAATTCGTATAACTAAACCCTGTTACAGCCCTGAGATAGGTGTATTGTAAATTTACAACGTGTAACGATGCAACAAGTAACGCACAACCTGAAAGTAAAATTCTTGGAATCGGGCCGGGCGGCGCGCAGACTGCTCATGATGCGTTTGTAATTAGGATAATTCTTTTTTGAAGTATCATCGTGGGGTTGAGCAGAACACTTTTTACTCATAAAGCCACATCCGGCAGTATGGGCCTATCAGCGCCTCCAAACAGTAAGAGTATGCCAGTCTGTCGCCTACATAAAATAGGCACCAAACCCAAAAATAACCTTCAGTAAACAATCCAACGCAAAGGCTAACAATTAGGCTTTGATTATGCAACTAGGACATCAAAATAATCTGAGCAGTCCGTGGTAAAATGATTAAAAAAATGTTTTATATTTTAGTAAGAAACCATTCTTAGTGTGTGCATTATGTACGTTACAGCTTGTATAGGGAGTCTAAAATGCGAAAACCAATAGCATAAAAACAATTTAAGAAAAGAGCTTTGATTAAACGTCTTGGTGTTCTTTTCTTGAATGAAACTTATTTTACGAACACCTACTATCTATAAATATAAAATTTGGAACAAATAACACAGCAAGGTAAGCGCTAACTAGGTAAGCATATGACATCGTAGTCTGCATTTTCACTTAAGATCAGGTGATATGTGGTCAAAAGCTATCCCATTTAAAAAAATAGTTCCTGTTCACGAACAGATCTACCCCTTCTCATCATAAGGATGTTGTAAAACAGATTGAGGATGTTTTTGAAACTCTTACAGACCATCGCACACGTATTTCTTCACTTGAAGTGATATTGACGTGGTAGTGAAGAAGGCAGGCGGTCGACCATGATGCTATGCCAAAATTATTGCACCGATACTGCACTTTTTTAAGACAAACGACATTAATTCGTGTGTGTTGCCAGTGATGACATAACCGAACGTGGCCGCTTACAATGGGTCTCATAAGAAGGCTCATGGATTGGGCTATGTTTGGAGTTTCTCAGCGTGATCATAACAGAAATGATGAGATCCAAGCCCGAATAATTGAGAACCTTTAGAAGGCAGTAAGCAGTAAGCAGGACACTTTGCGAGGAGGACTGACGACGAAGCGTTGGTAGGTCCTCACAAAGTGGACCAACCAACCAACCAGGTAAAGGTTGCGAGAAAGTGCTGAATGCGAGCAGCGCAGGACCGAGTGGTTTGGAGATGCTTAAGTGACGCCTATGTCCAACAGTGAGCATCTCTCGGTGACGATGCACCGATGCTATTAGTTTGGGCAACCCGGAGACGTTTAGGAGAACCGAAACGTCTTTTTCGAACGACTGCTTCAGTTTCATTGCACCAGCTTTCTTTTCCGCAGCTGGGGTTTCTTTCTAAAAGCTTAACAACAAAATTAAACTAAAATGGAGCTGAATTAATAAAATCAGCTTTAAAATAACTTTAAAACAATTTCGCTCAACAAATGTGCCCTAAGGACTATGTCTCGAACACACGTTGTGTCACGAATGTAATATGAAAAATAAGAAAACTTCCATATTGTTTACATGAATTTATCGTTACAAAAATACTAATTAAGCTATTTGTTACGATGGACTCCGTTTTCCCAAAAGGTCTGTTTCGTGATTAGTCTATTTGTTTTGCACAAAGTAGACAACGAAAGTCAATCCTATTACCGCTTAATAAGGTTGATAATTAAGAAAAGTGTTTTTCTTCGAACTCCTACGTAATGAATGTCTGCGATGATAGCGCTACTAGGTAATTGTATTCGTAGTATGGCTTGGTTTTCCGCCTAAATGTAGCTAGCCGTTTTGTTTGATTATCTAATCCATCAGGATTAAGAACAGATTTTTTGTAATAACACAATTACCCGGATTGGTGAGATGATTTTGAGTGTAACATCTGTCTTGGTTGTTGGCTTTTTAACTGACGTATAGTTACTTTTTGAGTTTGGTGCCACTTTTATGAAGCGGCAGGCTGGCAACTTACCACTATTTGGAAACACTGATTGGATCATACTTCCAGATGTGGCTTTATGTGTAATAAAACGTTACGTATGGCTCTGCTCAACCCCTCTTGGGATTATGATCCTGATCGTATGTATGTCTGTATGTATACAATTACGCTTAAACTTTTTTTGAAGACCGTCGACTATCAATTATCATGCCATTTGGAACAAATATCACATCTAAAACCACGTCTGCAGGGCATAGAACGTTTGCATTTGTGCCGTGTCCAAACTTTCATAATTTCGAAAGTTAATATGTTTAAACGATCCAGAGGCACGTTAAACTCGTGGTCCTGGTTACTGTCAAAGAAAGCAGCTGTAGAAACCAGTAACGTTAGAGGCCAGAAAAGGCCAACCTGTACTTAGTTCAAGGTCTTCTATATCCAAAAATTTTAAACGACATTTTAAGCTTTTTCTTACACCAGGTATAATAGCACCCAAAACTTGAGAGTCGTTAAGTAATTACGGAAGGCATTTAACGAGCTTCGTCGACGAAAACCGAGAATTGTGCCGAAGGGATTTATATGGATAATTGTATTCGTGAGTTACATGAGCGTTCTTCAAAATTAATAAAGTTTTTTTGTTAACATTAATTCAGAAAATCGTTGCACAACAGTAGCCGTCTTTGTACAAATGTAGCTTGTTGAAAATTTATGAATGAATGGAAATGAATGATAAAAGAACAATATTTTTTTTAAACAAATACATTTTTAATTTGAAGACCACTTTTCATCATCATTAATATCATCCTATAATATTATAGGACTACTTGAGCTAGAAAATGTCGAAATGTATACACCTTGCTTACCAGTATAAATTTCGACATGTAAAAACGGCGGCAAAGTTGATCTAGGTGGGAAAGTTGTAAGTTTTGTAAAACTTGCAAGTTCAAGATCAGTTTATCATAAATTATTTTATTTATCTAGGTACTTCAATAAGGTTTTCATTGCAATCACATCTGCCTAACAATAAATCATAAGCTTGCGGAACTGTTAATTCAATCAGTTACGATATTCTAAAATTTAATTTGGCCACTAGCATGGATGATAATTAAAGGTGTTGTCGGTGTCTTTTTAGGTTTGGCAAAGGCTTTCGGTTTCTACAACCATCCTTGTCCATTAACTCGAATCCATGGGTATCAGAGGACTTCGCCGTAAATCAATCAAAAGCTTCTTAACAAACAGATACTAACAAGTAAAGATTGTTTGAGAGGTGATTATTTGAGCACAGACCTTCCTATTAGTTGTGGAATCCCACAGGGTAGTGTTTTAGGCCCAAGTTTCTTCCTGGTTTATATAAACGAGCTCTGCAACTACAAACTCTTCTGTGGAAATGTCTAGTCGTATGCAGATGACACTGCACTACTATTCACGAAAACAATTCGGTAGAGACACAAAAACAATTTGAAAGGGGACTTAGCATGTTATTGGCTACATGGCTACATAAAAATCTACTATGTCTAAACAGTAAAAAGAGTAAATTTGCTACATTCTGCACAACAACAAAAAACACAACCTGGGTCCACTTTCAATATAAAAGCTAAATATCAAAGTAGAGATTGAAAAATAAATATATAATAAGAGATCTTTTTTATATTAGCTATTTGGATACCTAGCTGAGATACCTTGAACTATCACTCGCAGAAACCGTAACGAGGAACTATGTCCAAATGATGTGAACGATTGCAATCCTTACATGAACTCTGTCGATGAATTCGACCAAACCCAAAACTCTTAAAAACGCCGGTGTGGGTGGTTGGTGGTGGTTTATTCTCCACTGGACGAGTAATCCCTTGAAGATATGATCTACACGGGGTTCAGTAGCTCTCTCAATCAACTTTTACGTCAACCAATTGGTGAGAAGCACTAGGTACTTTGAGACTGCGAACTGCGTTGGCTTATTCAAGATA
This sequence comes from Elophila nymphaeata, assembly GCA_955850985.1. Classification (NCBI taxonomy): domain Eukaryota; kingdom Metazoa; phylum Arthropoda; class Insecta; order Lepidoptera; family Crambidae; genus Elophila; species Elophila nymphaeata. The sequence continues at coordinate 10,563,024 of OY039080.1, forward strand.
ACTTATACTTTATACACATAATTTCTATGCCTAAAACCTAAAACCAAGAAGCGAGTATAGGAAAGTTAAGTAACAGAATTATGTATTCTTCAAGCTTGACGAAGATTTCATTAACTAAATAGCTATTATGACTTGTTTCTCAAAAGCAAGTAATATTGATTTTCAAAGATCAAGTAATTAATTTGCAGTAACATCGAAATTAGTCTCGAATCAAAATTAGGTTTCTTGACAGAATTATTAATTTTGTTAAGAAAATGTAATTAATAAAAACGGTAACCAAAATGTTTGATGTTTTGCCTAAATAAATTTTGACGTCTACCTTTAAGTGGAGCTTATAATATTTATAAAATCGTTATTCTTCATTGAAAATTTAATAATGTGCTATTGCGTTTAATCAAGAACTTTTAAACATCATCATCATTTCAGGCAAGAGGCGCTCACTCTTGGACATAGCTCCTGGATCTCCAACCCAATCTGTTCTGTGCTGCCCACAAAAATTGTTAAAAATTTTAATTCATATTATGATACCTACTCCTACAAATACTTTCGAAGGCATTCGAAAAATACCATAGTAAAAATATATTATAATATTACATACATGCGGTTAATCGTGATCATATCCTTTGTGAATGCTTTTTATAAAATACAATAGAAGCCAATTGAGCATCTGAATGCGACAAACACTTTGATGTATAGAGAAAGGGCTTCTCTGCAGCTAATAAGTTTGGGTTTTCAATAAATATACAATGATAAAGGTGGCAGTAGAGTTGATACATTTTGTGTGCGTGTTATTATAAGCATTAATATTATTCAGTTCATAATAAATTACATTTATGACAATTTTATTAATAATACTATTTTGGGAGTGGATAATATATACATACATTCAATTACGCTTTTAATTCCGAAATGTTTGAACAGAGCTTTAGGCAACATGGTTACACAACTAGCACTATGCGTCATAAAGTGCCTTAAAATAATGACATCAAACAAGTAACTAAAAACAGTGAACCAACAAACAGCCTGTACAGATGTTACACTCTAAAACAATACAATACATCACACAATATATTCTCATACTCAAACATGATAAAAGAGACCATAATTTGTGTGTGATCCTGCATTTCAGTAACCTTTGTGGTTCTTTCGAGCATATCGCATTTTTTCCAACAACTATTCCTGTCGCCCACAGGTTACCTCTGCTGCGTCATTTAAAAGGCAAAGACTTTGGTAAATTCTCAAGTCTCTAAAACGAACCTCTTGATAAGATTTATGGTCAACTAGAGTCTCTTAGGATATTATAATAACAATAATACTTCTTTATTTCAGGCAACAAAATGTGTAAAATATAAAACATTAGGCCCATATTACATATACCTTAAAGACTAACATACATATAAATATTATAATTATCTAATTAACACTAGGCACTATCTTCTGCGTCTCGTGACGTAACGGCGCAGTGTCCGGTAGTCGTCCTCTAAAGCGCCGAAAGACAACACTTTTCGGCCAGAAATCTTCCTTGAGGAACGTCTGCAGTCGTTCGGTCGGCACGCTCACCACAAACGAGTTAAAGTTAACTCGGTGACGAGACTCTAAACGTTCAACCCTTAGGATGAAATTGGTCTTCACCCGTATGTAGTCCACATTATCTTTGGCCGTGCAAGAGTAGTGGACGCGGGACACGTGAATCTGGCTTTAGCGCCGTCCGAGCTGCGTCGCAACACCTACGACGCAGCTCGGACGGCGCTAAAGCCAGATTCATAACATCCTGTTAATAGCTTGGATAGACCAAACACTACAGGCTCTTCCAGCTCTTGTGTATAGTTATCTGATGGCTTAGATATTTAAGAAGTGACAAGAATAACAGGAAAGGGGAGACTCAAAAGATCCCGATAAGTCGCAGCGCATCTTAAAGAGACTCAATGTGCCATCATAAGATAATAAAAAATATTGGAGCAGGAAGGGACTGATATTAGATCGAGAGTTCTCAGGCTTACATACCGAAAGTTTTAGTAATTTGTGCTCAATTTAGATTGACCTGGATAGCTGCTAATATGTTTTTCAAAGTCCCAATAGTCCATTAGTGATGTCATTGTTTTGTTCAGTAAGAGCATGCGTGCACTTGTCACTTTTGTCACCGTAACTATTTCGTCACTCTCGTGTAATGTATGGAGATGCACCAAATGTCACGCACTTGTAACGTCCTAACATCTTTCACGTCCTAACAGCACTTCAATAAATATCCACTGGCTTGATAATAGTGACGAAATAGTCACGTTGACAAAAGTCACCAATGTGCACTTAAGCTTAGTTTAGTGATACGTTTTCTGATGAAGTTCGGTACCACCTTTGATCACTCATCAGTTAATATTAGGTGTGATGAAGGCAGAGCGATTCTCTTTAAAGCAAAAAACGTATAAGGTTCTTCGGTAAACAGCAATGTAATTTCATTCAGCTAAAGTGAAATATTTCATTTATTAACTACGGCGGTAAATCAAAAAATGTCCCAAATCTCAGGTATCTGTGTATGGCTGGTGCAAGGAGTGCCTAGATGGCGGCGTTGGGGCGGTCTCGGTGCTAGTTGTGCTTGTACAGATCCCGAGCCGCCCCGTAAAAGCGCGAAGAAGGTCAGGCCGGGGAGGATGTTAAGTGGGTAGTCTAACGCCTTTACCTCGAGTCCCACATACCCCCCTGCGGTTGGCACCGACCCGCAGGAATGATGCGTAAATGCATTTGACCTCCCCGTCAACAAAAAAAATAAAGTATATGTGTATGGCGGTTAATATGCAATGTGAGGCTTTCTTTTTTACCGCCTGAGGTAAAAAAAAATCTTGTATTACGTGTGGATAGTGTGCCATAAATATTTTAACACTTAAACCGATGCCAGATCATCATTTTAAGGATATTGGTAATTTTATTATTTCAATCTTTCAATCAGGAGTTTGATCAGTTAGGATTTAAATCAAATAAAACTACTGAACTATTACTAATTTTACTCCAAGTTAGGGTTTTTCTTTTTCATTCCCTTTACGAATTACAACAATAAACTTTTCATAAGATAAATTCCAAAAGAATGGCTGCCGGAATAAAAAAGAAAATTCTAGTCAACTTTTAAAGGTAGCGATTTAATATTTTCCGTTTTGTAATAGCAATTTTAAGTATTTCTATTATAAGGTCCTTATTGTATCTTCGAGTTGAGAATGTTCGCTCAAAATCTCCAGAGGCCAATTCTCTTACAGACTAATTGATTTCTTAGATAATGCCCCAAGCGGTTTACGTATATTTTTAATGTAGATTTTTTCTTTTCTTTATTGTCTTCTTCTTATCGTGTGTTTAACCTGGTACAAGGTGTCCAAGTTGTAAAATTCACTTTTTCCTTTCATCGATTAGAAGAAAACGAGTGGGAAAATGTCTGGTCACAAATTGAGCGAGCTATACTCTCAAAGCCTTTCATTATTCTATACTTATATTATAAAGCTGAAGAGTTTATTTGTTTGTTTGAACGCGCTAATCTCAGGAACAACTAATTCAAATTGAAAATTATTTTTGTGTTGAATATTTTATTTATCGAGGAAACCTATAGGCTATGTAACATCTAACTTCCATACTCTGTCATGATCTGTTTTTTAAGACTATCATCGTATATATCCGGTACCACCGGCTTACTGTTCCCCTCATCGCTTAAAGGCAAACAGAGTTCAATTTTGAGTTTCTCCCGAGTTCTTTTTGTAAAAACGCGTGTTGAGAGACTCCATTTTTAATCTCAATCAACCGTTCAATTTTTGTTACTTTAGTTACATTTTCACTTGACATTGGCAAAATGAGTTAAGCGTACGCATTTTGCGACGTGATGCCATTAATTAAGAATAGAATAGAATAGAGTTCAATTTTTTGTCACTTTATTCTCGGGGTATCTTTCAATAAGAAATAAAGTGACTTGGCTGGTAACCAGATTAACTGCCGTTAGATCAGAGGATACGACAACTGAAATATTATTTAGCTGCCGTTGAACCGGCAATCGTTAGACGCGTTCTAGAGTGGAGACCGTGTTTTAACATACATAGTGCAAGTTCCCCTTAGACTAGATGGAGCGACGATGCACGTGGAGTGTAAGACCTTCAGTAGCGTGCCATAGGGAGGTCTAGCCAGCAGCAGTCGACAAAATATGGTCCGGTGAATCCAAGTACCAACCGCGACTTTAGTTACTTAACTTTTGCGATATTTTCTAGCACGTACGGCCTTGGGACTAACGACTTCCTCCCTTTATTGTGTTTGCAAATAAATCGATATTTATATTAGTAATTTCAGAACAAAAATAATATTATCATATCAGATAACTGAATACTAAACTAAAACAAAGCAACCTTTTCGAATTCAAGAGCTTGGAGAAATATAAACACCGAAAATCGAAGGGAGGAAACTACTTGAATTAGAACATTTTATATTGCTTTTCAACTCCGCTTATTCTAAAAGAGTATCGAATATTGGTGTTATGTTCAATACCCAAACGCAATATCCGGTGAAGCGTTCTAAAAACACTCGCGGAAAGGGGAAGTTTATCGGAACGTTCTCGCATAACGTTCGAAATTTTAAATTCCGAACACGGCCCTAATTTTTTTAGACGCCATGTGGTATGTCGCACTCTCGCGTGAGCTGCCATCATGCAGGCACAGATACGCAAACTTTTTCTTTTTTAAAGTCTCGCTACACTATTCAAAGGGGTTGTATTAGAAGTTTTATACTTTTGAGTTTGAAGGAATGTGATACCTAAATATTATTATTGTGTGAAATTAAATTTGATGTTAGATAATACCTCTCTGAAGACTTCTACTTCTACCAAATGTAAATATTATTTTATTATCCTTATATTACCCAAGCACGTGATATTAATCTACTGTTCTCCTATATTTATAATTTGGCGCCGTAATAGTAGTGTGGTCACATCAAGCGCTCCGGGTTCGCATCCTGGTAGGGACACATATTTAGGCGAGGTACATGATCATTTTATTCACTAGACTTGATTATATTTAATTAGAAAAATAAACGTCTTAATTATTGTGAATGTATAGCCGTAAGTTATTAATCATCTATGGGTACCTACTTAATTTATAATTAGTCTTTGAAGGTGGAAGTAGGCAGTAGATTATACAATTTATGTCAACATTATTTTATATAACACAAGCACTAAAAGCCGATGAAACAGTTGCGAGCTAAAACTCGTTAAGAAAGTCTACTGTCCACTTTAAAAGCTGCAAACATATCGCTAACTTACCTGGCTTAATAAGTGTCGTGGAACCTGAAGTAGACTTGAGACTTTACACGGAACTGTAGCGATAGCGGGTCTGGGTATTATATTTTTTATGCTATATGATTGGCAAAGAAGCCTACCGTCTGCACCTTTCCCTCCATGACACAACGCTTCTGAGCCAAGGTCTAAGCCTTTAGAGGCACCCTCAGGTATTCTGCTCCTATTAGGCTCCAAAAATAGAGACGAAATCAGTGCGATATCCGCCAAATTAGTGCAAAGAATTGGTTAAAAGATTACGTGTCACACTAGAGACGGGGCACGTAGGCATTCAAATATTTTTATCGATACTTTTACCTATCTATGAAAATAAATACTTGAAAAGATAAATATTGTAAAGAATTAAACATAAACCAAACCTTAAGTAAAATTCATAATAAAACGTAACAATACAGCAGTGTTGATTACGTTAAATGCGAAGAGCAATTGTATATTTTCCATTGTTATAATAAACGTGGTAAACATTCAAATATATAATTAATAATAACAAGAAGTAAAATCAATAATATTTAGTAAGAGAAAATATAAGTAACAATTCGAACAATAGAACAAATTCTAGGGAAATGAAAACAACTTGATGTAAATGAAGATATCGATTCCATATAAAATTAGGCACAAAACAGGAATTCATACTATTGGCTCCTGCCTCAGGTGATCTTGCAGACGCACCCAGTGATTGCGCCAAGTACCCTGTGTACGTTAAAGCCACGACCTAGAGGAACACTTCAGTTTTTAGTGGGTATGCCCTGACAGGGTGAGTTCTACATAACTTTGGGGTGGCCCCACCTGCCCCAAAGTGTGCGTAAAGCAAATAAAAAAATACAGTGTAATAACAACAACGTTTGAAGAATCGCCAAACTTAAGTGGCAGTGGGCAAGGCACATTGCTCGGAGAGCAGAAGGCCGATGGGGCCGAACAGTTCTCGAGTGGCGACCGCGCACCGGACGACGCAGTGTGGGTAGGCCCCCCACAAGGTGGACTGACGACCTGATTAAGGCTGCTGGTCACTCCTGGATGCGAGGAGCACAGGATCGGTCGTTGTGGCGTTCTTTGGGGGAGGCCTATGTTCAGCAGTGGACGTCATGTGGCTGAAATGATGAACAACAACGTTACATATTATCTCATAGTACATTCACGTCAAGTATAATACCATAACAAATTTTCTTCTTATTTTTTCTAACCCAAGCGACATATACCAATGTTTATCGATTTTACTTTAAAAAAATGTCAGATTTCCATACAAACTTCCATTCCTTATTTTACTCCCTTAGGGATTGAATTTTCAAAAATCCTAAAAACGTCTTTCTTAATTTCTAACTGAAAGGCCATACACCAATTTTTATGGATCTTACTTTAAAAATGACGGATTTCCATACAAACTTTTCACCTCGTTTTCACCACCTTAGAGGGTAAATTTCCAAAAATCCTTTCTTAGTACACCCCTGGACCTCTTAAGGAACCTACGCACCAAATTTGGAATCTCTAGACCCAGCGGCTTACTATGTGCGTTGATATGTCAGTCAGTCAGTCAATCAGTATTCATTTTAATATAGGTATATAGATATTATAATATGTCAATATGTTATAAAAGTCATTTACTTGACATGGTATGCCGCCGGATCCTCCGGTATGCCGCGGCATGTGACAGAATGATTCGGCATGCCGAAACGTGCCGTGCCATGACATGCCGTCAATGTTCACCGGCCCTAAAAATCATCTCAGCAATCCGGGCATAACTATTTGGGAAAAATCTTGCCCGCCCCCGCTAGCTCCTGTGTCGTGGTCATTAACCTTAGCCCGGCTGACTCGCGACACGCGGTTACAACTTGTGCTTAGTAAGTTTGCTTTTGGCTAATTTCATGAGTGACTTGTTCCACTGTTAGTTGGATAAGCGCTTTTGGTACACATAACGAGCTGTAACAGCAACTTTTGCAAGGCATTTACCGTAGTCTATTTGAATGTAGGTACTTAAAAATACAATAGAATTAGAGTAACAGAATGCAAAGGGACCTCGTTGTTATTTGATAAAAGAGAGAGAAATTGGCTTTTAGAGATGATAATGTTTTAACGTGTATTTCTAACGAATAAGACTTTTGTTTGTGAACCAAAAAATATTATAATACAAATGTAAATACTAAAAGTGACTAATACGATTTTTTCATTGTGAATTATTTATCATTTCAGCCACATGACGTCCACTGCTGAACATAGGCCTCCCCCAAAGAACGCCACAACGACCGATCCTGTGCACCTCGCATCCAGGCGTGACCAGCAGCGGCAGAACTGTTCGGCCCCATCGGCCATCTGCTCTCCGAGCAATGTGCCCCGCCCACTGCCACTTAAGTTTGGCAATTCTTTGGGCTATGTCGTAAACTTTAGTTCTTCTACGGATCTCCTCATTCCTGATTCGATCTCGTAAAGAAACACCGAGCATAGCCCTCTCCATTGCCCTTTGGGTGACCTTGAGCTTTCTTATCAGGCCCATTGTAAGTGACCACGTTTCAGTGCCATAAGTCATCACTGGCAACACACACTGGTCAAAAACTTTCGTTTTGAGACACTGCGGTAATTTGGACGAGAAGATTTTACGTAGCTTCCCGAACGCTGCCCAACCGAGTTGGATTCGTCGGTTGACCTCTTTCTCGAAGTTGGACTTACCTAATTGGACAACTTGTCCCAGGTATATATAATCGTCAACAACTTCAAGTGTAGAGTGACCGATTACCACGGGAGTAGGTACGACAAGAGCGTTCGACATAACTTTAGTCTTCTCCATGTTCATTTTTAGGCCTACTCTCTCGGAGGCTCTACTGAGGTCATCGAGCATTGCGCCAAGGTCCTCCAAGGTCTCAGCCATGAGTACTATATCGTCGGCAAACCGAAGGTGATTGATGTACTCGCCATTAATATTGATGCCACGTCCGTTCCAGGTCAAGAGCTTGAAGACATCTTCCAAGGCATTGGTGAATAGTTTTGGAGAAATGACGTCTCCTTGTCTCACACCTTTGCGCAATTGGATAGGTTTCGAGTCCTGACCGTGTAATCGGACGGACATAGTAGCGTTTTCGTACAAACATTTCAACACTTCGATGTACCGGTAGTCTATTTGGCACCTTTGGAGAGACCGTAGCATAGCCCAGGTTTCGATCGAATCGAAGGCTTTTTCATAGTCCACGAACGCCAAGCACAGTGGCTGATTATATTCTTCGGTCTTTTGTATAATCTGCCGCAGCGTATGAATGTGGTCTATGGTGCTGTAGCCTTTTCGGAAACCGGCTTGTTCGGGAGGCTGGAATTCGTCAAATCGGCGTGCGAGACGGTTGGTAACGACTCTAGAAAACAACTTATAGACATGGCTCAGAAGTGAGATGGGTCTATAGTTCTTCAACAAGGTCTTATCGCCCTTTTTGAAAAACAGCACCACCACACTTCTGTTCCATGCCCGTGGCGTCTTGCCCTCAAGTATAACGGAATTAAATAACTTTTGGAGAGCTTGTAGGATCGGTTTTCCGCCTGCTTTTATATATGAATATATATATATGATGCTATTATTTATGAATTAATTTTATTATTTTTAAAATTACTGTCATTATATTTTTAAGAATCTACAGTGTTTAATAAAAGAAAACGACTGAGTTTTGTCATCAATGAAGTATACTTGTGAACGTTTACGATTTTTTCATTGTGAATTATTTATGAATTAATTTTATTATTTTTTAAAATTACTGTCATTATATTTTTAAGAATCTACAGTGTTTAGTAAAAGAAAACGACTGCGGTTTAGTTTGTCATCAATGAAATATACTTGTGAACGTTTTTACATTATTTTGTGTTATGATTAGTTGGTCATGTATATGTTAGGCTTCAAGTATTATTATTATTTTATTAAAGTGGCTGAAATAATTTACTGTTACCCCGTTTCAATACCTTTTATAGTTAACGAGAGGTAGAAACAGCTGTACAAAGAAAATCACTGCAATAATAATTATTTACTGAATCCGTATTCTAAAAATTATAGAACTCAAAAATATTTTGTTTCATAACAAAAATCAGATTTTAGTTTTTTAAGTTCTCGTGTTAATTTTTTTTTCTTATGTTACGAGATGGCAAACAAGCTTGCGGCCCACCTGATGTTAAGTGGTCACCGCCGCCTATAGACACTTGCAATATTAAGTGTAAATCACTTAACACCGCAAGTGCGTTTGCCATCCTGGGGACTAAGACGATATGCCCTCCATGCCCAGAAATTACACTGGCTACCTTTCCCTTCAATCTGAAACACAGCGAACTGCTTCACGGCAGAAATAAGAAAGGCGGTGGTACCTACCCAGACGACCCTACATATAGGTCTACCACCTATTTGTTAGGAACATTTAGATATCCCCTGAAGTGGCAGGCTAACATAATATGTCTGTCAGTTTATATTTATTTTACATACAAAAAAGGTTATCAAAACATATTTTAGGATAAGTATAGAATAGTTAATCAAAAAGTATAATTAGAAGAGTAGTTAATCTTAAACTCAGTTTTACTTTTATCTAAACTTAGATATGCAACTCTGTGTATCAAGTATCAATATATTATTTAAAACACAATTTCGGTCCTCGCACAGCAAAGTAATGCAAAACCAGCAATCCGGGGAAGTTTCTTAATTAGTGCAGAAGAGCTAGCAGAACTTGTAATACAACACGTGGTCACTCCACTTGACAACTTAAGTGCGCGCTTAAATTCATGAGTAGATTCAAAACTTTACTATCTACAACTTGTAATTCCACATTAATCCGATATCCCCCAACAAAAATACCGCAGCTTTTCATCGAAGCCACGTAAAATATTTTATGTACAAAATATTTTTGGTTCAACATTTCTCGTGTCTGTCGGGATGTCCAATATCTAGGTGAAGAGCCTTCAAACACTCTGATCAATGATCTGATTGTTGCTAACTGACTTTTACTCACTTCAATATGAAAATCATTTTTTATTTTATTTTAGGAAAGTGGCAAATTAGTTTACATGACTGGTTCTAATCATTTTGTAGGCAATAATTTTTTTTTGAATTCGCACCTATTGTGTGAATATGCGCTGGCTAGATAATAATATTATTATGTAGCCACATTCACATTGTTCGTAAAATGCATACATTTAAGTTTTATTTAAAAATAGTTCTTATTGTTCGATTTCTCAAAGACTATATTTTTATTAAATAATCCTCTCCAATTTTGCGTAAAATAAAAAAGTGCATTATCACTGTCATCATCATCATCAACAACTCATATAATGTCCCCACCGGGGGGCTCGAGCCTACTCCACTAGGGGCGAGTACGAGTAGGCCTTAGTCAACCACGCGTGTGTTAGTCAATGTGTTTTCAATGTACGTTGATGAAAACAAATTAGTACATGGTGGGGTTCGAACCGGTGCCTACCGGTTGGGAGACAATGCCTTTACGCGCTACGCCACCGATGCTTCTTTTAACTGTACAAAAAAACCATATTGCCGATTGAGCGCCTAACACTGTTATCAGAAATCTTATTAGACTAATAGATGTGGCGCATTAACATCGCACTAAGAAAATGGAGATGGGCTAGTCATCACAAAACCGATAACCGGTGAAGCAGAGAGGTGCTGGAGTGGAGACCTAGAACCTGTTCCAGAAGCGTTGGTTGTCGGAAAGCCAGATTGACGAATGGCATTACTAATGTTATCGCAACAAAGAAGTGGATAAGGAAAAATCGCGACTGACTATAGTGCCGTGCAAGGCGATGAAAATATTGTTAAAAAGATTTAAGATAGAAGTGACCACGAACGCTGAAAAGTGTAACGAAACGTCGGGCAATAATAACAACATGTCAAATCTAATTACACGCGAGTTCAATCCGTAAAAGTTGTTTTATTTATAATGTGTATTGCTCGCGCAGATCTAAGAGAACATTAGGATAGAATTGACTTACAATTTTTGCAAGCCTCAATTTTTTAATTGAGAACGTTTGTCTGGAAGGTGAATGTACTTCTCTAGGGCTGGCACTACAATTTCGAGAGGCGAACCCGTTTAACCCCACCTCTCTTTTATATTATTGACCTTATAGTGTTTGCATAGGTACTAATTAACACATCAAATAAGCGGGTACGGTAGATGCGGGTTGCGGGTTAAAGATTATTTGCAGGTCAGTATAATTACAATCATATTACACATACTCCATTTAAGACCGTAGCGGTAATTACAGCTGCCAAGGGTTGAGGTAATTACTGCCTAATTCACACATTACCAAAAGCTTTTGTGAACTTTGTGACATTAAAATTGGAAGTAACATGCTTATGTGTCGAGTTTAAATTACTTGTTTTGTTAATTATGTATTTGAATGTAACACTTTTATGTATTTCGTACATTCAAGACATACATAGGAGAGATTTTTGAGTTCAATTAATACGAGTTCATTTTTAAAGAAGACCTTTATAGCATCACCGTTGAATTTTAAAGAAGACGCGGATCTTAGTGGTTCTCTAGAAAGGGCGAATTTCTCGTAGAGGGTTTCCAGCTCACAGACATCTCATGCTAGTCTCATCCTCATTCAGAGCTGTGTTCCGCAAACTTTTTGTGTTGAAGGTACATTTAGGAAATCAGAACATTTTGAACTTTTGAACGTAACCAAAAAAAAAATAACTAATCTATTTTTACATTACGTTAATCAGCACTAATTATTCACCAACCAATATTTAATTAGTAATCAACATACCAATATTTATTATTGATCAACAAACCATTGTTTAATTGGGCATATTCGGTCCAAATTTGGAGTAATCATTGACAGGGCCGCTCTCATCTCTTCGTCGATCTTTCTGAGACTTTTCTGAGAGCTTTTCTTGCGGTAAGATTTGAAAATCCTAATTCACAATAATAGGCAAAATTATGGCAATAGAAAATAAAGAGTCAGTTTTCACACATAGCCAAAAGTGTTTTGTTCTAGTAGATATTTTTCTTCCATCTGTCTATTTAACTTCAAGAGATTTTTTTTTCTTCAAGAGAGAGACTTATTTTCTGAGGCACACCAAGTAATGATCACGGTACACCAGTGTGTCATGGCACACTCTTTGCGGAACACTGATCTAGATTCATTGCAGGGTTCGTATCGAAGAAGAATACAGTTGCTACAACAGCGCGCCTTTTTTTTGAAGTTTCTCATAGTAAACTTTTTTTTTCGACATTCAATATCAGAATCACATAAACGTTTTTCTTTCTTTCTTTCTTACATATCCATTTTCTCAGTTTGATAGTAATTGATGCATTTCCAACAGTCCATTTACCTGCACTGTTCCTAGTCTTAAACTTTTAATAATATGACGACTGGCACGAGATAATATTATACACTTTTCAATCAGTCACATGAAAGCTACGAGTATGTTTACTTATCTATCGTCCTCTGATCATTACTTTGTCCCACTAAATTTCTAAGTAATAATAGTTCAAGACTTAGAGTTTAAAGACTTTTATAATGGCAGTTTTGTGTCGACTATCTGTCGATACAAAACGTAAACGCTTATATGAACTTACTTGTAAAATTTATATTTGGGTTATTAAACCTATACCTTTTAATATAACAATGGAAATGCATTAATTCTTTCTGAAATTTAACTGGTTTGGTATTCCATTTCTTTAGACCGGAAAAATAATAAAATATCATAAATCAGGTCGCTGTCCAACAAAAGACAGTCCTTATCTACCCTGAGGCACCCAGTTACCATCTGTAACGATGTTTTGATAGCATACGCCTTCGAGTACGACTATAATTAAAATGTCATTACGGAAAAGCACACTTTTAAAAGGGCCTGTTTAATGACAATATTTTACGTTAGGGGAATTACGAAATCCGTTTCAGCTATTTTTAGCAGAAAAAGGTGTTATTTTTGCACACTAAGGGACAATTTTACCACCTCTGATTTTTGTTACGTGTTTTTATACTATGAAGGTAACAAACATTGATGGTGAGCAGTTACCACAGCTAAAGCCCGGTCCAAACGTGTGTGATGCGTACTGCATCCTATTGTGTAATGTAATGTGAATGTAGCATGTAGACGGCACTTAGAACCTTACAGTAACGCTTGTATTGACATTCACGCGCTAAAATTTCGTTCCATTACATTATAAATTATATTATGCGTTACATACGTGTAGACCCGGTTTAATAGACCCTTGTTACACCAGGGTATCACTCGCGTTTTAATCTGTCTCTGTCGCCGTATACAGCACAAAGCATGGTATCAGATTAGGGAATTTAGTAAGAAGAAGGTTATTTTACATTGGTTTCAAATTAGAGAAGCTAAACGTCTATCCCTTTCGAATAATATTTTGTTTGCGATTCACCACATCGATAAAAACAGTGGAAGAATTCGTACAGACTGCCATTCAATATTGACAAGCCATCGTTATTGTCTCGATCCTAATAATATTATAGTCTAAGGAAGGGTACTATAGTATCGTTGTAGCCGTATGTAAAGAAAAATCAATCGTTGTTATATCTTAATTTTTTGAAACTAAACAATTTTTGGGTCAAACATTTTTTTTTTATAACAAAACACAACTTAAAACTAAATTAACATTTGAAACTGTTTTTGAAATGTAATGCCTACTGGAAATATTCCAGTAAATACTTTCAAGACAAAATCCATATTCATGTCAATTTTATATTCAACTTATCTTTAAGTGGTTAACTTAGTATTCCAATAACATTGAGTTATATTAGCACTTGTGTAATATATATCAAGGGCTGTAATAAAACTCCGATATAATTTATCAAGTGTCGTAAAACGCTTTCGGTTAGCAATAAAAAGATTTGGATATAAAGTAGGTGATTGACTGATACTGATAAAGATAATTTATAACGTGTGTTTGAATATTTAACCGAATGGTAATGATAATAGGCAGTAATATTGTTTTTTTCTAATTACATTTATTTAAATATGAAATTGGTCTAATGATGAATAATGATTAATCTACAAACATTGCCTTAAAAACATAGTACCTATGCTTTTAGTGTTTTCGAAATACAACTTACTCGTATCTCAATACGGACAGAACAGAATATTATTTGTATCTTAGATATTTGGAAGCACTTCACCTATTCAATAAAACTAATTTGTATTTTCACTAGTTTTTTTTTTCCCGCAGTTCCCTTAACATTTTTCATTTCTTTCAATATGAAATTGGTCTAACGGTTCATTCTATGCTTTTAATGTTTTAAAAAAAAAAATACTTTAACGAGGTCAGGACAAAATATTACGTGTTGGTATCTTAGATTTGTGGGAGCAGTACATCTATTTTATAAAACTAATTTTAGAGACTTAAGCACGCATTTGGGTTACCAAGTTTTAACTCTTCGAAAATAATTTTAGTGATCGTGGTCATGGTACTAAAACTACTACTGCTATCACTACTTAAATATAAATAATAATTTTGAGTATTTCGATTTACACAAACGGAGCTCACTGTGCCATTTTATCTTGCTTTGTAGTGGTTTTTATAAGCGAAATATTGTTTTATTACTGGGTCCCAAACCAAGAAGTATATAGCCCAATATTTTCTTCATTTAATTCCGGATGTTTTTCTATTTCAACCGCGTAATATCCTAGGGTTTTATCGAGGCTCATTGGCGAAAATATGTGGTTTATCAAAACATAGGCAATGGTTGGACTATTCTAGTTTATGTTTATATAATTCAGACCTCAGTTCGCTATGATATATCATTCTTTACCCTTATAGTAATTCTACTATAAGGTTACGCTAGTACTACTATAAGGATTACAATCTAAACCTTATACTAGTTCTAGTGGCCGCATTTTACTCCGCTTGCGTGGATGTGGCTATCGGACAAAAGGTAACCTAAGTGCCATTTCAGATTTTAATTTATTCCTGAGCAAAATTTTAGTCAGATCCTTCGTTTTGGCGTGATTGAGTAGAAAACATACACTCTTCATAATCGTAACATTTATAATAATAATAAACACAGAATAAACAGTAGTAAGTCACTTTCTTTATCCTTACACTATTATAATATCGCTGTTGCTCTGTGTGTAGTAATGGATTCTCCAACCATTTCGATACAGCTTTCGGAAAAATAGCGCTTATGGACACAAAGAGAGTTCGGTGGCATTATAAAACGAATGATATCGCACATTAACATTACAAAGCACCAGGCTTTGAAAGTGTCGTGGACTTTATTTGAATAATGCCAGGACTTTGACAGGTATTGCATGAGTATTTCGATATCCAATCATATTACTAAACATTATTTGTACACCTTGTAAGAAACGAGTTGATTGAAATTCGATTAGACTTTTTTTGTTTCCCTTTTTTGTCAAGTTTAAAAATGATTCGGATGAAATCTCTAAACAGGTTAATACTTTATCGTACTTGCAGTGCTAGCAATATAACATACATTTGAACATAAAATTTAAAAATGTATGGCAGCTATTAGTGCAAACTGTTTGCAAGATTCTTACTAAGATGAGGTATCGAAATGTCTCTAATTTTAACTTTATTTGAATCATCAGTTTAAGTGCAGCTAAAATAACGCTTAAATCAGGAAAATGTTATGTCAGGTTCTTTAGATTACTTTTACAGTCATCATTTTACAATTATTTTGTTGTTTGTTGTAATTGTGAGCCAAAATAAATTTCTTTCTTGTTTACTAAAAATAAATTCTTAAATTCATAAACTACACACAAATTATTATGAAATGTACTGCTATTTAAAATGCTAATGAAAAAATATAATATGATCAAAATTATTCATGTCGATATTTTTGTTCCAGATAAAAAATGCCAAGAAGACGAAGAAAATTCTATCGGGACGAATAATGGAACATAAGCAACAATGAGCCATCTTGCCACACCCCAAAATTATTCAAAAGTTATGTGACACATAAAACTACAGACAGTAGAACTATGGCAAATGCTACACAAGTGCCATATTATTACAAAACCACTTATCATAGTTCTACGACCTACCTTTATCCATCTAAACGACCACCTGATGAAATAAAGCTAGAACCAAATCATACTTTAGTACTAAAAACAAGGCAAGCTTTCCAAACCAAATTTAGAAATATTACAAGTAATGACACTAGCGGGAATTATATGATGCTTGTAGAAGATTTTAGTGATTATTTCTATGGGAATACAAGTCACGATGTATTTAGTGAACACAATGGTACTATAGATCCCTTAAATGATGTATATGAATACACAAATTGTACATTTAATGGAACATTCAACGTGTCTTGCTTCAATAGGGGGGAATTGACGCCAGAATATAATATATGGGCATTATTGTTATTAATATTTCCATTTTTTACTCTGTTTGGAAATGTGTTAGTTATAATGAGTGTTGTGAGAGAGAGGACACTGCAAACTGTGACAAACTACTTTATAGTGAGTTTGGCTGTTGCTGATCTTCTAGTTGCGGTTGTGGTAATGCCGTTCGGGGTATATTATTTGGTGAGTACTTGGTATAAACTTTGACTTTAAACAGATTTGATTTAGTTTCTTCGATTCATCAGCCTTTGGCCCTTTTGAGTTGTTCCAAACATCCATATAAAGTTGTGGATTCCAAATTTCAGCGAATTTGTAAGTAACAATTCTAATAGTCCTGGAATCCCGATGCAAAACTAACTATTGAAACTTTTCGCACAGCCCCAAATAGGTAGAAACTAACACAGTTTCAGTGAACGTGAACTGCGAAACCAAAGCTAGATTTACTTGTGGAACATTCTCAGCGTTTGCTAAATTGTATTAAGCACTTAATAGAGGATGTACTAAGTAAACTCAGTCTTTATAGATTAGTAAAAATATGCAATGATTCTGAACTTCAAACTTTGTAATATCCTACATTACTATCCTATATTAATGTTTACCTATGCTATAGCCGTGTTGAGTATGAATTTTTTTCTAATATTTTACATTTACGTTTTTTTTTTTCGATTGCTCAGCGACTACATATAACCGTAATGGTCTAAGATCCGAACCTAAATCGACCTTCACCGAGCTGATAATAGAATGAAACATATTTTATTATTAATTTAGTATATTAGAAAATATATTAAAAATGGGTTGTCTAAAAAAATCCTGGACAGACTATTTTTTTTTATTTTTTGAAAAATGATTTTTAATAAAATATTGCAACATCAAGATAATAAGAAAATTTTGTCGCGCGCTTATGATGATATAAATTTTTTTCTATTATCCAATCGAGTGAAAGTACTGATATCGACATACCTGTTCATACCTGACAACCCAGTAGTTCGCGCAGGTAAATAATAGATAACCCAATGCCTGCACATTCTATACGGTTTCTACTATCAGTCAGGACAAAATTTTCTTATTATCTTGATGTTGCAATATTTTATTCATTTTTTTTTAAAAATCATTTTTCAAAAAATAAAAAAAAATAGTCTGTCCAGGATTTTTTTAGACAACCCATTTTTAATATATTTTCTAATATACTAAATTAATAATAAAATATGTTTCATTCTATTATCAGCTCGGTGAAGGTCGATATAGGTTCGGATCTTCTACTATAACGAAACTTTTATCTGAAACATATTCTTGATTAACTATAGCCACAGATATTTTTTTTATAAGCAGGTTTTCAGATCAATACTTTTAGATTAAAGTGTATAAATTCAATAAAATTGTCACAAAAAATGTTTCAATTTCAAGATATTTGTAAAAATTATTATGTAAAATAATAATAACAACTTATTAAATTGATAGAACAACATATTTTCGAATCATCGTCAATTTCATAGTTAAACATCTATTATTACCTTCTCTTCCTACTACTAATCCTTACACCATTAAATTCAAGTCACGTGACCTATGAATCTCAATAAGTGCTAATGAAGTATTCTTACATTCAGCAAGCGTCTTATTATTAATTCTACCTGGTTTAGTGAATTAAACCCTTCGGTGACCCGGAAAGATTTATGTCTTTGGCAATGTCAGCAATATAGTTATGTCGCTGACTTGCGTTTTCCATCTCGAAGGGGGAACTTGGCAGAATACGGACTTTTGACACGACTTTTGCACTGCGTTTTAGTATGTCCTAGATATGACAAAAACATTCTTTATTGAAATTCCAGGAAAGGTTAACCTGGTGGTTCTTTATAATTTATACACAATCATTCATCAATTTACTTTTAAATGAAGAGGTAGTTGAAAATAATAACGAGAAGTCCTATATAGGGCTAATTAGAAATGATGATACATATGGTAAACAGCGTTTGTTATTTATTATATTCGTCACTATAGCGGAGACGAGAGGAGACGAGCTAACATTGAAATAGCGAATTACATTTAGCATGTTCGAATCATTAGATTATCAATAAACGTGATAACATTGGTGCCATTCCCGCCATAATACTCTTACGCACGATCTCTTTTACGTCCCTACATCCTACTGTGATACAAGAAAACGCCGTAAAACTTTTAGGGGCACATGAATTCCGGCTTGCCGTAAAATATTCGCAATAAAATTATATTTGCCGAAAAGATATACTCCATAGATCGGAATGCCTTGGATTCTTTCTCCCGGTGGACATCGCGATTTCTGGAGCAATCCATTGTGATCTAACTCTGTTGATAGAATTCCGTGATCTCTTTTACGAGCAAATACTAGGTTGTTTATTATTTCTACGACTCTGTTATTGTTACTGAATATATACTTGAAGCTTCTCAAATTGTCTTTGAAAGTTGTAAATTGTATTTGAGAAAGTTCTTATTCAATTCTATCATCTCTAAATCAGAATAAGCAGCAAAATTCGCGCCATTCTTCACGGATATTTTCAGTTTTGCATTTGGAACATTATTAAAAGCAACTGTTGTCATTGCTACGACCTAATTATAATTTTTAATTATATTTATCAGGATAAAATAATAAATGTCTTTTACTAACAGTTGGTTCTTCCATCAGAGAAATGAAAGAAGTAAGTTGGAGTTGAACAGCACTTAAGACTACAATTTGAGGGAAAATGCGGGGATCCTAATGGGTCTTTAAGGGCGCACAGCCGATTTACTGTTTAAACAACTTAACGATTGCGCAATGGTTTAAACTTTGAGCAATTTGAATCTTATTTCGTGACGGCAATGGAGGTTCATGGGATTTAGTTAAAATGAATGTTCTATTTTTACGGCACCGTTATATTTTATTACTTTTTAAATTTAGCGATTAACATCATTATTAAGTTAAACTTTTAAATTAATTAAAATTATTTAATGCGTTTTATCTTGTCTTGCGTATCTTATACAAAAATGATACTTGCAATATTTTAATAAATTAAAACAAAAAAAATGTTTTTTTTAAATAATTACACTTTGGTGAGATTTATAAAGTATCCAAATGAAATAAACTACTGATTTTAAAGGTGTAACTTAGTCAACATTAAAATTAAAGTTAGCCAAACAACAACATTTACTCAACATGTCCATTGCTCCTTAGGAGTTACCAGTCCTTACTCTATCTCCAATCCTAGCTCTGGCTAACATTACTCAAGGATAGTTATACAATACAATACTGCTAAAATGTAGTGTTAATTGGCTGTTAGAAGGGACATCAAGCTGGTGGGCTTGTTGGAAGATAGCAATCGTGAACAAGTCACGTCAGAAGATAAAAATGGCGATTTGTAAAACTTTGATACAATGCTATTCCCAAGGACTGTTTATTTATTTATTTGTTTATTTATTTATGGTACACATACAGATTACAATCTTAAGATTTAACAACATTATACGAATTACATAGACTGGACTGTAATCCAAAAAAGTGTACACAGCATGCACAGCAAATTATAAGCGGATCATTGTAAAAAAAAAAAATATACAAATTACAATTAGAAAAAAAGTTAATTTAAAATCAAGAATAAATATTAAAATTAAAATAAGTACATTAATAATGAAAATTAAGATTTAAAATGAAGAAAAATCAAATAAAAATTTAAAATTACAATATTAAATTAAAATAAAATCAGCATTATATAAAAAAAACAATAAAATGTAGATTAAGTATTATACGACTAATTAGGAAGCTGAGGACATTTGGTGTTCCAGAATGTCTGAAATAATCCTTTTGTAATGGGAGAACTTGCCGTTGAAGACGTCTACAGTTTGGTTAGTTCGGTATACATCATTATAATTCCGACACATTCGAACTACGGGGTTAAAAAATGATGTATTATTCCGGTAAGCCCTAATTGCGAATATGTTAGGAGAACGTGATCTATGTATGGTGCTAATACTAAGAGAGGAAAGGAGCTCTGACGAGTCAAGAGAAGAGTGTATAATCTTATGAAGACATAGAAGGTCGTATCTCTTTCGACGGATTTCCAATGTGATCATACCAAATTTAGACAACCTCTGTTTGTAATTGTTAAGTGTACGTCCAAAATTATATTTGCGCGAAACATACTTTAAACAACGCTTCTGAACTCTTTCAATAGCATTAATGTGAACGTTAAAATATGGAGACCAAACGGGGCAGCAGTATTCTAGAATACTTCTGATCATGCTATTGAAAAGACACAATATACTACATGGCTTCCTAAACTCCTTTGTAGATCTAATTATAAATCCTAGAAGTCTTTGTGCTCTCTTTATGATGTACTCATAATGAGGTCGGAAGGACAGTTGGTCGTCAAAAAGTACACCCAGATCCTTTACTAGGTTTTTCCTACTCAAAGCTTGGTTGCCAATGCTGTAATCTTTCAAAAATTTGTTTTTTTTCCGCGTGAAGGACATAACACAGCATTTGTCTACATTTAAACTCATTTTGTTGCAAGCACACCACTCAGAAACAGTCTCAATATCCTTTTGAAGCGCATCGCCCTGCCTCGCACCACCAATGTCCGTAAAGATTTTAAGGTCGTCGGCATATAGAAGAGTATGGCAGGTCAAACGACAAATTAAATCATTTATAAATACTATAAAGAGGAGCGGACCAAGATGAGACCCTTGAGGAACCCCTGAAGATACTGGTATCAATGATGAAGAATAGCCCTTCAGAGTGACTAGTTGTGTACGGTTACTCAGATAAGAAATCAGCCACCGGAGAAGACAACCGTGAATGCCATAGTGTGAAAGCTTAAGTCCTAAGAGATAATGGTTAACCTTATCAAAGGCTTTACTGAAATCTACGTAAACGGCATCAACCTGACCCACAGAGGCAAACACTTGGCATAGATAATTTTTAAACTCTAGCAGGTTGCTGAGAGTGGATCGTTTCTTGACAAAACCATGCTGGGATTCAGATATGTAGTTTTTCAAGTGATAATAAAGAGGAGTGTATACAACAGACTCGAATAACTTGGCTATGCACGATAACGTCTGTCGGATTATATTTATATGACATTTAACAGCGATAAGAACTCCCCCTCCCGCCCTTTTCCTAGAACACGAGCTTTCTCGATCTCTTCTGAAAACATTGTATCGAGAATCTACCACCTCGCTGTCATAGATGCCGCTGTCAAAGTTAGTTTCAGTCAGACATACTATGTCATAGTCGTTACTTAGTAAGCTCAAATAAATATCTTTTAGTTTTGATTTAGCTCGACCTAAGTTCTGATAAAACACACTATACATTATGAATACAATTTACAGCTAGAACATTGAGACAAAATTCAATATTAATAAGGCGAGAGAGCCTTCCAAAAACCTAGATCAGTGCAATCTATCAAGGTAGTCCAAACTTCTTATGAGTGCAGCACCCGCACCTTCGTCTTTGCGGATATAAATCTGTCCGTATTTAACCCAAACGAATTTGTATTTATGTTCCTTGGCAAATTTTCTTGTAGCCGCATGTAAAGCTTTCTGTTCGGGAGATAAATGCTCGGTGACAAAAATTCTCCTTGATTCCCCAGGGATATCTAAATCAATAGAGTTGAGGCCAGAACTAGGATGCGCCTTGTTGTATCTGTTAGCCGAAGATAACACCGAGTCTCTGAGTCGCGGTGTAGAAAATGTGACTACGATGTTGCGAGGCCTGTCAGATGATGGGTTTGCTCTTGCGACTCTGCGACATGCACTGATGTTCCCTTCGTCCATTGGAGCTTTAACAACCTCACAAAGTTTCTTCAGTAGTGATATTACATTTTCACTCTTCCGCTCGGGAACGGCTTGTATTTCGATGTTACAGTTTCGAGATATCTTCTCTAAGGCTGCCAGACGAGTTTGAAGTCGCGCAATTTCAGACTGTAACTTGGATCGATCATTATCTAGCTGCTTAATAATACTAGCGCTTTTATCAATTTCCGACCGTAAATCTTTCTGCTCAGCACATATAAAATCTGTGGTACTACTAAAATCATCCTTTACCCTTGTTATTAACGTCGCCATCTCACTTTGAACCATTTCCTTTACATCTTCCTTCAAGGCTTTTCGAAAACTATCCATAAAGACCGACAGTGTTGATTTAAGTTTCTCATCCAGAAGATTACCAATCCTCTCCATAGTAACCTCCCCCCCAATCACAATTTTGCCAATAGATAACCCCTCAACGTCTGGAGCTGATGTCGTCTCACCGACCGCAATGCTCTGCTCCGTTATGTCACAAGACATGTTCAAATGACTCATCACTACATGGAATCAACTTGCTACGTCGCACCGGTGTATTATCAGTCGATCGTGCGCGTCTAGTAACGTTACTGCATGACGGGCATATAAAGTTCAGTACTTGTTCTTTTGTAAATGCGATAAATGTCTGGCAAATAGGCTAATGTTGGTGGCAAGTAGGCGAATGTCAGTAAAATCTAATGCCATGTACCATGTCATGACGGCAGAGTAGAATAACATAACCTCTCATATCCTCCAATGGGTGTCGTAGAAGGCGACTAATGGATCAGCAAAGGGGTATTGATCAATTTATTCTCCGTCCACTAATCCGCATTGGGCAAGCATGATGGACTACTGCCTGAAGGCGAGTCCAGATATGTATCGAACGTGATACGCGTCGGCGATACGGATACGCTGATCGGATCGGACAAATGATAAATATCTGGACCCACCTTAAACCTCTTTCAGTGACAAGGAGAGGCCTTATGTCCCTGCAGTGGGTCAAATTATAAAGGCTGTTCTGATGAAAACATACTGTATCGACCCCCAAATATAATATGACCCTGCTCACGATTTATTGGATGTTTTTCATGGAAGGACTTGTAAGGTGTTCATTCTGTCCCAGTTTGGAAGCTTCAGAATCGAGCAACTACCCACTCCGCTGTCATGAGCCCTCCTGCATTTAAAGTATTTCACGGTTGAAATGCCTCAGTCAAGACCCCAACAAAAGGAAACTGTATTTCACACAGAGACAATTTAAAATTAAGGAGCTTATAATGAGCGCCGCACGTTTTTGTTTCAAACAGTACTTAATTGCAGAGGTGCTAAACGTAACGAAGGTGAATTTTAAGTACCGTTATGCGAATTAAATCTTATTTTTTTTTTGCTTGTACTCAATTTTGAGCTTGTTGTTTTTGTATTACCTAACAACAACGCTTAACTTTTCCATAATAGGCCCGGACTATGTTCGGAACTTCTGGTCTCAACAGAATTAATGTTACAAATTTATGTCACTGTTTAAGTATACAGCCTCTGTCAGTGATTTCTCTTGTGTAAATTTTAAGTTATTTATCTTAATTTCTTGGTCTCATAACAAGGGAAGTAACTTATGAAACGGGATATTTGGTTCAAGTAACTTTGATGATATATTTTCATGAAAGCATAATTGAATCGTTCTGTTTTTGAAACATGTTTGTTTTATCTCTATCAAAGTTTTCGTACATTGTATGTCAGGAGAATAATTAAAGAGTTCTCGATTAACTTTATAATTACGTTTTTGTTACGATGAAGCCATACCACCGACTCCAACCACAACAAATAAAGAGTAATTTTACTTTCTTTAATTAAGAATGGGAGCTTGTTTAGAATAGTCTTCTATTTTCAGAGTGCATAAATTTAGCGTGGTGCTTTACGGAGGCAACCAGATTCCGCGGTTGACCCGTGACACGTGAAACATACGTGCTATTCAACCACAGACCTAAAGTAAGAGATCCACTAATGAAGACGTGCTATAAATAAGTTCGAGCAATTGCATACTAGGTGGTACTAAATTTAATGACTGTACCTAATTCGGAATGATATTGTGCTATACTTGCTGTATATTTTTTTCTCCGTTAACACTCTTTAAGTTTATTTCTAAGATTGTGTTTAATGAATGAGAATTAATGATGAAAATGTTTCAAACAGTCTAACCTGGACGTTCTGGCTATAATCGATCGCTAGATTAGATGATTATCAAATTGCGTTAATATGAAAAGCTATCACTTGTATATATTTTTATCTACACTCATGTCATAATATTCGAATTACGATATCAAAGGTGAACATAAAATGACATACTTTTTAATACAGATAATCAAAATTAAAATTTAAAAAAACAACCTGTAACATAATGACCATTATAACACCGGTTCGACTCATTATGATACAGTTATTTTTCTTAAATACTCGGGAAGGCAAAGGGATCTAACCCATACATTTGTCTTTTCTGTTGTTTTATTTGAATTTATGTATGAGTGTAGATAAAGTAGTGTATGCAACTGCATATAACACGGGTATTAAAACACTCGTTACTATTATGAAACTCGCTGCGCTCGTTTCATAAACTCACACTCGTGTTTTAATACCCTTCATTATATGACAGTTGCATAAACTACTATTAAAGTTTCATTTACACAGCTATAAATACACATGTGTTATATGAACAGGAAAATATTTCTACACTATCAACGTAATGGTATCTATAAGTTTATGTCTTTGGCATGCCTTCATGGTGTTCAGTCAAATTTTTATTTCAATACCTTGAAAATTGCTTTATTCTGTACTCTAGGATGGATCGTCACAAGCAATGTACGTTCCGTTGTACGAGAATTTGTGAGACTTAAATTTTATTGAAAAGAATTTAAGAATGAGGAAAATATTTAATCTTGTATTTATCAGTTTTTTTCGTATAATCTATACAATAAAAGGCAAAGTCCTGACACACTGTCTGACTGATCAACGCCCAGCCCATACACTTGAACCTAGACAGCTGAAATTTTGCACAGAGGTTCCTTTTATGACTCAGGCAAGGGATAAGGCCGGATTTTTCGAAATTCAACCCCTAAAATAAGTTATGACAGTTTGTATGGAAATCCGTCATTTTTAATATCCTTTCGAATAAAAATTCAGAAAGGGGTATTTTAGGATTCAACTCCTAAGGGGACGAAATAGGAGATGAAAGTTTGTATGGGAAATCCGTCATTTTTGTAGTAAAATCCATACAGATGGGTGTATGGCTTTTACGTTAAAAATTAAGAATGACGTATTTTAGGCTTTTTCGAATTTTAACCCCACGGGGCCGAAGTCGCAGGCAAAAGCTAGTGAGAATACAAAGAGCAGAGAGATGTAATTTATAATCGAATAAGTAGAAGCCCGAACTGGGCTAGTACAAGTCTATGTTACAGAAGACCACAGTCAAATAACACTACATGCAGAGTATACCAAGAACAGTAGTTTATCTGCGCGCTGTCGGCGAGTTATTAGCCTACTCTGCGTTGACGCTAGGGCTATCGTAAATGTGTAGGGCGCGAACGAGCGGCGAGCGAATGTGCAATGATATAAAAACACACGATCACACCGAGACGGCGAGACCACCTTATACCTCCATATTTTTATGGCAATGTGTGCGTCACAGTGCGTGCGTACACGGCGCCGAGTACGCACGCACACATTCTAATGCATAGTGGCCAGTTTGTATGAAGACGTATTACTGTTCTATACTGTGCTACATGTTTCTGTTGGTGATTAAGGTCGCCGGGAAGGGGAATAGGGTTGACAGCGCGCAAGTGTCACGGCAGAGAGAGTCTATAGGCTACGATGGCTGCTTACCACCAGAGAGGCTGTATGCTTGTCTTGCAACCACTTGACATAAAAAAGAAGAAATGTAATGTAGTAGGTATGGTTGGGGAAATAAAGGAGTAAGACACAATGATCGACGGTTTTTCCATCAAAAACAGAACGGGTCGATTCTATCGATCCATGTGGCGAACGCGCTCCAGCGAGCGGTCGACTGACCCGAACTTTTACGGCAATCAACGGCGAACGACGATGCTTTATTAGTAGTACGATAACTTCGATTACTTCAAAAATACAAGTCAAAACTACTGCTTCGACAATAGATTATCCATCGTGTTCAAAATGCAACAATCAAAAAAGGCGTTTGCTCCTATGTCAAAAAACAAAATATTTTGTATCGGTAAAAGATAGATTTAAAGTCATCGCAAAACGCTTCCTCGCTAGTAGTGTGACATTTCCGTAGTACGCGTGAAATTCAAGCCGCTAGCGAAAGGAAACTCAACTCTATCTCCTCTTCATAGCTGTCAGTTTCAACTGATTGCTCGAGACGTCGTTACGTAATTGAAATCTCATTATTGGCTGTTGGATTCAGCGTCGTGTTGTTGCAGTGGTAAGGAACAATTTCGGTTTTGCATGCCACTGATAGGATGCACGATGATGGAACGGTTTGTGGTGATAATTGGATATTTTAGACGGCGACACGTCAATACCACGTAGGAGCTTGCTTTATATAAATTTCGAAGTGACTCTTTTATTGCTTGCACACCCTTGCATGGAATACTAGATATGCAACTAGAAATGATTTAGAGAGATTCACCTTTATAGTTGAACTGTTGAAGACCCACCAGGCTTTTTAAAAACCCATTCTAACCCATTTCACATCTGGAAACATCGTCTTCGGTAAAAGATATTTCATTATAAGTTTCTTTTTTAAACTTATGGTCTTGATTAACGACCGTCTTAGTGTCGAAATTTAATTACTTAACCAATAATGAACCTTTTTTTCATCAGATTTTCTCTTATAAATTGTCAATATTTAATTTCATACTTTTCTACAGCAGTAGGAAACTTAATATTTTTTTGAATATCAAAAAGTTTTCTTTGCTCTATGTATTAAAGCAAATACAGTATTTTAGAACTATGAATACTTAATTATACTAAATATGTCTGACTGTTTTTGAAAAACTGTGAAATATTATTTAGTCAAACATAAAACAGAAGATTTAGATCGGGATATGGCGGGTAAATAACAACATTTTCCGTTTTTAGTTCCTTGTTGTTATTTCCTTAAGTTCTAAAATTGAATACATTAACTGTAATACCTCAGTGAGGCGCACGTGTACATCTCCGAACACTTTATCTTGTCTTCCCAAGGGAATAATTTCATTATGTGATGTTAATAGACTATTAATGGACCTCTCTGCGAACTCGATTGCACCCGAACGATTTTATTACATCGAATCTCCTTTAGAATGTTAAAACTACTCAATTGTAGAGGTACCTATTTTATTTATTTATTTTATGTTATAGTTCAGTAAGATAAAATATAATTATGGACTAGAAAGTCAATCGAAAGGTTTTCTAGACGAGGTAGCATTAAGACTGTCAATTCTATAATATTAATATGATGATTGATTTAAGCTCTAAATGGTACAATTCTTGGAAACTATTATGTAGATATAATGTGGAACCACTGGATGCGGTCAGCAGAGAAGCAATAGATTTGTATAACGGAAAATAACCACAATCACTCTGCAATTATTAGCTCTCGTCAAACTTGAATTATAGTTCAACTTTTGTCATTTTGCCTTATATTTGCGTCGAGTGGTGTAACGAACGCTCCATTTCGGAAAATAATCAAATGTTGGTTGTACAAGTATACTTTAGCACATAAATATATGTAACTTCCGTTACATACATTTATGCTTCAAATTAAGCTAATTTTAACAAAAAAAAAGCGTAGTTCAAGTTCAGGAATATGTAGGCGATGAAATGTGTGGACACGTTCTTATTTGCTCGATTCTCCATTGTATTCTAGTAAGAATCAATATGTTTATAATTTAAAATATTGTAAGGGAAAATGACTTAACACTGTCCCTGTCATGGGATCCATCGGCGCCCCTCATACAATTTTGTACAGAGGCCAAAGTGCATATTACTAGCGGGCAACAGAGTCCACCAGTAGCCCCCCGTGACCTTCTTTAACTGAAAAAGTCTTAAAAATGGCAGGGAGAGTGTTAAATCACATTTTTTTTTATCGTCAATGATAAGTTTAAATATTAGTCTTAATTTTATTATATGATTTAGATTAATTACGACATGTGAATTATGACTCTTTCAAAATCAATATTATCAAAACTGTAAATTAAGGATTTAACTTGCTGAGTTTCTTGCCGGTTATTCTCAGAACAAGCCCTCCTAGTAGACTTTAGAACCGATGTTATTAAATCGCACTTTCAAAGTCAAAGTCAAAGTCAAAATTTCTTTATTCATTTAGGTACAATTTGTACACTTATGAAAGTCAATTTTGATGCCATCGGTTCGAGAGTCTACCAGGAGGCCTTGTTCTGAGAAGAACCGGCAAGAAACTCAACAAGTTTTATCCTCCCTTTACAGTTTTCATAGTATTGATTTGGAAAGAGTCATAATTCATATTGTCAAGTCTTTAATAATTAATATAATAAAATAAAGACTCATAATTAAACTTACAATAAATAAATATATATAAAAAATGTGATTTAAGACATCTTTCCTTACAATATTGTCAATTAGAGAATTTAAATTTTACACATTGATATCTCACTAGATTAAAATGGAGAATCGAGCACATTTGGATGTGTCCACACATTTTTGTCGTCTATATATTCCTGAACTTTATAATACGCCTTCTTCATTAAAATTTGTTTAATGTGAAGCTTAAATTTATGTGACGGAAGTTCAGTTACATGATGTGGGAGTTTATTATATATTTGTATACATTTCCCCATGAATGAGTGACTAGTTTTATGAAGTCTGAAACTTGGTACAGAAAGTTTATTTCTATATCTTGTGTTTAAATTGTGATAATCACTTTTCTTCAAAAATGTATGTAATTTTTTATGAACATACATAATGTTGTCATATATATATTGGGAAGCAACCGTCAATATATTGATTTCTTTAAATAACTCTCGAAGCGAGTCACGAGGTCTTAGTTTATAAATGGCGCGTACGGCTCTCTTTTGTAATACAAAAATGTCTTGAATATCAGCTGCTGATCCCCACAGCAATATACCATATGACATAACACTATGGAAGTAACTGAAATATACAAGTCTTGCCGTCTCAACATCAGACAGTAATCTAATCTTTTTAACAGCAAAAGCAGCAGAGCTAAGTCTTCCTGATAGGGTAGTAATATGAGGATTCCATTGTAGACGTGAATCTAAAGTTATTCCTAAAAATACTGTTGAGTCAACACATTGTATAATTTCCTCGTTAATTTTAATATTTGTACTGACCTGCTTGACATTTGGTAACGAAAATTTAATACATTTAGTTTTATTTGAATTTAGTAACAAGTTATTATTAGTAAACCAACACATTACTTTGGAAAGGGCATTATATAAGTGTACAAGGTGTTCTTAAATTAATATAGAAATTTTGACTATGGTATTTAAAAAAAATCAAGTTGAGCCAGTCGCTCTAATTGTTATCTATCTTTTTTATAAAATTATTCGTTCACTGGTATCAGATTTTGACGATCCGGGTTTGGTCCGTATAAATTCACGCCTCTATTTATTAGTAGATCTTGTTTGAAAACTGATCTTATCAAAACTGGTGACAAGCTTAACACTGTTATTGGTCAATGCCTGGTGAAACCGGGTAAAGAATTTGCCATGAGCTGAATACCAAGATCTATGCCGTCAAGTAAAAAAGTTTTACTTGACTATCCACATTAAGACATCGTGCCTGGGTGCCTGGCCAATAATATAAATGTAAACATAGAATGATGATGGAACTAGACGTAAAGAGCAATGAAGTAAATTTTACATAAAACTTGCAATCCAATAAACATTAAGTGGTATTTCTAAAACTGACATTCAAACGGGGAATACAATACAACTTACAACGAGCATTCAACAACTTTGTCAGTCGTAACTGGGTGCTGGTGCGGTGAGCAACTTTTTTAATTGGCTTTTGTGCGCTCCGCTTAGTTGAATAGACCGATGTAGATAAAGAAATGTACATCGCGTACAGAATGTATCTGAAGACGGATAATAACGAAACTGTGATGTTCTGATTTTTGGGAAGGCTCAGCAAAAAAGGGTGTCCTTTATTTTGCTGCCGCAAAATATTGTCGAAGTCCTTTGGTTGACCTTTATATAATGCTGTGTAAGGTTACTGTAATAGCTAAGCTTTAGATACTTATGCCGGTGTTATGTGAGAATCTGAAAGAGTAACGTGGTAATCATTGGAAATACATTTTAATTAATATGTCGAAGAGGTCACGTAAATTAAATCTATCTTTCGACATCTTAAGACAACGTGTAAGCGAGATAGATATTATTTTCTAAACTACCGAAACTGTATCTTCAATTAGCATTTGTGATCTTTATCAACCAACTACCTGGCGATCCTATAAAATGACACGTCAAATATCGGAACCTAACTTTAAGGCCTGAGCAGGCGAGCTACTTTTTTCGTCAAATTATAACGCTTAGAAATCCATGGCACAGCGCATACAAATAACCAAGGACAACGGACTTCAACTAATTTAGAACACAACGTAATCTTCGAATATGAATTAATAGCACTTACTATACTAACGAAGAACAAAATGTTCGTACATGGAGTGTGTTCAAGTAGTTTCAACACGTCTAGTGCGCGTCAAGTATAATCATCTTAGCGAAAGTTTTTCGATGGTTTGGGGATTTTAGTTCTCCGCAGACAAACATCGCTTGTCTGCGCAGGCCCTTAAAAATACTATTTTATTTTATTTTTTTAATTCTTTTTTCTTTCCTATTTCAGCCGTGAAACAGTTTGCTGTGTTTCGGATTGAAGGGAAAGGTTACCAGTATAATTATCGAGCATGGAAGGCATTTCATCTTAGAGCTCCGGATGACAACGCACCTGCACGCACCAAGTGATGTTTTCCTTGTAGGTGTTCATAGGCAACTGTGTCCACTTGCCACCAGGTGGGCCGTCAGCTTCTTTGTCATCTAGTTGTATAAAATAAAAAATTGTTTAACATAATATCACACTGAACCGCAAAGAAATTGGATCGGTTATAAAGTTTTGATAAACAAAAAAAAAATAAAGGTTATTTCGTTAAAAATTTAGGAAAAGTACCTAAAATATTTTAAAATTGTCGTTAGTATTCGCTAAAGCTAGTTCCTATATTTTGGAAGTAATTGTGGTTTTCGCTAGCGACCCGTTTTGTTTAAGTTCCAGTGTATTTCGAACAATTTACACAGATATGTTTCGTTGCTGAACGTGTCTGTATTTTGTTAGAACCTTGGCGCGAGTTTATGGTTTAATAAAGAAAAATAAACTTTACAAAATAAAGACATCAATTTTTTATTTGTGATTTTCCAAGAAGTAGGTATTTAACTTATATATAAAGTTTAAAAATAAGCTAAAGTCCATCTAAAGAATAAATTTGTACAATTTTGAAATAAAATTTACTCTATAACTTTTATGACAACAATATAAATTATTTAACGCTACAATCTCTTCTGTGCTCAAAGAAAAAGTCTTTTTAGTCACTTTATCTCTGAGATGCAGTAACCAGTTCAAAGTAAGCTCTGCTGAATATTGCTTTGTTCCTGATTTTGTGTCAGGAAATTTACGTCTCTATAGAGCTTTTGGGCGTAATTATGTTTATTTAGTGAGATGCTTTGTTTCGCAGTGGAGGCCTGCTGACTCGTGTTTGCTGACTCATACGTTTGTTACCTTGAAGAATTCAAAACGGAACGATAAATACCCACTTTACTAACACTTGTTTAGTGCGTAGTATAAGTAGTTTTTAACCCGCGATGCAAAAAGAGTGGTGTTTTAAGTTTGAAGTGTAAATCTGCGTGTCTGTCTGTGATTGTCAGCATCGTAACTCCCAATTGCATGTCTTTAAAGATCATCATTCTCTTTTAATCTCATACCTAATCTACTCCATACTAACATTATAAAGAGGAAAGATTTGTATGTTTGTAACGATTAAACTAAAAAACTACTGGACCAATTTGCTACATTATTCCTTAGTATCATAGGATACATTTGATTTTAAATAAACTCCACAAAGAAGAGCGATGAAGAGCGAGAGATGAAGAGCGGGCGGAGACTTAGTATTTTAGTAATATTTAATTTGCTTAAAAACATAACTAAATAAGGGAATAAAATCAAAAATGTTTTAAATAATACCCATAAGCACAAATTATAAAAAAAATAAGGATAAGAAATCGCTTTTTATGATCCCGCACTAGGCAGTGCCTGTCCTGTAGTGGTCAACTATGCGTTTAAACTAGTTAAACGGGTTTCAGTTCTAGTGGTTTGGATAGTTTCTTTTGAGTTCTTGTTGCAAGAACATGTGTAGAGAGATTCCATTTTAAACTCAATCCACCGTACAATTGTGGGTTACTTTAAGTACATTTTCACTTGATATTGGCGCAATGCGTAATCTTTATGTGTTGCGATCGCCATTAATTTAATAGAAGTATAAAAACAATTGATTTGGATAAAAATAAAAACCATATTTAACCAAGAGCATAATATAATGTTTATAAGGGGATTATGAAATGGTTTGATAAGTTCCATATGTCAAAAAGATTCGTTTGGTGTGATGATATTGCTGGTGACTTAGCAGTACCTGAAATCTGTGATGGATATAAAAAAGAGAATAGAACCACTAATTGATTGCCAAAGATGAACCGAATAATTCATTATCTACAGGTCGACGCTGTTGAAATGGAATTGAATTTGCCTTTTAGAACCTAAGAACTGTATATTTCACTAGCTTCTGCCGGTGACATCGCCTGTGCAGGGTTAGATAAATTATAGCCTCAGTAGTATTTGCGTGACACAGGAACAAACAAACATCCAGACATCGATACAAACTTCCGCGTTTATAATATAAGTAGGATATGCTTGGATAAAAAAGTAATTAAGTAAGCTTTAAAAATAATTTTATGATAGTAGCTCATAATACTCATAATAAAGTTCTTACTATCAACAGATTTTAATTTGCTAAGTTTTAATACCATACTTCAACGGAATGCTACCGAAATTAATTTCTCAATCAAACAATTAGTAGTTGGTAAACTTTTGTTTGAAGGTTCAAGAAGATTCCTATTACTCGAGTTACTGTCGGCGGAAGATACCTCGGAAACGAGATGTAATTAAATATTCACGCACGAATAAAGGAAAATAATGATACTGAACTTTTTAATGAATTCGGTGAGTGGGTCTTTGAGGCTCGCTATCATAATGTCACTAAATAAAGTAAATACCTACCTACTCAGTATTCTTTAGCAGTAGTCGCATTTCGACAACAAAAGTTAATGATACCACTTCGCCGTAAATGTATTTAGCCAACAAAAGACAATTCATTGCTTTCTCGGTCAAAATACTTTTCTTACTTTCAGAGTGAAATGTTCGCTAATATTTCATAGTTACTAATAATTGGCACAAGAAGTAATAGAAAATTCTATAGAGACGTAAATATCCAAAGGTATTTCACGTCTGTCTGTAAAAAGAAAATTTCTATAAAACAATTGAAGTTGGCAGGTTGTATCGAACCGCTTTCGTAGGCGTCTACAGCAAGAATTTTTCCATGATATTAGGTGTAATATTAAGTCCTTACCTATGAAACTGGCGTTTTATTATCTTGTACCTAAACTTGCAATTTCTTTAATTCAATAGTTGTTTTAGGTTCTTATTATTATTATTTTTTGAAACTTCACTCTTTGCAAGCTTTTTGTCTGTAATTAAATTATATTTCAATTGCTAAATTCTGAAAAGAAAGTGAAAATGACTGTTCAATCTCTTCATCGGAATTGACTATTTGATGCCTACTTACTCATGGACAGACTGGATTTTTTCATAATTTATTGATGCTAGACTTAGCCGAGGGTTGTTAAATTATTTCCTCCAAATTTTGAAACATTAGGATTTATAGTAAAAAAATATAGAAATAGTAGGGAACAAAGCCAATTTTTATGTAGATTTTCAAAAAAATAAGTATTTTCATACTAACGTTATTTAAAATTTCTCAAAAACTCCGTTGACAAATCTTTTGAAAAATGGAACGTATAATTAGGCAAGACTTTGTTAAATATTGCATCAATAATTAAGACAAAAAATAATCCCGTCAATAAATTACAACGATTCAAAGAGTTGATTCTGCCGACCAAATAAAACAGCCACTTTAATATTATTTTTTTTAGTTAAAGATTTAAATAATCATAATTTCACTACATGCAAATTCGTAACAGAATAGTCCTTATTCATAATAAAAATATAAAACTGAAACAGCGACTTAATCAAAGAAGTTACACAGCTAATAGTGTGTAAGAAAAAAACGCCAATTTCATAGGTAAAGACCTAATATATGATAATAGGTGTAAAAGTCGGTGGCACTATAGAAAAACTTCAAATATTCCTTCATCGGACTGTATTCAGGAAACGTAAAAAATAAAAAATGACAATAATTATTAAAATTTAGCCATGTGATGCCGGCAGAGTAGAATAGCATCACCCCATATCCTCCAATGGTTGTCGTAGAAGGCGACTAATGGACCAGAACAAGGGGTATTGATCACCATATACTCCGTCCACCAATCCGCATTGGGCATGCGTGCTGGATTACTCTCTAAGCCTCCTTCGATGACAATTAGAGGCCTATTGTTCCAGCAGTGGGTCGAATTATAAAGGCTGTTTTGATGATGATGAACTATTAAAAACAAAACAAGTATCAA
This sequence comes from Elophila nymphaeata, assembly GCA_955850985.1. Lineage (NCBI taxonomy): Eukaryota > Metazoa > Arthropoda > Insecta > Lepidoptera > Crambidae > Elophila > Elophila nymphaeata. The sequence continues at coordinate 10,598,206 of OY039080.1, forward strand.
ATATATATATATACTCGTACATAACTAGGGCAGTAAAACAAATAAGGTTATAGATCGCAGGATATTGGACTGCGACTTTCTTTTTTACCGCGAGGTAACTGTTTTCATGTCACCCCTTGACTCCTGGTCAATGTCCTGGCATTTTCCGTACGTGTTGCGTGCGGAAAATGGCACAGGTGTTATTCAAGAGGCATACAGATGTAAGAAGATAGAGCTCAGTAACTGTTGGCTATTGAATTATGAGTTAACAGAAAGTCCTTAGTAAATTTAAAATATTCATGTTATCAAACCCCGCACTACTTGGTATTAAAAAATAATCTTGAACCTCCTTACATTAATTTATACCTAATTAAGTATCTTTAACTACTTTTATAGATAAAAAATGTATGTTTGTCATGAATATGCTCAATCAAATAGAAAACTAGATATTTACATTAACCACTATTGACTGTATGTGGAAAATGTATAAAAACTTGCTAATTCTGCCTGTCATGACTATCATAAGAGCCTTAATAACTGGACCCACTGCTGGGACACAAGGCCTCTCCTTGTCATCTAAGGAGGTCTAGGCAGTAGTCTACCACGCTTGCCCAATGCGGATTGGTGGACGGAGTATAAGGTGATCAATACCCCTTTGCTACGACACCCATTGGAGAATATGGTGTGACGCTATTCTACTCTGCCGGCATCACACTACGATATTACACTACATTATGATATTTTCATTTAGTTATAGTCATGTCATGACTGTAACTAAATAAAAATATCACAAATAAATACTGGCGGTATTGTGATTATAAGGTTATTGTTATCATATAAAATGAATGCTCAATATAATGCAATACCTTGTTCCGAATTTCATCTAGTCAATCGTACTATCGAGTGCCTAACAAAGCTAATAATGCAATAGTGCTGATATATCGGCAGCGCTCAAAGCGATACTCGATATAAATCGGAGCGATCATTTCCATTTGTAACAGGTACAAAGTGCTCCTTTGGGTAATGGTGCAAGTGAAAAAATATTACATGATTATTTTATCTGTTCTTTGGTTGTCAGCACTGTTCTAGGATACTATCTAAAACAAAACCTCTTCATCTCTCTTCGTTTTTCTTTAAGTTCTAATAAATAAATTAATATTGTTGTTACCGAATAGATAGAAATTGCATAAAGGTTCTATAAGAAAATTTATTTTCTTTGCAATATCAGTTAGTATGATAATGATGTTATATCGCCGAAATTGTTCACAGCTGCGTTGGAGGACGCTTTTAAGCTTTTGGACTGGAGAGGACTTGGCATTAACATAAATGGCGAGTACATGACTCACCTTCGCTTTGCAGATGATATCGTGGTTATGGCTGAACCTTGGAAGACCTGGACACAATGCTTGACGATCTCTGTAGAGTCTCCCAAGAAGTAGGTCTGAAAATGAACATGGATAAGAAGGTCCAACTTCCTTAAAGAGGTCAATCGACGAATCCAACTCGGCTGGGCAGCGTTCGGGAAGCTACGCAGCATATTCTCAGCCTATCTACCGTAGTGTCTCAAGACGAAAGTCTTCAATTCGCGTGTGTTGCCAGTGATGACCTATGGAACCGAAACGTGGCCGCTTACAATGGGCCTCATAAGAAGGCTCAAGGTCACCCAAAGGGCAATGGAGTGAGCTATGCTCGGAGTTTCTCATATCAGAAATGATGAGATCCGCCGGAGAACCAAGGTCACCGACATAGCGACCAAATAATTGCGAACCTTAAGTGGCAGTGGCACATTGCGAGGAGGACTGACGGCCGTTGGGGCGGAAAGGTCCTCCATTGGCGACCACGTACCAGGAAACGCAGCGTTGGTAAGCCCCCCACAAGGTGGACTGACGATCTGGTAAAGGTCTCGGGAAGCCGCTGAATGCGGGTAGCGCAGGACCGACCGGTTTGGAGATCCTTGGGAGAGGCCTATATCCAACAATGGGCGCAGATAAGACGCCATATACCTTAAGAGCTGATGGCACCTCGTCTCGCTGGCTTGAATGAGTATCCGCACAGTGTCACTTACAGATAGTGAATGAAAGTCCACCGCGGTGGCAAATACGCACTTATATGTATAAAATAATTAATACTTTTTTTACGCCAACACCAATTATCTAGCCCAAGTATCATTATGAAAAGAACTTGTGTTATGGATACTAGATAACGGACATTTTTTTATATACAAAATAATTTTTAAATATTTTTATAAATAAACATAAATAAATATATCTACAACCATGACTCGTTAACAAACATTCGTGTTCGTCACAGAAACATTTGCCGCTACCAAGACTCGAATCCGGACCGCTTGATGTGTAGGCAGCTATACTGACCACTCCACCAAGACAGCGTCCAGCAGCAGCATAGCAGGTACGATAGGATGATATCGATGGCTGCCGTCAAATGACTAGCACTGCTCACGAACCGCACGAAGTGTCTGTGCTGCCCAATAGGGAGCGCCTCCGTGCACCCGTATATAACCGTAATATTGCAAAGCAATTCGTGACAGGTAGAATAAAAAATATATTAGGTTGGGGAAAAAGTCTTTTCGCATTATAGTATGTATAAACTTGTAATAAAATCTCTTTGGCTATACTATTTGTATCTGGCTGGTTTTGGTATCATTGAAAGTTTGAATTTTAAAGAACATAATTCCAAATTCAAATTAGGAAAATGTGTGATTTTCATTTGTTTTTCTTACCGCCAAGATGAGTGAATCTAATGAATAAATTCGATACATTTTAAAATTTTACTACAAAAAAGGTAAAAATGCAACGCAAGCCGCGAAAAAAATTTGCGATGTTTATGGACCTAGTGCAGTGTCTGTGAGAGTAGCACAAATTTGGTTTAAGCGTTTTCAATCCGGAAATTTTGATGTCAAAGATGCACGTCGCTCTGGTCGCCCTATTACAGATAAAATGGATGCCATTTTTGAAAAAGTGGAGCAAGATCGGCATGTCAGTAGTTACGACGTAGCTGAAGAACTGGGAATTGACCACAACACAGTTTTGGCGCATTTGAAAAAAACTGGGTACACAAAAAGCTCGACATTTTGGTACCTCACGAGCTCACTGAAAGAAACCTAATGAACCGTGTACTCATTTGTGATTCTTTATTACGACGTAATGAAACCGAACCATTTTTGAAGAAGCTGATAACTGGTGATGAAAAGTGGATCACGTACGACAAGAACGTGCGAAAAAGGTCGTGGTCAAAGGCCGGTCAGGCTTCACAGACTGTGGCGAAACCCGGGTTAACTCGCAACAAGGTGATGCTGTGTGTGTGGTGGGATTGGAAGGGCATTATTCATTATGAGCTGTTACCACCAGGCAGGACCATCGATTCTGAACTCTACTGCGAACAACTGATGAGATTAAAGCAAGAAATTGAGAGAAAGCGGTCGGAATTAATCAACAGAAGGGGTGTGGTTTTTCATCATGATAACGCTAGACCTCACACATTTTTAGCCACTCAGCAAAAATTAAGAGAGTTTGGCTGGGGGGTGTTAATGCATCCGCCGTATAGTCCTGACCTTGCACCTTCAGATTTCCACCTGTTTCGGTCTCTTCAGAATTCTTTAGGCAGTGTCAGGTTAACATCACGAGAGGACTGCCAAAACCACTTGTCGCGGTATTTTGACCAGAAGTCCCAAAATTTCTATAGCAATGGGATCATGTCCCTACCTACAAGATGGCAAAAAGTTATCGAACAAAATGGTACCTACATACTTTAGTTAAATGTAAATAAACTATATTAAAAAATGTTTTGAATATTCTTAAAAAATGCGAAGAAACTTTTTCCCCGACCTATTATATTAAATGAAAACCGTGCGGTTTTCATTTAAATTAAATTGTATTAATAAATATAACTGAAACTTTGTGACTATAACTGAACTGTATCAATAAGTGTTTTTTTTAGGTGTAAGCGAGCTTCACTGTGAAGCAGAAAATCTTCAGATAATATAGCTACAGATAAATAAAAAGAATATAAAAACATAAAGCATAACATACTTAATAATAGGGGTTAAAGTATGAAATTGCCGATTTTTTCCTCATTATTCATTAGTGTATAATTCCTTTCATACAATAGCTATGTCCATTATTCTTTTTCTATTTTAAACTTCAATACAAGGACATATATTTATGTATAAAATTTTATTCTAATTTTAATTTTTTTCACTAGAAATACATCTTCAAAAACAGCTCGTCCTAAGAGGTGCCCGTCTCCGTTATAAAAATATGAATATTTTTTTACAGGTATAAATTCTCAATTTTTTTCTCTAAGTATCTTATAGCTTAATATTGTCTAAACATATCCACTAAATTACACAAAATTTAGATTTGTGGTTCCATAAATAATGGCAAATATGTTTGTATGGAAAAATTAATTTTCGTTAAATTCTCTATACAAAACGGCAATTTCATACTTAAACCCCTAATATTCATGTAACATTATATATAAATACGATATAATACAGTTTATACATATTTACAGGTATAACATTAACATTTATGAGAAAGAATATAGTAAAATATTGTTATAAAATCAAAAATTAAGGAATAAACATATTAACATACAGACAGGTAGTGCTCTTTAAACTCTTTTCTTGAAGAGAGGATATCAAAGAAGATAACAAAGGTGATAGGACCTAGTTAGCAACTTATTATAAGTTGCCAACTAGGTCTAAATTTGCTAACTATTCTTAATTGACATGCATGCTATCAGGGCACGAGGAAGAAACACCCTATATTAAAATGCATAAAGGACAAATAAATTGGAAAGACTTTAAGTAATTATGTTATGTTCAACAGTGTTAATTTTCGTGTAAAAGAGTGATTTTGAATTTACGATATTTTTTAAACAACAACTTCATTACCATCCAAACATTAAGTAACACATTTTAAACATGTTTACATTAATTAAAGTTATTAAAAAAAGTATGACTAATATAGCTTGACCAAGATTCCGTGCCGGTGAGTGTAATTGCTTCTTATTACCTTGGAAAATATTATTTTTATGGATATGTAAGTAGAAGTAAGCATAGATGAAGACTACAAGTGGCCTAAAGTGGCGAGGATATTACAACGTTCTTTGTTGAACGAGGGTAGCATTTCGTAATATGATTGATTGATTTCCAAGTCAATTTCCAAGTCAACAACAAAAAAGTCAATTGACTTTTTTGTTACTTCAAATTATAGGCTTCAAACCAATTTTATTGAACTTTGTACACTAAATTTAGAGAGTGATCGACTCTTTGCTAAGTTGATTATTATTTTTGTAAATTACGGGTTTTCCAGCTTACAATGTGACGCGACAGTAATATTCTCATTAATCTTTTTGCTATCCAAATGGTTAAGGACTCCAAATTGATTGTGAACTCTAACCATTACTTCACTGTTAAATTCTGGTAGATGATTAAGGGTTAACCCTTAACCACCTGTCATACGTCTCACAGATCTTGCCGCATATGAAATCGCAAACATTTTTACGCCCCAGACGCATAATTATGATTCTGTAGACTCCTATTTCCTCGTGTCCCTCTGTACCCCACAACTAGTTGTCAACTAATACTTCGGATCTCAGAGAATCAAGTCAGGTAGAGACGTGAATTTTTTAAACTTGTGTTTTTTTTTGTTTTAGTTATAATGAGTTTGAATAACAATGATATTGGGCGGTAGTTGATACTAAATCTGTCAGACGAAAACATACCTAATGATGAATGCATCGATGTGGAGTCAGACGTACGGCTGGATTATATTTTTACAACATAGTTCTGAGTCAGATGCAGAATGGAAATTGCAAACTGAGAGGGGAAGCGAAAATTCATTCTCTTAGAATAATTTGGCTTCGAGTATACTTGATGACCGAGAGTTTTTATCTGAAGACGATGAGCCCCTATAATATGTGTTCTAATTAGCTGTACATTCGCAGTCACGCAAATAAAATTAGTAAGTTAGGGTCCTACAATTTATGTTGAATTTTTTAATACGTATAATTCTTATTTTTATCTATTTATTTATGTTCATCATTTCACAGAAGTTCTAACTCTCGGTAATTATTTTCAGGTATCTCATTTACCAAATGTGTTTATTTTCAACTTAAAAAAAGAAGTAAAGTCTAATAGAGTGTATAAGATTTTGTTTTATTTTTTAGTGTATCTATTTTTCTAATAAAGTGTTTATTAATTCCCCAAACTGTTCTTTATTAGAAACAAAACATATCACAACAAAATTAAATTTTTTACTCTTGAGTCTCACAGACTTATGACAGGTGGTTGTGTGACAGTAATACATGGTATGGTAATACATCGTAGATGATCAAGGGTTAAAAATGAAGAAAAAAAAAACAGAAACGAAGCGGACTGATAGTGTATGTTTGATATTTTCTTACCAAATATTAGAACGAATTATGTTTAGTAAAATGGACTAACAATAATTTTATTACAATAATTTTCGTAGAACCGCAGTTATTCTGAATAACAAAGAGGGAAATTAAGCATATAAAAAGGGCACAAAGACCCCAGTTGGTAACAATAATCGTTTCTTATTTTAAATTAAACCTACATGAGAAGTTTATAATAAAGAATGTAGTTCATAAACAATTTTATGTTATTACAATACTGACAACAATCCTCCAAAATTACCCATTGCTGGCGATTACAAAAATATATTAAAATTGCTTATCCGGGGCACATCCTTTGTTGCCACCTTTTTGGTATTAAAAAATAACTGTTCTTTATAACTTTAGGAAGTCCGCTATTGTTCTTATTTCGTCTCTGCAATGAAAGTGAAATGACCTGTGGAGGGTTAGCGTTCCAAAGTGTTTGTTTTAATAACCATTTAAAAAAGTACAACGTACTCGGCATTTTCACGAACGACTGTAGGTACGTAATTTAACAATAAACCGTTAAAAATCGGACGGCAGATACAGCAACGTATTTGCAATTCAAAGTTATCGACGGTTTTCCGAGAGAAAAGGCGCGTTTTTTGCCGTCATTAAGCCGATGAGATATTTTAACACGTCGCACACCGCGGTTGTTTTCCATAAAATTGATTTATTTGTTGTGCCGGCCTCATTCCGCAATTTAGGCCCCAAATGTATATGAATGTATACAGTGTACAGCGTTCCTTATGAATGACAACAGCGTATACTGCGCCATTTTCGCTAAATTAATAATGGGTAGCACCTGGACTGTTGAGATGATTTTTGAGTGTAACATCTTTTCCGGTCATTGGCTTTTACGTTTGTCGAGTTGTTTTTGTTTTCCCGCCATGACTAGTTCCGGACGGCCCTTTTCAGGGTCACAATCGCGTCCGAAGTCCCGGGGTGCGGTCCGATGGCTGCTCCCGGTGTCCTCGTCAGGAGGACGCGCCAAGTTGAGCAGCCGTCGGTGAGGAGGCGGCCTATAAGGCTGGCGTCGGCCAGCGACCCACAGGGATCGGCGTCAGTCGGTAGCCCCTGTGGGCTGTTGGCCACCAATTGTGTTTAAGTGCACAAAGAGTGCCTAGACGAGCAGCGTTGGGACGGTCTCGGTGTAGTTGCGCTCACGTGCGCAGATCCCGAGTCGTCCCGTAATAGCGCACTGGAGGTCAGGCCGGGGAGGATGTTTAGTAGGTTTGGTGGGAACGCCTTTACCTCGAGTGCTACTTCCCCTGCGAATGGCACCACCCCGCAAGGACGATGCGTAAATGCATTTGACCTCCCCGACACCTAAAAAAAGGTAGGTATCGCATTGACCCACAGGGTCGGTAGCCCCTGTGAGCTGCTGGCCACCAATTGGTGCACAATAAGTGCCTAGACGGGCAGCGTTGGACGTTTTCGGTGTAGTTGCGCTCACGTGCGCAGACCCCGAGCCGTCCCGCAATAGCGCACTGGAGGTCAGGCCAGGGAGGATGTTTAAATGTCATCACTTACCTACATAAATTTTATATTAAAAATATGACAATACAAGCTTTCTGAAGAGACAAATATTTTCGTACTTCGAAATTTATTGTAATAATCTTTTGATGAAACATTACGAGCAGGAAGTTATTACTATTTTCAACTTGAACATCTTATTCTGACATTTGGTTCGCTATAAAAATAACTCTAATAACAAAACTTAATTATTTCAATTTGTATCAATGTCTTTATGAAACAGAACAATCTCAAAAAATTCACTTCAATAAAATTGGGCTCGTCCGGGATTTGAACCCGGGACCTCTCGCACCCTAAGCGAAAATCATACCCCTAGACCAACGAGCCGCTTGATAAAATTACAAAAATTGATATTGTAATCTTAAAGATATATGGCCAACAGTAAACGTACTCTGTGGTAACCGGTTGTAAAAGTATTAATTTTATCAATGAGTGAAAGGAAAGTAAAGTTTATATCTGGGTCAAGTAGTTCTTTGTACATTATATACCTTATGTTAGCACTTTAAGTTCTATATTTCATTTACTCTCATTGTACTTATTGTTCAAGCTAATATCTCTAGGACTTTATTTGGGTGTATAACCTGCTATTCTCATTTAAACTTTTACAATTGTAGTTTGCGAAAAATATGTCGCAAACAAAATATTTACAATTATCCAACATTTAAAATAAAATATGAATAAAATTACAAAATTATTATTCCTTATAATCAGAGATATAAGATATGTATCAAAATATTTACTAAAGCGGAGTTTAAAATAGTTCAGTGCTTATTGTACTTATTTACGTATGGAATACGACATGCAACGCACGTCACTTGATCAAAATGCTAAACGAAAGACTACCCAAAACTGTCAAATGTCTCTAATTGATTTTCAACCTTAAGCGTGAGAACTTCAAGCGCAAAATTCATTGGGAAAGTTTGACAGTTTGTGGTTACTGTACCTGTGTGAGAAATAAAACAAAGTTAGGAATATGTTGACATTACATTAGATGTGGCCAGACAACTTTTGCTCTTTAAAGGATCGGTTAAAAAAGCACAACATAATTATGTTAAAGTGTAACATTTCATAAGCTGACTTTTTGTTTAGTTTTTCCTTACCTTTAGTGTACTAATTTATTCTGACCCCCTGTCATTTACAAAGACGAAAACTCTTAGCTTTCCATAGATTCATCATAGAGGCACCAGGTCCATACATATTATTGCAGAGAATTGCCAGGATCAGTGCCTGGGACTTGTGACCCAAGCGTATGTTAAGGGGCCCCCTTACACACCTATTACATCCTGCTACTATTACATCTATTACAATATACTAATCTATACTATTACATCCTTATACATCTATATGTGAATCAACTTTACCTCCATTACCCTGAATTCTCTCTCTTTCGAGTACCGACAGAACTTACCTTAATAAATAGATGCATATTTCAATATGTGCAGATTTAGTTTAACCGCATGTCCCATACATGCAGTTAAACTAATTCTACAATATGATAATGACTGTACCTTCCGAGTCTAACTTTGTAATTTCAATTACTCTTGTCTCCTTTAGGTATTTAGTACTATGTGCTATTCATCTTTGTGACTTGCAAGATGCAAAGTGGACGAATCACTCTACACGTTACGTTGGTCACTGCGCAAGGAGACCCTTTAGAAGTACTCTAGGAGATAAAGTACTAAATTATCGAATCGTAATAATATAGTTTATATAAGGTTGGGGAAAAAGTTTCTTCGCATTTTTTAAGAAAATTCAAAACGTTTTTTAATATAGTTTATTTACATTTAACTAAAGTATGTAGGTACCATTTTATTCGATAACTTTTTGCCATCTTGTAGGTAGGGACATGATCCCATTGCTATAGAAATTTTGGGACTTCTGGTCAAAATACCGCGACAAGTAGTTTTGGCAGTCCTCTCGTGATGTTAACCTGACACTGCCTAAAGAATTCTGAAGAGACCGAAACAGGTGGAAATCTGAAGGTGCAAGGTCAGGACTATACGGCGGATGCATTAACACCTCCCAGCCAAACTCTCTTAATTTTTGCTGAGTGGCTAAAGATGTGTGAGGTCTAGCGTTATCATGATGAAAAACCACACCCCTTCTGTTGATTAATTCTGGCCGCTTTCTCTCAACTTCTAGCTTTAATCTCATCAGTTGTTCGCAGTAGAGTTCAGAATCGATGGTCCTGTCTGGTGGTAACAGCTCATAATGAATAATGCCCTTCTAATCCCACCACACACACAGCATCACCTTGTTGCGAGTTAACCCGGGTTTCGCCACAGTCTGTGAAGCCTGACCGGCCTTTGACCACGACCTTTTTCGCACGTTCTTGTCGTACGTGATCCACTTTTCATCACCAGTTATCAGCTTCTTCAAAAATGGTTCGGTTTCATTAAATCGTAATAAAGAATCACAAATGAGTACACGGTTCATTAGGTTTCTTTCAGTGAGCTCGTGAGGTACCCAAATGTCGAGCTTTTTTCTGTACCCAGTTTTTTTCAAATGCGCCAAAACTGTTTTGTGGTCAATTCCCAGTTCTTCAGCTACGTCGTAACTACTGAAATGCCGATCTTGCTCCACTTTTTCAAAAATGGCATCCATTTTATCTGTAATAGGGCGACCAGAGCGACGTGCATCTTTGACATCAAAATTTCCAGATTGAAAACGCTTAAACCAAATTTGTGCTACTCTCACAGACACTGCACTAGGTCCATAAACATCGCAAATTTTTTTCGCGGCTTGCGTTGCATTTTTACCTTTTTTATAGTAAAACTTTAAAATGTATCGAATTTCTTCATTAGATTCACTCATCTTGGCGGTACGAAAAACAAATGAAAATCACACATTTTCCTAATTTGAATTTGGAATTATGTTCTTTAAAATTTAAACTTTCAATGATACCAAAACCAGCCAGATACAAATAGTATAGCCAAAGAGATTTTATTACAAGTTTATACATACTATAATGCGAAAAGACTTTTTCCCCAACCTAATATAATTGTACAATACTAATACCCTAATCATACTAATGCATCTAAAATTTCAATAGATTTGCTTTATCATCATAGACTTCTAAGCTTATTTTTAGAAGAAACGTTGTCCGATTCTTAACTTAATCATTTTCCGTGGTGTGTGGCAAATGCTACCTATTTTCTCTAGTTAGGCCTATGTTAGAAAATATTATTTTTGTCAATTGCTCTCTCTCTCTTTTTTCTGAGTCTCTTTCATAATGGATAGTATTATTCTTCACTAGTATTGTCAGATATGAAGTAGATACTTTACTACCTTGTCATAATTATTATTCATAATGGTGGCATTTTATACCGCGCTTCGTAAGCGCTAGCGTAGCTTTGACATGATACAAAAGTGTAAAGGGCAACATGAAAACCCAATACGACTGGATGCAACCTGACTCGTCTTGTCAAACCAAACTGTAGTATTGTCTATGCCTAAGGTCAGACTATTGACATGAAACTCGACGTGATGCTGTACGGTCACATGGGGCGCGTGTTCTGAGGCTGACAATCTGACAATAAAAATAACCTTTTGGACTACAAACCACTAGCGCTCCGCCATTTTGTTGCTATTCAAAAAACTAATGTTACTGTGGTTATTTTTCATTATTTAAAGGTGCTAAAATTACGAAGTCCTTCCAATATCATTTGCTCTTTTATAAGTTCTAATATTGCCAGAATCATGTCAAGAATAAATATCAAGTAACTCACGTCTAAACACCAAGTTGTTTACCTGCAAAATAATAAAATTTGAGCAAAGCTCCAAGCAAACACTAAATGACGATCACCATCAAGCCAAGATGGTTTAATTTCGACAAATATTCAAGATACCATTAATATGTAAATTTTCGAATGTCTCAGTAGGTACCAATATTTGTATCACTCTAAGCTCTAAGACTATAACGGTGCTAAGTAATTTGCAATTCAAAACTGATCTTCTACGGTGCAGTCTGTTGCCTTCTTCGAGCTATAGAGCTTATATTTAAAATTCTACTAACTCCACTCCACAGCTCACGGTAATTTTATTTAGAATCTTGTTAGAGTAAACGACATTTTTCTCATCTCTTGTAATGACATAGTCATTTGTAAATGTCATTACTACTGTTAAATAATGCTGAGCGAGTTTCTCGCGGGTTTTTTTGGCTGGAGGTATTTAAGTGGTTATAGAGAGAAAAACGATTTGAAAGTGCTCTAGCAGAAATTAGTCTCAAGAGAGAACAATAAACATTACGGCCATCCTGGAAATAAGAATAATGAATGGCAATAGATCAATCGCCAATAATTGTCACTTTCATTTAATAATAGTATTATAAAACGGCTACACATATTCAGATCTACAAACTATAAAATTGTAACTAAAAATAGTCTTTGAAAAGCTTTTATTTGTCCATTGATGAATTTTGCAGACGCCTGTACATTAACGTGTACTCGTATGAGAAAACGATAAATAACATTTCATTACGTTTATGAGATTGGCAAATGAGCACACAACCTGGTTGAAGATAATCATCAGTTACCGTATAAGGAATAGAATAGAATAGAATAGAATATAACTTTATTGTACATCAACCGGTTAACATAAAGGTACATTATATAATTAAAACAAAAACAGATTTGTACAAAGGGCGATCTTATCGCTAAGAGCGATATTTTCCAGGTAACCTTAGAATGGACAGGATTTGAAAAAAAAATAGAACCCGAGGGAAGATGGCCATGTATTATTCGATAGATATAGTAACGAAGTGTGTAAAAGCAAGGACTCAATCGCGGCGCTGTAAACTTTTATCATCTACCGAGTGGTACTTTATAAAAATGTCTGCCCACTACAACGTATACTATAAACGCAATAGGAATGTGTTAGGTACGGGAGGCAGCACAACACGAACTAATAAAATATGCCGGAGAAGGTATCAGCATCAGCGCCGTATCATACCATGTCCGTAACCGTATGCGCACAAGCAAGACGCGACGAAATATAATATTATTGTTACATAATAACAATAATATTATATTTAATTTTCTGAAAATAATTTTGCATTCAATGAATTTACAAGTTTTGTTTTTGATCATCTACTTTTGCTGTTGATTACTTGCACAGGATGATCTCGCGCTCCAAATTCGAGAGGCTAATCCTCTGTACATTGCTTCTCTTAAAATGAACGTCGCGTATTTACGTAAGCCAAGAACGCTTCTCAATATCTCGTTTCTAATTTTAATTATACTGCGGTAAAACACAGCATAGCGAAGTCTTCAACACGTTGAATGTAATAAATCTTTTATGAAAACAATTTCCTACTCCTCTTGATGTTAAGTCAGATAAATGATCAAAAGTTTTGTGCGTTTACCAGAGTTCTTTGTAAACAAGTGATTGGGAAAAGTCAATTTCTTAATAATGTATATTGTATACCTACGTAATAAAGATTGTTCAATAAATATTTTTTCGAGAAATTTCCGAGGTTGTTGTAGTAAGAAGCCCAAAAAAGGTTTAATCTTAGATTGACTTTTTTACTTTCTCGTATACGTAGTTTAGAGGAAGTCTAATGTTATCGTCAAAAAATTCAACCTCGAGATTTTGACGGATTTACATGTTTTGGACCTCCCTGAGTCCAAAAATACTGTTTTTGGAATTATGTCTGTGTGTGTGTGTCTGTGTGCCTGTATGTCTGTGTGTTAGCACGATAACTCGAGTATGCTTTAACATATTGCAACCTAATTTAACATGCATGTATAACATCAAAATATAAGGTTTCTATCAACTTTTGAGTCGTCGATCACGAAAGTTAAGCAACCAAGTACGCGGTCGGTACTCGGATGTGGGTAATCAAAATTTAAAATGCGTGTATGACATCAAAATATAATGTTTCAATCATCTTTTGAGTCGTTTCTGGTATGCGAGAAAGTCAAGGGGAGACCACTCCCGATTTTTTGATAATAAATAAGCAATTTTCTTATATTATTTACGTTGCTTTTCTTGAGTTGTTTTAGAATATAACTAACCCTAAATTATTATTATTATTTATTACTCAAAAATAACACACATCCATTATTGTTAGTTCAATTACTTTAAGCTAGATGCTACTAGTAAAAATACAATCCTCCTCCTCCTCGCGTCGTTTTCCTCAGTCATGAGGGTCGTGACTCCCCTTTGGTGCCATCCTATCTGTGATGATTCTGCGCCATCTCGACCTATCTCCAGCAGTGTGTAGAGCATCGTGTAGATTGGTGTCCATAGTGGCGCGAACCTGGTCTGTCCAACGCATCGGGCTGCGACCCCGCGGTCTCTTCCCTTCTAATTTGCCAGTGACCATGAGTTTCTCGAGGTTATCTCCGTTCCTCCTGGCAATGTGACCGAAGTACTCGAGAACTCTCCGTAGGCAGATAGTAGATAGCCTGGTCGAAATTTGGAGTTCGCGCAGGATTGAGTCGAAAAATACAATACGATGTTCTAAAGTTCTTCCCAACCTTTTCGTGATTATGAGCCTGATAGTATATCTATACATAGTATAATATCATGAAGTCGCTCTCTCTGTGTATTTTTACTAGGTGGTAGACCCATATTATGTAGGGTCGTCTGGGTAGGTACCACCTTTCCTTATTTCTGCCGTGAGGGAGTTCGCTGTGTTTCGGATTGAAGGGTGTGACACTGGGGGCACGGTTTATTAAATAAAACGCCCCACTAATCAACAATAAAAAATATATTTAAAAAAATTACGGTCGTGGGAGTTATGCCCGCTTAATTTGCACTACCGCCGATCGAAATAGGGGTGAAAGTTTTTATGGGAAATCCGTCATTTTATAGTAAAATACATAACAATTGGTATATATAATATATAGCTTATCGGCTAAAAATTAAGAATGATGTATGTTACGATTAATTGAATTTTAACCGCACGGGGACGAAGTCGCGAGCAAAAGCTAGTAACTTATAATGGTCATGTGTCACCGCACCATGCACATTAACCCATCCGGATGTTTGCCTCCGTTACTTCCAATGTTGATGAAATAAATGGGAAATGAGAAGAGAAATTTTATATTTTTAGACTTCTTGCCTGTAGCGTTCTATCTCAGATAGCGCTTTTCCAAACTAAAATTTATTTAAAAAAGTTATTATCTTAGTATTCAAATCTAAATATATTCACATCACTTAAATACTGGTTAAGTAATATAATAGTAGTTACATTAATTACATTATCAATTAAAAACCTTTTTTGTTTACTTCGTGTGACTACGCATTCAGTCGTATTTGTTTAGTCTATATAAACAGTTGAAGTACAATACAATACTTCAACAAGGATCAATGTTATTTTATCAATGAATAATACTCAGCGCGATAGATTTTAAAGAACAATTATTCAATAGTTCTTCAAAATCTTCAATTATTCAAACGTACCGTTCGGTATGTTTTTGATTTTGTCAACTCTTTCACCACCGTAATCGTTGCGTAATTTCCGACGTTTTAATTTTAACTTAATTAATTTTTGTACAGTCGACCAAATTGAATCATGACCCACCTTAAGATCATTTTCCTGCAGTCACTCAAAACAAAGTAGGTTGAAATTCGCTTGAACACACATTTCTTAAGGAACGAACCTGTTATCAATTTATTAGACACTGACAGTGTCTCATAAATATGACCTTTTAAAATTTTTTCAACTACTACTTGACATCTGACACATAACGTAATTTTATTTTTAAAAATATAATAGTTATTCGTTTTTCTCAGTAGTGAAAAGAGTTTAGATTATCAACGGCATCTTATTTGAAATTTCAATTGAGACTTTATTCCAGTGATAACAAAGATTAAAATTGCATAGATCTCTGACCCGTAATGACAAATTTTTATTCATATTTAAAACGTACTAAGTGCAACACGCATGATAGCGAAGAAAACCTAACTAAATTTATGATTGTAAAGGAATGATCGGCCAAGTGGGTCATGATTCAGTTGGTCCGACTGTACATTGTGACATGCGATTTTAATACAGACTTTGATAATCGTTGAAATTTATGATACAGATAAGCGGTAACTTTAATATTAATGATTGCTTTAGATATCATAATGATTAATTTTATAATTCTTGACAAGCGGCTCGTTGGTCTAGGGGTATGATTTTCGCTTAGGGTGCGAGAGGTCCCGGGTTCAAATCCCGGACGAGCCCTTATTTTTATTCAGTGAAACAGTGTCTATTTCTAATAATTACTTTTCATAAGGTTCATTGTCGCCCAATATCAAATCGTCTTTAAAACTTAGAGATGTCGTTATTGCTTGTTACTGATTCTTAAAAAACAAGCTTACAACCGCTTCTATCGAACGAATGATAATTTTTGACTACTACTACTTGACATGACCTAGGACCAATTATCATACGACAGTCGCCATAGAGTTTCCTCAGAACCACGTCAGTTTGATACATTATATTATTTTCGTTAAACATTCGACGCAATCGATTGGCAACTTGGTAAGGCCCTCTAACTAATGGCTATATTAGTTAGAGGGCCTTAACTGTTGCTTAAGCATTATGTAAATACTAAATATTGTAATATAAACTGATTTTAATGAAATTTTAATCAATGCCTAACGAAAATTACAATCATATTTTTTGATCAATTTATGCTTTATTACCAGGAAAAGAAAAAAACTGTTTTAACGCCTTAAAATATAATTGCAATTAAATGAATCATTATTCTTAGTCTGAACTACTACTGTAATGCATTATTAAATTATTGTACACTTTATTGTACTTAGATTAAATAAAATATAAATAAAGTAAAATTATAACTACTTACCATTTGTGATGCCGGCAGAGTAGAATAGCATCACCCCATATCCACCAATGGGTGTTGTAGAAGGCGACTAATGGATCAGCAAAGGTGTATTGATCACCTTATACTCCGTCTACCAATCCGCGTTTGGCAAGCGTGGTGGACTACTGCCGAAACCTCCGAGTGTTCTTGTGTCCCAGCAGTGGAACGAATTATAAAGGCTGTAATGAAAACTTAAATTATATATTCTCATTCTAAGTGAACGAGGTTTTTTATGAGGAATAAAGTATTGAAGCCTAATATAGTTTTGGTTACAAAATGGGTAACTTCTTAATGTAAATGTTTGTTATACCTACTTAAAAAATTATAAACAAAAAGCAGTTTTTGATTGTAAAGAAACGTATCAACTATTTCATGTTTTGAAGACATTTCCTTTATTTTCTGTTCTTGTTTACCGAAATAATGGGTGAAACTAAAAAAGTGAGACAGCATGGATACTGACAGTTTTCCGCAAAATAAATATTGTAAAAGGTATTAGAAATGTCACCTTCGATAGATTTCTTTGTCCATCTTACTACGTCGCCAAAGTAATCGCTTTCTTTTTGTTTATTCCACACAAATATTTGGGAGCCACCAATACGTATCTTTTTTTTGTATTTTTGGTCTTATTTGAGCATTTATGTGGAGTATCTCAATTTAATGATTTTGTATATTATTTTTATCAGCTTTCACAATTGAATAAACATTATAAATTGACTAGCAGTATGTTAGTATGCAGCTATGTTAGAAAATATTTTTTTTGTCAATTGCTGGGAGTCTTTTTCATATTTGATAGTATTATTCTTCACTAGTATTGTCAGATATGAAGTAGATACTTTACTACCTTGTCATTATAATTATTAATAATGGTGGTATATAATACTGCACTTCGTAAGCGCTTGTGTAGCTTTGATATGATACAAAAGTGTAAAGGACGCAACATGAAAATACGACAAACCAAATTGTAGTATTATCTATTAATTTTGTGGGGCGCGTATTCTGAGGCTGACAATAAAAATAACCTTGTTGACTGCCAACACAAGTCAAAAAATTACGGTTTTAGCGCCAAAAAGTATTATCTGTCCTTTCCAGGGTCTAAAACCAAATTTCATCGAAATCAGCTCACTGTTGTAGGTGTGAAGACGTAACAAACGTTCTAATTTCGAAAATCTTATTTGCCTCAATATAGCGGAGCTTTACTGCGTAGCGTTTCTAATGATTCGGCGAACTTTGTAATAATTTTGGATGTCGTTGCCGATTAACGAATAAATAGGTTCTGTAAATTCCTGAGAGTTATTAATCGCTCAACATTATTTTCTGCGCTTTTGTAGTACAGTGGGCTTTTAGATTTATTTTTGATAAATTTCTCGTGTACCTACTTCGACTAATAATAGACAAATATAATCATTTATCTATTATTAGTCGGAGTAGGTACACTTTGAAAAGTTTCCAAATATCGCAACAAAATTAAACTAATAATGTAATAAAATAAAACATTACAAAAAATACAGCCAAATTACTACATGTTCTTATTTGTTGGAGATGGGTTGAAAGTTGAAACACATCATTGGCTTACTGATATGATAACCTTGATCATAGCCCGAGGCTATTTTAAAAACAAAAAGTGGGCTCGTCCGGGATTTGAACCCGGGACCTCTCGCACCCTAAGCGAAAATCATACCCCTAGACCAACGAGCCGCTGGTTAGGCTGTATAAAAGGAGGTATTACATCAGTGAAGTAAATGGCGTCGTCTCGTCAACTTTGATATGGTTATATAAGGTTGGTTATAATCAATCCGGTCATATAATTATATACCTACCACTCATATAAAAGATTAAGTGATAAATAAAAACAGATAACTCTAGCGTAGCCCCATACAGACTATCACACCAAGGGCTCACTTGCGCGGAGTCCAGTTTAGGCGGCCTGTCCATTGGAGTGGAGAGAGCGGAGTTGTGCCGATATTCACCAATAGGATCTTTTAAAATCTTCGCTTCGCTTCGACTGACTCTTAGGATATTGGGACCAGGATGAAAAGAAGACAGTAGCATAGAGTAACCATGCAACATAGTACGGTACTTCTTTCGAATGTACAGTCATTGTTCTTCTGTAATGGTCATAAGCCAATCTATGAAACAAGTTATACGTTTATGTTTGTTAAGGAACTCATTGCGCAGTTGGTATTCACTTGGATGGGTTACAAATGTTTTACATACCTAATCAAATTTGCTCAAGATTTTTATATGGTGATTTCTTCTGATATTGGAAGATATGAGTAGTAAAATCGTCTAAGCTCTAAACCAAAACTATAAATTATTACATCCACACGACAAAATCACTACCCTTATTTTTGTGGTGTTGTGTTTCAATTGGTAAGAGGTTGCTAGAGCTCCACAGGCTATAGAAGGGGACTAGGGTGGTAGCACGTGAGTATCACGTGAGTGTTACATCAGTGTTGCAAACGTCTATAGGCTACGATGACTGCTTACCACCAGGCAGGCCGTATGCTTGTCTGCCAACCAAAACTATTATATACAGGGTGTAAAAGACATGAACAGTCAAACGAAAACCATGTATTCTGCTCACCATCATAACATTTTTTTTCCTTTAGACTTTACCTGGGAAATTGATAGTTACGATTTTATTGAAACGTATTCTATAAGTTATTTCTCAATTATTGTCCAAAGAAACATTATCATTTTTTTTAGTATTTCATAACAAAAAATGGCTTCAAAACGTTAGCGTTCAATGTAGCTCAATCGATGCGCCCGTCTGGCGACACTAACGAGCGGGGCCGCCGTCTGGCAAAATTATCGCGGTTTGCGAGTTGCGTGCGAGTTGAGCCCTTTACATTGCGCGGTACAATTTGCAATTTTTTTTTAACACCAAAAAATAAAAATCATTTCCCAGCAACATTTTTTTTGAAATATGTCTTATTTTGATGTATAGAATACATGGTTC
This sequence comes from Elophila nymphaeata, assembly GCA_955850985.1. NCBI lineage: Eukaryota > Metazoa > Arthropoda > Insecta > Lepidoptera > Crambidae > Elophila > Elophila nymphaeata. The sequence continues at coordinate 10,617,922 of OY039080.1, forward strand.
TCGTTTGACTGTTCATGTCTTTTACACCCAGTATAAAGAAAAGTCCTGACATACTGACTGAGTGATCAACGGCCAAACCCTTAGAACTAGATAGCTGAGATTTTGCACAGAGATGCCTTTTTCCGAAATTCAACCCCTAAAGGGGTAATATAGGGGATAACAGTTTGTATGGCAATCCGTCATTTTGAAAGTGAAATCCCTAAAAATTAGTGTATGGCCTTTTGGTTCAAAATTAAGAAAGATGTATTTTAGAATTTCGAGAAGTTCAACCCCTAATGGGTTGAAATAGGCTATGAAAGTTTGTATTGGAAATAATAAAATAAAAAAAATGGTATAATGTCTATCTGTTAAAAATTAAGAATGATGTATTTTAGGATTTATCGAAATTCAAAAATAGGAGATGAAAGTTTGAATGGGAAATCCGTCATTTTTGTAGCAAAATATTTAAGAATTTCTCGAATTTCAACCCCTAAGGTGTAAAATATTTGATGCAAATTTGAGTACAAGTCCATAATTTTTATAGTAATATCCATTAAAATTGGTATATGAACTTTCAGTGAAAAATAAAGAATGATATTTTAATATTTCTCGAAATCCTACACATAGGGTTTTAAAATAAGAGATAAAACGAAATGAAAGTCCGAACGAATCTATCTATCTCATATAAAAGCAGAAATTAAAAACTAATATTATATTTGGACAACATTCCGTGGGTTGCAATAACCTAACTTATTATTCTTTCACTAAGATGTAAGTAGAACCAATCTTCAAAGAACCTTTGCGCATTAAGTCCTTCTATGTTATACATGAAGAATACGAACATTTGTGAATACTATCGCCAGACCAGTATCGTAAAATGCGGTTAAGAGTATCTTGACCTTCGAGGAAAATTGTGCCGAGATGGTGGATATTAGATTGGTCTAATAGGGAGTTGAATCATAATACTCAATATAATATGTTACGAGAAAGGAAGTAGCAAACATTTAGGATTCACAGGCACGATCACGAGTAATAATAAGGATCCATAATTTACAGTTCATTACTCCTATTATGTAGGAGATAAAGATTATAATTTTTAGTTGAGGAGGTCGATCTGGGATTGTATCATACAGAGGACTTCTTCACTTCAACAGCTCATATAATGTCGCCACCGAGGGGCTCCAGCCTACCCCACATTAGGGGCGATTAGGCCTTAGTTAACCACGCTGGCCAAGTGCGGGTTGGTCGACTTCACAGACAACCTAAGAATTTCTTCATAGGTGTGTGCAGGTTTCCTTACGATGTTTTCCTTCACCTTAAAAGCGTCGATTAAACGTACATGTGAATTCAAAATTTGAAAACACATTGGTACGTGGCGGGGATAGAACCAGTGCCTCTCGGACTCCTATTATGTAGGAGATAAGATTATAATTTTTTGTTGAAGAGGTCGATCTGGGATTGTACCATACAGAGGACTACAGTAAAGTAACGCTACATTTTTGTAGTGTTCTTCTTCTTCTTTCAACTTAATGGCGATTGCGACATCAAGATTACGCATTGCGCCAATGTCAAGTGAAAATTTACTTTAAGTAACCGACAATTGTACTTTAAAATTTAATTAAGATTGAGTTTAAAATGGAGTCTCTTAACACGTTTTTTTGCAACAAGAACTCGGGAGAAACTCCTTGTAGTGTTATGTTTTTGTTGGTGAGGAATAGGGCTGGCAGCGCTTCTGCGGGAGAACGTCTCTCCTGTTCCATAGACGTTCGCTTCCCTAGTGGACCCGGGGGTATGTCATCTTGTCTTTTACGCACACAGTGGTTGCGCCAAGTACTGTGTGCGGTAAAGCTACAGCCTAGAGGAACACTTCAGTTTTTAGTGGGTATGCCCTGACTGGGTGATTCCCATATAACTTTGGAGTGGCCCCACCGTTCTATTACTAACCGACAAACCATGTCCACCTGGTTGGACGATTAGTACTTTTTTTTTTCTTAACCAACGACTAATAACTAAGTAACTAAATAAAATAAAAATATTGTTAGAATGATTATTTACTTGAAATTTCGTGCCGAAAATTAAAGCTTAGCAATGTTGACTTGTAATGTAAATACAGCATCCCGAGGAATTTGTGTCAATACGTCGCACTTCATTTATCAAACCCAAATAACTTTGGAATAGAATTGAACACAAACTTAAGTACATAGAGACTCCGAACACAAATCCTTTCTAAACTCCAAAACAGGGCGCGCAAGAAATTAATTAGGGAGGAGCTTAATTTGAACAAAGGATGGGATTATGAGATTGCCAACCAAGAAAATTTGCAATATGTCAAGAATTCTGTCATAAATTTTAGGTACATCCACTTGGTATTTTGAAGACACGGCTACGTTACACGAGGAAGTACGCGGAAAATGGTTTCGTAATAAGTGCTCTATATTAGCTTCTTTCTTCTTTCAGTGGTAACCTAATATATGGTAACCTGACGTCAGAATTTTATAAGTCGTCATTTCTGACCCCTGACGTGTCCCACCAGAAGCACCGATGAAAATCGAGTTGAAAATTTTTCGGTAATACATCCAACTATCGACCGCTTACTTGGTAGTTTAGCTTTTGTGATCATTACAAAGAACGCTAGACCGCTGTGCCATTGACCTACTCAATACTCAATATCTTTATTGGAAACCTCTAGCAATGAATTACACTGAACTGCTAAAGGGTGGAATCCTGTCGCGGCTAATATTCCCGATTAGTTAAAATCTTGCTTTATTTAAAAGGTTTGAATGTACAGGCATCTTCTGGGTAAACTCGCTCCATCTTCAACTTCCTCTTAGCCCTCCAGCTCAAAGTGTAGTCAAGAATAAACCTATTTTAAAGAAAAAATAAAAAATAATGTTGGCCTTATAATGTACATATCAAAGTTGCTTTTTAAACATTTTTCTAGAGCATTTATTCGCTAACGAGGTTCTCTTCTTCATAGAACCCTTATGGACCGTAATTTTGATACGGTACGTGATCTGAGGCCGAAATCGAATAAAGCAACCAGCTAATACGATATGTCGTAGATGGCCAAGGAATCTCTCCATCATTTCTTGTAATATTCCCTTAAATCTTACTTACATTGACCAACGTAAAGTATTTCTGTCCCCTGACAAGATAATTAGCTTTATATTGAACAAGAAAATAGCTTTCACAACCATTAGATTACTATACAAGCAAGCTATACCTTTTCTTTGCATCGTTGATATAGTCTGAGTGTAAATAATATCGTAAGTAGTTACATAGTTCCAATATAGTTTTATTGTGAAATAAATTATTTGATTATAGTTAAAGCAGAAAATAACAGACCAGAATATATTCTTGATTTTAAATAACCACTTTGAATTGAAGATAGCTGCCAATAAGAAAAAGTACAACGTAGTTGAACGCAATATCAATGCATTAACTATGATAAAATAATAAATATTTTTTAGGGTAGGATACAGCAAAGAGCATTCAGGACTATTATTTGCATTTCGCGACGTTGCATGATGTTGATGCCCATAACACGACGTATTATTCTTTAAAGTTTAATTAGGCAATTTTTTGTAATCGACAGGAAAGCTTTTGGCATCTAACTCGCTTGATGGAAAGTGACAATAATGCCAAATGTGGGAGCGCTCACCTGGAACCCCTTAAACAATTACTGGAATATTGTACCATTATCATCATCAACAACAACAACAGCTTATGTAATGTCCCCACCGAGAGGCTCAAGCCTACCCCACATTAGGGGCGATTAGGCCTTAGTCAACCACGTATCACTATTAAGTATTCATAATATTATGGTCCTAATAACTAAGGCAATGCATAATATAAAAAAAATCCAAAATTGTCTACAAACATAATTAAAATGTAATTTATAATTTAATACCTTTTAAAACTTACAATTTTGAATTGATATGATTTCTTGCAACGTATATAAACGACAACAGATACGGCGCAGAACGTTGGAACGACATCATCTTCCTAATGCGATTCAGACCCGTCAAGCTATTCTCAACCTTATACACTGTTCCATTCCACTCATGACGAGAAACTTACGCAAAAATCTGTACAGGTTTTTGTGTGTATAAGTGTCTCGTGATAAAAATGATACTGTGCTGAAGACAGGTCGACAAAATACCTCATATCTGTCATAGGGCGAGAAACACGCCTGCTAATTTCACCTGAAACGTTTTTGGAAGGGAAAATAATAATATCTATGCTTTTTTCGTCAGCATTGTCTCGACATATTGTAAGTGGCATATTTTTTACCCGACTATGGTGAAGTCAAAAGTAAGGGTTATGATTTTAGCAGTCTATGTATATATGTTTGTATTTACGTATGTTCCTGACATACGTACGTATTCGCTAGACTTTATCGGACGGCGACCTGGCAATGTATGCCCACTGGGCATACACTTGTCTCAAGTTAAACGCCGGCTTGGCCTATCTCTTTGTATTATTAAATCTGTGGGAGCAAGATAGGAGAAATCAAAAATCAAACAACACAATTAATTTGTTTTCTTTCTAAGTAAGTGTTCTAACACGCGTACTTACTTAAGTAAAAGTTCTCAAAGAACTATTTCTATCATTTTAACAATGACTTAGTTATGTATATTTACTTAGCAATAAGCAATTACTTGTTATAAATACGGGTGTCAATAAATTTTATTTACATATGATCGCTGTTATGACAATGAATTGTATTTGAATTGAACGCTATAAATGAATAAACGTAATCAAGATATCGCACTGATGTAGAAGCTTAATCTTTATTTTATATTTTCAGACATCGGCTCGTTGGTCTAGGGGTATGATTTTCGCTTAGGGTGCGAGAGGTCCCGGGTTCAAATCCCGGACGAGCCCAACAACTTTTTGCCTTTGTAATTTCGCCATTGAACTTCATCTTAAAATATTTTAAAAAGACGATTCGGTAGTTACAATTTCATTCAATTTCGTATAAATTACCATTTCATTAGAAATTAATGCCTTTCTCGTATAGTGATAGCCAGCGATCGAGAGAAGAGTGACTTTTGTATTATATATTGACATTGCTAAGAATTTTATTGATTATTATGTAATTATCTAAATTTTTATCGGAATTTTATGTATGCTTCTATTTTATTTTATGATATTTTGTATGAATTTTGACATTTGTAATTGGTCTACTTGTTGACTTTTGAATAAGTAAATTATTATTATAAGTGCAACTAAATGTTACCTAATAAAGCTCTACTTAACCCTTTTGTTAGGAAAAAATAGGCAATATCTTTTGTTAAGAAATATTGCCAAAGAACTGCGCACGCGCAAGTGCATTTGTTGCTACTGTACGTGATACGTATAATATGTAAGTGAAAGGTAACAGTAAACATGCTAATCATTAACGAAGTTGTAATATATATATTTGTACATATCTGTAAGCGGCTCGTTGGTCTAGGGGTATGATTTTCGCTTAGGGTGCGAGAGGTCCCGGGTTCAAATCCCGGACGAGCCCAAAAACTTTTTGTTGTAGTTAAATTAATTTTCACTTGCATTGTAAATATAAAACAATGAGTAAGAAATAAATACCTACTGAACTTTTCTTGTAAGATTTTTAGCTCCACATTTAAAACTGTATTGGTTGTATCGTTAGTAAAAAAAGTTTCATGACTTAAGATCAGATTCACTCAAAGTTCAGATGGAAAAATAAGAAATAAACTGAGGCCGATAAAATTAACACTACCGCGCCTAACCTTTTTTTTTGTTTTTTTTTTATTCGTTGACGGGGAGGTCAAATGCATTTACGCATCGTCCCTGTGGGGTGGTGCCAACCGCAGTCGACATGTGGGACTCGAGGTAAAGGTGTTACCTCCATACCCACTAAACATCCTCCCCGGCCTGACCTCCAGTGCGCTATTACGGGACGGCTCGGGATCTGCGCATGTGAGCGCAACTACACCGAGACCGTCCCAACGCTGCCCGTCTAGGCACTCCTTGTGCACCAATTGGTAGCCAGCAGCCCACGGGGGTTACCGACTAACGCCAGCCGCTGTGGGCCGCTGCCCGACCGCGCCAAGCCTATCGCCTAAGGTGGAACCAACCTTCACCTAGTATTTGTAACATTTGGTTATAATTATGAAGCCACATCTGACTCTCGAGTATGGGTTACCTATGTAGTATCACAAAACAATGATAGGTTGCCTGCCTGTCGCCGGCAAAAAGGCCACGAAAAGAAAAAAAAATCTAATCACCATATTTCTAATAGCGAATAAAAAACGTTTTTTATTTTACTTGTAACTGATGTTGTGCGAGGAATATTTTCTATTCTGACGAAGATACAGCCGTGTAATAAATAGCTGTGATAAGATTGCAATAAATTTATGACTTCTTTGATAATTCTAATAAGATCTCGGTTTCGACGTCCTTCCGATAAATGTTAGTTAATAGTTGATGTTTAGATATTTTTCTGTCAATATTATGACTTTGAACTAGGAAATCTGATACTGAATTTTATAAACTTAAATGTCCTTATTTTTTTTTAAAACTCACTAAGCAAGCACATAATATTGTCTCTCATGTGATACCTAATTAGGTACCACATGGGAATAGGTTAATTTTTTAATTTCTTTAATCTATGAGACTGACTAGAGAAGGATCGGACGGACACCAAAGTTTACGGAACGCATCGCATGCCCACCAACAGTCGCTAAATGTGTCTACTACATACATAAGCGTATATTAAATTTTCTTTAAGAGATAAGTTAAATCGGAGATTGACTATATTTCTTGTTGACACTATTACTATTTCTTTCAAGCTTCAAAAGCACGCGATAATGTACCAGCATTAGCGACAACTCCTCTGAGATATAAATTCATAAATAATTAGAGATATAAACTAATAAAAAAATATAGATACTGAAACTGCAAAATAGTTACTACAGTTCACAAGAAAGCCTTCATTAAAAAAAATAATCTGGGTGTAGATTAAGTAAAAACAACCTACAGGTTTTGAATAATTAGAAAACCCGTAACAATTTCTAAACGTAATTTCTAATAGAAAAAAATTGGGCTCGTCCGGGATTTGAACCCGGGACCTCTCGCACCCTAAGCGAAAATCATACCCCTAGACCAACGAGCCGATGACTGACTTGATTAAAAGTCGTATCACATTATTATTTCTTCTGTGGTTTTAGTGAAAGGTGCTCGACAAACTCGTACTATACTAGCATTTGACATGATTGGAAAGTCGGTAATGAAGCCGTGAGTCACTTAAGTGGCTCTGACTTTCAATAAAAAGTTATGTGTTTATTAAAAAAAACTTACTAAATAAGACAGTAATAGTAAATTTTTATTCACTAATCACCAACTGCTACTATACTATAGCCAATATATCAAACTGAACATGTTTATTTTTTGCTCTGCCATTATACGTACAGTCTGATCCGAAACAATACAGATATGACATCTTTTCATATTTATTATTAATATTGCATAGTCATACTACTTAGGTGGTAGACTCATATGTAGGGTCGTCTGGGTAGGTACCACCGCCTTTCTTATTTCTGCCGTGAAGCAGTTCGCTGTGTTTCGGATTGAAAGGAAAGGTAGCCAGTGTAATTACTGGGCATGGAGGGCATATCACCTTAGTCCCCAGGATGGCAAACGCACTTGCGGTGTTAAGTGATTTACACTTAATATTGCAAGTGTCTATAGGCGGCAGTGACCACTTAACATCAGGTGGGCCGCAAGCTTGTTTGCCATCTCGTAACATAAAAAAAACCTAAATATTATTGTATTTTTTTTATATATTATAATTATTCCTAAATGTGTCAATTCGCTATGTATATTTTTTTTCAAAATAAAAATTGGTAATTTATTAATATAATAACAATACTTATTTTCGCATCTTTTATTTACAAGAAATAATGGAATTCTTATCTAACTTTACTATTAGAAATATTTTTTTCCATTCCTATAGTCACGCTGACGTGTCATAGAACAATCTCAAATATTATTATTAATACTCTAATAAATGGAAATCTTACCCAGATATGTACATTATTTATTGATGTGATATTTAGTATTTCCATTTACTGGCAAATTCATAATATAATACCAACATTTATGTATCCTTTCCGTCTGTATTTTATGACAATTTATTTATTTTAAAAAACATGCACATACTCTCGCCGTATACTCGACAAGCGGCTGATTGGGCAGCTTTTCGAAATCGTAACAAGATTAGACTGTGGTTTGATTGTGATTGTGCCGAGAAAGAAATCAGGCCACCGAATAAGCTAAACGTGATTTGAATGAATCTCATTTGTTGTACTGTTTCTCTTTTCGCAGGTATTTGTTGAGTTTATATTAGTGATATTTTGCAGACGTATGGATCATTATGTTTTCTCGAGTTTCAAGCGGCTGTACAACATGTAAATTAAATAACCAACACCCTGAATACAGGTGGTTTGGAATCGGCTTCAGAGTTGATTTCAATTTTTTTTTAAAAAAAACGTATTTAAAAAAAAAATTAATAAAAAACAAAATGTACCCAGAAAATATTGTACAATATTTTCTGGTTACTTTTGTTTTTTTTAAGTTTTTTTTTAAAAAAAAGAAGAGAATCAGAAGCCAACCTTAACCACCTGTATTCAGGGTGTTATTTAATTTACATGTTTTATTTAAGGCATGTATTTAACGCGGCGACATGTATTAAACAAAAATGAGTTTCTCCCGTGTTTCTCGCTGTAAAAACACATGTTGAGAGACTGCATTTTTAACTCAATTGTACGGTAGGTACAATTGTCTGTTACTTTAAGTACATTTTATTTTATAAAAAGGTCAAGCAAATGACTCCATTCCACCAAGCAAGCAAGCAACGAAGTAAGCAGAAGTAGAGTCCAAATGCGAAGATAGCTGGTACGAGAGATAAACTGCCGCGCTAGCCACCCACGCCTTGCCGACCTGCAAGGTGCTTCTTCACGCCTCTTTTGAATGACCCACGATTGTAGAAAAGAGGGAACACGTGTGCTGGCAGTGAATTCCATTTCTTGGTAACATTTTCACTTCACATTGGCAAAATGAGTAATCTTTAATGTGTCGCGATCCCTATTAATGTAAAAGAAGGTTTTTCTCCCGAGTTTGATGCCTCTTATGTAGACGACAGAACAGACAAACTTTTACTATTTTGAGGCACTGCATGGCCCATAATGCCAGATGTTGCTTTATGTGTAACCAAATTTTACTCAAAGCACTGCTCTATTCCTTTTGAGATGATGATTGTATTTATAATATGACAAGATAGGGGGGCGCCCTGGTGCTCCGTAGAAAGTAAAGAGGGGGCCGTGAGTCAATCCTCTATCATCCGAAACCAGAAATATTCGCGTGTACCTATAAAGCAACAATTCCTATTTTAAGCGTCGCCGAGAAGGACGCCGTGACAAAATACTTACTTGTAAGTGCGCCGTGGGCTGAATAAGATTGGGAACCCCTGTACTAGAGTGTTAATCTAGTTCTGGTGCCGACCATACCAATTAGAAGCCGGTCCAATATTGGCTGGTCTCTTAATCATAATTTATTTATAGTAAATTTATCAAAACTCTAATTGTGTGTGTGCTTTTACAGAATGCTTCGAAAATACTCATACAATACTGAATAATGCCATTGTTATCCTTTGTATCAAATAATATTTATTCAGTTTGTTGTACTTTCACACCCGTAACGCTATGTTTGTGCGATAACACAATGCGTGTTAATGAGGCAGATGTAATATTTGTTTGATTTTAGCTTCTGTTAGCAGTTTAAATGAAGTGAGCGAAAATTTGTATACATATATACCTCTGCATAACCTTATTATCACCGTTTACCAAGGCAGGCCGTATGCTTGGTTGCCAACAAAATAACCAAAAATTATAATGTTACAAAACTAATAAAGATTGAAATGTTTATTTATAATAAGATAGCCCGAATTAAATTTAATTTAAAATTGTAACATGGTGTATTGACTATCGGTTTCTGTTTGTTCATTGTTTTCTTGTTTTTTGGATTTTATGTCCCTTTTATATGAAACAGGCTGTCAACTTTTTTTAAAAAAGATCGAACAAATTACTCCATTCTAGCAGAAGAGTCCAAATGCGAAGATAGCTAGCGCGAGGGATAAACCGCCGAGCTAACTACCGTCGCCTTTCCGACCTGCAAGATGCTTCTTCGCGGCTTTTTTGTGTGACCTAAGATTGTAAGAAAGAGGGAACACGTATGATGGCAGTGAATTCCATTTCTCGATTGTACGAAAAAGAACGAGTTGCCAAATTTCTTAGTTCTCGTTGGAATAGCCGCCACAGTTTGTCGGTTGCAACGTCGACCAGCACGCGTAGTCCTTAAAAGGAAGGGAGATGGTGGGATTAGTGAAAAAAGTCATCCGAGCACTCGCCGTCGTACAGACGGTAGAACGCACTCAATTACGCGTTATTATTTTGAGCCAGTGCATGGTCATTACTGCCATGAGTGGATGTGTTGTGTAACTTAATGTTACCTTAAGCTTTGCTTAACTTTTTTGTAATTATGAGCGTGTTATTGAATATACCTGTTTCATAACACGTACGAGTTTCTAGGACATATCTTATATTTAATTATTAGACGAACGCAAAATTAAAATAAATATTACATATTTTTACTGTATCAAACCATTAGTTTTAGGTACACAAAGGGTGACAAAATAAGTAAAAGCGAACTCTATATTTTTTCCTATAAATTAAGAACAGGAATGTCAGACAGACGAAATTCGACATAAGGAATTATAGCGATATAACTATACAATAAATATGTAGGTAATCGTTTGAGTTGGACTTTGAGCTTTCGGGTTATATGACATAAGATCGAATCTCAAAATTTAACAGCTATGGGTCGCCGATTAATCCATTGTCTGTGCCTAACTGAATGTAATTATGAATTTGAATTGTTCAATATAAAAACCACAATGCTTGCTTTGAATGTCCATTGTGTTATCGAAATTGACATTGATCTTTCTGTTGTTAACTTTTCCTTTGTAGCATTTTAGAAACAAATTTTTATTATTAAAATAATGGGCACGTATTGTTAATTTATAAAAGCAATAACACTTTCATTAGATAGGCAATCGCTTACGATCTGTTTGTTCACATAAGAACTACATACATATTGTATAAGCAAGTGGACGCCGTTTCTGTGTGAACGGAGGTTGATCCTCGGCTGCTGTTAGATAGACCACTGACGTGAATCCACTTCTAGCAGAAGTGCATTAGCTAAGTTGGAGGGGTTAACACTTTAACAGGATTCATGTTAATATAATATTATGTTAGCAACAGTCACGAGGCTAAGTATAACTTTATGCTGGAGAAGGCTCAAAAGGCTTTCCTTCGTTATTACTATAGGTGGATATATTAGGTACTATCACTTTATGTATCCTACCAAATTTTTACTAAGAATATTGGCGATGAATTCTTTAGAATTGAGGACAACCCGAGTGGAGATATCTACCGCTGTAGCGGTTTTCCGTGGGTCTGTAGAAGCGCCTGAGTGTGTGATCATATATCGAGTGGTTATGTTGAGCGCTGACGTTCTAAAGTAATTTTTGGTATGAAATACTTATAATTTTGATAATGTTTCTTTGGACCAAAATTAAGGAAAAATTTTTTCAATTTTTTTTCATAAAAATCTTGAAAAAATTCTAACTTTAACCTAATGATGAGAGAAATACGTTGTTCTCGGCTTTGTCATAAGTTTTGTTACACCCGTTATAAATTGCAGGATAAATTTAATGGAGGATTTTCCAACTACAACATTTCATCCCCCTTTTCGGCCGAAGGGGCCTTCGGGGGGTGGAATTGTCAAAAACGCTGACACATGTTAATAATATTTTTCAATTGTCAGCCTAAATACTAATAAGTTGAAGATCCTAACTTCAAAACTGACGGACTTTCATACAAATATTCATCCCCTATTTTACCCCCTTAGGGGTGGCATTTCCAAAGATCCCTTCTTAGTGGATGCCTACACTGTATAAGGTATCTATGTGCAAAATTTCAAGTCTCTAGGTTCAGTGGTTTGGGCTGTGCGTTGATATCTCAGTCGATTAGTCAGGATTTTGAATTTTATATACACTTTTAACTACACGTGTCGTCTATGAGACTGAAACAAATGCAAATCAATTCTATATTTATTCTATTTCCTCTAAAATATAATAAATAGATATGTAAGTAGTTTAGTTATGAGGAAAATTCTTTTGGCGTCGTATAATGAATAGGTTTCGTATACTAACATCGTGTTGTTGATTTTAAATTAAGTAACGCTCTGCTCCTTTATAATATAAATAACGATAATCTTCGCGTCTGTTGTCTTTTTGGCTAGAACAATTTAATAAGATACGTGTCATCTACAGAATAATAAACGATTTAGGATTTGCTTCTCTAAAATAACTTATACATATTACTATTCTTTGCATGTTATTGTATATGTCAGCATATTCCCGAATAGTCAAAAAATAATTAAGCCTACTCGTAGTCAGTTACGCGTAATTACACTGGAACGCTAGTCCATACCTGCAGTTGCTGTAGTTGCAGCAGAGGTACGGACTGGCGTTCCTATAAAATGAAATGACAATTTTAATGGACTTAGCTAAGTATTTTCAAATCTTCAAAAACCCTACTACCATTTCGGGATGATATAATTATTGTGCTTGAATAATAATTATTATGCTGAGATGGAGAAGAAAGTGCGAAAGAAACTCCACGGCTTTCAATTTCGTTATGATTTCAAAAGATCGAGGTAACGACAATTAATTAAAATTACAGTTTTACATGCGTAAATTTTGGGTTATTACTCCTAAGCATTTGGATCATTAATAAAATCATTAATTGCCTATGTACGCGTAACCAAATATGCGTTCATTGGAACACTTAGTCCATATGAGTCTTTAGAATAATTTTACTCCAGATCATCAAAAGCAAATGCAGAGATCCCGGGTTCGATTACTAGCTGAGTAGAAAATTCTATTAGGTTTAATTGGTGATAACAACCAAGCAAGTTACCACCACTGCCACATAAATACGCCGTTCCCGTAACGCTCCCTAAAATAGCTTAAGAGGGTACCAGTGGCTTTTATTGAGTAGACACACCGCACCGTCTAGCCCACTCTGCAGTATAGTCCCTGCAAAGATTTTCCGCCATCAAAGAAAAGTTGCAACTATCTTATCAAAGTTAGTTAGGTAAATGCTACTACCAACAACAAAAAATATATTTTCACCTCTCCAGCACCAAAACACCTCTATTGCTTTGTAAAATCTCGAAGGAAAAACGCTTTTTGCTGCGAGCTCTGAACAAGACTGTAACGTTCAATCTAAATTATTTTAGTAATCTTACTTTTTATTTTCAATAGTTATTTTTTTAGATAATATTCATGTATAAAAGTATTGCCTTGATTTTCTCACCTGTAACAATTTTCTCGCTGGAGAGGTGAAAAGTTGTATGTTTCACATGAGAGCAAATTTTTTTTGGCTCGTGCCTTTAAATCACTCACTGCGTTCAGAAGTCTAATTCTAACCTACTTCGCTGGTTCGTGATTTAATACCGACACTCGCAATAAAAAATAACTTCTCTCACTTGTTGAACAAATAACTATTTTTAAATTAACATTGTGTTCTCACAGTTAAATAAGATAGCTAGTCTTTCATTATTTTACATTTTGTGAGGGTTGTGGGTGAAAGTTACATCCACCTTTAGACTTATCACCACTAACCATCAGGTGAAATGAACGCCCAAAGAATGGAAGGAGATCCAAGGGCAATCACAGTCGTGCGTTTTCAGAAGTTAAGCGTGTAAGTGCACGGTTGGTAATCGGAAAATTGCCCAAAATGTTTTCACTTAATTTTCTTCCATGTTTCGGAAGGTACTCTGGTGGTCCCGGCTCTTGTCGAAAGGCAGCAGTCGTAAAAACAAGTCAGATCAAATGTCTATTAAACTCTGAATTCAAGCTGACATGAACCTATTTAACAATACGATAAGAATATAAACGCCACGAGCTTCACTATCTAAGATAAAGAAGCAACATTTAGCCTATGAGTTGTTTATTCTGTTGACTCATTTGTAAATCGCAGATACAACTTTAACAATTTTAATCCACAACTGATTGCGGGATCCAATCGATGCCATTAACAGCGCTATTTGCACAGTAATAGACGCTACGAATAGATAACTTCAGTATAATGTTTATTACATTTTGTATTCGGGCCCATTCCTAAACCAGATTTAAAGAGAATTCTCAAAATGACTTCGCCTCTGTTATACAAATTGGATTTTGTTTAATAAAATAGGTGCGATGTTTTTTCTGATCAAGACATTCGATTACAGTGATACTAGTGGCCACCCGCGTCTTCACTCGCGTGAATGTGGTTTATCGCGCCAAAAAATATTCAATATCCTTCCCAGGATTTCAAACTATCTCTTTATTAAATTTCATGCAGAGTTATTTTTGCGTTTTTATTATATTACAAATTCAAATTTTAGCTCTTTTTTCAACTCTCCAGTTTCAACTCTCGAGCCGTTTTTTTTCTATTATATGTATAGACGATGATGGTAATGGTGAATAAAAGGAATTTCACGAATATTTAGCGTTAAATTTCAAATTCTCTTTTAGCTAACATTTGAAAACATGTTTCGTAGAACCTACATGTTACTAGGAACACTAATTATTATCAAAAGTTTTCAGTAACATACCTTGTTAAAATACTACTACTTGGTCTACATGGAAGCCTTACAATACATTCATCAATACATTATACAGCGATGGGAAAATTAAAAGAAAACTCTTAGTGTCCAATCACACTGACAAAGAATCAAAGCAAGCTTGTTTGCCATCTCACAATAATAAAAAAATATTATTCTCATATGAATAATATATGTAATAATAATAAAATTATCTACAAGAAATATAATACCTTCTTATACGATATGGCTGTGACATATGCATTACGATGTGGATACAATCACTGGGGCCTGAGGCGTAAGGTCCAGTCTCCTGAGGCTGTCAACTTGTTCATACAGCGTTATTTGCCAATTTTATGACGTTCAAAGAGCGGGAATTACATGTGCTTCGCCACGAAAATTTCTTACCTAAGCCGTGCCAAAGGGCCTAGCCAAGTGGCCAATCTTAAAATTAACGAAAATAAAAAAAGTATGAAACTGACTTATAACTGAGAAAACACCATGGCGACCATCGTGTTAAAATTAAATGTTAGAGTTGACGTCGTTACTCGTTGAAATGTTTGTACTTGTACCGTTTGCCACTTGTCAAGACACACACACACACACACAAACACACTCATTAAGTGCCTTCTGAACACTTTATTTTTTTTATAATACAATATTATTTTTAACAACCCTACCAGTCATGACTCGGCAAATTATATTGTTTTTAGCTCATGTCAGTTCTAGTGAGAGTTAATACAATTTTTGACGGAAGAAAACAGCAATTACTTAGACATCCGTCGTAGTGACACTTATTTGTAGGCGTTTCTTCGTTTACTGCTGCGTATTGAAACAAATGAGTAAATAATTTGAATACAAAAAAAAACATCAAAAGAGTTGGGTATATTTGTACTTATTTTGATCAAATTGTCACGGGAGTCATCCCGCTTCAATTACAGCCGTGACGAGACAACGCACATGCTTTCCCATTATGCATGAAGTAAATATTACCATTTTATATTTGTAAAGTAGATTTTTGAAAATAAAAGGTTTATCAAGTAGAGGTCCGCCTGGCCGTAAAACCCAATGTCAAAGCCTAGAACAGAACCTTTAGACGATAGTAAGACGTACTACACCAATCAAACAAAACCAAGTCTAAGATGTCTTTTATCGTTGTAATTAATGAAACCGAGTAGGTACAAGAAAACAAAAAATATTAAATATAGCTTTTAGTCAATTACAAATTAATTATATTTTAAACTTATTTTGTATTAGCTAGGTGGTAGACCCATGGGGTCCACGTCCGGAAGCCTCCTCGTGGCGGATCCTGGTAACGTGGTGGGGAAACTTTCTCGGCGAGTGTGTGGCTTTTGATGTCAAGGGGATCCCCTTGGCATTCGAAGTCACATGCCATCGTCGAGTTGTTTTTGTTTTCCCACCACGGCTAGTTCCGGACGGCCCTTTTCAGGGCCACGACCGCGCCCGAAGTACCCCGGGTGCGGTCCGATGGCTGCTCCCGGTGTCCTCGTCAGGAGGACGCACCAGGTCGAGCAGCCGTCGGTGAGGAGGCGGCCTATAAGGCCGGCGTCGGCCAGTTTTTTCTTTACAATTTACTCTCGATTTGTTGCGCGATTTTCTTCTTTATATATATATGGGTCGGTGAAATGTGTCTTGCTGTCGACTTAGGTACTGCTATTGGTTTTGGCAAAAGATTTAATTGCCTTCCCTTTAATGGTATTGCCATTTTTGCAGCTTCTTAATCCGATGAATTCTTGTTCTACAAATGTAAATATTACAAAATCGACATAATATAGAAATTCCTAAATACTCGTATATCCTATCATAAAAATTAGCATAAAATAAGCCGCGCCAATTCTTTTAAATCGTTCTCTAGGAGTAGGAGAGGTCATGTCGCTAGTTGCTGGGTACATAATCGCTTGTAAACGTTCGTACTTATCATGGATCGTATTTAACTGGCCAGCTGATTAACCTAACCTAAACCTCTGAATATAGTAAGTGGGCGAAAAAAAAAAAATCTTTTTTATATTTCTACGCTCACACCAATTCTCTAGCCCAAATTAAGTATCTTTAAGAACTTGTGTTATGGATACAAGATAACGGACAAATATACTTAATAATCAACATGTTTTTATAAATAAACTTAAATAAATATATAAATAACCATGACTCATGAACAAATGATCGTGTTCATCACACTAACATTTGCCACTACCAGGACTCGAGGCAGCGTTACTGACCACTCCACCACGGCGGCGTCAATTCACCCACTTAATGTTTTTAGTCGCTGATTCTGGATTTGTTAGTTGCTCCTGTTTCTTATTTCGCTTTACCAATAGTGTTGACTTCGCTTCGCGTAGTAAATATCAAAAATCTGTGACGTAAACATAGATTTATAATCACTGATGTTTATAGATTGGCAATTAATCGACTAGGACGAGACCAAAAAAATGCACCAATGTGTGAGTAATGGTGAAAAACAGTACTGTAGTCTGACAGCTGCTGTCTTTTCTATGTGACTGACAGGCCGATTTAGGCCGCCTGCTTCCGCGATCCGTAGATCTAATTCTGGTGGGGAGCCACCAGACCACGAAGCCGGTAAAGACTGGTCAAAATTACTCTTGCTTACCATAATTTTTGTTTGAAAAATATTATCAAAGCATGATGTACGTATTATACACGTATCTGTTATCTAGTATCCATAGCATACGTGTTCTTAAAGGTTTATATCTGAGGTTTATATCTCAGATCATATAAGTAAAGGTTAATATAGTTAGTGAGAAAGCTTTGGGGTAGTCTTAATAATAATGTCCCTTAAATTTAAATTATATTACCTATAATGTTATTTTAAGTAGACACTTGATTTGGGTCGTAAAGTAAAACCCATTAAGGTGCAAAGTCAAACTGCCATTACAGAGGATTGGGTAAAGTCTGTAAATGCACATTTTCGCTAAGCTTAAGCTTGGCACATTTTCAACAATTAATGTCCTCTCAAAATAGCTTACGATAGATTTTCACGTGGAGATATTTATTATTTGGCTAAATTTATAAGAATATTTCCGTAATACTTTACACGAACAGCTTATACGCTGCTTTTAAGGGTATGCTTTATGCATTAATATGATAGATACTAATAGCATAGGTAAGTACATTGCAATACCACTATTTTGTATTTCCATTTTAGTAAGTACCTTAAGTACTACTTAAAACCTCGATATAAAACCAAAATTTGAGGCGCAACCGCTCTCCGTCTATCCTTGGTACACTTTTTAGTATGTAGCCCCTTACCGTACATTGCTATCAAAGAACACTAACTAGTCGTATTTATTGCTTAACCGATATATTTGATAATATTATTGAAATTAGCAACTTTATATTTATTTAAAACGGTATCGTTCATACCTCTACTAAATATACTGCTTGTTCATTATTCTGAAAACGAACAAACGAAGGTCAGTGTTGCCATAAAGGAAACGGGTTTTAGCCGTAAATCTGCCACTAACACTTGATTACAGGCTTATTCTCAACAGCACCGTTTTAATCGCACTCTTATGAGCAAAAGTCACGGTTTTCCTTATAATTAAACGGCAATTTATGTAGTTTATACTTAAGTGATTGTATTTTCATACTTTGTAGAATGCGATTGTAAGTAATAATTATAATATGTACAAAAGTCATATTTTCTGGCGACATACTTTGATCAGATGGTGGTATTTAAGACAAGTGGAATTTAAAACAAACCTTATTTGGGGTAACATAATTTATAATAACTAAACCTAGTCTAACCATTTTTACAATAACTATGATCGGTACAAAAAACAAAAGAATTATAATAGGTTTTCAGTAAAATACAAAAAAAAAATCGTTCCTGGCGCTTCGACGGCTGCTGCCGCTCCACGTTAATTGCCATCGCTGGGCCTGCTCGTATAGGTCACAAATCTAACCCAACCTAAATATGTATTTGGATCACTCTGTATTTTTCTCGTCACGTTGCTGATGTAATTGCAATAAAGAAAAGTGTGCATTATATGATTTTTTTTAGTATTGCAATTACCTATAATAGATAGTCGATATTTCAAAACTAGTATATTAAGTCTTCTTAAAAAATAAAAAGGCATAGAAGGCAAACACTCTACACAGACAGTACATCAAAATGAAAATATCAACAGATTTAGTAACCTATTGAAAATTTGCTATTCTAAGAAACTTTGCATAAGAAATTTCGCTGTAACATCGCTATTGTTGAAATTTCGATGTGGATTGTCACGTTGAACCGTTAGTAGTTACGAGCACGAACATTATCATACGCACACAAAAATTTTCATGTACCTATATCCCAAAGCAAAGATAGTAAGTATCTTTTTAACTCGTTAAGCCCCGTTCGCGCTCAGGAGCGCGAGAACACAATTAAAATCAATTGTGTCTGGATATTAATAATCGTCGATGGATTAAAACAGGAAGGTCAAAAGGATAGTTAGTATCTTCGTATTTTCTCAAAGTAAAGCTGTATTTTATTGCAAAAAAAAAATATACGTGGACAAATTCGCGGACGGAGCGTTAGTATTTTATAAAACGAGCTAAGCAAAATGAGTTCATCCCACTCGACTGCTGATAGAGTCTCTTGTAAGATGTAATTAGTTATTGGTCGTGTTGTATTTTAACTGCTGTAGTGCTAAAATCCTTATCTATAATTACTGAAGAATGGTCAGAACTGAAACTCTTTAGTTATACAAATGTGTTTATCAATTCAGGTAAAATTTTAGATCTTTCAAATGGGTCTTATATATTGCTCGTGCTAAAGAAGTTGAACGGTTGACATCACGAAGAAAGATTGTATTTCACAAAGTTGCAAAAATATAAAATTGAGTCTTCAATTTTACCGCTGCTATATCGAGTACGTGGAGAGGGTTGAAAGTGTGAGCGTCAAGTGCGAAAGCAATTTTACACTTTTTATTTGCACTCTCCAACAATTTCTGTTTAATTTGATATCGACGCGAAACCGTTTAAGGGGAAGTCAACACTTGTTATCTGAGGCTACTGTTTAAAATCTCAATTTGAAATGATTTAGTCCTACACTAATTAAAATATTTGCAATAACCCAAGTTTCTCCTAGATACAAGTTTTTGTGCTTTATTTCCTATTTTCCCCTGATCTTACGATTTGTACGTATCTTTTAGAAAGTTATGTGAATGAAACACATTAGGTATCCATTTACTAGGTTGCTTTTCTGCGGCTACTGGACCTCTTTGAGGAAATGCTTTGTTGTTGTGCAAACAAAAGAACATGTTCCTTTTGCAGTCGGACATGAGGACATGACCTACGATTTATCAAACTTTACTGAGTTAACAACACGCGAGTGCTACCAGCAAACGAAGCACATATTTATAGTCGCGCTGTTTCCTTAACAATAAACCAAATTATATAAATAAACTAGCTGACCCGGCAAACGTTATTTTGCCTTACAAAAATGATTAAATTACTAAAATGGCTATAACAAAATAGGGGTTGGTGATAAAAAAGTAAAAAATTAGGGTTGTATGTATTTTTAATGCCACATAATAAAAAAATAAATAGAAAAAATTTCGTCCAAAAAAAAAATAAAAAAATTAAAGGTGAACAACCCATAACACTTGGGGTATGAAAAATAGACAGTAGCCGATTCGCAGACCTACTGAATACGCATACAAAGTTTCATGAAAATCGGTCAAGCCGTTTCGGAGGAGTACGGTAACTAACATTGTGACATGGAAATTTCATATATAAGATAACAGGTCGCGATCTAATTCAAGGTACATTTTTAATTGATTGACAAAATCATGTAACGTTTGTACATGACAGAGTAATTAAATAACCATGTTTTAGCATTAATAGATCCAAATCCTGATTATGTACTAACATAAGTATATTCTTGTGTACCTGGTATTTAATATTTTTTATTTTTAATATTTATGTAATATAAACCGTCATTCGGAAGGCACGTTAGGCCGGTGGTAACGGTGGCTGTCGAAAGATAGCAGTCGTTCCCAAGGAGGGTTGGAGTCAGGCAGGCGACCGTAAAAACCAAATGCCAAATCCTTAAGCATTATTGTCGATATCAAGATATACTACACCGATCGCAAATAAACTGGGTCCAGGGTAGGAAAATCATGATAATTTATCTAATAAGAACATCGGTAACGATAAAAACCAGTAGAGTTTCCTAAAAAGAGCAACAAACACGGCAACAACCAAAGTACAGTTACGAGAAATTATACAACATGTAAATTGAATTACCAACACTCTAAATACAGGTGGTTTGGGATCGGCTTCTGAGTTGATTTCAAAAATTTTTTTCTTAAATAAAAACGATATTTAAAAAAAAATAAAAACAAAAGTACCTAGAAAAATTTTCTAGGTACTTTTTGTTTTTTTTTTTCAAAAAAAAAATCGATTAAAAAAAATTGAAATCAACTCAGAAACCGATACCAAACCACCTGTATTCAGGGTGTTGGTTATTTAATTTACATGTTGTATATTATGTGACCACTTAGAAGTTTTGACAACCTTATATCCTTATTCATAAGAATACACGAACTGTCAAAAATAGTTATTTTATTTGCTCATGACTGCACTCCGGATAGCTATTAATAAAATAGTTACTGTAAAAGTTCAAATTCGCAACTAACATAATTGGCGATGAATATTCCAAACTCGTCTACAGCTACCAACAACTTCGCCATAACTGCACAATTAAGAAAGTTCAATTATCAGAGCAAATAGGAAGTTAGCAAATATTGAACATTATCAAGACACACACGTTTCCACTGATTTCCCCAGACGCTTCCAGTTCAGCAGTACAAATACTTTATAATCTGCACAAATATCTATTTTCCAATTTACCTACCAAATTATCTGTTTCCAGAAGTAGGTACTTCTGAGGTGATATTTCACTAACTCGCATGGGCTGCGATCGTAAATTCTCAACTTCCTCTTTTATTTAAACCAGATTAAACCTAAGCTTCTGATCTGTTGCTATTGGTTATTGTATTTTAACACTTCCGAGCTAAATTTAATCTGCGTGAATTTATTATGTATGAAATCATGCACGAGTTTTGTTTTCGGAAGCTCTGCGTGACAGTTTTCAAATATGTATCATAACTTTGCTTAGCAATTTCCATTTTGTGTTTTATATTAAAATGGGCTGTCACTCTGATGTGACTGCGTACTGTAGATAAGAAGTACCGTGGTCTTTAGGCGGATGTTTACTGATACCGATTTTCAACTTTGATGTAGAGTTACTTAGTTACTACTATTAAAAAAGAGTGGTTTGATAGAATAATACTAAATACTTGACTGATATAATGCCCATACGCTGCAATCAACAGGCCTTTTATACTACGCAAAACGAAATCGCGCAAACACTAGAATGTTCGACTATTATCTTGAACAAACAACTAAGTTGACGAATATAAACCTTAATTGTCATCAGATTGTAGGTTCATTATTGCTCGCACGTGCCCATCGTTCTTAGAAGTTTCTCGTCAAATTCATCGAGGCCCTTCTGGAAGCTTCGAATACTTTCTTGAACATTTTATTGTTTTCTCGTGATTTCTACGGCAATTTACGAATTCGTAACATTATTTTCATACTTTTGATCTGCCCGAGAAAATAGTTTGATAGTTTCTGATGATTCAAAAGCTGTTTGAAAATAATATAAAAATCATTTAAATTACTTCTTGATCTTCAACCACTTCTTGACCTTCAAGAATCAAATTAAGAATATTAGATTGAGTACGTTAGTAATATGTCATGGCAATTTAGATATTAGGTCCCAATCTAGCAAATGGCCGATTTTTCCTGACATACCATTAAGTTGATAACACACACGATTTTTCATATTATACTGTAAGTAATTCTATTAACTAAATTTGATTGAGAGTATGTTCCTTTAACTTTATTATAGAGAGAGACGAACACTGGATTCACCAGTACCGGGTCCATCGTGTTACAGAGAGCCAGGAACAGCACCAGCTGATGCACCGGCATTCCCCTCCACTAACTTGGCTTCTGACTGTGTCTAGCCATATTGATACGATTCCTAATTTAGATACTAATTATTTAAGTAAAATAATTATTTCGTCGAAATGGTGGTAGGGCTTTTGACGATTTAAAAGTACTTAGCAACGTCCATATAAATAAAGAGCTTTTTCATTTCATTTTCATACGTGCCCCAGTACAGAACTTAGAAGAGAATAGTTACATACGATCTGAAGTACTTTAATAATGTATACTTATAGGGATTTAGCTGGAATATTCCTCGTGCCTCCCTTGATTACAAAAAAAAATGTTAAAAATTTGCTTTTTATTATTCACGGAATTCTCTGCTTCAATTATAAAGTAGTAATTTGCAGATGGCTGTTTCTTAACCAAGAATAATTGTTTTTATTTTTATTTTAAAATAAGTTTCACAGCACTTAAAAATATGTTTTCTGTAAATACTTTTATCAAAAAGCAAAGAAATAACAAAAATCTATTTATATAGAAATAGTATAAAAAATTAGCCAGACCGCAATAATAGCATTTTTTTAAGTAAACACATGATAGTAAAAATCCAAATGAGAATTGAATAAATTTAGTAATATTTGGTATAAGTATACCATCAACTTCGATCAGCTCCGACCAGCTTATACATATCTCCTTTTAATATTAGTTGCCGTAACTACCAAAACCGCCTCAACTATTACAAGAAGGTTCGGGACGGCCGAAGTTAGCCATAAGTGTTCCATTATTAGAACTCAACACATTATGGGACGGGACGTGATCTAACCACACTCAATATTGATTTCGATGTAGAGGACAACTTTGGTCCTATTATGTAAGACCTGCCCTTAATTCTTACCGTTTTAAAGCTAAGAAAGGTACTTCAAACTGTAGGAGGTAATTTTCATTCAAGTTTTTTCCGATATTCCGTTTAGTGGCGTAGGGACGTTACAACTAGTATATTTATGTCCAAATTTTAGTTATTTCTGTGTGTAAAAGTGTCTTTATCTATGCTATGTCGCTGAAAGAGATAAATTCATTAAAAACTGTTTTTTATTTATTTATTTATTTCCAATAAATTATTATAAAAAACACATAATACATAAGCCGTACACGGAAACCTGTAAGGTTTATCTGTAAATAGGCAAGGCAAAGCAGGATAGGCAAAGCAAGGCAGGATAGGCTAAGCAAGGCAGGATAGGCAAGGCAAGGCAGGATCAAGGCACTATATCTATAGTATTTGGCTAAAGGATAAAGAGATAATTATTAAGTATTACAAGGTACTTATAATCACGTTCATAATCCTCAAAGTGGCTGAGCAGAACTTTAGGTAACATTTAGTTACACATAAAACTACATCTTACAGTATGTACCATATTGTACTCCAAAGTAGGTACAGTAGAATATAATTTGTAACATATAAATTGAATCGAAAAACATTTTAAAATAATATGTCTCTATGTATATCTGTATCGTGTGTATGTATCTATGAGATCTCAGAGACAAGTTCGCCCTTGCAAACTGCATCACTGTTAATTTGTTATTTTTATGTTATAAAGTGCAATAAAGAGTTATAATAATAATACTATGTCCTCCCTTCCTTGTCCATGGACATCAATAACTTCTTGAACACGTTTTGGCATAAAATTTTACAAGTTGCCATAAATTGGTAATTTATCGATGGTGAAAAATTACCAATTTATGGCTAGTAAAAGTATGTTTGGTGGCCTAGCAATTTGTTGTTAAATTACTAAAAAGAATAGCGGTCATTTAGCAAACTCTGTTAGGGCAATCTCTAGATAAGAATTAAATATAATACATATATAATCACGCTCACAATGCCAAATGAGCAGAGTTTCAGGTAACAATTGGTTACATTTAGGTAACAATTTATATTAGCAATATGGTACAAAATGTGTTGGGCTGGTTTGTATTGAAGAATAAAACTTTATATGATATTTAATAGCATCTGATGTTTTATTATTCTTGTTACACTGTCTATAATTTATAAAGGCTAATCTCATAATAATGGTAAGTGTTATTATCTTCCTGCCAATAAAGATATCGTATACACGTTATGATACAGGCCTAAGACGGGCCAAATTACGACATGCAGTAGCTATTAGCGTCATAAATGTATGGAATTTATACTACGGGTTTTATTATTACTTTGTTAATCTTTGACACCGAAAGCGTTTTTCCTTCATTATATCTATACTAATATTATAAAGCTGAAGTTTGTTTGAAAGCGTTAATCTCAGGAACTACTGATTCAAATTGAAATAATATTTTTGTGTTGGGTAGTTCATTTATCGAGGAAGGCTATAGGCTATATAACATCATAACACGCGAACAAAGTCGCGGGCACAGCTAGTCAGATGATAGATAATTGCAAGCCACACACGAGAAGTATTGACTATTAACATCGGTGTGAACGATACCATTTCGCGATAAGACGCAACATAAGTGACATTTGCCTATTGGCACAGATCGCCACTGGTATGATAGACAGCCCTGAGTTATTATCTAAAATATCCTTCAACACTAATCTGCTTAGGTTTCGATCGCGCTCTGTTTTAAGTGTACCCTCTGCGAATACTAGGTACAAGCAGAATGCTTTTTTAATTCGGAGTTTTTATAGTTTTTCCAAAATATTAATTGACATTGACCTGTTTATCACCAGCATTGCATCGTTAAAGCGTCTAATGACTGTTTCATATTTTAATTCTTGATTTAATTTGGATTCTCGAACTTTGATGACAATCTATAATGTTACCTGAGTTAACATTGTTAGTTTTTGTAGTTGCGATCCGACCTTTTTTTCTTTTTTTCCATATCACATGTGGAGATTTGTAATTAGTATAGGACTTTCTATATATTGTTACTTAACTATAACGATTATTGGCACTGTAAATCTTCCTAAAAAATATAAAATAAATAAAATGATAAGGCCGATGATAGAACCGAGCTTCACCTAAATATTAAATCACTGAGGGAATGGCTGTGTTACCACTACCACAGTCTATATTAATTAAGTTCTTACAGTCAACCAACGAGCACGTCTTGATAGGAAAAACGTGAGGGTCGACGAGAGATGAGAAGACTGTGGTGCACTACTTTTTTTTTTAATCTTTTATTTTTAGAGGCTTTTATCTTAAAAGAACTGAACACAATCAAAGGTGGACAAAGGCGTGGGTGACGTGGGTCATTACAACATCCTCGGGGTCGGAGCCCCGTGACTCAAACATGTCTCATTCCAAACATGTCTCATCCGAGGGACCACTGTTAGACTTAAGGCCTCCCTCAAGGATCTCGGAACCGATATAGTGCTGCGATGCCCCTTATCCAAGAGGCTTTCCACGATATAACTGTTATTTTATCGAAATACTTTGAAAGCATGGTCGTCGCTAGCAAGGCGGATTTAAAAATAACCTAATCACCAAAAAAATTGAGCACAAATTTGCACTACCATGCTTATTAAACTTGGGATCTCTGCATTTCATTCTGGTGTGCGAACCACTAGAGGACGGACTGCAAGGTTAAAGTTTTGCTTTAACCTAACCTAATAAAATATACGTTTACTAGTGGGGACCTCTAATTAGCCTCAGTTGTTACCGATATGTCTTTTTAGTTTATAAGCTGTTGGTCTTCCTAAGATAAAATAAATAAATAAATACTTGTATGCTATTGAAATTACTCGAGACATTAAATATATTTTAAGTTAATTTAAGTAAACGCTGTGTACAGCTATTACCGAAATGCAATTTTAATCTAATGATTGCATTGGAACATATTATTTTCATATGTGAATTGATTTCTGTTGCTGTGCCTATGAATAAATTATTCGATCCACTGCTGAGTCACAAGGCCTGAAAGAGGTTTTGGCAGTAGTTCACCACGCTTGCCGAATGTGGATTGGTGGACGGAGTATAAGGTGATCAACACCCATTGCTGATCCATTAGTTGCTAAGACACCCATTGCAGGATATGGGGTGGTACTATTCTACTCTGCCAGCATCACATGGCGAAAGCTTGTCACTTACGCAGCTTTACTTCACTTTTGGAAACTCTTACACAAATATCCTAGCTATAGGGTCATCACTTTATGTTCTGAATAATGGCGAACCTTTCAATTTGCGAGAGCTAAATATATTTCGGAACACATCCTTTCCACCCAAATAGATGAAGTCTTGAAAATCAAAGCACATAATGCTCTTTGAATATGCCTACATAATTAAGTTGGTGTATCCCGTGTCAAAGGAAGTAGGGTAGCTAAGGCCTTAACAGGAAACCTCATTAACCTGGCGGCTCACCTGTGATTAACGTTCTAAGCATTATCGTAGACGGACCGACATTCTTGCGTTCGTCTGAGGGATGCTATGGGATGGTTTTATCGATATTTTATAAATTATTAGGCTTTTGGGTATAATCAAATACCTAAATTAAGTCTTTTCCTATGAAATTGGCGGTGTTTTTTTTACACACTATTAGCTGAGTAACTTTTGTGATTTAGTAGCTGTTTCAGTTTTTTATTTTTATTATGAATAAGGACTATACTGTTACGGATTTGCATCTAGTGAAATTATAATTATTTAAATGTTTAATTTAAAAAAAATAAAAAATAAAGTGGATCTTTTATTGGGTTAGCGGAATCAACTCTTGGAATCGTTGTAACTTATGGACAGGCTTATTTTTTTGTTTAAATTATTGGTGAAATATTTAACTAAGTCTTGTCCAATTTTTTATAATTTTTAAATAACGTTAGTATGGGAAATACATTTTTTTTTTAAATCTTCATAAAAATTGGCGTTGTTCCATACCAACTCAATTTTTTAACTATAAATTGTAATGTTACAAAATTTGGTCTGTCCATGAGTTAGTAGGCATCAAATCGTCAATTCTGAAGGAGAGATTAAATAGTAATTTTTACATTCTTTTCAGAATTTAACAATTGAAACATAATGTAATTACAGACAAAAATCTTGTAAAAAGTGTAGTTAAAATATATATATAATTAGAAGCTAAAACTACTATTGAATTAAAGAAATTCCAAGTTTAGGTGCAAGAAAATAAAAAGCCAATTTCATAGGAAAAGACCTAATACTAACTTGTACTTCAAAGTAGCGCACATCTAACAATGATTAACCCTAGTAGATGATAATCTTAGGTAATACTAATAAATAAACTATACTATACTACTAATAAAATTTTTGTTACACAACTATTTTTACCAAAACTAGCATGCCCACAGTGGATTGACGTCTAATGAGCAGCTGGTTCTTAAACTTTCAACCAGTATCTGTAGTATAAGTTTTTCGTTAAGAGCCCAATTTGTATAGGAAGCATGAAAAGTGCCCCTAGCGGAAATAAGCGGAATTTATCTTTCCCATAAAATTGAGTGCTAGTTGTATTTTTATTAAACTCTTTATTGCACTTCACAGTTAATATTTAACAAACATAAGGTAACAAGGTTTGCAAGGGCGAACTTATCTCTAAAAGAGATCTCTTCCAGTCAACCCAGAATGTATGTAAGAGACTACAAAAATAATAAGCGGGTGACATCAAGTGCACGGTTGTAAGAAAAAGAATGCTAATTTTCCTTTATATAACTAATATAGCATACCTATATAGGTATATGAATAAACATTACCATAAATAATCATAAAGTACACACATAATTAAATAAATACACAAATACATATTAAAATAAATACATAAATATATATTAAAATAAATACATAATGATAAATAAATATATAATATACTATGAAAGACTGTTTGAACCAGAAGAAAGTTAGTCACGACTGTGAAAGAAGTGAGAGGTAGTGTTTTTTTATTTTATATTTAAAAGATTGCGCTGAAGGACTCTCCTGAACGTCTGATGGGAGTCGATTCCATAATTGAGCAGCACGAACGGTAAAGGAATGGAAAAAGAAGTTAGTATTACTACTAGGTAGCTGGAGCATCCTAGTAATACAGGAGCGTTGAGAACGGGAGGGTGCAGGTAGGAGATGGAAGCGGGAACGTAGATAAGGAGGAGAATTAGGATCTTTGAGGATTTTATTCAACATAGTGAGGATGTGTACATTTCGCCGCTCACGGATAGGCAACCATTGCAACTGCTCGCGGTATTTGGAAACATGGTCAAATTTCCGAAGCCCAAAGATAAAACGAATCGCGATATTTTGCAAACGCTCCAATTTGTTGAGTAGCTCCTCTGTGATATCCAGATAACAAACGTCAGCGTAGTCAAGAATAGGGAGAAGGAGAGTTTGCGCAAGCATAATTTTGGTCTTAAAAGGGAGGAAATATTGAAGTCGTTTGAGAGAGTGAAACGAATGGTGCATACGTCGGCTTAACTCACCAATTTTATAGAAAAAACTTACACTATGGGTACAGGTTTGGCTTAGTAATTTTCATTCGCCTTATTAGGAAAATAAAATTAGGAGTAACGATAGGGTAAGCAAACAAAAATAGATCATAATATAGGTAATAAAGAAAATTATTCATAATTATGTTTATAAATATTTTTTTCTTAATATAATATTTATTATTAGTTAGTTAGATAGTGCTATTTTAATTGTAACTGATTCTATTGCTTGATGGGGTGGCGGAAATGTCACTCTGTTTATATAAAGAAAATACACTAAGGTAACTTTGTAAGTAATGTTAAGTATTAAATAGCCTGAGAATATTTATGGCAAATAAGAATGTTCATTTAACTTAAATAATTTTGAAATTTAATTCTTAATTAGAGTTCATTTATTTTCAAATTTGAGACGGGAGTTATAGCACGTAACTCGGTGCTGTTATTATTCTTACGTGTTACTTTAAATCCCGTTTTCTCGCATTTTAATGTAAGTGACTACGTAATTTTAAACAAAACGTCATTTATTTTATTTACAATAACTCCTTCATTGCTACTGAAATTGATTTAAGGATACGAGAATACGATAAGAATACCATACTCGTAATGTTTAATTATATTTTTTTGGCATAGTATCAACAAACAACAGTTAAACAATAATTGTTTCTCTGTTGAGAGAACATCCGTACTTCGTTAAAACTTTTTGACATCTCTGGGAATTACCATCTGTATTATAACAATATTACTACGCCTTCCGTTACAATGGAATTGTAGCCAAAAATTTATAAATGGAAATAATTAAAAACAATTTATATGTTATATCTATCCTACTGGAATTGTACACTTGGGATAAAAAGCAGCATATTTGCTATTTCAGACAAAAATGATGTGCCAGGTGTCATTTAAATTGAGTTTGTTACTTCCATGTATCAAAACTTTTGCAAAAAGAAGAAGATTTGCGGTAAATTATCAACTGTGTGTGTGTGAAGGTAATAAAGATGTACTGGTTTCCGGTTTCAATTTCCGAAGAAATTGATTTTTTCATTAAGACCAATCAATTAATACTTTTTTATTAATCTCTGATGAGTAATGATGACCAACCTAACCTTTATCTTTATGATACGAGAGTTTATATTGAGAACCATATACTGGAATTATAAAATTCAACGGCAATGTTAAACATTCGCCTCGTTTTCCTTGCCTTAAATTTAATTAATTTTAAAATTTATATACTCACCTACTTTTTGTTCGCCAAAAGTTTTGACTGAATATGGGGATTAAAAACTTTCTATAAAATCAAAAGTTAGAACAGATATGGTCAGAACCTTTTTAGATAATTAAATAAAAGGATTATAACTCATTATAAAATTAATAATTCTCAACTCAATATGAGCTTAAAATCATTTTAATACTTTTCATACGACAGAGAGAAAACTTTTTGCCTTTGTTTGATTTTAATACAAAAAGGTTAATATTAGAAAATATTATATTTGTGATGATCTCCTATGCCCTTTAAGCTTTTTGCATAATAAAATAGAGTTATAAATTACTTGAAGCCCCTCCCATCTATCATTATTTACTGTTAGGTGAGATGAGAGCCATGAGCTTCAAGATGTTTAAAAAAACGTTTAATTAATTTACTCAGAGTAATTACAAAATGTGTATTTAAAAAATATACTTTTCTATTTAATCGATACATATTTTTAAAAATAGCGCATCACTAGGTTCGCACTTTGCAATCTAGTATAACGATCACCTATTAAGTGTGGCGGTAACACCGATCGAACCGTGTTAAGGGATGCTCTTGCATCGATTGTTGGTTTATTGGTTTTATCACAACAGAAGAGAAAATATTTTAAAGAGTAGACAACTATGACTGAATGAGACAGAAAAGTTAGAAATCGCTCAGCTTGGTATGACGACATTATTCTTCTCTTCTTGTTGTGTGATTAACCTAAGCATCGGGAGCCAGCACGCAGGCAGGTGGAATCGGTTCCTGCGTGAACGGGGATCGATCCCCAACCGCCATTAGACATGTTAACCCCTCCGTAAGCTCACGTCGGTAGCTTTGTTTAAGGCATTAACAGGATTAATATTAATGTGTTTGCTGTACATTAGTATGAATATTTAAAAAAAATATATTAGAAAAACCTGAAATGGTTACACCGGTGGCAGAGTTTTATAAAAAATTGTCGTTTCTAATCTTTAACTTGGTCTTTGCTGCTTTTTGCGACAGCAGCGGGGACCATCTGCCGTGCGATTCTGTAAAGATCTCACCTCACATCGCATTTCGAATTTAGCTGTCAAACTTTCTGGAAAATCCTTTGTTTTGTTTATTAAACTGAAAACGAAGTCGTGGTAGTGCATAACGACATAAAATCTAATTTAGAAG
Source organism: Elophila nymphaeata (assembly GCA_955850985.1). Taxonomy (NCBI): domain Eukaryota; kingdom Metazoa; phylum Arthropoda; class Insecta; order Lepidoptera; family Crambidae; genus Elophila; species Elophila nymphaeata. The sequence continues at coordinate 10,649,415 of OY039080.1, forward strand.
TCATATTGATTAAAAATACGCCTTTTATTGTGATATATTCGTTTGCGTGATAGCTAACTTCGAGGGAGTTTCTCCCGAGTTCTTGTCGTAAAAACACGTGTTGAGAGACTCCATTTTTAATAACCTCAATCAACCGTACAATTTTTGTTACTTTACTTTTATTTCCACTTGACATTGGCAAAATGCGTACGCTTAATGCGACGCGATGCCATTAATTAAGAATAGAATATAATAGCTAACTTCGAAATGAGATGGGGGTGAGTAGTGAGATCCTTACAGAATCGCACGGCAGTTTACCTAACATGTCTTCTGAATCACAACGCGGCACCATCAACCTCCTTGGTATGAACACGTTATTTGAAGGTATGGAATGCATGGGACTGGAGCGATGAATGTGAATCATGACGAATGGAGAGGAAGACTCAAGAAGAAATAATTGGATGGTTTAATGAATGATATTAATAATAAATGAGCAGTGGTTTAAAAACAGTGTTAACAGCAGTAGAAATAAAGCACATGAATTTCCTAAAAGTAATCTTGTATTTTGGAATAATAGCATAAAGCTTAATATTGTAATTCGTGTAGAAGTAGAATTAGAACAACCTTTAATACTTTAAACTGATTTAAACCAAGGTGTAGGTGACCTTCACATATGTTCAAAAGTCTAAAAGGTCGTGCGTATAAGTAATGATATATTTTACGGGCACCTAATTAACTTAATGCGAATTTTATCTTGGCGAGAACATCTAGCAAAACATTTCAACGGTCGTAAAGTTATGAAAATATTTAATGAAAGGCAAAGTTTGCTCACCTCCAACAGACAATGTTGTGCAAACAATTTTCTTGTACTTTCTTCGGTTTTAAATGGAACATTTACTTTACCAAGTAAGTCCTTACTTAAAATAATAAACTTTACACAAAATTGCTGTTCAAAGTTTGCGAAAACAAATTTTCTTAGCGTAATGACTATGTTGATCATTTCATATCATGTTTTAAAATATTTGTTTCATAAACATGACTTTATTAATGAATTTAGAATAAATGCAAAAAAATTACAAATATTTATAAAGTGCGACGTTAAGGCCGCGTTCACATTGTGTTTAACTTTTATTAAATACATAGTACAGAAGACAGCAAATCAGACTCTCCAGATATTTTTTAATCAAAAAGAATTACAAATTACCCCCCATCGAGTTTTTATTCCGAAACAATATCGAATACCAATCGTTGTTCCATTAATGGAAACGATAACGATTAGTCGTAAACGTGAGCTCTCGTCGTGGGCTATTCCGTTTTATTTATAGAAGTATTCTGTCGACCAACTTTGAAACGATGCCAAAACAGAATTACGCCTGCCCACTTTGGGCACTGGCTGATTTATCTGTAGGTCACTTTTTTCTGTTATCTGACTTTTTTTATTGGAATACGAAAGTTGCAGCTGACAGAAAGAAAAGGGATATTTTATTTAGACGAATAACTTCAGGATACGATATAATAAAATTCGCTAGGCATGATATATGTATAAGTGGGGTGGTTAAATATTAAGGGAATAGTTTTCTCGGGTTTTCCGCAAGCGAATAACCAAAGAGAAAATTTGGAGTGCGACGTATTTGGTAATAGTATTAGCGAAATTAAATTATTTCTAGATTGGATTTTGTTTTCACGATCAATTTGGTTCTAGTGGTAAGTATATCTATCTCACCTAAATCTCAAATCCTACTAGGTGATTTTCTTGCACGGATTACTTTTCTTGACATCTTTTCGGGTGACCTTAAGAATTTTGGACCTAATAGTTGTTCTGGTAAGTAAAAAAATATAAACTTTTAGCAATAATGAATCAATTGGTGTGGATATTGAGTTGTCATTCATTTTGTATAATAATATGAAAACGGGTATGAAGTTTATTGATAAATGACGTATTTATTTTATGTTTCGTAACCGCAGTAGGGTAAAGTCACTGGTCTCGTTGTAGTTGCGCTCACGTGCGCAGATCCCAACCCGTCCCGTAATAGCGCACTGAAGGTCAGGCCGGGGAGGATGTTTAGTGGGTATGGAGGGAACGCCTTTACCTCGTGTCCCACATATCCCCTGCGGTTGGCACTACCCCGCAGGGATGATGCGTAAATGCATTTGACTTTAATTGAATTGTTTGAAAATCAAATTGAAATACATAGTAGTGAAGAATTTCATTTAAATACATAACTTGCATTCAAGGTAATACGGTCCGTCCTTACTTGTTCGTAAATTTTATATATACTATATAATTTACAAAAAGCAACCATTATGCGAAATTTCCTTAAATAATGTATACTCGAACCTCTAATTGCGGTCGGAATAAATTTATGAATTCTGTTACTGTTTTCGCCTGTACGTGATTTACGCGACAATGTAGTAGAACTGACACACAAAAACAACAATTCATAGGTAACCCACAAGCGGTGTTGGTTCTAAATGAGTGCTCACACCACACCTTTATAATTCCTACGTGACATCAATTCACCCAACCTTCTTACCCAAATTGCGTCCACTTTAAGTAGGTCAATCCACACACGGTTAACCTTGCATTTATGAAGAAAAGCGAGTTGTTTTCAACCTTAACCTTCATGTTTTTCAGCTATTAAATAACATTTCAAGCCTCTCTGATTATTCGGCATACTCGTAGAGGAAAAGTTTACTACTCGATTTTAATCATCGCCGTTTCGCCTGAGACACGCTCATTGTTGACCTGTCTCCGAGTATCTCCAACTCAATCGGTCATGCGGCTCCCCGCGACCTCAACCAGATTGTCGGTCCGTCTGGTGTGAGGCTTACTAACGCTACATCCCGTTACGCGGTCTCCACTTGAGAACCTTTCCGCCTCAACGGCAATGAGCTCAGCACTCGAGTTTAATAGCACTCAATCAACACATCAATAAAATAATTCTATATTGATACGATGTGTTTAAGTATTTATACTACAGTAATAGGCAGATATCGAAATGCACATCTATACTAATATTATAAAGAGGAAAGATTTGTACGTTTGTAACGAATAAACTCAAAAACTACTAAACAGATTTGAAAAATTTTTAGTTATTAGAATGCTACATTATTCTTGAGTGAAATGAACTGTAATTTATTTAAAAAAAAAACTACATGCAACTTCGTCTGCAGGCAGAGCTATTTTTACATAAGAATTATTTATTTCCAATTTAATAATTATTATAAGACAATATCAGCATTATACACCAGCCCGTACAAGGAAACCTGTAAGGTTTATCTATATTAAGATGTGTTCGTGTAGCCTGTAAATATAAAAAATTAACTCAATTTATATCACATAGACAATGCGTCTTCGCACTGACCATTGCTAAAGGTCTCTCCGTCTAACGCAGACCGTGGATTGATTGTCAGGTCCAGTTAAAAATAAAGTTTAACTAACAGCAAGCACGATGTAAAAGATTGAGCAATTAACTTGACCTTCTTCTTTTTCTTAATAAATGGCTTTTTCGGGATTACGCATTTAGCCAATGTTAAGTAAAAACTGAATCTAGCAACAATAAATTTTACGGAGAACTCAGATGAAACTCCCAACTTGATCATAATTATGTCATATTAAATTTTCTTCCTATTATAATGTTCATCACGCAATGAAAATTCCGGCCGAAATAAAAATGGAATAGAAGGAAATTTCTGCAGAAACTCGCTCAATTAATCGAAAGTTAGATAAGTCTTTATACTGTCACGGATGAACGTCCCATAAGTGAAAGTAGATGGACATATTTTTGCTCGCAAGGGAAGCGAGGGATGAAATTGATGAGTGGATTAGGATTTCTACCTATAGCTCTACATGATCGTTAACATGCTCAAGATGTTTCGATGTTCACTGAATTGAGTCATTCGTGCGATTTAATAGACCAGTCTTTCTTTCTAATTCGAGGCTAATAATAATGTAGGTAAAAATGTTGCTGGGATAAAATTTAGTGTGAGGTTAAAAATGACTTTATAAGAGAGAGGTGTGGTTTGAAAGACGAGACAGAAACAATGATTGAGAAAGAGACGCTGAAAGATTTAGGAACATATCCAAACCATGTCACCGATATATCCTTTTTGTATATCTACTTTTTGGCTCATCCTATTAACATAGAAAAGTAACACAAGAAAAACACAAGTTTTAACAAAGTCAGAAACAACTTTCTACAAAAGATATAAAAACTAAGCCGTGATAATAATTTCACCGACAAGTTTCTTTTACAAGTTCACTAAAAGCCTGGCTATTATTTGAAGGTGTTTTCCATATTTCATACAACACCCAATTCACAGTAGATACGCTTACGATTTGAATCCGAACGAGGATAATACCCTTTAGTTGTTTACCAAGAAAATGAAACTACTATTTTGTACAAACAGTCAATATAATAGAACCGTCGGGAGAGTAAACACGGCTATCATTGGAATATATTCAGATTTTCATCAAGAGAATCCATGTCGTTCACAAGGAATTTCGTATTATTTCACTGTGTGAACATCTTATTCTGAATGAGTATGTTACATGAGATAAAGACACATTTGACACTTTTCTGTAATGTTAAGTATCCATTTTTTTTCTTTCCCTTACCCTGCTCCCAATTTATGTGGAGTAGGTTCAGTATATCTTAAATATCGATAATACTTCTATACTAACTACCTCCGTGGTCTAGTCGTTTTCCCAATAGAATTACTTCCAGAGTGTATTGGACTGTATGATTTGATGTTCTTGAATAAAACTTCTTCGATGTTTTGGTATTTCTTTGTTTATTCTTCTGTAACAAATTATTACAATTTTATTTGTTCAATTATCTAGTGTCTAGTGAGACTCATACCGGTTGCGTACTGTGTTTGTGCCTGTCGCGTGTCAGTGCGGAAGGGAGATGAACATATTAGTGTGGGTGAGGGGGTGCTATGATCATCTCTCTTCCCCTAGTCTTCTCTTTCTGTAAAATAACATGGAAACATATCACAATCATTTAATCACAAACTTATATCTAAATGTAAAACAAAGCAATAAATCGTAAAACATAAAAGTTATTCCTACTAATAGAAAACGATAACATGTAACTTTCATATTTTAGGGAAGGATCGCCTCGTTGTCGTCAACACAGAGGTTCCTGGTTCGATCCCAAAGAGAGTACAAATTTGTACTCGGTTTGCATAAAAAATACTGCTCTTAGTTTTGGCATTAATTTACGGTAAACCTCCTGCCTGAAACCAATGGAGAACGGAGGAAAATAGAGTTGAATCATAGAGGAAAAAAGAATTGAAAATTTTTGGTCATACATCCGAGTACCAATTATCAAGACGTGTTCGGTATGTCACCGCGGCAGCATCGACCTCCTCGATAAGTATATTATTCCTTATTGGGCATAGTTCTCCTCGAATAGCCACTATGATGGCTACGTTGTAGTCGATGGTAGGTACCGCTGACCTTAAGAATAAGAAGGCATTCCAACTTGGGGGCGAACTTGAACTATTCCATTTAAGTTGCTTTGAGACGTAGATTGTTCTATATATTTTTCTAATTGGACTTGTGTTAGCTAAATATTTGAAACAAATATTTTAACTCCCAAGAGTACGTTTAGTAAATTATATATAATTCAATGTTTCATTTCAGGTGAAAAGGTGTTTCGGCCGCTTAGTAAATATACCTATCCAAATAAAAAAAGATTCTGTTCAAATAACACTTCGGATTATATAATAATGCGTGAACCAAGAAAATACCCTAGAAACACGTTCGAGCACATGATGTATGGACATAAGCCACTCTACTGTAATATCATATTATAAGGAAGTGTCTACGACCCACGTCACAAGTGAGATTCGGAAAAAACAAGCATTTATAAAAGTAACGGCTCATATTCCAGCTTATTTCAAAAGGTGTAAGGGTCAGAATCCCACGAGAATGTTTCGTGGAACGCGTGAGGATGCACGAGTGCTGTCTTGGGTGATTTGTGCCTGTCATGGACTAGGTGCGAGGGTTTTAATCTTTACGCCTTTGGGAAATCTTATATATTTTTAAAAGTTGTTTGCTGATTGTAGAGGACAGCGCGCCGCGATCGGTCTACCAGCCACTAACTGCAATACCTCCGTCCGATATACCCTCCCGTTTTTGAAACTCAAGGTTGAATCTTGGAATCGATCGTTGAGACTAGTGATAAGTGCAATAGGTATAAAATGTATATAGCCAATGTGTTTTAAAATAAATTAAGTGAACTACCGATGAGACTTTTACTTCCAAAGAAAAGAACAAGAACCTTCCTACAACCTAGCTTCACTTCACAACATTCGCATACAGTCCACAACAGTTTCCTGGTCCTTCGATTGCCGGATTTCAAGAACTCGCACCAGGACACAACAGTTTCCTGGTCCATCGATTGCCGGATTTTAAGAACTTAATTGAAGAAACCCGCGCCAGGACACAACAGTTTCCTGGTTTCATCGCTCACCATATTTAATGCAAGAAAAAATGGTGAGGACACGCTCTCAAGAACGCGTACCAAAAACAGTGTTTACCGATCCTCCGCGTTCTCCGTCGGCCAACGCAAGCCAAAGCGCGGCACGTTCGGGTGGTTTGATCGACGCCACTCTTCGCGACCGACTTGAGGCATCAAGCAACGCACCTGCGGACTACAACAGAGACGCGACTGTCGCCATGGGCGCCGAGGGGGGGGGCTATAGCGCCGAAGCGCTGCACACCTCTGCGCACCTTTCGCGTCTCTCTCGTCCGAGCGAAGCTCTACACGCTGAGTCACCACGTCGCCCGTCACCTTCGAGGTCCAGAGCATCACGAAGATCGACTAGCAGCGCCGTGGCCCGCATACGAAACGCACAATTGGAAGCGGAAGAGCGACTAGCAGACATAAGGAAGAAAGAACTCGCAATTGAAACAGAAATAAGGAAGAAAGAACTCGCAATTGAAACAAGTCTCATCAGGAAGAGGTTAGCCGTCGACATCGAGAACATTCGAGAAGAAGAAGTCGACGTAGAAGGCTCGTGCGTCGCCGACATCAACGAGCGCATCGATAGCTGGCTGCAACAGAACGTCGAAATTCCCTCCGTGCGACGGGGGGAGAGAATTACTCCGGGACACAAGGCGCCTACAACCGACGACGCCGTCCCTACGCAGGCGCTGCGGACCCCGTTGACCGCACGGGGGGAGCAACCGACTTACGCAACCCAGCGGCACCACGAACGGGTGCACTTCGATGAGAACGACGCTCGCCGACCGCGATCACCGACGCCAACACGACGACAGAAGGGGATCGAGCAACTCACAGAAGCGTTCGAGAGGATGTCCCGGGTGCGCCCCGCGCCCCGGCAGGCCACCGAGTTGCCAACATTCTCCGGCGCCGTCAACGAGTGGCTACCCTTCAAAGCGGCGATGATAGAATCCACCGCCACTTACAATTTCGCGCCCACCGAGAACATGGCCCGCCTTCGAAACTGTCTACGAGGGGAAGCTCGCGAAGCAGTCGCCGGTCTCCTGTGTACCGTATCAACCCCCGCACAAGTAATGCGCACACTGGAACAATGCTTCGGTCGACCAGAGTTCATCATAGACAAGGCGATGGAAGACTTGCGCCGCCTGCCGCGCCTGGGGAGCTCCGCCAACGAAATCAACACGTTCGCAGTAAAACTCCAAAACATCGTATGTGTGCTACAAAACATAGATCGCCGTGACTATCTACACTACCCGATGCTGCCGAGGGAGGTACTGGAGAAGCTGAGCCCCTACTTGCGCGCCCGGTGGTGCGACTACGCGAAACAACGCATGCGCAGCAGCGACCCACAACTCGTCTTGCTGTCACAGTTCCTGATGGAGGAAGCGGACCTGGCGCTACAATTTACGTACTCGTCGCACCCGGTTGCGGCTGCGATACCGAAGACGTCCCGACTAGCAACATCGGCTCCGACGGGCGCCGTGAAGAAGAAGGTCAACATATATACAACTACTGCAGACACCGCATTTCCTGTGAAGAAGACGGACGCCACAGCACCGCCGCAAGAAAGAAAATACGTGTGTACGAGCTGCAACGAAGAACATCTGCTGCCAAACTGCAAGAAGTTTCGAGCAGCCAGCGTCGACGAAAGATGGAAGATTGTCAAGGACAACGGCGTGTGCTTCAAGTGTCTGGAGAGCCGCCACCGACGTCAACGCTGCAACAGGGGAGCGTGCGGTCTGAACGAGTGCCGCCGCCCCCACCACCGCCTGCTACACTTCGAAGAAAGAAGAGAAGAGTCCAGGACGCCGGAACACGCCGCTGCCACTGCCGCCGAAGAGAACGTGTCAGTAGCTGTCGCCGCCGCCGAAGTGTCGCGTTACACCCACTCCCGGGAGGAGAATAGGCGTAACGGAGCAGGTGAGAGAACTAAAGAGAATAGATAGAAGAGATAGGATAGATAGGGAAAGCTCTACACTACAAAATATAAAAGAGAGTTTTAAAATAATATGTACATTTATTTAATAAGTAAACACTTAGTGTCCCTAGCAAAGTAGCACTCGCGACGGGAGGAGGAAGACGTGGGCGGAATGGGTACGGCACTCGCGTTCGGCTTAGTTCGGCACTCGCGATGTACCACCGGTGGTAATATACGAGGGAGATATGGGAGAGAGGATGAGAGAGCGCGCGGAGTAGAGAGACTCTTGCGGGGTACGACGTCCAGGGCCAATTCCCGCAGCGGTGGCTGGGCGGGGCAGCCTTGCCAACCAGCCCAGCAGTGGCGGTGCTCACAGCACTCGGAGCTTCGGTAACCCTGCGGGGTCCAGCAGCTGCATCCGGAGCCTCGTGGGTAGCAGATAGTTTCTTAGTTTTTCTCAAAGACAAATTTGCGCGGAGCCTTCTTGAGTCCCGGGCCAATGCCAAATGGCCCGGGAACGGCCTGCACCACAGTGCGTAGTGTACGAGCTAAACTCGATGACTGAACTCCAGTATCAGACGACCGACCTCATTTATACAGCCGTCACCGATGAATAATTTCGAAAAACGAAGAGCAGCCAAAACAGATGAATTAAGAATTTAGAATTTAGAATAAAGAAATATGCTGTTCTCTCGGTAGCCGTACTATAGAAAGAGATGAAAATACAATTTAAAAATGCCAAGAATAGCATATTTGAACACGCATAGTCCGATATGAAATTAAATAATGAATTATTTATAAAGAAAATATTAAGAAAATTAGGAGAGCAGATGAGATAGAAACAAATACACGACACGAAGTAAAATAAATATATAAAGAAAAGGCTACCGAGAAAAAGCTTATTTTCCTTAAAATTTCGGAGATATGCCAAAAAAAACACTTAATCCTACAAACTTAAAACTAACTTAGAACTAAACGGCAGCAGGACGGTACAGAAGACAGAAGCATGGTGCTGCTGAAGGTGGTTCCAGTCACCGTGGGAGGCCCGAAGGGGGAAGCGGACACCTACGCGCTACTGGACGAAGGCTCTACCGTGTCGCTGATGGAAGAGGAACTGGCAAGACGACTGGGATTCAAGGGGCCGACGCGACCGCTTCACATCCACGGCGCGACATCCAGCAGCCGAGAAGTCAACAGCCAGCTCATCGAGGCAGAGATCAAGAGCAAGAGAGGCGCCGACAGTCACCGGGTGAAGATGCGCACCATACAGCAACTGGTACTGCACAGTCAAGCAGTACCGGCCACGCTGCTGAAACATGCGCACCTCCAGGATTTGAACAAAGAAGAAGTCTGCTACGGGAAGGCGAAGCCGCAACTGCTGATAGGCGCCGACAATTGGCACCTCATCGTATCACGGCGAGTGAAGATGGGCCGCAAGAACGAACCGGCCGCTTCTCTCACCGAACTCGGTTGGACAATCCACGGCACCGCACCGCGGTCTCTATATGGCAGAGACTGCGCGTCAATATTGCACATGTTCACACCGAACCACAGCGACGAAGAAAATGAGCGACTGGAAAGATTAGTCGAAGAACACTTCAAGATCGACGCGCTGGGGGTATCACTCGCCGAGAAGGTCGCGGACTCCGAACGACGAGCCGTCGAGATCTTCGAAGCTACCGCCCGACGAGTCAACGGCCGTTTCGAGGTGGGACTACCGTGGCGCCAGGACGATACCGCTACGCCACCGAGCTACAACGCCGCACTCAGGCGATTGCAATCGATCGAAAAGAAGTTCGAACGAGAGCCAGGCTTCGCTTCGCAATACAAACACGAAGTTGAGGCACTGCTAACGAAGGGGTACGCGAAACCATGCGACGGGACCGAAGAGGGCAACAAGAGGCAGTGGTACCTACCGCACTTCACGGTTTTCAATCCAAACAAACCGGGGAAGCTGCGCCTGGTATTCGACGCCGCCGCCAAGTCGCACGGAATCTGCTTGAACGACCTACTGCTCGAGGGGCCGGACCTGCTGCGATCGCTGCAAGGCATCATGTTCCGGTTCCGAGAGGGCCCAGTAGCAGTCACCGCCGACATCGAGGAAATGTTCCTGCGCGTCGGCATCAGAAAAGAAGACCAGCCAGCCCAACTGTTTCTGTGGAGAGAAGACCGACACCGGCCGCCGCAAAAGTACAAGATGACGGCGATGATTTTCGGCGCCTCCAGCTCACCGTTCCTGGCACACAGCGTTCGAGATCGGAACGCAAAAGACTTCGCGGTCACCCATCCCGCTGCGTACAAGTCAGTCACACGCAACCACTACATGGATGACCACGTCGAGTCCTTCAACGACGCCGAGACAGCGATACGAACGATCGACGAGGTGAACTTCGTGCGCGCACAAGCAGGGTTCAAGCTGCGCGGGTGGAACTCCAATGTACGCGCAGTCAGAGAACACATCGAAACGGGGCTCCGATCGAACAACCCCACCTGCCTGGCGCCGGCACCAGACAAGACACTCGGCCTGTTGTGGGACGCTAAGCTAGATCAGCTGGCTTTCAACACGACGCTACACAGAGTTCCAGAGGAGGTCATCGGGCGACAGCGCACACCAACAAAGCGCGAGGCCCTATGTGCGGTCATGTCGCTATACGACCCGCTGGGCCTGCTGAGCCACTTCACGATACGAGCCAAGATCACACTGCAGGATCTATGGAGACACAAACTTGGATGGGACGAGCCCCTGCCTGACGCCGAAGCTGACGACCTCGCATGCTGGTTGCGAACGCTACGAGGCAGCGTCGCGCAATTACGCCTGCCGCGCTGGTACGGAGCCGCCGAACAGAGAGAGCTGCACGTCTTCTGCGATGCAAGCGAGCAAGCCTACGCCGCCGCTGCATACTGGAGGATGCGACGCATCGACGGCACCATCGACGTCACCCTGGCCGCAGCCAAGGCCAAGGTGGCCCCCATCAAAACACAAAGCATACCCCGCCTAGAGCTACAGGCGGCGGTCATAGGAACGCGCCTCGCCGACGCTGTCGTCACCGAGCACGAGTGTGTACCAGATCGCACTGTCTACTGGACTGACAGCCGCACGGTGCTACACTGGATACGACGCAACGCGCGACGCTACACGCCTTTCGTCGCGCACCGACTGGGGGAGATAGCCGAACGCACCGAGCCCGAACACTGGCGATGGGTGCCTACCCTGCACAACGTAGCCGACGACGCGACGCGCACATCTAGCAAGCCCATAGCCGCCAACGACAGGTGGTTCGACGGGCCTGCCTTCCTGCTTGGACCAGAGGACACTTGGCCAATAGAAGAGGAAGTCGAAGAAGATGACAGCGAACTCGTAGGGCACACAACAGATAGCCCGGAGCCCTACCTACCGGACGTCGCGCGGTTCTCTTCATACGAACGACTTATAAGAGCGACCGCCTTCGTGCTGGTATTCATCGATGGCTGCCGCAAGCGAGGAAACAAGCTGCAAGTTCACCACCTAGAACGGGCCGAGAAGATGTGGATCCAGAGGGCACAGCGAGACAGCTTCGAAGCGGAAATCCGAAGCCTACAGGACGGGAAGGGAATCACCCGGTCCAGCCCGCTTTACAGGCTGGACCCCACCCTGCAGGACGGCGTGCTGCGCTTGAACGGACGCATACACGTAGCTGACGTACCTCGCGACATGAAGGAGCCTACGATCTTGGACGGCAGGCACCCTTTTACGCGCCTGCTGGTGATGAAGGAACACCGACAAGCACACCACGCCAATCGAGAAACAGTAGTGAACAACCTCCGCCAGCGCTACTGGATTCTACGCCTGCGACCCACAGTCCGCACAATAGCAAGAGAATGCGGGCTGTGCAAATTGAGAAAATCAAGACCACGAACACCTATCTTCGGGGACCTACCTCGAGCCCGAGTAGCTGCCTACTACCGCCCTTTCACGTACTGCGGCGTAGACTACTTCGGGCCGATGATGGTGAAGATCGGACGACGCCACGAGAAGCGATGGGGCGCCCTCTTCACCTGTATGACAACACGCGCCGTACACATCGAGATAGTGAGCTCGCTATCCACCGACTCCGCCCTGATGGCGCTGCGTCGCATGGCAGCGCGCCGCGGTTGGCCACGCGAAATGATGAGCGACAACGCAACCAACTTCCGGGGTGCTGACAACGAGCTACGCGCTGCCTACGCCGAGTGGGCGCCCGCCTTGGAGGACCTTGGCCAGCGACACCGCACAAGTTGGCGGTTCATCCCTCCTGTGGCTCCTAATATGGGGGGAGCCTGGGAGCGCCTGGTGCGGTCAGTGAAGGTCGCGCTGACCAGCGTCCTGCACGAAAAGACACCGACCGAAGAAGTGCTGGCAACACTACTGACACTGACACTACTCACCCACGTTTCCGTCGATCCTCATGATCCGGAGGCGCTGACACCGAACCATTTCCTGTTGGGAACCTCCATGGGCCTACCACACACGGGACCCTGCGACCCAGCCGATCGACGCGTCTGGCGAGCGAGTCAAGCGCTTGCCAACGAATTTTGGCGGAGATGGGTGCGCGAGTACCTTCCTACACTCGTGCCCCGTCAAGCTGCCGCCACACCTGGAGAGAAGCAACTCCAACGAGGCGACTTAGTCGTGATCGCCGACCCCAACCTGCCACGAAACGTATGGCCCCGAGGAGAGGTCATCGAGGTGCACCCAGGCCCCGACGGCCGAGTGCGCTCCGCCGACGTCCGCACACGAGGAGGGATCCTGCGACGTCCAACTACCAAGCTCGCCGTCCTCCCAGTGAAAGATGGCTGCGACGAGTCTACGCCGGGGGGAGAGCTGTAGAGGACAGCGCGCCGCGATCGGTCTACCAGTCACTAACTGCAATACCTCCGTCCGATATACCCTCCCGTTTTTGAAACTCAAGGTTGAATCTTGGAATCGATCGTTGAGACTAGTGATAAGTGCAATAGGTATAAAATGTATATAGCCAATGTGTTTTAAAATAAATTAAGTGAACTACCGATGAGACTTTTACTTCCAAAGAAAAGAACAAGAACCTTCCTACAACCTAGCTTCACTTCACAACATTCGCATACAGTCCACAACACTGATGTTAAGTATGTGTAATATTTTTGAGTGATATCGATAATAAGGCATCCTGCACCAACGCCGTAAAATTGGAATGGAGCATGGTAGGAGAAAATAATAGCGGAATAAGCTATATACAGGCTCTATAAAAACATAGCTGGCTTGAATTTCGAAAATAAAATATTTTTTGACTGGAAAAGTCCAAAATTTGCCATTTTTTATTATTATTTCGGGGCTATTTAGACTAGCTATATAGCTAGGACTAGCCTCTAAGTAATTCCTATGGGGGCCTTACATGTAGGTACTTCTTTAGCTAGGCACTGTCTAAAAATCATATAATATTCCCAGCTTGGATTGTTTTAATATCGTCTGGGTCAAGAATGCGTCTTCCCAAATGTCGGTTTTTTTTGTGAATGAGAGGTTCACAGAAGCACCGGAGATGCATTGGTGTTTCACGCCCCTGTTCACAGAAGCTACAATCATCAGTGTATTTTAGGCTGATGTTGTAGAGATGTCTTTTCAGCTTGCAGTGGCCAGTCACAGCCCTTATCATCACGTTCAGGTTGCCCCTGTTGAGCTTCAGTAGCTCGTCAATGCGCTTACAGGAGTATGGTTCGGTTAGTGCTTTTGAGTGTGTTAACCCAGGCGTTCTTCGCCAGTCCGCTTTTGCCTCTTGGAAGATGTGCCATCAACATTTTTCCTTATATTCCAGCGTTGACGCCAATCCGCGTTGCCCTGGTATTTGATTGCTTCACCAATCCAAAAAAAAAACAGAAGATATTATCAAGGCTGATAATGTTGTCTTTTTGGGTTGAGTTTTTGCTACTTACCTTCTCGCTTACCAATATCTATAACTCTGTATTCAAAGATGTCCAATCTAATATACATATTTTCTATTATAATTTATTTGATATATAAGGTAACTAGAGGTAAGGATTAAGATTGAGAAAGCTGATTGTTGTTACTTGAACTATTGATCATATAATGATCGAAGTCTTGGACAATAGAAGCCAAATTGGTGTAGTATTTATGCCCCAGACATGAGGACCAGCCCTGATTTAGGTACAATAGGTAATCCATATCAAATTAATTACGTTATATTTGGTACGGTCGGTATAGAGCCGGTGCCTTAGGAACAACAGACAAAAAGCCTGGAGCTTGTACAATTTATGTGACCCAGATAAATTACCAACAAATTAATCAAGAATGTAGTTTTGATATTATATTTCTGAGCTTATTTATTTCATATTTAACATTACAGGTGTTAGATCAAATTTATACATATATTTCTATAATACATTCTCTGTCATATTACCTACAACTCAATTCCTATAGGGCTTTAGGGTAACAGACATATATAATATGTATTTTCTCGCATAGAATCAGATTTATGGCCTTCAACATCGTATTGGTCCCCTCTCTACCCCTCAAGTTATGAATGAAGAAACTAATTTTAATTTGTAAAAGCATGATTACAATTTACATAATAAATTGTTTTCGTGAGTATGGTTAGATTGATAACAAACAAAAACAAAAGATAGTAGATAGAAAATACTTATTATATTAATAATAAATATTTTCACATTCAAACTGTGTGGATACCAGATAATAGGCTAAGTCGTTAACTGATATCATTTTTTTTTAAATATTTGTACGAATTACTACGTGTTGTAAAGTAAAGTTCCAAAATAGAAAACGTTCAAAAAAGTCTCAATCAGAATTAATTTTTTGTGGTCTATTAACATAGTCATAAAATTGTTTAAATATTCACATAAGTAAAGTTTCACTCCTTAAAAATGTCCGTATCATTATCCCTAGACAAAAAATGTATCATTTGCAATCGAAGTATGTAGTACAATTCCAAAATCTTTAAAAATACTATAAATAACCAAACAACATCTCTGTGATTACGTGCACAAAAATATCTCGCAGTGTATAAGTATTTGAAACGAGATTTGCATGTCGTCAATATATCAGAAAATTTCGTGTCATATTTTCTAGAAATCGTCGTGTTTGTACTGTACGAAAACCCAGTGGTATGTTGAGTACTGAATTAGTGGACTGTATTTGATTTTGATTTGAAAATGGGTTCTAACACACCATATAATAATATATGTACCCTTAGGTCCAGTCGGAAACCTTTTCTGCGATAAATACGAAAAATACGCTTGTATGGAGTAATAGGAAAATGGTTTGGACTTACTGCTGGATATTCAGGAGGATCTAGGCGGCGAAGCCAGCCCAGAACGCATACACTGCACACCACGTTTGTTGCACTTTGTCTATAATTAGCCTACAGGCCTGCAGCTGCAATATTTATTTTCCAAATTGTCCTTGCGTGATTGTACATATAACTTAGCACTTATATTTACGAAACAAACTTATGATTGCGATGATATAAATCGATTATAGCCGCACACACCGTGAGAATTTAACTTGTCAGTCAGGTGACCAGCAACGAAGTGGCCAACGTCACCTTCTTCTCGGGTTGACAGCGCATCGGCAGATAAATGAGGGTAGGTAGGATATAGGAATACCCTCATACAAGCGTGTAATAAAAATATAAAATGTAAAAATACCCGACACGAACTATAAACTTAAAAACAATACTCAACATTCCCCCCACCTTGAAGGAAACCCTTCGAAAAGAAAAAAAAATACTTAAGATAAACTACTCTACGACTCTATCCTATTAGCCTATACATATATGCTGGTTAAACTTACTTTACTGCGTAGGTAAAGGGCATAACTTAACTATAGGTCGCTTGAGAACACCACTCTTAGTTTTGACGTCGACGACACGTATAATTCCGTCTTTACCAGGATACAACTTCGTAACAAGGCCAAGAGGCCATTGAAGAGGTGGTGCGTTATCAGTAACAATTATTACGACGCGACCGATAGCAATCGGATTAGAAGGAGTATTCCATTTTTCTCGCGTTTGAAGATTGTGGAGATACTCCTTTCTAAAACGAGACCAGAACGATTGTACCATAGAGTCTAACAACGAGTAACGAGATAAAAGGTTAGTCCTTTCATTGCTAAGGTTCGCCGCAGGAATAAATGTTAATGGTGATAAAGTTAAAAAGTGCGAGGGCGTCAACGCGCTTGGTTCCGAAGGATCAGAACTTAGTAAGTAAAGAGGACGACTATTCAAAATCGCCTCTATTTGTATAAGTATAGTTAAAAACTCTTCAAAAGTTAATAATTGAGCTCCAACGGCTTTATTAAGATGCGATTTGACGCATTTTATATTAGATTCCCATATGCCCCCAAAGTGAGGTGCACTGGGCGGATTTAGCTTCCAATCTATACGGAGTTTAGCAAGCTCATGAGTGAAAACTTCAAAATAATCATCCGATTTTAAAAATGTGTGTAATTCGCTTAAATACGATCTAGACGCTATAAAATTAGTGCCATTATCACTGTAAAGGCACTGACAGGGTCCGCGACGCGATATAAATCTTTTAAAAGCATCTAAGAATGCCGATGAACTTAGATCTGAAGCGAGTTCGAGATGAACTGCTTTTGTGACGAGACAGACAAACAAACATAAGTATGCCTTTTGACTTCGAACGCCGCGTTTACGTGTTAACGTTATGTAAAACGGACCTGCGTAGTCAACACCGGTATGTGTAAAAGCTTTACTCTGTTCTACCCTGCATTCGGGAAGATCAGCCATATTAGGAAACGAAGGCTTTGGATTAATACGAAAACAAGTATTGCATCTATGAATGCGCATGCGAACGATACTACGGGCTGATAAAATCCAAAACTTTTGTCGTAATATAGACAATAAAAGTTGAGGCCCAGCGTGACAATTACGAACATGATAGTTATCAATTAATAAGTTCACAATGTGTCCTTTACTTGGCAGCAAAGCTGGGTGCTTATGTGAAAATTCTAATGATGAATTAGAAAGTCGACCTCCTACACGCAAAATATTATTATGAAGAAATGGCGAAAGCTTACGTAACGCTGGTGAACAGGTACCAGAGTGCTCAAGTTTATTAAGATCTAACGAAAATGATGAACGTTGGAGAGCCCGTATAACGATCAATTCTGCTTCATCCAAGTCCATTGCAGTGATGAAATTATTACGAGGAACCTTCTGAATGAATCTTAAAAAATAAACTACGCTGCGAAGGTATTTTTCCCAATTCGAAAATCTTAAACTTAGTGCAAGAAGCGGGTGTTCCGTGGTACTAGTTACAACATACGACATGCTTTTTTCCTCGGCGATGGGAGATGGAGATACTACAAAGTCTGAGATTGGCCAATCGCGAATAGGAAGCGACATCCACGGCGGTCCCGTAAACCATAGCTCATGATCTAGAAGTCTATTAGGTAAAAGACCACGTGAAACGCAGTCTGCTGGGTTTTCAATACCCGAAACAAAACGAAAATGATCCTGTGTAAAATTTGATTGAATTTGTGCAATTCTATTTGCTACAAATGTATTAAATTTGTGTGGTGATGAATGAACCCAGCATAAGGCTACTTCTGAGTCAGAGAACGCAAAGACATCAGCTACATTAAATCTACCCGAAATGGCATCATAGACGACGCGTAATAACTTCGACATTAATAGTATAGCACAGAGCTCTAGTCGAGCTACAGTGACCGTTTTGACAGGTGCGACCTTGGATTTTGAACACAAGATTCGCACGGTAGATCTGTCATTATGAATTACATAGGAGTATATAACACAACCGTATGCTTTCTCTGAAGCATCTGAGAAAGCCACTAAATAAAGTTTTGAACTATTAGTAATGCCTAGATGGCGTGGGAAACTAATACGAGAGATCAAAGGGAGTTCCTGAATAAACTTATGCCACATATCTATAATAAAAATGGGAGGCTCGTCATCCCAGTCGAGTTTAAGAAGCCATAATTCTTTAATCAACAATTTTGAATAAAGGATGACGGGGCCCACGAGACCAAGTATGTCATACAAACGAGCAGTCGCAGACAAAATAGAGCGCTTAGTACATTTGGTACTCGGCGTAGTGATGGTAAATTTAAAACAGTCTGTGGAGGGAAGCCACTGTAATCCCAAAATTCTTAAAGTAGTGTTGTCTTCGAAAGAGACTGATCCCTGACGGCGATGTGATTCGGGAATGGTACTTAATAACTCAGGCGAGTTACTAGTCCATTTCATCAACTCAAAGCCACCTGCTCTGAAGATCTGTATTAATTCAGCTGCTATCACTACTGCTCGATCTACAGAAGGAGCAGAGGAAGCCAGGTCATCAGTATACACGTCTCTTTCTAAAACTTCTGCGGCAAGCGGATAATTATCTCGTTCGTCATTTGATAGTTTCCTTAATGTACGAATAGCTAAAAAGGGCGATGATCGCAAGCCAAAGGCGACCCTATTAAACTGATATGTTTCTATGGGAACGTCAGGAGAAAAACGGTACAAAACCCGCTGATAAACACGATGCGCAGGATGCACTTCGATGCACAAGTACATTTGCCGAACATCGGCGAAAAAAGCTATTTTAAAAATACGAACGCTCAAAATAATATTAAAAATATCGTTCTGTAAATTGCAACCGGTATGCAAGACGTCATTGAGTGATAGACCGGAGTCGGTTTTAGCACTGGCGTCCAGAACAATGCGAAGTTTGGTTGTTTCCTTGTCATCACGAATGACAGGATGATGGGGTAGGTAAAACCCTGGTGACAAAGCGTCTTGTGGAGAAACTAACGAAATAATATTGTTATTTATATAATCGGCAATAACTGCATTATATTTTTCACGTAAGTCCGGTGACTTTAAAAACTTATGTTCGAGAGAGAAAAAACGTCTTTTTGCAGTAGCAAAAGAATTGCCAAGTAGGCCTAAATTATCTTTAAACGGCAAAGTAACCGAATACGTACCACTAGCACTACGAGTAGTAGTAGCTATATAATTGTCTTCGCAAGCTTGTTCATCAGGAGATAGGTATTTTTTAGTAGGAACCTCTTCCAACGTCCAAAATTTTTGTAATGTTTGATCCACAGATTCGCGTGAAAACGCACAAAAAGAACGTGTAGAAAAATGTGTATATGTAGGCACGTCACCCATTAAAATATACCCCAAAGTGGTCTCTAACGCAACAGGTAAATTATTTCCCGGTACTATTTTATTAAATAATAAAATTTCGCAGTATTTATTCACGCCTAATAACATTTCAATTGAAGCAGGTACATTAAACTCGTCGTCCGCTATAGGTAATTTTTCCAAATACTTGAAGGCAGTTGTATCGACACAGGAGTCGGGTAACTGTGACGTTATTTCGTCAACAACGAGCGGCCGAGATACATAGCTCCCGCTATTATCAAATCGAGAAGTGAATCTAACTGTAGATATACCTAAAATACGTTGAGATGTACCACCTATGCCCTGTACTTTAGAAAATCGATTTTGCGTTGAAATAGGAAGCGATAAGCGTTTACAACAAGGCTCTGTTATGTAATCACTCTGCGAACCAGGATCTATCAAACACCTGATGTAATGAATGCGATTACTACTATCTATTACTTTAATTTTCGCAGTGCCCAATAATGTAGTAAATCTTCTAAGACAGTCATCTGAATCTCGCGACATATTGCATACAGAAGCACTTTGTTCAATGTGAGTAACTGGAGTGCTACTATTTTCGACCTTCTCACTAACGACAGATGAATCATTATTCTTTGACGATTGAGTAAAATTATTACGATTGCTAGTCGACGGCTGATTAGCAGGAGACTGATCAGAAGGCGTATATCTTTCACGCTGCGTATTTTGATGCGAATTTGTAAAATGTAACATCGAGTGATGAGTTTTGGAATTACAATAACGACAAGTGCCATTTGAAGTACATGAATATAACTTATGATTTGAGCTTAAGCAGCCGTTGCATAACATGTTAGATTTAACAAAATTAAAACGTTCAAGTGGCGACATTTTTATGAAACGTGGACAAAAATATAGTTTATTATTATGATTCTTTGTGTTACACAAAATACAAATGTTTTTATTATTTTGTTGCGATACTTGAGTATTAACAAAGGATTTTGTATGCAATTGCTTAGGAGCAGGATTAGGTCTATTTTGCGAATTTTTATGGACAACCAACTTCGAATAAGACGATGATCGAGATATAATTTTACTTTGTTCATTAACAAACTCAATTAAATTATCGTATGAGGGGGTACCTTGCGAACGATATGACATTTCAAACAACTTAATAGTTTCAGGTTCTAATTTTTGTAGACCTAAATGAAGAAGTATAAAATCAGAAAGGTTTTGTAAATTAAGTTGTTTTAAGGCTCTTACAGACGAGTCAAAATTATTAATAAAATTATCTAAGCCCGTTGTGGAGTTGCACGAAACAGGTTTAAAATCTAAAATTTGATTTATATAGGATGCTGCTAAGGATCTAGGATCATCATATTTTTTAACTAAGGCCTGCCATATAATGTTATAATTCTCCGCAGTAAGCGGTAGACCCGCACAGACAGACGCAGCCTTATCAGTAAGTTTACTGACTAGATAATGTATACGCTCCGAGTCTGAAAGCTGTGGATTATTATGTACTACATTTTTAAATTGATAATAAAACGCAGACCAGTTCCTAACATCCCCATTAAATGAAATTAATTCTATGGGTGGCAAGGAAGGTAAACTATGCTTGAACTTGGGAACAGAAGGTTCACTTTTAGTCGTTGGTTTTTCTAACTGCATGTCTTTTATGACACGCTTGACATGGCAATAAAGATCTTCAAAGGCTATCCACATCTGATAGTTGACCTTTGCTTTCGGATTTAATTTCAAATATAATAAATTGTAAGCGTCAAGAACGCTCTGATAACTAGCATACAATTCCTCGAGAGTTACAATATTATTTAAGAATGTTTCAAGAGTACTACTATTAGCCTCGTGTTGTAAAACACCACTATTAGCTATATCGTAAATAGATTGCATACGCGTGAAGTATGCACTGCGTTTGGACTCCAACAATGCTAATTGCATTTTATCATCATTCTCCGTCATTTTGGTGTAAATAAAAATGAATATATTATTGTAATATAGAACAAATGGGTGTGTCTTGTCTTATATATAAGTATAGAACGTTAAACAAAGGAAATATAACAAAGTGCAATCGGTAACTAAGTAAGTAACTAATATTTCACCGGTAGCAAAAGATAACAATATATGTATAGTAATACATTATTTTATGTTTCCCAACACTAAACACTAACGGTTATGTTTATGTATAGGAGTAGCGAACTTACGAATCTTAGACAAACGAATTAACGATAAAAGATTTTTATGCGAATAAATTATTTATAAAATTTTCACCCATAAACTGTTTGCTTTGATTATATCTATGCAGAAGTATCTGCAAGTAAATAACAAACGAAAGCTTATCACTATCTGTCGCAGAGTACTGCTAGAAGTTAAAATATAATATTAATAATTAACAAGACACGAATAAAATAAATTGATACGAGTGTAAACAGAACACGGGCGGCAGCCGGCCGGGGCGGTGGCGCGACGGCACAGCGCGGCGTGATGTGCGCGGCACTTATGTAGCAACGAATAACAGTATTTACACGTTATGCCAAACAGTAAATAGCGATATCTATTGATGTTAAATGCGATTATGATACTTGTAATTTTAGTAAGTACGATCACCTCGGACAACCGTTTAATTATGTATGAATAATAAGTTAACCAGCATATACTTGTTATAGTATGTAAAACAAAATAAGCAATAATTAAGCAAGGCACCAACGGATCCGGCTCGAAGGACCAAAAATATGGTATGTTGAGTACTGAATTAGTGGACTGTATTTGATTTTGATTTGAAAATGGGTTCTAACACACCATATAATAATATATGTACCCTTAGGTCCAGTCGGAAACCTTTTCTGCGATAAATACGAAAAATACGCTTGTATGGAGTAATAGGAAAATGGTTTGGACTTACTGCTGGATATTCAGGAGGATCTAGGCGGCGAAGCCAGCCCAGAACGCATACACTGCACACCACGTTTGTTGCACTTTGTCTATAATTAGCCTACAGGCCTGCAGCTGCAATATTTATTTTCCAAATTGTCCTTGCGTGATTGTACATATAACTTAGCACTTATATTTACGAAACAAACTTATGATTGCGATGATATAAATCGATTATAGCCGCACACACCGTGAGAATTTAACTTGTCAGTCAGGTGACCAGCAACGAAGTGGCCAACGTCACCTTCTTCTCGGGTTGACAGCGCATCGGCAGATAAATGAGGGTAGGTAGGATATAGGAATACCCTCATACAAGCGTGTAATAAAAATATAAAATGTAAAAATACCCGACACGAACTATAAACTTAAAAACAATACTCAACACCCAGAATAATTTTAAATAGGTCATAGGTATATCAAGTACAGTATTTATGTGAGGTTTACTAGTGTTAGTGAAGAAAATTAGTAATAACCCAATCATAAATTATTATTAATCAGTAGAATTGCGTAATGTATTAAAAGTAGGTATAAGTAGTATATTCTTATATCAATGGACCCTTCAATGTTTTTTTGATAGAACATAAAAAATTTTCGGAGCGTATAAGGATCC
This sequence comes from Elophila nymphaeata, assembly GCA_955850985.1. Taxonomy (NCBI): domain Eukaryota; kingdom Metazoa; phylum Arthropoda; class Insecta; order Lepidoptera; family Crambidae; genus Elophila; species Elophila nymphaeata. The sequence continues at coordinate 10,672,485 of OY039080.1, forward strand.
TATTCTTAGATACATTCCAAATATGATTTCGTAATGCAAACACAGATATTGCCTTCAAATACTTATTTCATATTCGTGTCGCCTAGGGTCTAATAATAGATTCGAACCAGTATCGAAGACAATTGTTCGGTGGCAGGAACACTGTAACTACTGAAGATATAATGTCACTAGCCTTTGGAATAGTTACCCAGGGGAAATCTACTCCGGGAATATGCGGCGAACAGATTTCATGTAACGTACGAAACGAGTATGATATTAATGCCTGTATACCTTTGGCGCTTAAGTTTTATATTCACTCATGGATTATTCAATATGAAGGAAAAATAGCACAACTTTCTTTTTGTGGATCACTTATTTGATTACAATGATAAGGGTCAGTGGCACCTCCGACTCAAATATCGTCTTCAAGTAAGAGAGGTTAAAAGAAAAATTCTAGAAAGTTTTTAATTATTTGCTGTAATTATAAGCTAAATATAATTCTTCGTGTGAATCTATACTAATATTATAAATCTGAATAGTTTGTTTGTTTATTTGGTTGAACGTGATAATCCGAGGAACTACTTATTTAAATTGAAAAATATTTTTGTCTTGGATGGTCAATTTATCGAGAAAGTCTATAGGCTATAATAACATCACGCTACGACCAATAGGAGCACATATAATCACGCTCACAATTCCAAAAGGTATCAAGCAGAGCTTCAGGTAACATTTGGTTACACACAAAGTCACATCTGACAGTATGGGCCATACAGTAACCTCAAAATAGTGACAGGTTGCCAGCTTGTCGCTTACACTTAAGGGGCACCAAACCTAAAAATTAAAATTCTTTCAGTAAGCATGCCAACTAAACCTTACGACCAGGAGACGCATTTTTGAATCATTAGAATTCCAAATCGTGTATGAAATCGCAAGATTCATATGCGAATCCCTAAAATCGCTACTTTTGAATATTCACACTCGTGAATTTTGCAACAAGTGCTCCGACCCACTCGTTTCCGATATTCTACCATTCTTCTTCTTCTTTAATTATAATGGCGTTCGCGTTATTTATCGCATTTCGCCAATGTCAAGTGAAAATGTACTTTTAAAGTAACAGACAATTGTACGGTAGATTGAGGTTAAAAATTGAGTCTCTCAACACGTGTTTTTACAACAAGAACTCGGGAGAAACTCCGATATTCTACCAATAGAGAATCAAATGACTGACAGTGACATTGTAACTTTTAATTTACGTTCCGTTGCCTCCAGTTTCTAACATCAAAGAGTTATGGCATTCCGGTTTTAATTTTTTTTCATGAAATGAAAAATGGTATAATTCGGGTTTTAAGGCAACACTCATTTCTAATGTTTCAAAAATACGTAAAATTGGGAGCAATGAAAGTAATTTCGTATACGTTTTGCTTTCGTGCATGAATTTAAGATTATATTCGAAAGATTTAAATATATGTCTCCAGGACAGTTGTTACCCTCAGAATCATCTCAGCAGTCAGTAGGTAGCTAGTATTGGGTCACGGGCACCGTGGAACACTGAAAGGAGTTATAATAATCAGGGTTTTAGTAAGTTCGAACAAGCATAATAATATGGCAAGCATGTGGCAAGGCTAATGATGTACAGCACATTCTTGTAGTGTTTTAAATTTAAAAATGAAATAAAGTTTATGATGCGAAAGTTTCGTATTAATACGATACAGGAGCTTTTTTAAGCATTCTTGCAGAACTAACTAGCGAAGCTGCAAAATTTATAGTGGATATAGCGTCGCTCAATTATAAAATTAGTTTAAGTCGTATGGGCACATAAATTAAGTTCCGATGGGGCTGACATGTAACTTCGTGACAAAAGCACCTAAATAAACTAGATTTAAAAAAAACACAAGCGTAATATTTCCTTTTAAGTCACGTTACTTTATACTTTACCTGGTGTATATAAAATCGCCGGGTTAGTGCAAAAACCAACTAACTGTCACTGTTATTTTTCGGATTTACGATGAATTTATCTGCCTTTATTCTACATAATTAAAATCATAAATATATGAGAATGCAGATGATCATTACAAAAATTACAAAATCTTCTATCTAGCAGAAGTTTAAGATTCCCAAACTTTAAAATCGCAATAACTCAAAACTACAATTCCATGGGTTAGTTGGTATTTGCATTAAACCGGCGAAATATTGTGATCGTCATATGTACACATTGATGAAATAACAAACTATTTAAGAACTTAGTCTAGGAAATAATATATGGCAACTGAATGAAAACAACTAGGTAGTGTAAATATGAACCAATTTGTTAATATTACGTATAATATTTTTATCTTACAAACGCGAGTGACTATGTGTGACTATGACTGTGTGTAAATTATACATGCACGCACATTGTCTAAAAGTGCGTCAATGTGGAAGCAGTCAGTGCGCACATTAACGCACACATTTAGTGAGATAAAAATATATTTTAGGTTCTACAAAAGAAACACTCGAGGAAGTGATGTTGCCCTGGTCATGTGTTCTTCATGATGATCACAAAAGCCAAGCAACCAAGTGTGCGGTTGGTGCTCGGATGGGTGACCGCAAAATTTTGAGCTCCATTTTCCTCCGTGCTTTCCCGGCTACAGTTGAAAGATGCCTTAAAAATCTATTACACCAAATAAATTGGGTTAGATTTGTAGAGAAAATGGAATGACAGTTGTTTATTAAAAGTAATAATCATAGTTATTTATTAACATTATTGGACATTAAGAATTATTATAATATCTTATTAAATTATAGATTAAGGGGACAATAATAAATAGTTAGGTATTATTTGATTATTGATTTGTATTGTTAATCTGAGCCAATTTTATTATGTGGGTGTGATGTCAGTGCGGTGATAAAGATAAGTGAAAGTGGTTTGGTACTCATTTTGTAAGCTACTTAATGTATTTTGGTAGAACTGTTTTAATGATTACACAAATTTTGAACACGCTCTCAAGCGGCTCGTTGGTCTAGGGGTATGATTTTCGCTTAGGGTGCGAGAGGTCCCGGGTTCAAATCCCGGACGAGCCCAAACTTTTTGTGATTTTTTTTTTATAAATGAATTTTAAGGTTTATTTTTTTCCACCATCTAGTAAAATTATAGTCTTTATTTTTTTTCTTAACTATGTTGTGGTTAAATTCCATAACATAATCACTTAGATTCTGTGTGTGTTTATGACCCTAAAATAAAAGAAGAATGTTTATAATTTTTATGAATGAATATATTTTTATTCGGAATTTCCAATAGAATTTCAAATAGAACATTAGTTATGTTCTATGCAAATAGAGGTGGAAAAAAAGTAGAAAGTAACACATTGGGACTATTATAGGAACTATTGAGTGATCACATGCATTTTTACTGACTGTTAAACGATCAGCACGCGTAAAAGCGCGTAAATTTTAAAAAACGTTCATGTAAAACTAGACTAAGTGCTTACACAAATCAGTCAAAGTTAAGTCAGTAAATAGGTCATACCAAAATAAAAGATGAAATATGACGTATACTATACCTATTCAAATTTTTATAAATAAGTAAAAAAATATTGGGGTTCACCAGTATCCCTGGGTACTTTTACTTAAAGTCTATGATGGATATGGTTCATGGGTAGGATTTAAGAAAATGAATAATTTTCATGTTTTCTGGATTTTTGAGTTGGTTAGGCGCGGGGAGCTTCGTCCACTATCAGCAAGGCCACCAGCACGTTTCGTCAGCTTAACACTGCTCTGTATGTGACTGTATTAGATGAGTCTTTTTTAAATTCAATTTAATCAAGTAAATGTTTGCTACGGTACTGTCTTTATGAACGGCTCCCTCTGTTGATCCCCGAGATGGTAGCGAGTGAGGAAACAAAATAGAATAAAACTGAGCCCAGTGTTTTTGTATAAGCCACACGGCTTGGGTGTGTGTAATTTGTTTCGTAAGCCATTCTTTAGTTACAATAAATAAAGGGAAGCAAGGTACGCAAGCACGAGTTGTAAAAGAAATTAATGTAGAATTTTTATTTGTTTTCTTTCTCGCAATTTATTTGAGTTCGGGGCAGTAGGTCTTGATAACGACAACACTACTATAGGTTTTGGTATTCGTTTTTGACGTCTCGCTGTCTGCTAGACACCTTGGAAACCGAAGGACGGAAAAAAAATCGATTTAAAAAGTTTCGGTTTGGATCTGAGTACCAACCGTGCACTTTGTAGCTTAACTTTTGCGAGATCGTTACGATGAAAACACGACCGCGGCGCCATCAACCTATTAAAATTTTCACTAGTGTTTGTTGCGCGTTATGTATGGGTCATTGAGTACACACGCTTACAACGGGCCTCATAAGAAGGCTCAAGGTCACCCAAAGGGCAATGGAGAGGTCTATGCTCAAGTTTCCCCGCGTGATCAAATCAGAAATGATGGGATCCGCAGGAGAACCGACGTCACCGATATAGCCCAAAGAATTGCGAACCTTAGGTGGCTGGCAGGGCTCATTGGAAGGAGGACTGACGGCCGTTGGGGTGGAAAGGTGGCGACCACGTACCGGGAAGTGCAGCGTTGGCCCTCACAAGGTGGACTGACGATCCGGTAAAGGTCGCGGGAAGACGCTGGATGCGGGCAGCGCAAGACTGACTGGTTTGGAGATCCCTGGGCCTATGTTCAACGTGGGTGTCTCTGGGCTGAAATGATGAAAAAGGTAATCTCTTAATTTTGGTTTAATAAAAACATTATTTATGACAATGCTTCTAAATTTAATTATTTTGTAAATGTTGTTATTATAAATTGCCATACTCAAAAGAAATAATATTTTAAGAAACTCAAGTAATGGGTAATTAAATATACAATACAAATTTAATTTCAAAATCAAACTCAACCAAGCTAACACCAAATTTCGAAAAGTTCCAAAACGATCTTTCGAAGACACTTTAAATGTAAACGTAGTCTTATTTGGATAGCAGAGTGGAATTTCATTTTACTGCCAATGAAAGCATTAATAGGATTTCAGTTGGTTTCTGATTTTGGACTCCCCTACTAGAGGCCCCTAGAGTCCTAGAGCCTTTCTCGCTACGAAACCTGCATTTGACACGAGAATATTGTTTTGCACGTTTATCCTCCCTACGTATTCGACTATTGTCAATGAAATTCAATTTACGGGACAATAGACCCTATTGTAACGAAGCAAAAAATATAAGCAGCACTAAAACTGATACATCTATTTGCTCCCAAAATGTATTTGCCAGTGGCAGTGTTTAGGATAATGGATGTTTGTGAATCGTCTTTTTAATTATTTTTATTCAATTTAATAGTACTAACTGCGACGATCCACTTCAATAAGTTCTTAGTACATGCATTACAGGACATTTTTATTAAGGAAGTGTAAATTGCTATCGATTTACAGCCTTATTCTTAAACGCTCAATAAACCTATTAGAGTTATTACCTTGTTAAAAAGTGTTTTGTCTCATTCATCTCGAGCCAGAGTGACAGAGACAAACCATTTGTAAATCTTTAATAAATTCAGTTGTTTTTATGAATAAGGGGAATTATTTATTTTTTTGGTCTCCTTATCTATATATAATGAAAATGAAGTGATTTCCAACTTGCGTTAATTGAAAAGTTTAGCTATGCCTAAGAATTAAATATGTTTTTTTTAGCTCTAACATTCAGTACCTACTTACACGACTCGTTTCAAGGTTCATAAAACCTATCTTTTAGATCCTTGTTTATTGTGGTTACTTCCACATTCTTGAAGTCACAATCATCAATCAATTAATCGAAATGTATGTTTCATAAACCTTTACATATGCTACGCGTTTTCTCTACCGGTCTCAAATTCAGTTCTCCCGAGTGTCATCCCTAGGTAGAACCTATCACAAAATTTGGATCACTATAAGTAATTATTTACGATATTCTCAATCTTGCCTTGTATAGATGTTGATATATTTGTGTACTTATATGTTGTACGTATATTACGGACATTTAAGGTTGTCCTATCTCTTTTGGACAACCTTTTGATGGAAAGGATAAACGAATGATAAAATGATTGAAATTGTCTGTGTAAGTTTCTACTAAATTGTTATTCTAAATTCATCATTAAACTATAAGGTCCGTATTTGTAAGTCGGCAATTATTAACCCTTTCATCACAGGCGTGTATCATGAGATACCTTCAATTTATTTACAACACGGCTTAGCGGTTTAGCGACTGCAGTAAAATTATCACAACTCGCCCACTGTTACGTACACCAATTCAGATGGGAACCAATTTAAAATTCCGTCTATAGCGCACAATTCCGTGTCGTGAACGAGAGTGTGCCAATGTTTCTAATTTTCTAGATTGTTCGAATTCGAAGTACGTTACGAACTAAATAAACATAAGGGAGACAAGAGATAACGAGCAGAGCAGAAGATCTTTCAGGAATCTTATAGATAAATAAAATTGTTCTTATATGGATATTTGTTGTTGTAATATTGAATACTATTGATTAACTTTTTAAGAGACTTACCTAGCAATAAACTGAGTAACCCAACCACGTCAAATACCTACCTATAAAATACATTTCTCGCCTAATTATTACTGACAAGTTTCCGACATATTAAGTTCGGGTTCGAATCTTAGTAGGGACAAATAATTGTGTACCGAACACGAACATTTGTTCACGAGCTTATCATGTATATATGTACGTTATCTACTTTTCATAACTTAAATTCTTAATGATAATTACTCACAACAATTATCTAGCAATAAATGTTTTGAGTGAAAAAAATAAATTATGAATATTCAAAATAATAACTTCGTTAAATGTGATTTAAATAGACCTAAGTGATTTTACTTTGACTTCTTTGTTTATAGCAGTGTTCTTTATTTAATTATTAATTATCAAACCTACTATCACTGTAACCATTATCATTATTATATAGCTACTGCAGAATTATGCATAGCAAAATGAAAAAGTTCACATATTTTGAAACAAAAGAATAACAAATTTTTCGCCTATACACACCGGCGGTATCCCAAACAACGACCTTATAAGAAAGTTTATGATAACATAATCCGTTACTAGGCATCACAGAAACCTCATCGATAAAGAAAGATGCTAAGCAAACACGCCCATACGACGTAATGCTCAACGAAGAAAAACTTTGTATATTCTGCACGCGATTTGAACTTTGGTAGTAAAATTCTTATTTTTTTGGTTGACGCTAAAATGGGCTTGGGCTCGATACTAAAAACAAAAGACTGTTTTATAACTCTACATTCAGAATTGATTCATTTTCTATATAATAAGGTGGGTATAGACTAGAGGATTTAATTGCAACAGAACATTTCGCTGTTTTTAAATTTATCCATGAAACTGGCTACGAACATTATTTGTAAGCGACGGTTAAAAAAAATGTTAACGGTAAACAAATTATCACTTGCCGCGGCATTATGTCGATCACAGCTTCGAGAATTCGTAAGAACGTTACATTACATGGAAATTATTTAGACTAGAGGATTTAATTGCAACAGAACATTTCGCTGTTTTTTAAATTTATCCATGAAACTGGCTTCGAACATTATTTGTCAGCGAAGGTTAAAAAAAATGTTAACGGTAAAAAATATCAATCGCCGTGGCATTATGTCGATCACAGCGTCGAGCATTCGTAAGAACGTTACATTACATGGAAATTATTTAGTGAATTTGCCTGTATTGTACTATTCGCACGAACGATACATTATATGCTCGAGAGAAGCTCTCGATATTATAATTCACCGTTAGTATTTACCAGGTATTTACCTTTTTTGAATTACTATTGTGGATGGACTTCATAGCGTTACCAGAGATTTAGAAGACAGTGAGGACCTTGAATCGTCTTAGCTGTGGGGCGATTTTCCCATAAATCGTAACTAGTGAAAGCAAGTAGTTCAAGACATGGCCAGTCACTAAGTCGACAGTCGTTGTATCTAAAACGTTCCATCGATGGGCCACTAGATCGACGGTTCACCATATTGACAGTTGTAGTGGATCTTTTGAATGGTTTTATGGCGCTTCGCCAGCCGCTACCGCGACATGTTTGCTTCGCTCTCTTGGCTCGCGCTTTGTTTTGGTCACAGTGCTAACTTTACTTAACTACATGTTACCAATCCAGTTTTAACAAAAATATTATCGATTTGGTGTACTATCGATACAACGTAAGTACTATCGAATAGTGTACCGTTGATGGAACATCGATGTCGTGTACGACACCGACTAGTCAAAATGTATCTGTCTCCCTGTCATCTAGAGGGTACATTGTCTTTGTCCCCCATTAATGCCTGCAGGGTTTTAATCGATAGGGAAAGACAGATCTTGCTGCCTCTAAGAGCTTCAATTCATTTCTCATTTGGCTCAGGTGTGCCGTGATATAGAGACATCGGCGAGAAGCGCCTAGGAACATGTCTGTAGCTAGAAAGGCGTCACTTGCGTGTAACGGGTCTTAAATCATTACAAAACCTTAAATCATTGGTCCCTTTATTTATAGTCCCGACATTAAACCTACAATCTACATAACATCGTCCCGGCACTGTATCATCATAGTAACAATTAATAGTCAATTCTTCATACAACGGAAATACAGAAGGGTCGTGCATATAATTTCTACGTAATATATCTTAGATAATTACCCTCATTGCTTATAACGATATTGCCTTTATACAAAGGATTAAAACAAACACAACATAGTCGGGTAAAATGGAATATAATAAAAGTAATAAATTATTAAGAATTCAAATAGAAACTACATCAAATGTGAAGGTGTGCCTATGTTGTAATGTACGTGTGGAGTGGAGAATAATATAGAAGTTAAAATTGTTATCCACTTAAGTTTATTAGTAATTACTGTACTGGTGGTACACTTTAGAACTAAGGAGTATACTCCCCCTTAATGGTAGACTACACTAACTTGTAACACCATGTGACAAAAAGAACCCAGAGCTCTCCATCTACCCAGAGTTATAAAAGACGCACATAAGTCGTACCCACGCAACAAACGACTATCTATTTTAAAATAAAAAATACTGAAATTGATTAATCGAAATATTATCAACAAACATCTATCAGAGTTTCATTATTTCTGTTACACGTTGTTACAGCAGAGATTTTCAATAGATAACTTACTTTCTTAAGTCAACGAAAACGTACCTACATATAACTTAGCACATAAGATAGCTTCGAAAGAGAACATAAAAAAATATTTTTTGCAGATAGTACCTCACGAACTAGTTATGTTTTAACGTGCTTAACATGGTAGTAATTTTCTAAAACAATCAAAAAAAAACTTCAACAAAATTGATCCAACTGTTTAGGAGACGTTCAGTGACATAATCACGGTCAGAACAATTATACAGATTTTTCTAAGTATGAATGAATTCATAATAATTTCGATATTCGATATAAGAAAAGGATCTTTGTGTGAAAACAAAGCCAATGTTAGTCCAGTACTCGACTCGGTTTGTATTTCGAATTTACACAGGGTCGATTGAATATGTCTCAAGATTTAAGTGGATATTACGGCAGATCGATCTTAGATCCATTACCCACACCCTGCCATAACGAAGGGGCCGTGAGATGGAACATAGGGTAACGTAATATGCGCGGTCACGGGACGATAATTTTTCGTTGAAATATTCAAGGTTTGCTAGGCATATAAGTAAGGATGAAAACAAAAGATGAGCACTTTATATCTTCAGACTTTTACTTAAATTTCCAAATCTAAAAAGCAAATTTCTTGATTATTATAACCATAATTTTAATGAGAAGGCCATTAAACTGTTCGAAAATCCATACCAGTATTGGTGAGGTAATGGTAGGCTTTTTGACTATTTAAAAGTACTTAGTGAAGTAAATTTCAAAAAAAGAACTTTATGATTTTAACTTTGAATATGACACCGGCCCCAAATAAGTTAAGAAATGAGTTGGTAATTTTTAAGATTAAAAAGTACATGGCGAAGTAAATTTAAATAAAGAACTTTATGCCCCAAATAACTTGGGAAAAGAGTAGGAAAAATAATAGTACTGCGTGCATGTCTCCATGCAAATAGAGAAAACGTTTTTCTACCTCTGTTTCTTATCCGATCTTTATGGTGTACTAGTCTGCCCGCGGCTTCACTGGCGTTAATGTCGGATTTTTTAGCCTAAAGCCTTCCTCGATAAAAGGACCATTCAACAAAAAAATAATTTTTCAATTTGGACTTCAAACAAACAAACAAACTCTTCAGCTTCATTAGACTTCCTTTTTTCAAAATTCGACGTTAATAAGGTTATTTTGAAAAAAAAATCGATTAAAGGATAACATACACGTTTTCTTCATCATAATTATCATAAAGATTGTATAAGAATTAAGGGTAGGAACACGTTTTCTTCATTTGTGTTATTTTGTATGAAGTCCTCGCCGTACTACCTTCTTAATGCATTCTCAAAAAATGCACAGAAAACAAAAAGCTATGGATTTTTCTTAACAGGGTGCTATTTTATCTCATGTGAATATTGAAATAATCAAATTATCTATAAAATAAATATTGTTAAAAGAAAATAGCCTCAGTAATTTCGAGCTCGAGTCAATTCGAGCAGTCACCTTTTTATTTTGGTAAGACCGTTTTACAAGTTTTTTTTTAATACACTAAAATGTACAAATTTTGAAATGTTCTCATACTATTTTTTTCTGTAAGCAGTCTAGCGGTATAAGTGTATTTTTTTTCAAATTTTACGGACTTGTTGTTAGCGCCTGATGATCATTCGAAAATTGCATGTTACTCCTTAATTTTAAGCGACTTTGTAGTTTTGTAGTTCACTGGTATAAGATTCATTCGATCCCCGCATATTAGTTCTTTTCGAAGGTAATAAACACGACTCTATTATTCGGTCATTAAGGATTCCGAGTGAAGCTTGCTTTCACTCATTCTATTATCAGGCGACTTAGGTTCAATAGCCTTAGCGTTACTAAATGATTTTCTTATCACATTTCTTGTCAATTTCATAAAGTCTTCAATAATAAATTCGATGTTCTTCTTAATTACATTACAAAGCTCTTTAATGAGCTTGTCAAATACAAAATATAATAACGATGTCAATTAGTAAAGGTAATTAAACGAAGCCATGTGCCTAAAGACGGCGTATTAAAAAGGGCATCCGTATGTTTCCACACAAATTCGAAATAAGAATTCATGTGCGGGTCCCTCAAATGACAAATTTCAAGTGCAAAGTATAGTTATGTTCCTCCGATCGTTTGGGTCGATGGAAAAGCTTTCATGTCCTAACATTCAGAATTAAACGAATTGTACCGTTATTGAAGACATTTATTGCTTCAGCTGTCTGTCTAATGGAAAAGAGTGAAAGAAAGAAAATTAATTGCTGTTATTCAGCGCTTGTTAGAAATTCACGACCTATAAAGACTCGTATCACTTGATTTATTTGGCGTGTGTGATTAATATGCGAAAGTGTGTAGCGTGAAAACATTCCTTTTTATGTAAAGATAAGGGAGAATTTTTTTCTTCTTAAATGGCTAAATATCGCTGTTTGTAGTTTAACGCAACAGTGTAGCCTGGCTATAATTTTCTTTTTTTTAAAAACACGTCTTAGTTTAGGGTAATAAGTCGTTTTTTTTTAAATTATGCATATGCAAAACGATTAAAAAATGTTGTTTCTTGTACTATAGATTTGTATCATTATTTTATCGCGACTATAAAGTAAATCCAGGGCTTATCTTTATTAATTCCTTTCTAGACACTTCCGTAAGTCAAGGATTTGCCGTCGAATTGGTTGACTTTTCTTAATTAATTGACATTACAGATTTGTTATTTTCCCTATTATTTTGTATATCCTTATTTAACCCTCCCTAAGTGACTAAAAGTCACGTCCCGTACTAGGTGGGGTGTAACATACCCCAAAATATAAAACTGACAAAAATGGCAGATTATCTCTTTTAGATTAAATAAAGTAATTAGTTACTATAAATTCAGAGTATTAAATGAATATAATTTAAGATTTAAAATGAAAGTATGTATTTAAACATTTATAATAATTAAAGACAATGAACCAACAATATGTTGCGTATGCGTTTATCATTACACATTTCTTCACTTGAGACATTAATCACAAGAAATATCAATAGTTTTATTCCATATAAAGTTATTGGAACACAAAAATTTTAATAAAAACCTTCAATTATAAATCAGGAATTTCTTTGAACGCGCCTTCGGAGATGGGGTGTATGATGCTCACGAGCACCTTAGGGTCCTATTGCACCCTTGGAGATGACCTCCGGACTAAATTAGCTTTACTGATCAGAGCAGAAACATTGTAATTCCAGCTACCGAGAAGTCCAAGTACGGCGCTTTCACAGTTTTAAAATTATTGCGTTTTTCGTCGGAATTGGGTATGTCACACCCCACCTGATACAGGGAGGGTTAAATACTGCTTTATCTTTTCCGAACATAATAATATTAAAACAGGTTTTTTTTGCCAATAGCAATAGAATCAATATCTTTATCGATGTTTGTTCGTAAAGAGGTTTATGCTTAAAACGTATTTGGTGTGTAAAATCCTTTTTTTAAACTGTACCAAAGGGCATCCTTCGGGAACCCATCACTTTATCGCAATTAACTTCAACGAATTTCATTCCCCATAAAACTATTCGCAGATATTTTTATACAATATTTTATAACTCCTAGGTTACATCGCAATTTTATTTCCTATTCGATTATCTAAATATATATAACTCAAAGGTGACTGACTGACTGACATAGTGATCTATCAACGCACAGCCCAAACCACTGGACGGTTCGGGCTGAAATTTGGCATGCAGGTAGATGTTATGACGTAGGCATCCGCTAAGAAAGGATTTTGATTAATTCTACCCCCAAGGAGAAAAAATGTTCACGCGGACGAAGTCGCGGGCGGAAGCTAGTGATCTATAAACTCGCTCCACTGTAGTATAAAATAGTTTAAAATTATAGTATAATATTTTAAAATGTTTACTTCACTTAAGTCAGTGTAGTTCAAAATAGTTTAAAATTACATTCAAACTGTCAAGATGTAGAAGAAGTAGACGTGAAAATGTCAAAACAACCAAATTACTATTTAGGAATTGTACTTCGTAAAATATACAATGACAGATAGCAAAAACAAAGAGAGTATCAAAATAATTATTAAAGTAAAAAGAACAATATAGGTATCTAAAAATCGATCAGCGGATAGCAAATAAATATTTTTTCAGTTATGATATTATAGCGTCCATATGTCGTAGCAACACATTTTTGAATAATCCTTATGTTTTATAATTACGAAACTCAAAGGTTTAAAATAAAGTGAGTTTCCTTTATTTGGGAAAAGTGCCACTTATTACCCGGGACCAGGCATACAATGACAATAAAAACACACTCGAACACAGGGAAAGCGGTAAGCTGAATTTATATCGTCGCATAACTCAAACGGGTCGACTACTCTGAAACCACGCGTGCCGTGACTTATCTGCCGCGACCTGAAAAGTGCCTGTGTTCGGATCTGAGCGAGTTGAGCCAATGGAACAGCTTTTGTCTTAAGAGCAATGTAAAACAGTTTACCAGATATATTATGAGCTGCCTGAAATCTTCATTGGTTTTTTTTGGGATCAGATTAATATGTTTATTTTTACCATCCATCTCGATCTGTTGTTAATTTCAAGATTAATAGTTATCTTTACCATATCAGCTGAATATAAACTCAATTATGGAATAATTTTATTTTTGCGTTTACAAACGCGTAAATATAATACTAGAAAAATGCACTGAAAAAAATCGACTTGCCTCAGGCGGGACTCGAACCCGCACCTTCCACAATCCGGGTGGACGCGTTGACCAATTTCGCCACCGAGGCACTGCTTTTCGCTGTCGAAATTTGTCAGTGCTTGGTGCTTATGTTTTTATGGTAAACATCGTTTCATCAAATCTTTGAAATTTGCACTTCCAAGACCCGAACGAAATATTTTTGCAAATATTTGACGCCCAGCTAAGATGAAACTACCTTACATAATGGAATAATTTTATTTTTGCGTTTACAAACGCGTAAATATAATACTAGAAAAATGCACTGAAAAACCCACCGCGGACACCACCCATCCACCCGGATTGTGGAAGGTGCGGGTTCGAGTCCCGCCTGAGGCAAGTCGATTTTTTTCAGTGCATTTTTCTAATAAACTCAATTGTCCTTTTAAATAGAAAACTAATCTTTGCCTGCATTTTCCTCCGCGTGGAATAGTTAAGGAAGAAATTTCAGGTATCTAAATCCAAGGTTACGTTGAATTTATTGTAAAAACTAAAAATACCTGATTTCAATTTTGCGGTTTAAGAGTATAACGTAGTTATAACGAAAAATGAATAACAATATGGAATCTGAAATAGTGGTTTAGTTAAAGGGAATATGAGATTTTGAAGGATGTTGCATATGCTTATTACCGTGCAATGAACATTGGACATACTTAGGTGCAGACTATTTGTCAGAGCATATCCTTTAGATGAAGAAAATTTGTAATTTTGTTCATTTTTTTCCATCTGTATGAGTTTTATAGAAGATAATTAAAGAGTTACGTTTTTAAAAATATTTTTTAATCAAGGTTCTTAAAACAGAGTTCAATACATATTACGTTGATTTTTCATTACTTAATGGTGTGTTACGTAAATTCTGACAAAATAAATTAGTTTCATTGCTGTATTCCTACTTAAAATGGTCAATAAAAAGCAGCGGCAAAGTGCTCCCCACGCGTCCACTAGCGTTTCTAGGAAAGACGCGCCCACTCTAGGGTTAAGGGTAGAATTTCAATAAATCCTGAAATAGCTCTTTATTATTTTTTTACTGAAAGGCCATATACCAATTATTATTTATTATACTTTTAAAATGACAGATTAGCTTACAAAGTTTCATTCCCTTTTTTATCCCTTAAGGGCAGAATTTCGAGAAATCTTAAAATATGTAAATTTATTTTTTTAAACAAAAAGCCATTATACCAATTTTTATGAATCTGACTATAAAAATGGCATATTGACACCGTCGTGGTGGCAGTATAGCTGCCTACACATCAAGCGGTCCGGGATCAAATCCTGGTAGCGGCAAATAATTGTGTGACGAACACGAATATTTGTTTGCGAATCATGGTTGTTTATATATTTATTTAATTATTAAATATTTATAATTATTATGTATATTAAAAATGTCCGTTATCTTGTATCCATAACAAGTTTTTAATGATACTTTGGGCTAGATAATTTATGTGTGTGTGGAAATATCTTAATATATATAAATTACGTGACACGTTGTTTGTCCGCGATGGACTCCTAAACTACTTAACCGATTTTAATCAAATTTGTACACCGTATGCAGTTTGATCCAACTTGAAAGATAGGACAGTTCTAATCTTGATAAGTAGTCTTCATTTCTTTCAACTACAATTTTAATGTTATAGGACAGAAGTATGAAATTACCACAGCAACGCGTGGCAGGGACAGCTAATATTATATATTTCCGATACAAGCTTACATCGCCCTATCTTACCCCCTTAGGTGTTGAATTTTGAGAAATCCTTAAATACCTCTTTCTTAATTTTTAACCGTAACGCCATAGACCAATTTTTATGAATTTTACTGTAATAATGACGAGTTGCTTTTTATCAATATTCTATCCCTTGCCTACGTCATAAAAGGAACTTCTGTGCAAAATTTTGGCTATCTTGGTCTAAGGGTATGAGCTGAGCGTTGATCGGTCAGTCAGTGTTGGTGCGCAAACCAACTATACGTCACCGCTGTGGGGGCGCGGGCGTTGCGACGACGATGCGTGCGCTGGCGGCCCCCACTTACAAGCTTGGCTCCGTAGGCTACTCAAGTGCTGTTACTTTAGTCCTATTGTCAACTATCAGTAAATCCAAAAATACAGTCCGCTGTTTTATTGCCTAGAGTAGAAACCCAGTTAGGGCCTAAATAGTCAGTGAGTCAGGACTATAATAGATAATTCTATTCATGTGTTCGAAATTGAACTAATGTTTGTACCATTTAAATGAATATTTTTGTATCTATTCAAACGGTTCTGAGAACGGTTTAGGTTTTAGACAGACAGACTGCATTTCAACTGCCTTCCGACTGCGAAATTGCAGTTGGTGTTTAGGTGACGTGCGACTTTGCAAGTATCTCACTTCTCACCTGAAATATTATTTCGAATTTAGCTGTCAAACGCAAAGGACAAAATAAAATGACAATTTTTAATCAATATGATTCCTTAATTAGATTTAATATCGATCTTAGGTTTCAGTGTTCTCAACAAAAGGATTTGCTCTAAAATTCTTCATTTAAATACGAAATCAGATGTGAGGTGAAAAATGTGATCTTTACAGAATCACACGGCAGCTCCAAGAACTGCATGCTGACTGCAAGCTAGCTGAACGAGCCAAGCAAGCATTTTCACCTCTTTTCATACTTCAGTTGACACCGCAAACAACAATGATATTATTATCTTCCCGAGGTATTAATGTACTGGTGTACGAGAACCCATATGGACACTATTCTTAATATTTTTTTCTTTGTTGAATTATATGTCTAGATCAAATGCACCGTATAATTTTTGTTTTGCCGTATTTTACAGAACATTGAACAAATACCTCAGTGGCAACAGATACCGTGCTTTAACTATTCTCAGCTACATGTGGGTTGGCTAGTAGCCAGCTGCCGCCGATTGTTGCTTTCTTTGCCATTTTATAGCTTAGCTTTTACCACTTGCAACAATTGGTTAAGTTCACAGTTTTATTGAGAGTATTCTTGACCCAAAATATGTGTTTACAACGTGTAACCACATATACATACACATATTTACGTCATTAACCATACTCACTCGGTTTTTAGCCCCACGGGCACTTGCGGGGTGCTATGGTCCAAAAATCTAGTTTGAATAATCTGGGATGCCACATTATTCAAACTAGATTTTTGGACATATAATATCTGCGTATGCAATTATACCAGTGCATTATTGATTTGTGTTCTATTACGTATATAAATAAGAGAAGTATTTAAAATCAACATGTTATTCTATTCTACAAAATTTTATCGTTATCAAAGTATTTTAAACCAAAATATATAAAGCTCATCCAGGCGAGCTCGGACTCCCAACAGATCTGGTAAGAAATACAAAAATATTTATTTAAAAAAATCACACTAATACACAATTATTTGTGCTGGAGTAAAAATGAAATTAATCAGATAATTTGATTACAAAAATAGTAAAAAACAACTTTGATGAAATAGTCACCCAATCTAGATATTATAATACATAATACCTGATACATTGACAAACTTTTCTAGTACTATTAATTTGTAGTAGTAGATTGTACGAGCACAATAAATTAAAAATAAACAAAGAAGAAGAATAAAACCATTAGAATTTCATTTAGGAAATCCTTGATCCACTTCTCGAAACTAGGATGAAAAACAAGTGAGCCAATAACATTAATTCAATGTTGTTTTCAAGTGTCGGCCACATTTTCAAGTTTTCCTAAGACAGCGGTTTAACAAAAAACAAAGTAATTTTGTTTGTCTGCCAACTTTTCATATTTACATTCAGAGAATTTGAAGTAGGTATTTTATATCGTGGACTCTCGACTCTATGATCGACCGAACTACGAACGTTGTTGAATGTTTGACACTCATAAAATTACACGCTTTATTTCGGAATTGCAAATTGACTTCAAGTAACTTGGCTGTGCTTTTCAACTTTTTTAGAGACTGAATTTTTGGATACTAATGTATGAATGAAACTAATGTATGAATTAAACGACGAACTAGATGTTAGGCTCAAATAACGAGGTCCAAAAAGAAGCTTAAGGTTCCGATGGACCTCTAAAATAAAGTTAAGATGTGGTGTAATTAAACTCCTTCGATCGTCTTTACTACAGCGAGTGTTCTGAAGAACTGTCCTCCATAATTCCACATTCTGATAACTCCTCTTCACCACGTGTGCTGGATTGTAATGTCGCTGACAAACTTACCGCCACCGTGTTTTAGTGGTTTGTCCAACGGAATTAGATCCAAAGGTCCTGGATGTAACTCGGCTTGCGGAAGCACTATGGAAAGAAGTATCAAATATTTCGTTTTTTTGGGGTGGTGGGGAAAAGAGGAGGGAGGCTGCTAACCTCCTCCTACACATTTAAATAAATTGCATAGAATAAAAAAAAACAGGAAAAATCAAAATACCATTGAATCATCAAGAAATACAGAACCGTTTTTACCTCCCAACTTCTGCAAAATTGACAAAAATTTGTAAAATATTCCTAAATGCATCTTAAAAACCCAAAAGACATGTAATAGCCCCTTAGTAAAATGCTTCCCTGGCAAGAATGATCTGGCGTAGTAGCAAGTACTCCTAGTATATTTTTGATTTGCATTTACACTGACGTCATTTCTTGCAAAATATTTTTGCGACATTTTCGACCAAACTTTCGTTTTTCTATCATTCGCTTGTGGGAAGGAGCTAGAAAACGTAACCACCTAATTACAAAAAATAAATGTTGAAAACTTTCTTGTTACTTGGCTATAAAAAGTGTCATAGATCAAAAGCACTTATCAGTCCTTTTTTTCTAGAACCCTAATCTCAAAGGTAATTAAATGCCCAAACTTTTTTAGGCCATAAATAAATTAAACGAGGACTTCCAAAACTAGTTAAGTGCCAAACACTAAACTCGGCTCACCAAATAAATTTACCTAATAAGAAATTCCTGAAGTTTCTCTGCGCAAGGAACTTACCCCAAGTTTTCTTATTTGTATCGGCTGCATAGTTTTCAGTTCATCACATTTTAGTAGTACGACAGTTCATTCGAAAACTTTTTAACTCAATCGTTATTTTCTGGAGCCAGACTCATAAAACTTATCCATTGCAAGTATCAACTAGATTTAAAGAAATCTTGGGAATATCATACGAGTTTTATGTGCGTAGTTAATTTTAAAACCGTTTGTTAGCTGTTTACTTCATGATTCATGGCAATTATAGTAGTAGTTTAAAACTTTTAATTAAATAGTATAAACACGCTAGACTAAATGAAAATTATTAACTGTTAATTTGGTTAAGAATATTTGATGTAACATTACAAAGAGCGGAGCCTCCTGGCACAGGCAATTATTGCTTAAAAGGAGGTTTCAACCATTAATTTTAAATTGTTAGAAACTGAATAAATATTTTTATTATTAATAATTATATTTGACGCCGTCGTGGTGTAGTGGTCGGTAACGCTGCTTTGACATCGGGCGTTCCAGGTTCGTTTTTTTGCGTTAACTATGAAGTGTGATTTTTTCACAGCTTCAAGGGACCGTAGATTTGAGTATATGGTTTTAATTTCAACTCTATACCTCCACTTGTTCTCGAGATAAAGGGTCTTGACAGACAGACGGACAACAAAGTGATCCTATAAGAGTTCCGTTTTTTCCTTTTGAGGTTCGGAACCTTAAAAATGGTAAGTTAATACCAGCTTGGATTATTTTGAAATCGTCTGGGTCGAGAATATGTACACAGCCCATGGTACTGCGTTCTATTTAAGGATCGAAAATCAAAGTAACTAAGTTTCATGATAGGTATATTTAAAGAGAGTAAGAGCATAAAAATAATAACAACGTTAACTTCGCAACGTTATCTTTGTAGTAAATAATATGAAATTATTTGAAAAGATACCAAGATCTAACGTTAATACAAGAAAATTCTTTTAGGGCTTCACCAAACTTATTTAATTTAGGTTTCATAACCAAACTTTAGCGCGACTCATTTTGTTCAGATTCATCTAATACGATTACAATTTTAACAGTTGTGAAAGCGAGACTTCGAATAAATTCATTCTAAAATGAAGGATGAATATAATTTCGTACCAAGTAATAAAATTGCTGGGCATCTTTCACCATGCATTGATCGCAAGTGATTCTTATATCTTCCAACACAAGGTTCAAATTGAAAAAATATGCTCAATATTCTCTTTAGCTCGTAACGCCTCAACCCGAATGAAAAGAAAAATGGCATGGTTATCACATTCTGACACAATGGTTTTTCTCAATAATATACGGCATCATTGTTTGGGTATTTGTGTTTTATTTTAAAGGTATTTTTTGCTGTAACGATGGCTTATTTTTTAACGCAAATTTTACTATTACCCACTGTCAATTTTAATGTTAATTATTAATACAGCAATAGTTTGCAATTACAAACTTTATTAAAGTGACTAAAGATTAAGAATAGACATAGATGAGGCTTTTGGCCAATATACGTCATAAAAAGATCTCGGTTTAGCACTACTTTGGCTCCCTCTCTTCAATGCACCGGCAACGGCACCCATACAATGATTCCATGAAATTCTAAAAGTTTTAGTCATCATAACAGCCTTTACAATTTGACCCACTGCTGGGACACAAGGCCGCTCCTCGCCATCATAGGAGATTAAGGCAGTAGTCCACTACGCTTGCCCATTGCGGATTGGTAGACGAAATATAAGGTGATCAATATCAATGCCCCATTGCTGAACCATTAGTCACCTTCTTCGACACCCATTGGATGATATTCAACTCTGCCGGCATCACATGGCATTTTTTTGGCATGGCAAAGTTCTAGTCTCATAAATAAAAACTTGTAACTAAACATTTTGTAATAAATATTATATACATTTCTTGACTAAGACATAAAACCAGTTTCAACTGTAAACATATTATTGAAATATTTTATGTAACATGAAACGACTACGCGTGTAGAAAGGTTTCTGAGCGTATTAGGTGGAGATTATTAGGGTTGCGGTACTATCCCTTTGAAAACAAAGATTTTGAAAGGTTTATGTTGTATTTCTATAACTAAAAACAATAGAAGTATGTCCGTGTTCTCAATCCGTTGCAACTATATCAATTGTTGGAGGGTTAACATTTACAGCGTAGGACATGGTTTGAAGTAAGATTAACATAGCCGTACTTAGGTTAAGCGGGCTAAGCTCAGCTCAAACTTTGCAACATGAATCGAAATATGATCGGACATTGTAACTGTGCAAGCTAAGTTGTTACTCTAAGCTAGCTTTCAGAATGACTTAAGTTTTCGGGCTTTAGATCGCTGTTCTGACAGGTCCAAGTTCATCGATAATGGTATTATTTCAACTAACTTATTGTGACATAAGTCAACTATTGATACTAGAAAAATGCACTGAAAAAATTGATCTTTAAAAGAGGTAGACAGTGAACGGTCAGCAACAGAAGTAGATAAACAATTTAGCGTCTTGTCATAATAATTATTCAATAGATAATGGTGGCGACTATTACTGCACAAGCGCTGGCGTTGCTGTGACATGGTACTAAAGTAAAAATCTACTTCTGATGCTAACTGTACCAGTTCAAATTTGTAGTATATTCTCTAAGGTAACCTATTGTGTTTCTGCAAGGAAGCTTAAAGCATTAAGTCTTCTAATAAGCAGACAGCCCGTCAGTTGGTAATCAGCTAGAGAAGCCTATAGACGATTATATCACTGGGACCTAAAACGAACTAAACACGAAGAAAATCTATTTAACCTTACATGTATTTATTAAAAATGTTGACATCTTCGCAGCTTATATTGTCACCCATTTGAGAGTAATCTTGTTTTGTTGTAGCGGGTAAATTTTTATCTTTATTCTTTAAATTATAATAAAAATAAAAATCAATTTAACCTCAATATTAAGAGAAAGAATAATAATAAAACACAATCATAATATATTTATGAGCGTGATCAAATCAGGAATGATGAGATCCGCAAGAGAGCCAAGGTCACCGACATATGCCAAAGAATTGCGAAAGTTAAGTGGCAGTGGGCAGGGCACATTGCTAAGAGAACCGGCGGCCGTTGGGGTGGAAAGGTTCTTGAATGGCGGCCGCGCACCGGGAGACGCAGCATTGTTAGGCCTCCCACAAGGTGGACCGACGATCTGGTAAAGGTTGTCGGAAGCCGCTGGATGCGGGCAGCGCAGGACCGTTCGGTTTGGAGATCCTTGGGGGAGGCTTATGTTCATATCAGCCTAGAGGGCATTTAACTTGTGACAAGTGTATGCCTTGTGGGCATACATTTTCGCCACTTCGCCTTCCGATAAAGTCAAGTGAATACGTAACTCAGCGATTCGACCGATCTCCTTTGCGGCTGTGCTTAACTTTCATCGCTTCGCAGTCCTTAAGACGCGCGCAATGAATAGTGTATATTACGGCATGCTCAACTAGAACCATGTTATGTAGTACGGCCGCTGATTGCGACACTCGGTCTTCCTATGAACTCGGCGATTCGACCGATCTCCTTAGATTGATATATCTGTGTTAATCATAGTAATAAATTACAGGTGTTATTTCAAAACAAATCATCGTTGACAAAACAATTCCGAATGTTCTTTTACAAAATACCTAATTGAATATGTTTTTCCTTATGATTCGTGGACTATTTCTGTCACGGCTCTGCAAGATAAAAAGCCTTTACGGGTTGTTGTATATTTAACCCTTGCCAGTCCGAGTGTTTATCTTAGATCAATGAGGGCTGGCGTCCCCATTGTATCGCTTTGTAGAAACAAAAATTCAACTGTCATTGTTATTAACTGGCTTTTCACTCATGCCGAAGGAGTGATAAATTCAATTGTGTAATAAATTGCGAGACTTCACTGAGTGAGTCGCAGCGTGATCCATCAGGCAAGTAGAACATATGTTTGTCAAAATTTTAACTTGGAAATTAAGTATGGTTTGATATTTGTGCGTTAGTAGCTTTAACCTTACAAATAATTATAGTAATTTAAATTGCATCTCTACAGATATACACCGGTTACTGTGACAAAAAAACTGTATTACAGAGTTATACAGTGTTTTTCCATTTTATTAGATGCGGTTTATGTGTTTTGTCATATCAATAACTATCTATTATAATAAATTTTAAATTCCGAAGACAAAAATTTCTTACAAATCTGGGCGAAAATGAATCTTTCTCAGCTGACACTTAAGAAATAAGTACCTGCACTGTTACAATATTTTGAAAGCACAATGCTTTACATCAATGTTTATTGAAGCTACGACATAACACGTTTTGGGCTTTTATGTAAAAAATAATATGGATTCATAAGATTTTACCTTTAGCGTAAAAAAAGTGTTTCAAAAAGTGCCAAAAATATTAGACTTTTATATATTTTTCGGAAAAAACAAAAATCACGATATACGCAAAATGTTAAGTGTAAGTTTTCAGTTACAGTGTTTTGTCATAGCACGGCACCATATCAATTGTCATAGTTCCATGAACATAAAAATATGGGTAGTAAAATTTTACAAAGGGATTATCAAAGTCAAGCTGCTTTCACTCTTTCCATAACATAACACGTTATTAGAACAAATTCTTGTCTAGAACAGAGCAAAAGTGATAAAATTATTTATGTCCATGCAAATTCTATTCGGAAATCAGAAAGTTACAAATATTTTACGGCTACAACAGACTTATTCGATATTCTCGTCGGAGGTTATATTCGCTGACACAGAGCTACGTTTTTCTTCGCATAAAGACGCCTCTGATTCGACAGCATTGAATCAGACAAGATTCACGGCGTTCCTATCTGTGACTGTCGCTTATTCGTGACATTCTTGAAAAGGATGTACTTCTTTACTAACCTTTGCGTAGGTATCTGGAGCGTGTGAAAATCACAGCTCATAGGTAGGTACCATCGACATAAAACTGGTTAAATCTTTATAAATAAAAATGAATCACCGAAATGTATGCATAACTTCGGAATGACTGCACCATTTTTTTGTGTTATTATATATTATATGCAAGCAGTCGTAGACTATGAGCAAATTTGCTGTGTGTGCTATGTCGTACCGAGCGTACCTCCGACTGAAGGCTGCTCCTCATATTAAAAGGCTAAGCCTGATCTGGTCCCAGCATTATCCGTCGTTTCAGACGCGTCTCATGCCTGATTCTTGTTAGCTGGACTGCTAGATCATTTGGATGATTTCCTAGCCTCTTCTTATAGGTACTTTTCTACAATGCATCTAATTTTTCCCTCAGAGTTTTAACGTGGAGATTCCCATGTATCTCAGCATTTATAACAAACTATGGAACATTTGTTATTGATCTGTAGATCTGGAGTCACAAGCGCTTCCCCACAGCTAACAGGTTTCAGCACGCCTTTGTTTATCAATAGTTTGTTGTCCACAGGGAGTTTTGAGTAATTTTTTTAGCACTAGCATGCACCAATTGGATAATAATTTTTTTTTTGTATTTTTTGTCTAGCTCTCAACCTTACTCACCAACAGAAACACAAGACCACACAAATGAAGTGTTTTATGACTGTGGTCTTCTGTAAGGTGGAGGTACTATCCCAGATCAGGCACTCAAAATTAGTGTGGCTACTGGCTAGTCCTCTGTGCCTTACCTGGACTAACTCACTTAGTAAAATTGTCAAGTATTTAACTCATCGAACTCAATAACTTTACGAGGAATATAATTTACTGGTATATGATCCTGTGTGAGGTACTCCAAAAGGTGGATCACTCAATATTTGAGTAGGTGATTCCAATATCCCTATGCTTGATTAAATTCGCTTTGTTTTCCAGATCGAAACAAGAGTGCTTAATCAACTGGATCCTTTAAGGTTATGACGTCAAATTAATACGAGTACGATTCCAGTGGCGTAGTAGATTGTGCGGTCACATTAAAATTGGAAAACGGAGTAATTGGAGACATTTTAGCTTAAGATGAAAACAAAACGAGTAACCTTTTGCAATATTTTGATTATTATTTTTATTTAATTTAATCTCGTTTATTCGTTCTTTCAAATTACAACTAACTCACTTAGGTAAACGAAAGTAAAACATTCCAACGGTACTGTATGACTTTATTTGTAAACTGTATTTCAAACTATTTATTAGTAAGTATTTTACATTGTGATTTTACTATTGTATTTCGAGACTTTATGGATTGGTGGAATTATTCAAGATTTTGTAATTTTAAAATGAAGAGTGGTACGAGCATTTCTCTCGTTTAAATTTTGTGACATTTAATTTCGACAACAACTTGACATCGCATTCGTCAGTCTATCAAATTATCGACAAATTACTCGAATATGCCGAAAAGTTTTTACTAGGTGGTAGACCCATATGTAGGGTCGTCTGGGTAGGTACCACCGCCTTTCTTATTTCTGCCGTGAAGCAGTTCGCTGTGTTTCGGTTTGAAGGGAAAGGTAGCCAGTGTAATTACTGGGCATGGAGGGCTTTTTATCTTAGTCCCCAGGATAGCAAACGCACTTGCGGTGTTAAGTGATTGACACTTCCTATTGCAAGTGTCTATAGGCGGCGGTGAACACTTAACATCAGGTGGGCCGCAAGCTTGTTTGACAACTCGTAACATAAAAAAGTACGATAAAAATTTGTAGAAATTCTTATTGTTATCTTCGCTGCAAGAGTACTTGAATGGATAAAAATAAAAATATGACTTAATGTGTGATATTGAGTGTTAATATTTTAAATATAATTAAGTATACTAGAGTACCATAAACTGTGCCCTTGCAGGTTCATGTTTGATTTTATTTGTATTGTTAACATTTTTATAACAACATGGTGCAATAAAGAAGACCTTTCACTTTGAACACAGTAATCGAAGTTATTCCAATGCTCAAGATAATCCAAAAATGTGCATCTGTCTATACTCGACCGCCGTATTACTACATTATTTGAGGGGAGGGTCCTATATATATAAGGACAACAGTGGAAACACAAGTATTGCCGAGAAACTTATACAATAGCTGTAGCACTGTAGGCACTTTTAATAGGTTGTTTTCGTGCTACAACATCAAATAATTTCCACAGGAACTTCCTCCTACCTTCATCGTGTTTTTCGTGTAGTGACAAATATCTTGAACTGATTAATTTGATTAGGGTACTATATGTTAATAAAGCAGAGTAGTTCAGTGATCACTTATGTAAAAAAAAAAAAAAATTTTGAAGTTACTATGAAAAAAACAAGGACAGGCAATATGAAATACCATAATTACATTCCTGTTACCAAGATTTTGTTTTATTATGATGAACGTTTTAAAAATTCACTTTAAACTTGAAAATTATCAAAGTGGAAAAAACAAGCATTAAAGTGTTTAAAAAAATCTGTCATCTATCACCAAAACAATGTCAACAACCACAACAAATGTGATTTCAGAACGAAAATCATAGAAGTGAATCTCTGTTAGCAAAAAATCTCAAAATGTCATTCCTAAATTTTTACCACAACGAGTTTTTTAAATATTCAGGAATGAAATCTAACGTCATGAGACCTTTATTTGATATTATATTTCGGGCTTAATATGACCGAATGACAACGCAATACCATTTCATTATGGTTTATTCGTGTTCAGGGGCCCATTACAAATTTTCGGAGCGTACGCGTAGAAAAAAGGATAATTTTACGACTAAGCTTCATTGTATGATCTTATAAAAATAATAATGAATACTAACAGTCAAAATTTTTCACAGTAATGTGTATGTTTTACTCTCTTTACACAATGGGCAGTAGTGTTTATATGTACCTACTTTGTAAAATTATTTTACATAGGTACACATATTTATTCTTAACAGAAATAAAAACCATAACGTAAACTTATGAATTATTTAAATATTTCTTTATTTACTAGACCTATTAACACCTGTAAACAATAAAAATATAATGAGCATTAAAAACTCATCAGAAGTATGCAACAGACAATAGGTTAGTTATCGTATAATTAAAAAATAGAATTTAAAAAGTACAAACAATGCAACAGGGGTTGTGGTTCGAACACAATCTTTTTCAGTTAAGAGTTCGAATCGCAATTTGAAATTATAATAATGTGTTACCATTGTAGACCATAACGCTACAATAAAAAAAGTTATAGGATTACCTTTTTGTTTTGTTAATAAAAATGAGCAATTCAAGTTTTGATAACAAACCCACTTTCGTGTGGTTTCATAAATAAGAAAATATTGTGTTAGTGCCCCTTGTTCTACTCCAGTAATAAAAGCAGGTAATTATAATTATTTACGGAAGCGGTAGAAGGGTTTTTGACGGTGTCAAAATACTTAATAAATAGTCGTAATAATTAATTACGAACACAAACATTTTAAAAATTCCCAGTATCAATTAAACAGTATCCACGCGGGGCGGTATTTACAAGGCTTAATCAACAAACGTATCCAATTGTTCCCGTTAACTAACGGATGGTAATAGCCCCAGCTCACCTTGCCCTGCGTTCGATTTATTGAACTCTATTTCCTGGAGCCTAATCCTTGGAATAGGGATTAACCGCTAATGTATTTCACGATCTTTGCGTAACCGTTCAAAACAGTATTATTGTTATTGAATATTAATTCTGAGCAGGCATTCGTGGTAACATATAACATGTACCGATTTTCGAACGAACGTCACGCGTTAACAATAAGAGAATTTGAAAAATATACGTGTGAAACAAGACTTACACAACATATCAATATCACGCCGTCGTGGTGGAGTGGTCAGTATAGCTGCCTACACATCAAGCGGTCCGGGTTCGAATCCTGGTAGCGGCAAATGTTTGTGTGACGAACAAGAATGTTTGTTTGCGAGTCATGGTTGCTTATATATTTATTTTAGTTTATATATAAAAATATCTAAAATTATTATGTATATAAAAAAAATGTCCGTTATCTAGTATCCGTAACACAAGTTCATAAGGATACTTACTTCGGGCTAGATAATTGGTGTAAGCGTAATAAAAAACAAAAAAAAACATATCAATATAACATTTAAAATTGCTATATTCTAGTTTATTAGAATATAAAAATGACTGTCCTGTTCCATCCTAACACTCCTTTTAGGCTTGAGTTCACCAACACATAAAACAAGCGATTAAACGTTAACCATCAGTGTGTGGCATTTCTTCCATAGAATAAAATGTCAAAAACCGGCGGTTAAATATTAATCGCCAGTTCAAATGTTGGTGAACTCCAGCCTTACTTAAAAGATCATTTCATTCCTCAGTGACAGCCATAGACTAGTTTTAAGATCGTCGGAAAATCTCAGGTTAGAGACGCTGTCACATTTCACTGGTTTTTATAATAATTCCTTCTCTGTGCAGGCAGTTTTATTGTGGAACGCTTTACCAGTCCACATAAGGCAAGCGCAAACTGTAAATAGTTTTAAGAAACAAGTACAAGAACACACGTCTCTGTGATTATTGGGTATTTCCTTTTTAAGTATAATATGTAGAATATTGATATTTATGTATTTATTAGTATGTATGTATAAAATAGGAACCTATAATATGTATTAGTACGTTTGTAGTATAAATATATATGTTTAATGTGTATTGAGATTTATATATAAATACTTAATTTGTGTAAGTTATGGTTGTATTATGTTTAGAGATGCGTCGCCAACTTCCCTCTTATTCCATATTTTTGAATTCTTTCCATCGACCATTCGCTTTTAGCGATAAGGTCACCCTTTGTACAAAATGTTAGTTTTAAGTGTTATCGACTGTATTTTTACAACTGGTTGATGTACAATAAAGTTATATTCTATTCTATAAAGCCACATCGTGCACCATGAGCCATACAGTGCCTCAAAATGCTGACAGGTAGCCTGCCTGTCGTCTAAGCATCAAAACTATTAGGAGCATCAAACTTAAAAAGTAACAAACCTTCGGTAAATCAACAAATAAAAGCCAGGGCAGATGTTACACTCTTTATATTTCATCTCAGCAGTCAGTCTGTGTTTTAACGTGTATCAATTATTGTGGTTTCAGATTTTTACGAAGTTTTCTTCGCAGTTAGTTTTAAGTTTTTTTTTTACATTTATACTTTAAAATCTAATTAGTCATATCATTCTTTTCAGGTAAGCAGATTGAATCAGTCATTCGAATATAGAAATCCCGCAACGCTCGTAAGCATAAACTTTAGTTTGATAAACTTAACTAATATATCACTAAGCTTATTGCCTGCTTGTTGAAAACTTACATAAATGTAAAGTTATATTTTGATATATTTTCTTTGATAAATGTTTGTTATATCTAAAATTCAATCTTAGCAAAATAACAAGTGTGCGTGACGTTGATTACCCAAGTTGTAATCATAAATTACAACCATTTGATTGTGACGATATAAGATTATTATTATGTATCAAAAATTCATCAGTCAAGCAAGTGGAAATTTATCAAAAAAATAAATCGATTTAAACAGTAAATTAAAAAGGAGAAAATATTAGCATGTTTTAATAAAAATTCTGAAAAATCCACCTACTTTAAAAACATATTTAAAAAAATCTCTCGCCGATATCATGCTACATTCTCTCAGAGTAACATGTGATATAATTTATATTCTAAAAAAAAACCACGTGCACGATATCGCCGGAGTGCTAGTACAACATATTTTAACGTTAATTAGTATCCCAATCTAACTTTCAGATCGGTATAAAATACACAAACCTCGACGTAGCGTGTCGGACACGCGATAGTTTTGGGTTCCACAAAGTTTTGTCAAAACCTACTTATTAAAGACAATCAAAGTGTCGTGAGCTTTTAAAAGGTAGCTTCAAGATTTACATTTAAATAAAAAAGTGAACACAGAGTATGAAAGTATATTTAAAACGAATAGAAGTTTTCTATTTATAAACTGAACAATTTTTTTAATGTAACTTCAGTGTTTCAATAATGTATAGTTTTATTTTGGATTATAGCTACTAAATGAGTAAACAATACAATACAAATAAGCTTCTTTAATATGTATCTTCTTATTAGCTAATAATAAAAATCATATACAATAATTATATTTTCCTGTTTCATCGTATATAAATACATCGTGATTCTACAGAACATTACTCATACAGAAATTTAAAACCCTTATTTATTTTTGTACTCCGCTTTATAGGTACATAATATAGTCGTATTTTTTAAATTATTTTAGGCCACTTATTGATTTAATGTTAAGTGTAAAAATGATGCACAATAAAACAGAAGGTACAGTCACAAAATGATAGACACAGCAAGATTTAAAAGCTTGGGGAGACTCCTAAACACACAATTTGTGGTTCATCGATGTTCGCTAATGCACTGCGGCAAACGGACCAGCTTAAATCAATTTAATAATATTCAATCGAATTCCATTCCATCGCCGAGTCGACCTTCGCAAATCTGATAACGTATGTCTTACGTACAATTATTGCGTTACAAAGACATTTTGGAGCCCTCTAAGGTCGATAAGGTTATATTCGGGCAGCGTTGAGAATCGCTGCAAGATTACATTACCCTCGAAATTGTGGCAGTTAGCTACGTACGAGCTGATAAAACAGGACCTTCTGAAGGCGCAGGAAATGTGAGATAGGGGCAGATGAGTAAATACTCTATAGCGGTACCTAGAGGCTGGGGAAATTCGGTTAGGGTGACGATATCTAATTTTGCCTGTCTTTGTAAACCTTGACAAGCTGACGAATACGATTTTTACGATTCGTTAATATATAATTTAAACGCTTGCTTTTATATTAAGGATATGCAATTCTAATTTTATAAGTGCTTTAGGGTACATTTGTAATAAACATGTGCAAGCCATCAGAAGATGGTAACGAATACCACGATAAGTATTAAAATCGCTGGAATTCGAATTGAACATAAACTTGAATTGAACATATATTTTGGGATTTGAATCGTTATAGTACAGATAATGAAAAATATTAAAATGATCAACTAAACATTGCTTTAGGTATCCTTAAAATACTAAATATTATTTAAAAAAAATATATATAATAATTATTAGTGGGTCCGATTTGTTTAGTGATTGTTACATTGTATCTCTTAATTAGTTTAGCAAAAGGTAAGAGCTTCTAGTAAATTAATAATATAAATAATAATAATAATATAATTTAATTCAGACAAAAAGGTAGTCCGTAGGTAAATTAATTGTTTTATTTTGAAAAGTTTAGTTACGTTGACATACAGTACAGTCATGAGCAAATAATATGTATCGACTGTTGAAAAAAACAGCATCTTAATTTTCTACATAAAAGTCAAATTTGTATACTTATTATTTTTCATAATAATCGGTCGTGCGTTTTAATAACGATCACGATAGTTAAGCTACCAAGTTTTTCAACTTGATCTGCTTCAGAAGGCAAGTAAAATCCTTCAGCAGTAGGTTTTATCAATGTCAACACATATTGCACCAACCGCAAATAAATCTGAATCAGGGTAGGAGATTGAAAAAATATAATGTTCATATAGAATCAGAAACAAAGTTACTCACGACAACTTTGTTTCTGATTCTATATGAACATTAACCCTAAAAACACTATTTCACATATTAGGTACAAACTTGAAGACACCACGATCATGTCTTAAAAACTCAATCAAGATAAAACATCAATATTCACAAATGTCTCGACAGGCGCTTGAAGTGGTAATCCACAACGATATTCATGATTCACCTCCTTTGACAGATATACATTACAAACTCATGTCGCGTCGAACGGGGATGCTACGAAATAAAATATACTGGGGAATTGCTGTGAAATTTGAGATTTGATACGCTCTGGAAACATTACTTTTTGAAATTAAAATATACTCGTATTGGTATACTCGAGCAGTTTCCATCGTGCTCATTGTCTATAGGTTACAGTGATAACCTTACCACCAGGCAGGCCGTATGCTTGTCTCTGATCCCCCGGATGCCCCGGGGGATCACCAGCCTCTCAATTTTGGGGGGTTGAGATGGCCTCGCACTGAGCGAGCAGTCGCCGACGTGTTCGTGGATGTGTTCGCAAGAGTTCCCACGTTCCCGTCCGGGGGTGACATATCCGCTGCCGTCTCATCCGCGGAGGATGGTGCAGTAGTTGATATGGTCGCTCCCAGGCGCATGAGGGGCATCGCTGTGTTTTAGTGGGTAGGCCAATAGGTGATGGGCCGGTGTAATGGCGCCTCAACGCCCATCGGAGAGTCCCACATAACCTTGTGTCTTCCCAGGCATGAGGTAAACGTAAGGCATTTCACAGCGTTAAAAAAAGGCCGTATGATTGTCTGCTAAACACTTTTCAAAAGCAAATAGTACGCCGATGACGTAAATTCTTCGATATGTTAACATCATTGTTTCGTTGCGTTGCCAATCTCTCGCCTACATTAAAGTTGCATTAAACCCAAAAGCTTACTTGTTTTTCTACTCTTACCATCAGTGAGCAAACAAATTAAAGCCGACAACCAGAACAGAGTGATACAGGACTCAGCAGTCAGCGGCTTTTTTTCAGTTAAAACAGATTCTAAATATAAAACAGATTTTCTTAAATGAACATGTCATTTAAGAAAATCTGTTTTATATTTAGAGACATAACTCTCTATAGAACATTTGAAAGTATTCGAGTACATTTACTTATCA
The DNA here is from genome assembly GCA_955850985.1 of Elophila nymphaeata. NCBI lineage: Eukaryota > Metazoa > Arthropoda > Insecta > Lepidoptera > Crambidae > Elophila > Elophila nymphaeata. Next base: position 10,704,868 of record OY039080.1, read on the forward strand.
CTCTAGTGGCTGTGTAATGTCCTAATGTATCAGCAAAGGGGTATTGCTCACCTTATACTCCATCCACCAATCCGCATTGGGCAAACGTGGTGGACTACTGCCTAAACCTCCTTTGATAACAAGGAGAGGCCTTGTGTCCCAGCAGTGGGTTGAGTTAAGAGGAGCACCACACATCGGCTGCGACGCGGTTGCCACCCGCGCCGCGCCGGATCGGTAGTAATAACGTCAGCACGAAGTGTCAGCAAGAATTGCCGATAAACCGAGCCGCACCACGTCTCTGCAGAGCAACTTATCTGGTGATCTTTAGTGCTATCGACGCGGCGCGGTGCGTCTGATATGTAGTGCTCCTAACTAAACATGAATTTATAATGATGCTTAAGTAAAAATATGATTATTAGAAAACACATCACACACTAAACCCTCAAAAACATTACACTCCACCTGCTCATAAAAAAAAACACTGAACCTAAATATCACTCAGCCATGGAGGTACTTGCACGTTTCTGTGAAGTAACATTTCTGTGAAATATGTTTCATTCACGTGAATGGTAGTTGAAACAATAATATTTGAAATAAAATTACAAGATCCAAATACTTAAATTTCCATCAAGCATAGTCGCCCGCGGCTTCGCTTGCGTTAATGTCGCATTAATTTTATAATATAGCCTATAAATGGACTATCCAACACAAAAATACTTTTTCAATTTGAATCAGTAGCTCCTGAGACAGCGCGTTCAATCACACAAACAAACTCCTGAGCTTTAATATTAGTATCGATTTTCTGCAATACGAAATTCTACGAAATTTCTGTTTGGGAAACAAAGGAACACCGCAGTACTGTCATGTTGTTTTATTACCAGCAATCACGGTTAGTAACCGCCCTGTTTATAGTCCAGTGGTACCTCTATTAGTCGATTGTGTCTGATCACCGACCCGAGGCTAGTTGGCCACACAACTCGCTAATCGCTAGGCACAACCTATGCTAGTCACAGCCAGATAGTAACTTTGGAAATGTATTGTGGTAGTAAAATTTGAAGTACCATATTCGAGGTGGGGTTGTTAAGGACACAGTGTTACGGTAAACTTACTTCACTGGTTAAGTTTATCAACGAGAATTATTGGTTATTCTCGTGAGGTTAAGTTTTGAAATAGTGTCTGTCAGAGCTTCCTTGTCAAAGAAAATTACGATAATGCTACACAGCAGTTATGTAATGTTAGAAAATGTTGCATAATATTATATTAAGTGAATTTTCTTATCAAGATATAACAAATGTTATAAATTATTGTCACCGTGTTATATACATTTGTAACGTAATGTTACTTCAAGAAATTATAAGTGAAGTTGAATAAACATCTCGGACTGCGGGTACTGTTAATTAAGAAAATGATATACATATAATGATAAACAATATGTTGAACTAGTATGACAGCGTTTATATCATTGTATAACATGTTGTAGCGAACTGTTATATAAATTAATATTCAAAATTAACTGTTGTGTGGGAGTATCTTTATTTGATTGTGGTCTTCTGTAAGGTGAATAAATGCTTCCGAGTACGATGTACGATTACAAACAGTTATTGCACTTTCCTAGCTCTCTTCATTAGTTTCTGCTTCAATATGAACAATTACAGAAAATAAATATTGTAACGCTCACTATGTCAAAAGTGTTGGGCAGGTCTTTATGTAGCAATTGGTTTAACATTAAGGCACATCTAATAAATAATATAAAGAATAAATAGAACTGTATCGCTGGTTTTTATTCATAAACTATAAAATTTATTTTATTTGAATAAAATTCGGTCCACCTGATGTTAAATGGTCACCGCCGCCTATAGACACTTGCTATATTAAGTGTAAATCACTTAACACCGCAAGTGCGTTTTCCATCCTGGGGACTAAGATGATATGCCCTCCATGCCCAATTGCCCAGTAATTACACTGGCTACCTTTCCCTTCAATCCGAAACACAGCGAACTGCTTCAATGCAGAAATAAGAAAGGCGGTGGTACCTACCCAGACGACCCTACTACCACCTAGTTATATATCATTGGCATGTATAAATAAAACGCATTAAAATTATTCCGGTAGTATATTTTATGCAAGTATCAGACATTCGTTATCTAAATGTTGACAAGATATGACCATAAAAATTGTATAAATTCTCTGGTAGTTTACCCAAGGCTTGTCGTTCGTTTGATCAATTGGTCATTCATAATTTCTCTTCCTGATCACGTATCAACATAAAACGTACCTCAGCTTCAGAAACCCTAAACTTTACGACAGCAAAATCTCCATTTCAATGCATTCGGTGCTTTTGCGTGACTTGCTTACGAATAAATAGAAAGACAAATGAGGATCGGTTAAAATTCAGCGCATTTTTTTCTATTTGAAAAGACCTACGAGCAGATATACCAAAGACTGAGCCAAAATAAGTTGGAGCTATTGACTGACATTAAAATTCTTAATACGTACATTAATTACTTATTGCACATTCGATTCATCAAGAGGTAGAAGTAATATATGTAGCTAAAAGACATTTCTTATTATTATCTTTCTATATTTATTTAAGTGCACGTAGCGTGCTTTGACACACTTGAAAATGAAACAAAATTTTGATCACATACTTGCGCTGTTAACTATATTGCATACTATGCAATTCTGTCAGCAATAATTTTATTTGCACTGCAATTTCATTGCTTGTAGCGAATAGCTGGTGTGAAATTGTATCAATCGAAAAGAGTAGTAATGCGGACGACATGAGATATTTTTAAATCGCTGTGAAGCGGCGCAAATACGAACACTATGGTGATGGACATAGTGTATACAAAAAATATGCTTAGGTAAAATTGTAATCAATCACTATATGATCGAATAGTAAGAAATGATTTCATTTTACTCTTGCTCTTTGTAGAAATAGGAAAAGTTAAGCAACAATTTCGCGATTGTTACTCATATGGGCGACCAAATTTGTTTCGACTGTGCTTTGAAAATTACGTTATGTTCTGATGTTTTTTGTCTTCCTCTGTTGGTTTTAACGTAATCCTTGTGTAGCTTTGTCTCGTTTTACTACAAAAGCCAAAAAAGGGTCAAAATAATTAATGTCTAATTACTGTACAAGAAAGCTTAAAAGGGTCTTTAGTTAGCACTTTCGTCTTTTTTAAATTATTTTGGTAATTTAAACAGACTTTATTTTAGAGGAATTAGTATTATGAAGAATTGAGCTACCCTAAAAAGTTTGACGTTGAAGTAAAACAACATTACACCTCTTCTTTCTGTTTTGGGGATCTCTAATTACATTAAATGAACTAGCAACAGCTCCGACGACCAACAAACAAAAAATTTAAACAGTAAAACGTATGTTAACAATATAAATACGTATCTAATCAACTGTTTAACTAATCATCATCTAAAGCCGGTTCCAGATATGTATCATTTGCCCGATCCGATCAGCGTATCCATATCGCCGATGCGTATCATTATCGCATATTATGTGGACGGGTGATGATACGCGATCATGTCGGTTTCATACGGTTGTCATACGGATCAAATCAAGGCGCCCACGCTAAGTGATACGCTGATCGGATTGGGCAAATGATCATATCTGGACCCGCCTTAATATAAAAAAAATATCGTGGCCCAGTGTTTGTAGTCGCACTCCTACGCAACGGCTTAGCCGATTTATAAGGTCGTAAGTATATCTCATACCTCTAAAAAGAAAAATATGCAGATCAATGTTTGCCTGGTCAGCTTTACGTATAAGCTTTTCTGAGATCGTAAGAAACCCTCAGCTATGTATTTTGAATTAATTTTGATAATTAATAACTATTAATCCCTATACCTACTTAATACTATAAATGCAAAAATAACTTTGTCTATCTGTTACTCTTTCACGTCTAAGCTACAGAACCAATTTTGATAAAATTTGGTACAAGTATAGGAAGAGTATAGGAATGTTAAAAAAATTTAAATGAGGGATAAAATTTTGTATGGAAGTTCGTCATTGTTGAAAATAAAACCCTGAAATTTGAAATTTAGGCACTTGTAAGAAATTAATAATTATTATTTTGTGTTCTAGCATTTTTGAAATTTAACCCCTGTGGGGATGATATAGGGGACGAAACGTCGTGTGGAGGTCTAAATAAAGTCGCGCTTTCACGTCTCCAATTTTGATGAAATTTGGTACAACAATATACTAGACTTTAGATAGGACTAAAAGGTAAGGTAAAATACTGGGTTGATGTGAAGGATAAGAGTTTGAATGGGAGTTCGTTATTATTGAAAATAAAAGTATGAAATTTGTCTTAGGGCGCTTGATAAGAAACAAATAAATATTTGTTGGAGATAGAATAATTTTTGCATTTACAAACGCGTAAATATTTTTAATACTAGAAAAAATACACAAAAAAAATCGACCTGCCTCAGGCGGGAATCGAAGCCAGCATCTTCCGCAATCCGGGCGGCTGCGTTGCGTTGCGTGGATTGCGGAAGATGCTGGGTTCTGGGATATTTTTTCTAGTATTAAAAATATTTTTGGAGAGTTTTTGAAATTTTGTCTGTATGGAGGTATGGGGATGAAAAAGGGGATAAAGGTATTGAAATCCAAACAAAGTACAAAAATATCTATTCCACGTGGACAAAGTCGCCGAAAAAAGCTACTTAGACATAATGTTCATTTTAGAACATTGTAAATTAAAATTGAATCAAAATGTAGTCACAGTAAATTATATAATTTATAATGTTACCAGCTTCTGGTCCCGACTTCGTCTGCGCGGGATTAGTATAATTATATTATATATTTTCCACGCTCACACGAACTATCTAGCCCAAATTAAGTATCATTAAGAACTTGTGCTATGGTTACTTATACTAGATAACGGACAAATTTAATACACATAATAGTATAGACACTTAAAATAAACTATTTTAATAAATAAACTTAATAAACAAACTTAAATAAATACATAAACAACCATGACTTGTGAACAAATGAGCGTGTTCATCACACAAACATTTACTCCTACCAGGCCTTGAACCCACCACGACGGCGTCTATATAAATAAAATATATAATAGTATAAATGAAAGCCTTTATATTAATCTGATGTATAACCCATATTATTGCAAAATTTCTTTAAAATCCAGTTAGTCATTTTTGTGTGAAACAGTAACAAACATAATCCATAAAAACTTTCGCGTTTATAATAATTATGTGGAATAGGATAACTATTTAAAAATATTTGTATTTAACCTTTAATTGTATACATGATAATTAAAGTCGTTAACAAAAAGAGAAGAAAAACGTCAATGAAAAAGGTTTCAAACAAAAGCCAACCCTGAATTCATTAGCATAACTGAAATTTTAGAAGGCACTAATTGCCTGTCTTAAATACGTCTTCTTAAGATATTATTTGGAAAGTTTTATAAATAATTTATTGCGACAACAATTAGCGAGCCTTCTAATAAAATATTATAAATTTTCCATTAAAAATAGTGCTCGCTGTCATTATTCATAATTTGATATTTCTCTCTGAAGTGTGCTAATAGTGCCTTTTCACACGTGCCGGCAACCAAGCAGCCGGTGTCTGGACTGGTCTGGACCCTTTGTCTGGTAATGGGAGATATATTGCCATCATATTTTGAACTTTATATTTATGTGATAAGGTTGAAAAACAATGGAGTTTTTTTTCCTTACCAGTCAAAGGGTATTCTTGTATTATAGAATAATTTTTGCGTTTACAAACGCTTAAATGTTTTTAAAACTAAAAAAATGCACTGAAAAAAATCGACCTGCCCCAGGCGGGAATCGAACCCGGCATCTTTTGCAATCCGGGCGGCTGCGTTAACCACTACGCTACCAGGGCCCTGCTTTCGCTGTCGAAATTTGTCATTGCTTGGTGCTTATGTTTTTATGGTAAACATTGTTTCATCAAATCTTTAAAATATTATATAGCTGAAGAGTTGGTTTGTTTGTTTGAACGCGCTAATCTCAGGAACTACTGATTCAAATTGAAAAATTCTTTTGGTGTTGGATAGTCCATTTATCGAGAAAGGCTATAGGCCATAACTTCTTAACACGCAAACAAAGCCGCGGGCTCAGCTAGTCTACTTTGTGCAAAGTCAAGGCCTCAAAAACACGGTGTCTACTTGATATAGGCATAGGTTTAACTATACACATATAAATTTCAATATAACGTTTATTTTTCTTCTACCCGACACGGTTGTCTAACCACCCGCCACCCCAGTGCGGGAAAGTTCGCCTTAAGTATTCTGTGACGGTATGGTAGGAACGGGCTTCAGTTTTATTGGGAGAGTTTTATTACTACTACCGTACATAACAATAGGCTGAAAATCTATATAGGTCGAAGTAATAATAACGAATTACGCGCCTAACATTTTTTCTGGATTCCAGTAAGCTTAGGATGCATTGAATGGCAAATTTGATTCTGATTTTTTTTCTCTAGGTTTTTCAGCAGGCTAAGTTATATAATATACCTACCTAATACCACAGCTAATACTATGGAGACTGAACTAGTTAAAGACTGTGCAGATGAAGGGGCAAAAATAATCTGATTTATACTATGTTGACATTAATAATACTACTTGAACTTCTTTTGACGCCATCATGGTGGAGTGGTCAGTAACGCTGCCTACACATCAAGCGGTCCGGATTCGAGCCCTGGTAGGAACAAATGTTTGGGCGATGAACACGAATATTCATTTACGAGTCTAGGTTGTTTATGTATTTATTTAAGTTTATTTATAAAAAAAATATCTATAGGTACTATTATGTAAGTATAGTTAACTTGTCCGTTATCTAGTATCCTTAAAAGAGGTTCTTAATGATACTTAATATGGGCTATAGATAATTGGTGTGAGCGTGGAAATATATTATCATTCTCTTTATTTCTTTTAAAACACATACAAAATTATACTTCTAAATATTAAATTTTTACAATGTATAACATTTAAAAATATAACATTTAAAAATATAAAAATGCAGTTCCCCATCGGTAGCAAGATCAGGGTCCCGGCTACCGGTGGTCAAGGATCCAGAGACAGGAACTTCCTCACTATACGGGCCGTGTCTAGAAGTACTGCCTTCTGCATCTGACTCCCGGCCCAACCACCTAACGCGAGCCTCTTCAGGTGTTTATCGAGGCTCTTAGCTATCAAACCATGGGCAGATATGACTATCGGAACAACAATTGCTGAATCGATGTCCCACATGTCAACAGCCTCGTGAGCCAAATCAAGATATTTGTTTTATTTATCTTTTTCAGCTTTAACAAGGTTGTCGTCATGGGGAACAGCGACATCAACAATTATTGCGCGGCGTTCGTGTCGATCTATCAATACAATATCGGGCTTGTTAGCTACAATAGTCCTGTCTGTAATGATAGATCGATCCCAATACAATGTGGCATGGCTATTTTCAAGAACCTGTTCTGGGGCATACCTGTAGTAAGGCACCTCGGATTCCACAAGATTGTATCTCAAAGCAAGTTGTTGGTGTATTATCCTGGCCACTTGGTTATGTCTATGCAAATACTCGCCATTTGCGAGACGAGAACAACCGGAGATTATGTGTCTGAGGGATTCACCCGGGCGATGGCACGCTCGACAAATATCCAATGTGCCATCTCTCAGTATAAACCTCCGGTAGTTATTCGTCATCACAACTTCATCCATAATTGCACAGACAAAACCTTCGGTTTCACCAAAAATGTCACCGAAACGTAGCCAGGATACTGAGGCTAGTAAATCTACGTCGGGCCCATGAAGAGCCCGGTAGAATCTGCCGTGTAATTCCTTGCTTTGCCATACAACTTTGCGGTCCGAAGTACTAAGTACTACAGGTTTGCACCAGTTTTCTTTTGCTAAAAATAGAGGAGTGAGTCCATTGTCAACAGCAACTACATCTCTATGAATCCCCATATCGATGTGGAGAAAATACTCCCTAAGATTGTCTATCTCGCGGTTATGCAGTGTCTTAGCGTTTAAGAAGCCACGACCACCGCATTTCCGCGGGATATATATTATCATTATTATTATTATATTTTATCGTTGACGAAGCTCTTGGCGTTCATACCACATAAAAAAGGTGGATGCAAACTTTTCTCGTAATCCTTAATCATTGATGGAATTGCTATCAATAACTGTCAGAATACTGCTATTATGGTGTGTATCTGGATTGAGGGCTCATTTTTAAACTCCTTGCGAAACTAAATAATACTTAAAAGGAAATTAGTAAAAATTAAAATAACATAAAATAAAAGGTCATGAATTTCTTAAAAGCGATTAATTAACTTGGTCTCTCGATCCAGATGCACACATTATTATGGCAACAAAGTTTTACAATAATACTAGCAACCCAACATTCGTTGTAGGTAGGTTAAAAAAGCAAAAAAAAAAACATATTTTATATTAAAAGATGACAAACAAGCTGACCACTGGTGGTAAGTGGATACCGTCGCTTATAACACCTGCAATAACAAGAAAAAAAATCACTTGGTATTGCAGATGCGTTGTCATCCTGAGGCCTAAAATGAAATACCTCCAATGTCCAGTAATTACACCGGCTACCTTTCCCTTCAATCCGAAACACAGCAAACTGTTTCGCGACTGAATAAGGCAGGTTACTGTATTTCGTTATTACGTTAATTAATTCTTCGGTGCAACGTGGCTTTTCACTGTACTATTTTGCCATCAGCACTTTATATTCTCATACGTCAATGTCACGAATATTGTCCATGAAACCGATTTTCCATTCCCATATACGTTATGGAACTGTGGTTACGACAAACTTCGGCTTATATTTGTTTATATCGTCAATTCTATAAGTCAGTTTATTACGCAAAGACTGTGATACAACTATGTGAATGTAAAAATAATATTGTGCCAAATTATCGACATTAATTTGATAATTCCTTAAAGCTCTGACTTTTTAAGCAGTGATGTGAAAGAGGCATTTTTGAGCAGCTTCTTTTTTTTTTAATTCAACCCGGCGCCATGGGAGTGGAAAATATTACACGGACGTCGGGATAGGGTCTCACAGACCCGCTCATTAGATATGAATTATACCAGAACTTTATATATAAAAATAATAGTATATTATTGGGTTCTTATTAAAAGGTATTAATCTAAAATATTAAAAGAAAAATGTCATATAAAATTATCGTTGTACCATATAAATAGAAAATTATAAAAGAAAACGAAAATAGTCGACCAAATCTTTATCTTCTAGTCAAATGTCTATTATTAATTATCAATCAGTCTTAATTTTTCATGGCACATTTTATAACAAACTAGACTGTCTTTAAAAAAATATTAAATATCACTCCGCATCGTTATCATTAGTAGGTAGAGTCAGCACAAAAAGGTACAATTTATTTCAAGCAAATATGTATGTCGCACCTATAAAAAGTAATATCAATGTAATGTAATTTTTATCCGTCTTCAGAAACAAGCTTTAAATGAAACCACAATAGCACAAAATGCGTTTCAATAAGAAATTGAACATAAATTTTCTACTTAAATATTTTGCCAGTGGCGAATTCTCTAGCCAATAATGTCCTTGCGTGTGTAAGCACGGCTTTGTTTTGGTTTGTTCTTATATCTCAATCCTACGAATATTATAAATGCGAATGTGAGTTACATTTCTTTAATACGTGTTCACAACTAAACTGCTCAACCGATCATCATGAATAGACACATTTTTAGGGGTACTAAAAAGGACACCTTTCATGGAGAAAAAAGGTATGTTCCTGAGTTATAAATATTTTTTTCTCGCGCGAGTGAAGCCGCTGAAACCGATGAAGTTGTCAATCATAACGGAACTGATGATATAATTATTACACATGTTCTGAATTTGTTTTCAAACTTACGTGATCACTACATTAAATTGTGTGAAAACGATTATTCTGTTATTTTGGCGTAGTTGCATGCGCCATGGTCACGGATGAACATTTTGTTTCACACAATCTATATTTTATATAGCCGTGTGAAGCCGACAGAGTAGAATAGCATCAGTCCATATCCTCCAATGGGTATCGTAGAAGGCGACTTATAGATCAGCAAAGGGGTAAATCGCCGTATACTCCGTCCACCAATCCGCAATGGGCAAGCGTGGTGGACTACTGCCTTAACCTCTTCCGATGACAAGGAGAGGCCTTGTCCCAGCAGTGGGTCGAATTATAAAAGCTGTTATGATGATGATGATGAATCTTATTGAATATTGTACAGCATTGTGTTTTCAATTTTTAAATTGAATGTGCTAGATAGTTTTTTTTTTGGTTTGGTAAAGATAAATATATTTCCACGCTCGCACCAATTATCTAGCCCAATGTTATGGATACTAGATAACGGATATTTTAAATATACAAAACAATCTTAGATATTTTTATAAATAAACTTAAATAAATATATAAACAACCATGACTCGCAAACAAATATTCATGTTCATCGCACAAATATTTGCCGCTACCAGGATTCGAACCCGGACCGCTTAGGCACCTATACTGACCACTCTACCAAGTCTTGGCGTCGAATAATAAATAGAAAAAAGAAACAATAAACAAAATAATGTATGTATTTAAAAATAATGTACGGTTATTTTTTATCATATCGGAAGAAATTCCCTCTTCCGTCTTCCGAAGAATTGTACAACTCAATAACTCATTTCAAAAAGTTCCCAAATATAGATATCAGTTTTCAGAGAGGTTGCCCTTGATATAATAAAGGTACTCTCGAAACTTTTTAGTCACCTTTCTGTCATCTTCTATTATGGATCACTGTTACACGATATTGAGATGTTGACCTTTCAGGCTTTGAGTTTGTAAGTTCAAGGTTTAATGCCAGGAATGTTTTATTCTGTAATAATTCCCATTATTTGAAATTGTTCGACTGGAGTGATAGAACAATTTGATTAAGCTACTTTTTCTTGGGGCCCAAATTCTAAGAAGCGTTGATATTGCGGAGGTACATTATAAGGAATCAAAGCCGATTATGTGCTACAGTACTTTCATAGGTTACAAGCAAAAAAAAACTCCATTGAGTAGCTGAAGTGAAAGAAATATGCAGACGGAAGAAAGGCGTGACATAAGTCTTTATTTTGTATACAACTATATGACAAACGAGCTTACAGCCCACCTGTTGTTATGTTAGTGGATACCTTAGCCTATTAACACCTGTAATAACAAGGAAAAATCACTTAGTATTACAGGTGTCATATGCCCAATAATTACACTGGCTACCTTTCCCTTCAATCAGAAACACAGCAAACTGTGTCACGGCTGAAATAGGAAAGGTGGTGCTACGTACCTTGATGACCGCCTACCACCTAGTCTACGATTATACCCTATGGAATACAAATCATCATCATCATCAGCTCATATACTGTCCCCACCGAGGGGCTCGAGCCTACCCCACATTAGGGGCGATTAGGCCTTAGTCAACCACGCTGACCAAGTGCGGGTTGGTCGACTTCACACACAACCTAAGAATTTCTTCATATGTGTGTGCAGGTTTCCTCACGATGTTTTCCTTCACCGTAAAAGCGTTGATTAAACGTACATATGAATTCAAAATTTGAAAACACATTGGTACGTGGCGGGGATCGAACCAGTGTCTCCCGGGTGGGAGACGACGTTCTTACGCACTACGCCACCGACGCTTCAGGAATACAAATATTCCTATTGAAATCATGAAATTTTCTGGTATTATTTTTGGTGAATATAATATTGAAATTTTTCAAGCATGTCTAAATCTTAAGGACCTGCACGACCACTTCGATACCTCGTAACTGGATTAGTCTAATCTAAGACGTAGTGCTGATTTGGTCGTGATTGGAATAGCAATCTAATGCTATTACGGGCTCTAGTCTCAGTACCTTGTTATTGGCAATGGTCTTGATCAGGACCAAGCAATTCTAGGATCAGATAAGATGCCAATTTGCCCCTCCTATCGTAATTCAGTTCTAATTGAGGTGTAAACTATAGAAGACACAAAACTGTTTGTGACATTTCAATGGATCTTGATTAGCCCGCTCCTACGAGCTTATTTGGAATTTACGTACAAAGGGAATGAGCAGTTCTTCATTTTAATAGACAGATAATTTGTTGGTGTTTGATTTGTGATATGGTTTGTTCAAAGTACACCTGACTAGCTACTACATCTTTATAGTGTTATGTTGTGCTCCGACAGTTAATGATAATGCCGCGACCATACTTTTCACTTGCCGTAAATCCCAAACCTCTGCAAACATGTAGTTTGATTTTGGAAAAAAGCTCAAAATTCACAAGCTTGCCAGTACGTTATGTGTTCTAAGGCAAGCATGACGGACTACAAGTTTGTGACTTATTTTTATAAAAAATTACAAAAAACATGAAATAAAACGATAAATACAGCAAAGAATGCGGACGTGTGGACGCGTCGCAAGCATTTGCGGCAAATTCCCTTTGATTTGTGACAAAAAAAGACATAGATCGGATCGGCTACAAGCGCTATATCCAGAGGTCTGCATTTGTGATAGCTGGTTGAGGTTTTGGTAAGCATTTGGATCCGACATAAGATAACCTGTCCTGTCCAGCAATGGTTAAACATTCCATTAAGTGTTAACGGTTAATATGGATAATATACATAAACATGTTATGTAGTAAAGTATTACACTTGACTGTCCAACGTTTGTTCATTGAGAATGGCTGTTTTATTTTCTTATATCTAAAATTTATAATTTCCAACCGGTTTAAGGATTAAGAATCCAATTTCGGCTTAATTATCACCTACCATCAAGAGAGATCAAGGCGGTATTATCAAAATTTCTTTACAAACACATTACCACCGCTTAAACTAACTCTTTAAGGAACACATAAATTTGGAGCACATCAACTCAGATGGGTGTCCATCTATTAATCTTACATCTTGGTTTAGAAGATTGCCAGAATTGCGTTTAGACTATTATCGTGGGAAACAAACATGCGGCTGCCTGACGGAAAAACGATCTCTCTAACCTTTACTGCTTACTTTACCTTTCCCTCTCTACTTACAGTATGACCAGGATATAACAAAGGAAACCTTAATAACTTAACACAGATAGTCTAGAATACAATAGTAATTTAATGTAATGTACAATGGGCGGTCATAGGTCTTAGTTGGCAGGGGTGCTATGTTCCGAGACTTCCTCGTGGTCCACTCTTTGCAAAGTTTGGCACATCGTCGCAGAGTGGCCTGCCTGTCGGTGTTTTATAGATTGTACTTTGGTGAGTGTGCTCTTGAGCTGCATGAGCTTATTCCACCATCTCCTTTTTACCATCGGGAGTCTAGACGGACTTCAGGTTACCATCCCTACCTCGTACAAATTCCGCCTATGCGTACTAAGCGGTTTTCAACATCATTTATTATGCGCACCGCTAAAGAGTGGAATTCCCTGCCGGCCTCCATATTCCCAAATAGTTATAACCCTGCTCTATTTTAGGTTAGAGTGAATAGGCATCTTCTGGGTAAACTCGCTCCATCTTCGGCTTCCTCTTAGCTCTCCTGCACAGAGTGTTGCCAAGTGTGAACCCATTCTATATAAAAAAAAAAACTCTGGGTAACGTCTGTAGCAGATAGACGGTAAATCTCTGAGCGCGGGAGGGCCATTTTCAGGGCCAGTGAACCTTTGGCTAGTGGGTTGGCTGGCCGATAGGCTGGCGGGCCACCTTAAGCAGACTTAGATGGTCAGTCGCTCCTGCATGCCTCTGTTCTCAGAGGTGGAGCATGGATGCTGCCTCTCTGTGTTGGTTTCCCACGGATGTGTATTGTTGGGCAGCGCCGCTTTGTTAAAGTAGCGCCTGTTGCGTTGCCCGGATCTGTTAAGCCTGCCTTAATGGGAACTGATACTCCAGATGGCTAAGATCATTAGTAGGGACAAATGGCTTATCTTCCCGGTGAAAAGCAAATTGTCGCTATCCCAGGTCGCTATAGTAGTATGCCTTGGCAAGGTGCCTGGAGAGGACATTTAGTGGGTAGGAGGGGACGCCTGTACCTCAAGTCCCACATCGGCTGCAGTTGCATCGTACTGCAGGAATGATGTGAAATCTTTTGACCTCTCCGTGAACAAAAAAAAGAAGGTCTTAGTTGGCAATGCTCCCATTTCGAATGTCGAATTTTCTGAGTAATTTCCCTTTAAAAGAGTGAGTCCAACTTCTAACTAAAGATTTATTGCTAAATCTATTATTACAGTTGTTCTTCTTGCCCTTTTTCTATCATATCGTTTCCATACGTAATCTTTTATAAAGAAAATCGTACAGTTCCCAAGTCCGTTCCCCTAACTACTTAGTATTCCAACAAAGATCGGAGCTTGCCCAGAATTGTCACTTCCCCTCGGATAGCCCTAATTTATTTGTATGGAGGTGAAATTTATTTTGGCGTAACTTCTATTTTTGACGCGACAGATCCTTGATTTTATTTGTGTTGGTAGTTCGAGCGTGTCTAATTTCTACAAAGAAATGTTGAAGTTGAAGATTTACCGGGAAGATGGAATAAAGATTGCATTTTTTAATTCATTTAATAAGAAATTTTTATTTAAGTAGGATTGCCTTGTGCGGCAAAAAAATATTGTAGCCAGAAGTTTTGTTAAAAACAAAACTTCTGGAATATAAATAAAGTCATACGTGTTTATTAGTAAGACTGTTTTTGTGTTGATTTTCTTGTTAAAAGAAAACACTTGTTTAATTATGAAAATTTATTAATATATTAACACAAAAGTCTATTAAAACCTCAGTCTCTGTCCAAAATCGCTAAAACCGAACAATTTCGTATTTTAAATCGGTATTTGCTTCAATTTGAACTTTGATGAAAAATCTGATTCAATAATAAAATGCAGTAGGTATATAAAATTGTGCGATGATCGTTATGACGACGCTGTTTCATTAACGCTATAATGAACTCAAATTATTATTGCGTGAATAAAAGCAATTGTTTTCATTACAGATTGCTTTTTACACTGTACACTGGGTAACTACTTCAAATTGATATACCGTGTAAGGTACATTGATCTTTATGATAACACACGGTAAAGTTTTAATTTACTCCATTCCTTGTACTTATTTAAAGTAGGTAACTAGATTAATTTACATTATGTACTTACATTATTTTTACGAACCATTATTTATACGAACGTGGGTGAGCCTTATCTGTGTAATATACATGCGTATTGTCTCTGTGTGAGTGAAACATTTGACAAAAGAGACACAAGAGTCCCTTCACACTAGCATTTGACGTTTGATGAACGTTAGCGTAGCTATATACATAGGTCACACTAAAAGTTTCCGGAACTGGCCACTTACATAAACAATATTTAAAAAGTAATTACAACGTTTGAAAATGGAACTCTTTAGCTGTAGAATGCAGTTTGTTTCATCTGACTTTCAATTGTTTTTACATTGTAACGCCATTTTAAAAATTGCGTGTCTACATTAACATGGATTTAACTCGGGAAAACTTTCGTAGTATGACTTTCTACGATTTTAAATGTAATTTGAGAGCTCAACAGAGCATCGCAAGCACCATGTATCATCTTGCACTAAGGCAATGCTAGTTCCTACACGGCCAGACAGACAAACAAATTTTCGAAGGTGAAAACCGTAGAACTTAGGAACCATCCTGCATACAGTCCCAACCAGGCACCTTGTGACTTTTTTCTGTTCCCAAAAATTAATCTATCAAAGGTTTATTTTGCAGTCAGTTTTATGAACTTGAAATTTCATAAATAAGATAGCCGTAGAGAAAGAATTATGTAAAAGTATCATATATAATCTTTCGGTTCTTTAAAATTTTTGAATCTATATAGTACAATTAGAGTTCGTTGTAAAACGGAACAAGAATATTAATTCAGAGCTTTAGATAATGAGATAATGAAAAAGTATTCCAGATTTTGTTAATATATTACATTTTGGCACCATCTTAAATTGATCCCCATTGTTACTGGAATAAGAAGTTTGTTAGCGACGGAAGAGATCTTCTTATATTGGACAGTGGTAATGCTGAGTAATCTTTAAGGTCGTTTGTTAGGAGCTTAATAATGAATTCTCTCACTTCTTATTTCGTATATCATTAGTCATAAAAATCAGATTCCTTATTAGATTTATAAAATATACGTATGATTTGTCTGTTAACCTAGGTAAGCGTTGAAAGCCCCTATTTTGGCATAGTTGAACATCACCTCTAATGTTAGAGCTCCTGATTTATTACTATAGATTATCTTGGGGAAATACCTTATACTCTACCTAAAATACGACTGAGCGAAACGATGACTGAGTCTTGCGTCATGTCTGTGAACAGGTGCCGCCAACGGGCCCTGGGGGCCTATTCCCTAAATTTTTTTGACATATGAAAGTGATGATCACTGAGCGAATTACGTATCCATTGCTGTTTTACGCGACAAGTGCCATAATAGCGTGTCGTGTAATACAGCAATGGATGTGTAATTCACTCGGTGATCATCACTTTCAACTGTGAAAAAAATTTAGGGAATAGGCCTACTGGTCATCTCATGTTTTCTTGTTTGATGTAAACTTAGGTCTTATAGTTATTATTTTGAGATGGACAATTGCATGACACATGGTGGGTATCCAAAGTTAAATAATTTAGTTGATTAATGTGATTAATTGAATTATAATAGAAAAGCTTCTTCCAAGATAAATGATTACATAATTGATCCAAATGCGTGGGTGTAATAACTGTCCAAAATTTACACAGTCATGTACGCTGTAACTTAAATTATATTTGAATTAGGATAAATCCTGTGTTTCAGTTTATTAACCCTCCACCCTATACAATGGTCTAAACAAACGAACACTACTGTATTATACTTATTTATATTAGGCTATATTTAGTTTAAACATTACTTAGTTTATTAAATTGACCGAATTCAAAGCAGTTGATAATTATGACACTCACAATATTAAAGTTACAATTAACCATCTTGTTATATATTTACATACTTATTATTAGTTCATACAGATAAATCGTTTATTCAATTAACAGAACACACACACATAATATATAAAAACACAACAATAAAATGAACTTAAGCACAATTAAACACAACTTAAATTATCTCACTAACCACAAAACTTTCCATATTTTAATTGTTAACCTCAATGTGAGAGGTATGTGTGTGTGTGTTGCAGCGTCTCGGCTCGTCTCGGACTCTTAGTAGCCCTTCAGTATCTCTTAATACTCGACAGTTAGACCAAGTTACGTACAAAATGTTTATGTGTCTGTACACAATAGTCGCTATGAATCTTATTTTGCTTTCCAACAGCATGTAGCCGAGTTAGCAAGGATAAGGCGAATAAATTACGAAGGTTTTGCGTAAATTGGATACTTAGTAGCCGTGTGAAATGGGCACCGCTCGCTAGTTCTATTATAATGCCGGCAGCTTTCCGCCCGATTGTGCTCCTTAAGCGCTATAATTTGGAACTAATCTAGGCTAGAGTGAATAGACACTTTCCAGAACATAGATCTAAGTAGATACAAAAGGGGACATCATCTCTCAACGTTAGGTGAAATTGTGGCAAAGGTAAGCTGTAAAATGTATTTTAGGGCTTACTGCTTAAATTAATCAGCTACAATATATCCAACATAATTATACAGAAGTTCGCGGGCTTTTTTGATATTTATACTTTGTAGTGTAAAAGCTGTTGCATTAACAACTTGGAAAAAAAAGAACGTCACTTAAAAAAAGTTTGTTACTTATTTTAAGTGTCCACACCAAAAAATATAATTATCGATAGTAAAACATATTTTTAGGGTGTTTCATAAACAGGGTGTCATCGACCTACTCACCGACCATTGTTACAAAGAACGCAGGAGTGATCCTGCATTCTTTGTAAATCACTAAGCTGCCAAGTGGTCGGTACTCGGATGGGTGACCGATTTTTTTTCTAACTCGCAATTACGAACAATTGCGGTGCTATAGACATCCACTGTTAAAGGAGAATGCCCAATTTACTATGGGACTTGGGCCATGATTGCGCTTTAATGAAGTTAGTGCCAAAGACTGGGAAAAATCTATAATTTATGTGGGGAAAATATCATGAAATTACTTTTGGGGAGTTTTGAGAAATCGTAATTGTTATTAGTCATTTCGAGGTTACATTACTCTTACAATTAATTGACAGAATGACAGCTGTAGTTTTTTGTTTTTAAATTCTCCCTACTCAAGAGAAGGCGGTCTACTAGCCCATATAGCCACGACGCAGCCACGCCTTCGGTATTTTTTTCTTGAATTTTATATTTGTAAGTTCTTTTTGAGAGATGACACCAGGATAAAAAAAACATAATTAAGCTTAATTGCATAGCTGCTTGTCCAATATTTTGAGCAAGATCGTTTTTTAATGAAATAACTAAGCATGCGGCTGTGTACACATAAATTCTTTTGCCTTCCAAGTAATGGGTAAATAATATTTAGGAGGAAGTCAGTGCAGCATTAAAATAAAAATATTACTTTTTAACAACACAGTGCTTTGATATAAAAAATAAACAATAAGAAACCATAATTCCTTTTATTATTTTTGAAGTATATTTGTTTATTGCACATTGTGGGCAGGTTTGGGCATTCTCCTTTACTTCTGAAATACGTACACGTATCAAGTCGATATGTCACATATCCATTAAATCCCGATCATGATCAGAAAAAGCGACTGTAATCGATAGAACTCATTTCAACAAACTTTTGCAGCTCTGTAAATGTTAGTATATTTTTATTATTATTTTAAGTAAGCACCTAAAAATTATTTAACGAAAGCATTATAACACGATTCGATACAGTGACTTTCAAAAGAATATATTTCGAATATCTGATCGTAAAAGTATCAAAATTCAAATCTGCTATCAAATTCATTTTACTTTAGATTTAATAAGTTTTACGAAACCGTTATATTTTTTATGATTTTCACGCGTACTTTGAAACATGAAAGTTATTCATTCAAGTGCTTCAATTTCCATAAAGTTTTTAATTGATATTTATTTTATAATTCTTTATTATATCTACCATTTTATTTACAATTTGATTGCTATAATTTTTTAATGATCTTTTGCAAAGGCATTCGCTTGTAGTCGCTGGGTGCTAAGTACTGGGAGGGGGTAATATGATCTATTGCAGCGCTCATAGTGGCCAAAAGTAGAGATAATGTAGCCTTTGTCATTTGTCATATCAAAGCAATCTGTTTAGACTTATCGAAGGAGTTTCTCCCGAGTTGTTGTTGTAAAAACTCGTATTGAGAAATTCCATTTTAACTCAAATCTACAGTACAATTTTTTGTTATTTAATTACATTTTCACTTGGCATTGGCAAAATGCGTAATTTTAATGTATCGCGACACCATTAATTAAGAATAGAATAGACATATCAAACTAACTTTAATAATCGCATTATTCCGCCAACAAAAATGGACCACAGCAGTATTGTTTGAAACTGCAGGAATACTGGCAGAAATAGTAAATGCAAGTTTTGCCGATTCCCAAAAACCACTGCGGTATGGTAACGTTGGAACTCCAGCTACTCAAAGCGAAAAACACGCTGCGCGAATTTTCAAAGAGTTTGAGCGTTTCTGGTGTATTTACGCCCCAAGTAATTCAAGGAGGGGTAATTCTATGGCTATTGTTAGCATAGGTATACTTGTCTCTGTCATCGGAAGTAAATACAGTGCATCTATTTTTGATAGTATTACATCACTCTAGATTGAAAGTTTTGTCCATATTGTAATTTAATACTCGTGTTTTCAGAGTAAAAACCAGGTCATGAATAATATTCCCTATTAATTTACTTCAGAAGATATTTTTTCTCGGTACTGTATAGTAAAATGCCACTTATTGCATTAAAAATAAAGTCGGTTAAATATTGCAGCGACGGAAAGTTGCGAAAGAATATTTTTTGTAAAGCGCTGACCCTAGAGATGGGAGGAGTATCTCAAGGGGTGAAAATTGCGCCCAAGTGATATTAAAAAAGGAGGACACTATGATTGCGTTGTAGAGATTTTTCTTCAAATTCATTTAAAACTGGACTTTTCTGATTCTTTACTGTTTTAAGACGTTGCTGTAATAATTTTTAACATTTAAAGATGCCGAAGAAAGATAGTTCACAATGGATTTGACACTCGAAATCAGCGGAATAGAGAAAATCGCAGTCGTATAACACACCCTATTAAAGTGTTACCTGCCAGTGAGCGTGCTCTAAGGGGTAACATGGAAAGGAGTGATATTAGAATCGAATGCCATCGTTGCAACGCACGCCGTTTCGAAAAACAATTCAACTGGTACTCTGTTTCGAAAAGTCATTGAATCCAAAACGCTATATCGAATGACGGATTCGCGAAGACGCTGTTGCGAAAAACTTTTTATGTTTTACGTTATATCGATAGGGGTGCCTAAATCACAATAAATAGATAATTAATAGATGGTAATCATAATCTAGTGGTCTGACCAATTAACTGAGTTTAAATTGTATCCTAGTGAGCGTAGACAGTAAGTAATCTTCTTCTTTTTAGTAATCTTTAATATACTATCTATATTACATTTCAATACGAAATCTAAGTGCAATAATGGATTTCGATACCGTGAATCCCTGTTCATGTATCGTACCATATAAATAGTTTTTCGCAACAGCGTGTTCGTGAATCGGTCATTCGATGTAGCGTTTTTCTATTCAATGACATTTCGAAACAGCATTCCACTTAAATATTTTTTCGAAACAACGTGCATCCCAACGTAATCGCACCTAGTATGGAACTTGGTTTGGCAGCGTGAGAGAGACAGTAAAGTGGGTGACTTGTTTATCGCTAATTAATTTAAATTGTGACTGATTTCTTTCAATGGTTAAATGAAATTATCGATTTGCACAGTAAAAATTATAATGCCACATGTTCAATGAACGACCAAATTTAACATCTTTAACCCTTTCACACCTGAATTTTCGTTTGAATGAGTATGTAACTGTTGATTTTTTTTTCAATTAGTTTAGCCTTAATTGAGTGTAGAAACAATGAAATAACGGATGTTTGTAGATTATTTTCCAAGAAAATCGTATTATTCTTTATGTGCTCAAATGTGGACATTCGGCTTAAGTGATTGCAAAAATGATGAATAGGGTATTATTTGCCAATACAATAAAAAATGTTTTTGACACAATATTTTTATATAAGAGTGTGAAGTCAAAACAAAATTAAATTGTAGCTTCTAAGTTAAACACAAAATGAATAAAAAAAAAATCTAACAAAATAAACAATAAATTGTAGGAAGTCAGGAAATTGGTTATGAATGCAAAAATAGGAAACAGTTTTTCTCTTTACATAATTATATAAGTACAAACACGCTCGTAGTCTCAAGAGAGGTTGAGCAGAGTCTTATGTAACAGTTCGTTACACATAAAGCCTCATCTGGCAGTATAATCCATGCATTGCCTTCAAATAGTGACAGATTGCCAGTCTGTCGTGTCTGGTGTGTTTTTCTCTTTGGTTAGACACAAATGCACTTTACATTTTATGTCTTTGATGCAAGATTTTCCTGTGCATCTCACTAACTTGCTGCGTGTCACAGCCCCATCATCCTGTGTAGGAAAATGACCAACACCATCTGAAGCCTACCAACTGAAGTAGCTCTACTTCAGTTGACGGACGCATCTTGGCCAACTACTGGCAAAGGTCTGTTACTAACTGGACGACATCTTTTTGCAACAGTAATTTTTTTGTCATAGCTGATAGTTTAATGTCAGCTAGTCTACGGCAAAAATAAAGAAGAGAGAGCCGTTTTGTATTCGGTATTCCGAGCAAATCGTCATCAATCTCACAGTCGCGAAGTGCTTGCACTTGGTATTGTATTTTCCATTTGTCCGTGCAACCACGTTATGCTCTGTTTAGGTGTAAGATAATCAAAAACCTCTCTATTTCACGCAGATTATCCTTCCTCGATATCCGAATCTGGCTCCTCGGGGTCTAGCTCAAAGTCGAAAGTAGATCTACCGTTATCGTCGCTATCGTCTTTGTATTCGTCAGGGGAGTCAAGTGGAATATGCTCCACTTGATTCTAAGCTATTACATCGGCATCCAATGGAACACATCTTGTATCCCTGACATGACTATCTGCCTGCCTACACAACCTCATCATCGGAAGACAGCTCCAAGTCAGACAGGTTACCATTTTGCAGAGCCTTCAAAGCATCCCTTGAGAACATATTATAAGAGTAGGTCAAATCAAATCAAATCAAAAAATCAAAAAATGTTTATTTCGTTATACACGTTATCACTATCACAATAAGGTTGAGACTGCCTAGTAAGCATTACAAGATACTTGTGACAGGCAGCCCCGCTCTTTCGTAGCACTTCCATACAATAAAATAAGTATAGGAAACAAACAAGTGTGTAATAGGTGGCGGACCTCCATGATTAAGAGCGTTTACGCCGTACGGCAGACTCCAAGTTTAGGTATTTACACGCTGTGCGGTCATTCCCTCTCGCATTACTCGCGCTGCCGTCCAGGTACAGAGCACAAAAACAAATTCGATACTTTTTCACAAAATGAAATTAAATATACAATACAAGTTATTTAAATTGAATACTATGGAAAATTAACGGTTACACATTTAACATGAATTAAATTTTGAATATGTATGTAAGTAATAATAACATCTGGTGTATTTTGTCTTGTCGCACCTATCATATAGTACATGGGTATAGTAGTTCATGTTACTGTCACGTAATAGGGTTTATTAAAACACGAGCGGGGTTTTAAAAAACGAGCCTTGGCGAGTTTTTTAATAATATCCCGCAAGTGTTTTAATACCTCATTATGTGCAGTACATAAACTAGCGTCCCTTTGGCTCCCTTTGCCGTCCCGTTTTGCTCTAAGTTTTTGATTTTTGAGAAAAATAACTGTAACGTATTTATTATATATATTAGTCTGATATAAATACTTGTCGCAAGATTTACTTGTGTATATCAGCGATTGAATAAATAAAGAGATATGAATAATAGAAGCAAATCTTGCCACAAGCATATATATCATATAAGTAAAAAATACATAGATTGGAACATAGAACCTCCTTTTGAAGTTCGTGTATAACCTGAAAGAATACATAAGGACAAACAAACATAGGGACAAGAACGAACAGTACAACAAAATTGTACAGAATCAAGGTGTGGAGGGGAAGCCAAAGCAAGGACCACGGGTTTATCGTTCTGTACATACCTATGATATTTTAAAGAATTATTCTCCATCTCTTAACCGTTACCGAATATTACTATGTGGACCATAATATTAAAAGAATAATCCTCAAACTCCTAACTTTTGCAGTTTTACCCTCCATCATCAGCTCACCTGAAAAACCTGATAGAATAGAAATAGAAAGAAAAAAACTTAATTCAACTGTCGATCTATACGAAGGTACACATAATATTTAAGGAATTATCATCCAACTCCTAACTATTAGGAGTTTTTTTTTTCATCGTCAGCTCACCTGAATAACATAAAATGATACAACTATCGGTTTATAAATACATATATTAATTCAAGAATTATCATTCAACTCCTAATCATGGAGGAGTTTTACCTGCCATCACCAGCTCATTAACATGATATGATGACTACCAGACGCAAATACTTCAATAGCTTCAGGAAATAAAATATGAAGCATATAATACCTGCATATAAAATTTGAGAGTTGCTCTCGATTTCCTCGGAATCTCATCATCAGATCCTGACTTGGTGACAATAGCACCATATCAGAAGTATTTAGAAAATAGGTCCACAATTAACAGAGATATCCGTGAACATTCATAAAATAATACATAGAGTGCAACATAGAACTTTATATGAAGTCGGTTATCAATACTAAAAGTATCAACACCATCGTTCGTTCTGTAGTAGCATTACGAATATTTACGCGTGATCACGGAGCTAGCACCGAGCGACGTGACCTCTCTCCGACAAGCCTCATGGGCGACTGATTTGAAAGCGATTGCGCGGACTGTTTTATACTGATTTTTAAATAATTGTTATAAATATATTATAGTTTGTTCAGATCTCATTTTTATACCAAAATTTAGAGTATATATTCTTCTTTTAAATTACATCATTTGTTTCTTCAAATAAGGGATATTAATTGTTAGAAATAGCAATTTTCCAAATCGTATTTTCGTAATACTTGCAGTGTGATTTGATTTTTCTTTAATTAGTAATTCTATGAAATTTATTTTTTTTCCTTTACAACTATTTTTTTCGGGATATTGTCAGTTACACAGTATTATTTATTTCATTGTAATATTAGCCTTTTCGGATATTAAGGGCTTCGAAATTGCATCTAAACGTAAAATTTTAAAAATGCTGTTAAGATATTTTGTTATAATTTATGAATAAAGAATTAAATGAAATATTTTCCTTTACAACTTTTTGCGAAAGAATATTATCTAGTAGTTTTTATAACATTTATATTGATAGAATAAGAATTCATGGAAATTAAGAAGCTCAAAAAGTGCCGATTTTCGCAAAATACGCGTAAACGCTCTTAAGCAACTCAAAACGAGTTTCCTTCGATGCGTAAACTGATTTACTATGGTATTTTACTACATTTTGCTACGAGTGCGCAAGCGATTTTGATCTAGTAAGATACTAGATAAGAATAGGTATGTATTATCTGAGTAAAAATAGGCATTTTAAAATTTTATTTTTAAACTAATAAATATAAAATAATAATACGCAACACAAAATTAGGTAATTTTTTCTACGAAAGTCTCGTAAAAAATTATAGTTGAAACCGCTTGTCCACGTTTGTAGACATAAGAAATATTGACCATTTATTGTACATACATCTAAATATTTGTATGTATCTCACGTTGTCCTAAGTCTATACACAGTAACTTATCCGTATACATTTATTTCAAGGCGTATCTAACGGAAATACTTAAGGTTTCCACATGAAATAAATCACTTACCTGCACACCTCAAAGTTTGTCGCACTACTGGTCGAAAGTGTCAGAATTTTGCTAACCCGTGCCCAGATCATTAATCATCAACAGTGTTAGTGGTATATTTTTAAGTGGCTTTTAATGTTCTCAAATTATAACAGTAGGTTTAAGTTACGTAAAATTTCATTTTAGTACAATAGCTAACAAATTAAGTGATGTCCTCAATTGTGCACGCCAGGTCTGAAAGGGTTAAGAGGCTCACTTATCTCACTTATTAACTAATCAATACTAATAAAGTTAGTAAGTAGTTATTGTATTGTACCACAGATAATATAATGCTGACTGTACTTACTTTCTTAGCATTGATTTAATTTAAATGTCAAGTCAGTCACCCTTATTACCAATCAAATCCGAGAAAACTATACAGGATCCGGACAGACAGAAATAACATTCCTTGTTTGCCGAAGCACGCCGAAATAACGTGTACTGTCAAATACCAAATTCGCTTGTATTGAATTAATTATTTGACAATCACCAGCCGTGATTAGCAGCGTTTAATTGAACATTCATGTATTCGAGTTGTTGTGACACTGGGAGCGTCTGTTATTTCATTGCTATCTAAGCGTGTCAGGATTGAATAGACCACACCTTTCTCCCGATCGAACTTGTTCTCGATTTATTTAGACGTGCGCTATAACGTCGATATAATCTGTAGGAATTATGCATACCTAAAAATGGTGAAGTAATAGCGGTTTTATAAGCAAGTACGTTGACCTCAGATGTTGACTTGACTGAGACCGGGCTCAATCAAATGAAGAGCGATGACGTTTCTCGCTGTCAGTTTGACAGTATTGCCCTGACATGGGTGAAGATCCATAATACAAAGACAACATCGGAGATTACTCTGTCAAGATTTTTTTTTACAAAATTTGGATACATGTATCCTAAGTAATGTTATGTTAGCCAAAGTAAATTAAATAACTTAGTTTGCTCTCTCCACTTTTAACGCTTAACCGTTTTTGTTGAATTATTTTGGAGTAGAGAGAGATAACACCCTGGACTGTTAATAATGTTAAGTGCAATAGTTAATGATAAAACTAGGAATTCATTTTTTTTAACGCTAATCTCGCGACTTCCAAGTAAGGTATTCGAAATTAAACGTAATAATTAATCGTAAAACAGAGCGATTTCAACAATGATTTACCGTAAAGTACAATATGCGGTGAATTCGATTTTAATTTACATAAATTGATTTGCAAATGATTTGCAAATATTCGTCGTTAAGTTTTCAAATTCATTCGGCATTACAGTCTTAACTTTTGGGTGTCGAATTCTTGAGCTGATAAATTTCATTTCAGTCAGATGGCTGTTTCATTTCATGATTTACCAAACATCGATTTAAATAATACAATTGTATTTATGGATTCATGAAAATCCTTTAATATTTTATTTTATACAATTAGATGATAGACAAGATGACGGCCCACCTGGTGCTAAGTATGGAAACAGATCTAAGATGAAGGAGAACTAAGATGAAGTGCCTTCCCTCTCCCGGTTATTACACTGACTACCTTTTTGTCTGCCCCACCTAGTAATATGCCAATGTTAGCTTGATAGTTACTTGTTTTCGTCAAAATCTCGTGTCACGATGTTCATATTGTTCATACACAGTAATCTGAAACCACTGAACAGATTTAAATTAAATTTTGTAAAAGGGTTTTTGGTGTGTTTGTGTGTTTTTTTAAAAGTGTTTAGCCCACCGAATTAGCAAACTGAAGTGGCAGTGGTCACATTAGCCGCAGAACTGACGGCCGTTGGAGCCGTGAAGTTCTTGAGTGGAGACCGCGACTCGGTAAACGTAGTATAGGACGACCTGTGACAAGATGGGATGATGATATCCGAAGGCTGGCTGGAGTGAGTTTGATGAGAGTGGGTAAAAATTGGGAGCAGTGGCGTGCATTAGGGGAGACCTATGTCCAGCAGTGGACGAACATGGGTTGATGATGATGATGATGAAAAGTGTTTTGCCTGGAGCAACTTCGAAGTGAGGATAGTTTTTATCTTGATTGTTGATCTCTTTATTTTTCAGCCTCTTTTATTTTTATTACCATGAAATATTTATTTATGGATTTACCACAGCAACGCGTGAACGGGTCAGCTATTCGTTTATAAATATCTGCTAATGAGACTACTTTGCTCATGAGCGCCACTAAGAAATGAACACAATATTAAAAAGGTTTGAGTACATAGCATGTAAGTTGCCCTTAAATTTCAAGAAGAATTTTGATATTCTTTTGTTTTATTTTTTACATGTAACGTGTATGAATTAAGCTGTTACGCGTAAATACTGCGCCTTAAAACTTTTAATTCTCTAACTACTAAAGTGGCAGTCCCGTGTACCCTTTTTTAAATCAGTCAAACAATTTCGAGCCTAAAATCGCCAATAAGAGATTTGTACAGTTTGTACACCCTTAAGATGATTTTGTTGGAGTGCAGAGAAACAATCAGCCGAGGTATAAGTTACGTTTATTGACGGCGTTACAGAACAATAATTTGGCCGATCCTTACTCTTTGTTAGTTGTTTACACTCTAAGTAATTAATTAATTTAATATTAAAAGAAAACTATGTAATACGCAACCGACCGAATAAATGTCGACATGTCAGCAAAATATAAATGTGCAGTGTAAGAATGTACAAGATTTATCAAGAGAATCAAATAATCTCAAATTGTTGCAAAATAATATCAATTATTTTCCTTTGTTCGTTTCGCTGTCACAATGTTTTTGATGCCGGCGCAAAATGTCTTCTTATTACATTCTCCTCTATAAATCATCATCTAAGCATCCTACCCTTCCTTTCTTCAGCATTTCTCTCTATAAATAATCATCTAAGTATATTTCATGCTCATAACTACCCGAGCATACTTAGGTAAGTCGCCTTATTGCGTGAAGATAACAAGATAAATCTTCTTAATTTGTTGTAATAAATTAATATTAAAATAATGCTAAAAAAACAACTGCCCTACTTAATGGGATTTGACAAAATATCTTATTGAATATAATTATCTTAGACATGCGTAAGTTTTTAATGTAATAAGAAAGGGAAATAATAAACCGAACAACTAAAAAAAATCCAGAATGGGAGTCTAGAAATACTAAATGGGCGATTAATTATTTGTTGGTCGGTCATTCCGGATTTTTTTGTCACCCACTTAATATTTGCGTAGGTTAAAGTTAGGTTAATCTGCTGAGAAGTTAAATGCGATCCAAATCAGAAAAAATAGACTAGATAATTTTTTTGGTGTAACAAAAATGACACGAGATCGAGTTCTGTAAGCAGCAGGATATTGTTTTTATTTTTCATATTTTGCTCGGCACAGACATTATTAGACTTCCCAGGAAACTATACCAACCAAACAGTAAATGTTTAAAAATATTTGTTTTGAGTCTGCTAGACTCTGCAAGGATTTGACACTAAATAAACTTTTTAATCTAGTAATGAAATTTGCATGCATGGTAAAACTTTTGGCAATTAAAGGAAGCTTAAAAGTTTACTTCCTAAATTACATATATAATTTTTTTCTATTTTAAGTGATGTCATCCTTAAGAATAACATGTCTTTATTTATTTTGTAATACTTCATAATAGCTTTTTATTAGGTTATTGATAGGGACATTTTTAGTCTCAGTTCCTAAACGTGTATGTATCATCCTCTACTACCTACCTAATTATCACTTAATACTGTTCTATCTTATAGTTATATGAAACCTTTTAATTAATTATTATTTCAATGCAACTTCTTTTCTATTTATTATAAAATTTGAAAAAAAAATATTTCTTGTATTTTTTCACTTTTACGGTAAAGGAACACTGAGCTCTAAATTGGGTTTTTAATATTAAAGCAACTAACCTTTTAGTAACTTTAATTATTTCAGATAATAAATAAAGAGCATTAGCTGTGTTTTTTTTTTCAGGACAATTAGACATACCCAACAAAAGTACCTATTATAAACGTATTTAGTGTCATAATTATCTGTAGGTATAATTCATATAAACTTTGAATTGAGAAATAATATCAAACAGACTGCCGTGAATTCTTATTAATCTTGCAAAACTGAAGTGTCAACCGAGGGAAGAAATATAGTGCAATTAGTGACCTTCCAGGGTTGGTTGGGTAAAGGATCCTTTTATGGGTATCCCAGAAAGCTTCCCTTGAACCTGATTACAATTTAAACCTGCGTAAATTAAAACGTTTCATTTCTTTATCTATTTTTATATGTAAATCATGTGAAATATAAAACTATAAAAATATAATCTAAATCTTCAACGAAACTAACCTAACGTACATCCGTAACACAAGTTCAATGATACTTACTTCGGGCTAGATAATTGGTGTGAGCGAGAAAATATATATATTTACGAAATATCTTCAACTTCAAAACGCCATCTTCTCAAACATTTTTACTCTGAAAAATAAAAGTTTGATACTTCAGGGGTTTCAAGCCTTTTCTTATTGTCTTATCAAACGACTCGTATGATAAACATAACATTATATTTGCTAGGCTAGATTATTATTACCCATGATAATATGTAACTACTGGTAGCACGTCTGTTGTTTTAACTTGATCTCTCCAATTGACCTAGAAAAGGACGCTATCCTATATAAACTTAAACTTAGATTAGAAATTGGCGCTCCACTACGATTGCGATGTAAATTGCTAGCAACTAAAACAAGGTACTAATTAATTTTCTACTGTTAAGATAACAGACATATTAGTAACTTAGTCCTTCAAATCTGTATCAAGATAACGAGAGAAAAGAAATGTATGTAAATGTTGAGACAGCGTATTAAACTCTTTTATTAAACCACCAAAAAAAGACAACGAAAATTTGTGGAAATTAACGAGCGTTGCTACAGCAGAAACTGTAATTAACTCTCTTAGCACCTCATTAAAAAATCTTAAGTAATCTTTGAAGAATTTTGACAATATGATTTTATCGGAGTAAAATATTGCTGAACTTACTTTATTTATCTAACTCTTGGCTAATCAAAGTTTTCAAAGATCAACCTTTATAATATTAAATTCGCCAACAGTTCCAGCAAAGATTAATACCTAATTCACGGCGACAGGCTTGTTGGAGTGGTCTGTAACTTTGTCTAAATACCAAAATTACTGAGAATTAATTTTATTTTTTTAACACTTGGTGTAGATACTTCCCGTCGTCATTTCTATTATATAAAAACGTCAAGAAAATGCAATAAGATATTTTTAATAATTATTTTAAAAATGGTTTATATACGAGCTCGCATTTTTCGATCCGACACCCCAGGTCCTCTTAGCTAGTAGACCTATCGCTCTGTGAGTAATGTCTATGTGTGCATGAGATCACATGGACATGTATGTATATCTAACAACAAAAAATATTATTGATACTTCGATGAATGCACGCTCTTAGTGCATCTGCAATTGGGTCTTGGCGAAGCTTTGTTGATGCTTTTCCTCCCCTTCTACTTCTCGCGATATTCCTCTCGAACCTATTCTGTATACTTTCTTCCACCCATCCTCTCGCATGCTTGTTACTTTCTAAACATCATTGCCTACTCTACTTTTTTCCATGTTAGGGTGAAAGAATGTTCTAGCCCGTGTACTTACACAGCTATATAACGAAACTAAGCCTTGCTTTAAACATAACAATGCCGAAAAGGAGCCGTTGTTGGCGGTAGCAGTGCAATGAAACAAGCCTTAAAAAATTAGACCTCGTCAAATTAAAACGACTTGAATTGAAACACCAAATACCAAAATAACCACGCATTGTCAAAGACCTTTAGGTGATGAAAAATTTAGAGGACACTAATGAATCAAGTCGAATAAACAGCGTCCTATTTTGTAAGCACTTTGGATAATTGCTGGAGCATTTAGTTAAATGTTTGGATGCTAATGAAAAATCGTGCGACAAGCGCTGGAACGGACCACAAATTACAATCTTTCTTTCAACAAAAAAGCTGAGGAACACCCTCCGATCCCGGCGTTATTATAATTAATGCAATTTTTAACCGAGTTTCAGTGAAAATGGAAATTTCTTACAGATTGCCACTGTATTAGCTGGAAGGCCTCTTCGAAGGGGTGTATTAATTTCTTTGCCATTTCACTAATTGTTTCTTCCAAATGTAGTCTCCTTTGTCTGCCTTTAGAAATCTCGGAAAATAATGCGTACATCACTGCAGTTTCCATCAGCCGCTCATTATTTTTTCCTGACAATATTGCAATAAAACACCCCGACGATTTTTGGACGATTCTTGATTTACTGGTATGGCCCCGGGGGAAAGTATGCTTGCGGACGGTGTCCGTCATGGCGTTCAACATGGCGTATTATTTTTGTTACTTTCTCGATATCTGAAGGTTCTAGTGAAGGTTCCAATTAAACATAGCATATGTTGTTTCATTAATCAGCAACAACTTTATAATGAAGGATCTGGTATAATTCACTACAAGCAAAAAGTAAAAAAAACTGTAACCGACTGCGGGAAAAGAAAGGAATGAAATCAATTAAAATCAGGGTTATTATTCTTTCTGGGATTGGTTTTTATTTTTAAACGGAAAGAATATAAATAGGGCGAACTTTTTAATAAATATCATTGTTCAATATAAAGGAAACATACTTTAAGTTCTTAATAATGTAAATTAATAATATTATCTTAGTAAATAAATTTGATATTCGATAGATCACTGCAAGCCTACAGACAAGTATAATCATGTGTCAATGCCACGTTTGAAATCTTCAAATATTTACGTATTGAATTTAAAATATCGTCTTATGATAAATACATACATTATAGCAATGTTTTTTTTTTATGTGTACTTACCTGTTATCATTACTTGCAACTAGAGAAAAATCAATCGAGCTTCAAATATACTATAAAAAAATATTATTTCAAAAGTAGCGTATTTTTTTTTTTAAATTAGGGTTCCGTACTAAAAATAAAAAAGGAACCCATTATAATGAAGGACATTTCATTACCTGTCTGTTTGTCGGTATGGAAATAATATATCACGAATTCGTATAGAGAAAATATACTAATTGAGAATTTATTATTATTGTACTAATACGTCAATCATTTAAAATTACCACTACAGAGATGCCTTACGTATGGTCGATTTCATACAATTCTTAGTTAGAGATCATCCTACCAGAGTTTAGTTGCTAACCGCTGACCGCTATTATTGTTAGTAATTTAACAATAATTTCTAGGCAACCAAGCTTACTTTTACTTGCTGATGGAATATTGAAACCGGACAGTGTTGTTATAATTATAATTATATTCCAATAATTAGTCAATAGTCACAACAGGCGCACAATAAAAATAATAATTTGATTACATGTTTCTCAGTGACACTGTGACATAAAAACTTTATAAAACTATGTTACACTGTGAAAAGTCCTTCGTAGTTTCTTCCTTTATTACTTTTTCTGTCTGGTTCCAAGACAATTTGTATCATGTAATCTCATTTTATTTATTAAATTTCTAAGTATACTGTGCACGCTCGCGGCTGTGTTTTTTGCCTGTCCACATCTGGCGCGACACCTTCATATTTGCTCCTAGTTATTAGATAAGAAGTAATCATCAGATAAAGCTTCAGAATAAGAGGTGGCTTTTATTTATAGACACAATAATATTTCAATTACGGCATATTTTCCAAGAGGAAAACATATTGCCTAAGAAACAGAAGGTAATGAAAGAAAATGCTCATAATAATCGTACAGTAGGTTATAAATTATGTCATGCTTTATGTGTTATTCATTATGCTCACTCATTCAGAGAGACTCTTGATATCATATCAATTTACGTTCGTGTAGGAAGAGGAAAATTATATACAGAGGACAATTTCAGGTGAGATGAGTTCGTGAATATTATTTCTATTAAGTATTCACATTTTTATGGTCATAAAAAGAAAGATAATAAAATATTTTATTTTCCTTTTATCCCCTTGTGTGTCGCGCGGCCTCCTGGAGGTCGCTGTCAAAAACGCCTGTGTGTCGGCCGACCTCCTGGAGGCCGATCCCCCCCTCCACAGTTTTCCGATGATGAAAATGATGATATTATTAGTCTTATTTGAAAATATAACTGTACTAATTATATTATATTCTGTTAGCTTATTTTATAACGATTTTAGTGACAAAACCTCATTATTTATAGTTTTATTACAAAAAAAATATGTTTATTTTTTACACCCGGAAAATTCGCGACGGAAAGTCCGGAAGTAACTGACAGATGCGCGAAATTTTACAAAATGGCGGCGACACAATAGGGGATATAAGTTTTGCGTCAAATCAAATCAAATTGATAGTGAAGGAGACGGATGATACTTAATCCTAACAGTAGATAGTGTTGATAAAACTTATAGCGCACACATATAAAGATTGTAAAGAGATAAATTGCAACGCACACATAGACGGTTCTCACGGACACGAAATCTCAGAACATTTATAGAAGATGTTCACACGTTCATATTGTGGGTAGATTCTAATGCAGTCCGACTATGTATAAAAGAGCAAAGTAGGGAGTTTCTCCCGAGTGTTTTTTCGAGATTATAAGATAATTATTGTAGTAAATAAAGTAGCCGTAACGAGTCTTTAATAATTCAAAACTCAAATGTTTACTTAAGTATTTTATATTTATCCCTATTATATAAATATATTCGTAGTATTTTATTAACTTAAATGTATCTATGTTATTTATTATTGTGGACAGCATGATACCCGTATGTCACAGCAAAGAAGGCCCTGCCAGAAAAACAGCGTTCCTGCTGCATTATGTTGTAGGAGCACATGCTGAGGCAGGTACCTTTTGGCCTCGCACAGGACATTGTGTAGGTATTTATTTTAATGTGTACTTTGTTATGTTATTTTCTGTTGTTCTGTCGTGGCCAATAAATGTTTTCTTTCTTTTCTTTCTTTCTTTCAATGCGTAATCTGTATGCATCGCGATCGCCATTAATTTAAGAAGAAGAATAAGAAAAGAGCAAAGTAAGTCTTCACCCCTGAGCAACGGATGCTTTTATAGAAGTGGCAAATCAGAACTCAAAAGAGGAATACAAACACATTTGTGGATTGGAGCGTCTAAATGACAGTTAGGACCATGCGATGCGGTCCAAATATGCGGCAGTGTCATGATTATCAATATCATTATCAATACAGTCCTAAGAAAACGCTTAGGTAAGTAGAATAGGGAAGATTTTGCTTACCTAAGCGTTTTCGTAGTGTTGTATTGTATTCTTTATTGTACATATGGGTAAGAGAAAATATTTAGAAAAGTATGAACAAAGGTGTGCTTATCTCTAATAGAGATCTCTTCCAGCCAAACCTAAGCTAGGTTTGGCTGGAAGAGATGGCTAGTTTGATAATTTGATAGCGGGATTGACGTGGACAAGCAGTAAATGACCAAATTACCAGTTGCACATTTATATTTCCTCTACTAAATATTGTATTCCGATTGATGTATGAAATATCACTTTAATAAACAAAGTCAAACACTATAATTACAAAAACATATCCATCTTAGAGTATACATAGATAAACATACTTTATATTTTTTAAGATCAATGTTTAACGGAGTATAATCTGAGCTATAGTTTGACATGATGCTAACAGCCACCACCCTTGACAAGGTATTCATCCTCACGCATTTGACCCAACTTAGTTGCGATATACCTGAACCAAGTGGGTACAGATTTGTGCTTGGTTTGATTGGTGCTACTCATTTTGGTTAAGTTCGCCTCTAACAATCAGAACTCAAACAGTAATTAACACAGTTGATTATCATAACAACAGAACAAATAGAAGAGGTTAGAAGTCGTAAGTAGGCGGGGCGCGCGCTTGGCTGAATATGAGTAAACACTCATATTCGATCCTTTTTGTAAACATTCGAAGAGGAAAAATATTTAAAAAATAAATCGAAAACACCGTCTTGTGCCATTTTAACTGGCAGGAAGCAAAGTAAGACTCATACTCTTACTAATGGAGACATTTCTGTTCACCGGTAAGTACAAATATACTGTTTAATTGAAAAAAATATTATGTCGCGTGTGGCAACACTGGCTCTGGTATTAACATCGCTTGATACTTCTAACCTCTTTTATCTGTTCTGTGATCATAACAATAATAGTGCTAACAACATTACTGTGTTCCTACAGCTTTTGATAAGATAACCAGTTCCTCGGTGGTTGGGGGTTCCGGGAACTCATTCTCACCTTCGCCTTTATCAACTTTTATCATCAGGTGAGATGATTGCCAAGAGCTTCTCCATAAAAACCGTACCATTTATCACGTGATTAATGCCATCCAATTATCGGCAATCGCGTCATTACCTTTTCATTTCCTGAGCGTGAAATTTTCAAATGCTTCTGTTTTGAATACATAAACCTTTTCATCTGCGGGTGACAGTGATCGATATGTGTTTGTTTTAACTCGAAGAAGACTTAAATCCGAGAGGCATCATGATAATGGATGAACTGTGGGCAATCATTGGATTATTTGTTTTTTTTTTCACGTCTAATTATGTTTTAGATTTATTTTATCGTTTCTTAAAAATAGTAAGAAGATAAACTACGAACTTTTATTTTTTAAAAATATTTATTAAAAAAGATATTATTTTTTTTTAAACGTTCCAGCGCGGTACTCCACTGCATTATGACACTAATACACCGGTCACCACCATACTGTAAATATGTGAAGCTCATGTGTATGAGTATATTTGATACCCAAAACTATATTTTTGGAACTTGTATTTTTGATGCTAGCAATGCAAGCCTCCTGTACAGAATGACAGTGAGACTGCTTTCTATGAAATTCTAATGTAAATTTTACTGGTAGTTGCCGTAGCAATTTTTAGAATGATTTTCGTGAATATGGCGATAACCGTACTGTCATTTTATGAATTCTACTTTTACGGCCTTGCCAATACTGCAGCCATATCCGTACTGTGTTTATATGAATTCTACTTTTACGTTCCGCCGCGGTATCGAAATATACCATTTCGATACCGCGGCGGAACGTGTTAATTTAATTTTAAAAAATCCTTTAGGAACAAAATTAAAATACATCTCGTCCTGAAACGTAATTCCTTCAACTAATGACTGCACCTCCACCTGCTTGTTTATGACGAGTGAGAAATGATAAACTAGAACAAGTTCGCAACCTGTCACTATTTTGGGGCACTACATGACCTATACTCTTAGATGTGGGTTTATTTGTAACCAAATATTACGTAAAACTCTGCTCAACTCCTTTTGGGGTTCTTATTCTTATTCTTATGTGAGGGGCTGAGGCTGTCTCAGAGCACTTCGACCCTATGGGATCTTTTGTGCCTCCCCTTTCCTTATCACCCATCCCCGCCAACATCGAAAACACCTTGTATGAGTTTTACGATGTTGACTAGCAAGGAAAGGATCGGCTCAAGACCTCAATGGGCCCGAGCCTTTTGTAGGATTATCTAGGAGTACCATAAAAATGGCACTAAAGGAGTATTGTCAAAAGAGGCACCTCAGGGAATGGTTGTCTACTCCCCGACTGACACACTCAAAGAAATTTTTAGGATCCTCACACACGGGCTACCTTAAAAGAATAGGAGGAATCAGCAGGACCCAAATCCGCTGCCTCACAGGTGCTCTCACTGGCCACTTTGCCACTAGAAGACACCTGTGCACAATAGGCAAAACTGAAGACCCCATTTGTAGAATGTGTGGCGAGGAGGAAGAAAGCATGGAGCACATACTATGTGACTGTCATGCACTAGCCAATAGGCGACTAAGGATCCTGGGTCTATGTTACCCTAAACCAGAGGACATTATAGACCTTATTCCCTTTTGGGGTTACGAGCGTGATTATATTTAATGGTGTCTATGTTTATTAGCATTGATAAGTCGTTTTTTATACCCTATAATAATCAACTAATGTGTTAGTGTACTTATTTTCATGTAAACATAATTTTCCCAATATCCTAAATCAGCCATTAGCGCTGGCGATACATTTTCATAATAAGCTAAAAATAACCCTTGCAGCGCTCGCTCTGACCAGTGACGTTGACGAAGGTTCAGCCAATTATTACATTTGACATTGAAATTAACACGTCACTGCCGTGCCTGGCCGTCTCTAATTACGCTTAATTGTCAGTATGGACGGGTTATACTGTCACTTGTTGATTTAATATGCATTGTTTTGTTAATTAACAAATTAATAGTCGATGAGAGTTAGTGACCAATTACATAATATATGAGATGTGTGTGTTTAACGTGCGAATATTTTTTCTATAAGTGACAGCTGTCAAGTTCTTATCGAAATATATGAAAAGCTTATTTTTAAGCTTGGCGTCCACTAGGCGCACCGAGTCGTGTCAAATCGAATCGCAGAAAGTTGCTTCTTAAATATTTACTATGAAACGGCGTCCATTAGCGGCGCACCGAATCGAATCGAGCAAGCGCATTAGCGCACAGGGATTAGAGGCAAAAATGCGATTCGGCTCGATTCGATGCGTTGTCGACGCCAGGCTTTAGATTTGATTAACATGCGATAAATAGCGCGACAAAGCCCCTGTTTATCAAAGAATGGTAAATACACTAAATTAATAAGAGAGAGACTATTATAAAACTATAAGAAACATAACAGCACATTACATAGGAGGATCGAAGAAAATAGTTGCACTGTACATAACATGTTAATTGGCGTTCCTAGATCTGAAATCAGCGCCACGCTTTAGTGACAGTGGTCGACTTTATCCTATAATTAATTCGATTACGCGTTTGTGGTGACATGACTGTATTATGTAGTTGACAGCGAGCTCATGATAAGGGTTAAGTTTTTAGACCGCGCATGTCATTCCTATTGTGAATCGGATCGTTTGTATTCACCCTTAATTATTACTGATGTGATCACGGCGGTGTATCGTTTAAAGTTGTTCATTAATATGAATTATTGACTTTAATTAATTAATAATGTTTATCATTCATTACCATACCGATATTTGAACATGAAATAAGTTATTACCTATTAAATGTTTGCGCTCGCTGGAAACTGAGCATTATTTATTCAAAAGTTCATAATGTCATCATTAAATTGTCAGTTGAAATTGTATCTAGGTACTGGCAAAATTTCACCGAAGTTAATTAAAATTTTATCCACCTTTCACACTACTGTCACAGTCTATAGAAGTCTTTTACACTGTGCTACTATGTAGTAATAAGTAGTAAGAAAATTTTGAATCGTTATATTTAAAAGGTGTCGTGACGACAATATCTTTGACGGTTTTACAAACTTTCATATACGAGTATCATATCTATTAACTTCTGTGAAAATGAGTCAAAATTGTTTTCGAAAGATTTAACATTAACATAAGTTATATTAGATACAGATCCAGTCGGAATCACATATACATATATGCGAGTGGTCAGTTCAGTTCGGGTATCCAGACTGTGGGGATGGATTTAACGTCGCGAGGAACGAAGGCGGGATGCAGCGGCTGGTATTATTCAGAGCAACTCCTCAGAACACTCCCCGTGATACAAGCGATAGAAGATGCAGAGTGATGCCACATCACTACGCAATGCCAAAGTGTCTAGCCAATCAGAAAGCTCCGAAATAGTCAACGATTCGTGCCGCCCTCCTCTTTATGCGGTCTAAGGGAAGAAGCTGGTACAGGGATGCCCCCTCCCAGAGAATAGAGCAGTCGTAATTGTAGGTGATGGGCCGGCTTGAAATACCGCTTCAATCTGTTGAGCACATTAAGCTTCATAGAGGCCATTATAGTAGCAGTTGCCCTCGGTTTTGCTGGCGTTATGCTATCGCGCCAAAAAGTATCATTTGGGTCCCAGGTTACCTAAATATCTTCGTAGCAAATTTCCATTCCTTCATAGAAAATTAACCAGTAGTTTCAGAGCCTATGTAATGTAAACAAATAATCAAATCTTTCCTCATAATGTTCTCTTAGATTTGCGCGAGCACTACACATTATAAATAAAACAACTTTTACGGACTTAACTCGCGTGTAATTAGATTTTACATGATGTTATTATTGCCCGACGTTTCGTAACACTTTTCAGCGTTCGTGGTCACGGGATGACTAAAGATGTAGGTTGTCAAATTTTATGAAATAGTTAAATCTACCTTCACTTTAATTATTAATTTGGAGTGTTCCGTTTCACGCAAACGGAGCTCACGGTGTCATTAGGTCTTGCTGTGTGGTGGTTTGCCTGAGTTTTAATAATTTTAATTACTGGATCCCAAGCAGGTGGTACGGTCCAACCATTCTCTCTATTGAAATTTGGGTGTTTCTTTATTTCAATAGCCTCGCGCAACATCCTTGGGATTTATCGACGTTCCTTGGCGAGAATGTGTGGTTTATCGAACCTTATATAATGATTGGGCCCTTCTTGCGTATGTTCATAATAACATCATGTAAAATCTAATTACACGCGAGTTAAATCCGTAAAAGTTGTTTTATTTAAAATCTTTCCTCTTTATAATAATAGTATATATAGATTAAATTAAATAGAAATGTAATAAAGATAAAAATTTAATGATTTAAATCTTACCTTCGGCTTTCAGTCTGTGGAACACTCGAAGACAGCAAGCTAGATTAAATGTGTAGCCGATTCAGTGAGCAATAAGTTCCATGTATGTAAATTCAGTATTGGGTAAAACCTGTTATATTTCAGGATACGACCTTGGACCGTTATAAGATTCTGAAATCTTTAAACGGATTTACATCAAAGTAGCCTTTTATTACTGGATGTAATTGTATTGTATGGTTGCTTAATCGAACGCCAGATATATTTAAATTTGGTTGGCAGTATTATCCAGATTTACATTTTCCGGTAGTAATATAAGGTTTTTTAGTAATTCGAATTTGGAACAATCTAAACTGGGGAATTACCTACACCTTACAGAAGACCAAAATTGAATAACACTTCTCTT
The DNA here is from genome assembly GCA_955850985.1 of Elophila nymphaeata. Lineage (NCBI taxonomy): Eukaryota > Metazoa > Arthropoda > Insecta > Lepidoptera > Crambidae > Elophila > Elophila nymphaeata. The sequence continues at coordinate 10,744,778 of OY039080.1, forward strand.
TAACGGACTTCAAAAAAGCAGCAGGTTCTCAATTCAACTGTATGTTTTTTTATGTGTGTTACCTCATTGCTGTTATGAGGTAATACACAAAAAAAATATACATTGTGTTACCTCATAACTAATATGAGGTAACAAAAAAACATACAGTCGAATTGAGAACCTCCTCCTTTTTTGAAGTCGGTTAAAGAGAAGTGTTATTTTACTTTGGTCTTCTGTAAGGTGGAGGCAATTGGTACTGTTTACTGGGTGTACCGATTTTGGTGATTCTTTTTACACTTGGAAGTTGGTGCTTGTCATGTGGTCCCATCTTAATTTGAACGACATCTGACGTGTTATGTAGTTTGAGCATAATTTGAGTTATCCCTAACAATGCGCATTTAGTCGAGATCGATGCTCATATAGGGCATTTCAATCATACTTATTTTATTACTTGTTAGCCAAAAAGTCTCTAGATAGTTCCCAGAAAATTTATTTATGTACTTACAACACTAAAAAAAAATTAATTATTTTCAATTCAATCTCAAAAACCACTGTCTTTGGGACTGACCTAAAAAAAGATTAAAAGGTTTTTTTAAACATGAAATTTATTTCTCTGTTTTAGTTTTGAGGGCAGTTTTTTTTTTATTTTTTGTGGTATGTGTTTCTGTTGGTGAGCAAGGTGGCCAGATCTCCACGAGTTGGAAAGGTGTTGCAAGCTCAGATATATCAATCTAAGGAGATACACTTGTCACAAGTTGTATTATTAAACCTGTGGTTGCAAGCGACTTTACGGTGGCTGCTTACCACGAGGCAGCCGTACGCTTGTCTGCTGTAAATAGATTCACAATTACTGACGTTTATAGATTGGTAATGAATCGACTAGGGTGAGACCAAAAAAATGCACTAATGCGTGAATCAATGCGCATGAGTGTGTGAAAAATAGTAATGCAGTCCGACAGTTGCTGTCTTTTATACTTGACTGACAGGCCGACTTAGGCCGCCTGCGTGTACGTGAAATGGTCTCGTCTATCTTTCTCTTTCTAATAAACTTGTTAGTATGCTATTTCTCTTTCACTTTGCCCATCTACAGTTTCCTATATCTATGGGTCAGGTTAACTGGAATCGACATAATCTTCTCTTACCTATCCTTGATTATGCCGATTCCAGTTGGATTAAGCTAGCGCAATCTTGTTAGCTGGGAAGGAAGTGACAAATATATAAAAGTTTATATTCATTTAAAAAAGAACGATACTCAACAAACTTGAATTTCAGCAAAAAATTGTTTCAAGTCTCCTTTAACTCCGTAATTGTGCCTGTATTTATAATATAGTTGATACATTTTATTTACACTAAAATGTTCATTCTACTTTATAAAAATAAAGGAAACTATGAACAACACTATACACAATAAACTAGTTGTCTTTGAAATCTAGATTACCTCTAAATTCTCTGTAGACATTTACGCGAGAAACTTGCTAGCTAACGAGACGTATACTCCTTAGAATAAACACATACATTTATTGTAATGAAAATGTTCCGTTACAAGCAATCTGGAACACTGTGAAAAACGGGGCACAGACAGAATATATTTTATTTATTTATTAAGTAATACGTGATGTAACACTGACCTCTCTTTCGTTCTTCCACCGTTCCGTTGGCGTAAAGGAAATTCAATAAAAAGGCTTTCCTGCGAAATCCTTCAATACCAGCCTATACAAGCACGCGGGCGTCTTTTTCTGAATTCCGTTCATTTGTAGAAGCAATAAATTAATGGTCCGCTCGTAAATTTTGTCCTCTTGTTTATAAAGGTCTGTGTACATTAGGACTTTATTTAATTAGGGACCGCGTATGTAACTTCAGTTTACTTTAAAATAAATTAACTTTTTGATTAATTTGTTAATTGACTAGTCACCTACGGGGGTTAAGAGCAGCTGTGCAAAGTATATCAATTAGTAAACACAAACAACATTTTGCCTTCTCCGTGAATTAAATCGTCTTTTTTAATTAACCCCCTTTGCAAAAAGGGGGTGTTATAATAATAATAATATATTTCTACGCCCACACCAATTATCTAGCCCAAAATTAAGTATCTTTAAGAACTTTTGTTATGGATCTAGTATCCATAACGGAAAAATACACTTAATAATCTAGATATTTTTATAAATAAACTTAAATAAATATATAAACAACCATGACTCATGAACAAATAATCTTGTTCATCACACTCACATTTGCCACTACCAGGATTCGAACTCGGACCGACTGATGTGTAGGCAGCGTTACTGACCACTCCACCACAGCGGCGTCAAAAGCGGCGGTATAAGTTGAGCTGTCTTTGTATCTGTATATTATGTGTGTCTGTCTATGGCATCGTAGCTTCTCAACGAATAGACCAATATTGATGCGTTTTTTTCTCTTAAAAGCTGACGTGATCGAGATGGTTCTTAGCTATAAATTTATGTCGGAAGTTACATAAAATTTTCAATTTTGCAGTTTTGAATTTTTGCGTTTGTTGTTAAGGACTTTGCGTTTTAAAACTGGTAAACTAGATGATAAAGAGGATGATTGTGTAAGAAATGGATACATTCAGTCATCATTTTTCTACCCTACTTCCAATTTATTTGGGGTCGGTGCAATATGCCTCGATATCGACAATACTGCTTAAGGATTTGGCATTACATTTTTACGGCTGTGTACCTGACACCAACCCTCCTTGGGTACGACTGCTATCTTTTGACAGCACCCGAGATCACCAGCTTAGTGTGCCTTCCGAAGCACGAAAGAAAAAAAATATCGATTTTCGGTCACCCATCCGAGTACCGACCGCGCACTTGGTTGCTTAACTTTTGTGATCGTTAGTAAGAAAGCACGACCGCAGCGCCATCAACCTCCTCAAATAGATATGTTCAGTAGGTAAAGAATTACATTTGAAAGCGCTCCTAAGTTACTGTATAGCGCAGAAACGCATGCTGAAAACAGAGACAGATACGGTCGACATAAGAAGTACACCTATTTGAATCAAATAAAGAATAAATGGAAACAAATCAATGTCATTTTATATATTTGTCCTTTTCGCTCGCTACCTTTTTTGCTCATCACTCATACAAAAATTTCAGTCATTGTCATCATTCATCGCAACAGCATTTATGATTCGACCCACTGCTGGCTATACAACTCATCGAATACATGTCATGTGTAAGTCCATGTACAGTGTTGGCATACTATGAAAAGTACTAAAGGGTTCATATATTTTTCTTGGCCTAGCATAATGTCCTTTCTTGATAAAAATTTGTTTGGAATAATTTTTATTTTTGCGTTTACAAACGCGTAAATATTAATAATAGAAAATGCACTGAAAAAAATCGACTTGCCTCAGGCGGGACTCGAACCCGCATCTTCCACAATCCGGGCGGACGCGTTGACCATTACGCCACCGAGACACTGCTTTTCGCTGTCGAAATTTGTCAGTGCTTGGTGCTTATGTTTTTATGGTAAACATTGTTTCATCAAATCTTTGAAATTTGCACTTCTCAGACCCGAACTAATGTGTGTCTGTCTGTGGTTGTTAAAAAGTTGTTTGCTAGTTCAGTTGTTTTCTGTTGTACTGTGTTATGCAATAATTTACTTTCCTTCTTCATTGATTAAAATGAGTGTGTGTTTTTGGAAAAGTTAAGTAGGTACATGACTGACAGGTACAGGTACTGCCTAAATCTGTGTGGGCAGTTAAAATATTTTAATTCTCTTGTTCTTTGGTGACAGGAATACTATTTTAATTTAAATATATTCAGATTTGTTTTCTTTACTAATTCTTTTTTTATATTCTTTCCTTGTAAAGGGCAACTTTGAATTCCATTAAGTACCTACTTACATATTTTAGGTAACTATTTTGTCCTCAGTCCTCACGATAAAAAGTAAATACATGGTACTTATTAAAGAATTTGAAAACGCTACCGAGGTATTTTTATTTATTATTTTTATACAATTCGGGGCTTTTTACGTCACTGCAACCTATAAAGATCTATTGTGACTAGCCTCCAAGTAAGTCCTATTGAGGCCTTACATGTACTCCTTTAGCTGGGCACTATCTAAAAATGATAAGATATTCCTAGCTCGGATTGTTTTGATATCGCCTGGGTCGAGAATGTGTGTTCCCAAATGTCGGCTTCTTTTGTGAATGTGACATTCACAAGAGCACAGGAGGTGTATTGGAGTTTCACGCTCCTGTTCACAGAATCTGCAAGCATCAGTATCTTTTAGTCTCATATTGTAGAGATGTTTGTTCAGCTTGCAGTGGCCAGTCAAAGCCCTAATCAACACGCTCAGGTTGCCCCTGTTGAGCTTCAGTAGCTCGTCAGTGCGCTTACGAGAGTATGGTTCGATTAGCGCTTTTGAGTGTGTTAACCCAGGCGTTCTTTGCCAGTCCGCTTTTGCCTCTTAGAGTAGGTGGGTTTTTATCTATCGCATGGCCTGGTTCTTTGAGATACGACAGAAAGGTTCTGGGCCAAACTGTAGACCTTGAGCCCCAGCCCTTGCTAGCTCATCGGCCTTTTCGTTACCGATGATTCCAGAATGACCCGGTACCCATTTGAGGGTGATCTTGTTTTGTTGCCCCAGGTCATTCAGTTTTTCCACTCAGTCTTTTACTGGCTTTGACTTTAAAAAGTTACCGTTTAGTGCTAGTAGAGCTGCCTGGCTGTCTGAATATATTACTATATTTTGGTTAACGTAGTTTACCGAGGTATGATCTTTTGAATGTTTTCAAGAGTTTGCATGGACAAAATCACATTAGCGTGAAACGGGCTTGAAATCCTTGAATACTTTAATACAAAAATGCGTTTCTTAAAAAAGGGCACTTTCCTTATTGCTCATTTATTTAAATTAACACAATTAACATTTTGACCGTATTAATTTCAGAATGACGGAAACTCCGGTCCCTTTTTAAATCACGCTAGGGTTTTTGTGCCGTTCATCATTATATCTGTCCTAGAACAATCTGAACTCTGAAATAATTTATGAGTTATTTCAATAGGTAGTGAAATAATGAATTCACATTTAAAAGAAATGTTTTGTTTTTGCCTAATCTATAGACTCTTGAAATATTTACACAAAACCGTTAAAAATAAATAAATTTGGTAATGCAATATTGTGTACGCTTCTTATTTTACTTTCCTGATACCATTCAAAGCCAAAATTTATAGTCAGGTAACTGGGGAAAAGGTTTGTATTCTTTTCACATGCAAAAACATTTTATAGTAAATACGGAAACTGTGGACACATATTAATACGTCATTGTCGGAGTTTTAAACAAAAATCCAAAAGCAGTGTGCAGAATTCATTCAAATTGGGCGAAAGAACTATTTCATCACAGTAGAACTATTAGTCTGCTGCCATAAAATAATTTGACAAAATGGCGTCTTTTCTGGAAAGTTTCCGGCATTTTGTACGATATTATTATTATTTTTGTCGTATTATTCGCTGTCCAGAGATGCCATTTGAATTTGTGATAGTCAATGAGCTGAAATCGACTTTTTAACATTCGTAATAGGTCATAAGAAATGTAAAAAAGTAGGCATTAATGAAAAAATATATAAATTCAATTATTAACAATACGTAGTGTAACATTGGTGATCTTAATATAAAAGTGATCGATCTCCTCAAGATTGAAATAATTACCCTATAATTTATTTACATACAATATACCAAATATTATCATTTTTAAGTATGCAAATAACTGAGGCAGTAAATTATTTACAAATACATTAACGACAATTGAAATAGTTCACGTAAGGACGGATAATACTGCTAAAAATAAAAAAATAATACATAAGTATTATTTTTTTATTTTTTTTTCATTTATAAATAGAAAACAATAGTACTGTCATAACTCAGGATCGTTGTTTGAACAGTGAACAGCAAAAGAAGACAAAAATCCAAAATTCACTGAAGAAAAATCATTTCATAAACGGTTAGGATAAAACTCATTAAGTGAGTAATTCTGGTTCTGGTTTTGCATCATGCAGTGAATATAGTTGATTGTATATTTCTAAATCCACACACGCTGTCGAAAACAGCAAGTAACCCACACAAACTAATTCCACAAAGGTATTCCCTAGGTTAAAGTTTTGTGGGAATAAAATTTGGTACAGAATTACTTTTTAACACGCCCAACCCTATTGCAAGTTGGAAGTGGGATTTCACAGATAAACATTCTCGGAATACTTTTTATTGTACAAACTTTAGATCCGGAGCGTCACGTAGAGAATTTTAGCGGGCGCCGAAATATAAAGACTGTAACTCTCAAAAGAAATCCGAACAAAGGCGAGACCGTGAATGGGCCCACTAGATTCATCGTTCCCTAGCAATCAACTCGCTCATCCACTTGGAAAGAACCGTTTAAGACATTTGACGTGATGCTTTCACGATCCAATGCGATTTTTGAGTTCAATAAAATTGCCAGCAGTCTCTTTTGTTTCGCTTGCGCGTGTGGAACGCCTGCTCGTCATCTGTTTGTAACATTAAAAGCATTCTATAATATGATGCTTTTCAATTTTTCTGTTAATTGAATGAGAAAGGAGTATTAAATCTTATATATAAAATTCTCGTGTCACAATGTTCGTTCCCGTACTCCTCCGAAATGGCATGACCGATTCTCATGAAATTTTGTGAGCATATTGAGTAGGTCTGAGAATCGGCTAACGTCTATTTTTCATACCCCTTAGTGATAAGGGTTCTCCACCCTTAATTTTTTTTTTAATGTATAAGGCAAAACCACGTTTGCGGGGTCAGCTAGTATACTCTAAAGGTATTAAATATCAGATGATTATTGATTTCGATAGAAAATGTTGTTCATATTTGTCCCATATGCATTATAACGCATTTTTTATATAGTAACATATTTAATTTAAATTAATGCAACAAGAAACCGACATTTCTTGGTGTATTAAATTAAAAACCCGAACAAAACCTGATAACAAACGTTTTTTAAGAAATGCTACAGTTTCGCGTGGACTCAAGTATCTTCTGAATGAATTTTCCATTTTAAATAGCTGTTACAGCTTTGTGGAAACAGATAGTGGATAAAGATATCTTTTACGTAAGAAAATAATTTTATCCTGAGACTCAGTAAAGAGCATCCTTCTGTTTAGTGAAAGGCCATCCTGTTTAAATAAGAAATTATGGTCCTTTCTAATATGAACTTAATTTTCTTTAGAATGATGTGTTTATCATAGTATATAATTAGAAAAATATGCGAACTTTAGAGCAAGTACAAAATCACGAAACAGTTTTCCTTAAATTGGAGTAACGAAAAAAAAAAACAACGGAATATCAAATTACGATGAAGTTTATTCTACCTCTGAGGAAAAGGAAAAATATAACTTAAAATCTAAAAATAGTGTTCCAAAGAGAAATACTATTTCATGATTATGGAATAATTTTTGTGTTTACAAACGCATAAATAGTTTTAAAACTAGAAAAAATACACTGGAAAAATCAACATGCTTTAGGCGGGAATCAAACCCAGCATCTTCCGCAATCCAGGCGGTTGCGTTATTCATGATGCTCAAATATTATTAAAAATTCTTATTATGTAGTCGTCATATTTAGTATCGCGGTTTGGTTGTTAGTAAGACTTTTTTTATACTACTAGATGTATAAACAAGCAAAACAAACATACAAGGTGATGGCTTATAATAGATAGGAAGCTTTTAGATAGCATCAATTAATGATGGCAATAGATGCTTAAATTAGCATTGTATGGTAAGTACAAGTAAGACGCGCGGCTTTGGAAAAAAAGCATTCCTAAAGTGGGTCCTATTGTAGACTAATAGATAACGTATTAAAAAAACTGCTTTAAATGCAAAAAGCTTGTGCTTATTTTGAAGGAGTAAATCTTCAGTGTCCGCTCGACATCACTTTACCTCAGCAGTCTCGAAGCAGAGAAGTCAGGGGTTAACCCTTAATTTAGTGCGGGCAGTGTGATCCGAAATAAGGGCACTCTAATTCCCAAATGCCTCTTAATGTGGCTTCATCTTGTCACCGCAGCCTAGGAGCAGTAAGCCTGCATCGTAACAGGCTTGCTTGTTGCAGATGCTTAGGATTAAACCGTTCAATTAAATAGAAAGCGTTTTAAATTTTAAAACGCTGTGTTGGTCAGATATTTTATTATACTATTTTGCTATTTAACTTGGCAACTTGGCTTTATACCGAATTACTGTGAACCTATGAATTATAATTGCCCATCAACCGCCCATTGTACCATAATCACATTTTATTTTTCTGAGTGCTCCGAACCACATTAATTACTAAGAAAATACTAGGTAACAAGAGATAAAAGTTTTAAAAAACTGTAACCCACTACGGAAATAATGTGCCTACTCCATCGTGCTTCAGTTGTTGTATTTGCGAAGCTACGAGAAAACATTAAATATTTATCTAATCACTTTCTCGTTGCTTAGCAAACACAATATGAGTTTGTGTACAAACTTCAAAAGAATAAAATCTGTTACAAATTACAATCGGGGTTATAAAGAAAAAATCTTTAGCTCCTCCTATTGTTAAGGTCGGTTCAAATGTAACCTTCTTCTTCTCTAAATAAATGGCGTTCGCGATTTATAACGCATTTCGCTAATGTCAAGTAAACACACGTGTTTTTACAACAAGAACTCGGGAGATACTCCACAATGTAACCCATATTGCCCGAAACATAATAACGATTGGATTGACACCTCATTCATTAAATTCAGACCAATACTTAATGTGCTACGGTGAAACATACGTAAATACAAACTCACATAGACTTCTGAAATCATAAGCAATCCTTTTGGGTTCCCCGTTATCGGGTAAAAACAACTTACTAATCAAAATCAAAATCAAATCAAAAATATATTTATTTCCCATCACAATTTAGGATGTTACAATATAGTGTAGGTAGGTACATGTACATGGTTGTAGCCTAAATAGTGAGGGGCTGGTGCCTGAAATAGGTTTCAGAGTGAAACCTGTGCCACAGGTCACCAAATAATGTCACTAATAATGTATTACACACATTTTATCAACAATATCTCCTTGAGTAGACGTAACCGGAACTCTGACTTATGCTGGGCAGCAATAACTTATCAACCAACACCTTTTCTTACAAAATAAAGGATTTTTTGACATATTATATATTCCGTACATATTATTATGTCAAAAATTCACCGCTATCAAGAGAAACTAAAAAATAGTAAACTGATTTCAGGAAAGTACTCGGACAGACTGTAATGAAAGAAGATCATCATCATCACAGCCTTTATAATTCGACCCACTGCTGGGACACAAGACTCCTTTTCAACGACGAAGGATCCCATTCAGTAGTCCACCACGCTTGCCCAATGAGGATTGGTGGATGGAGTATGAGGTGATCAATACCCCTTTGCTGATCCATTAGTCGCCTTTTACGACACGGGAAGATATGGGATGATGCTTTTCCACTCTGCCGGCATCACGCGGCCTTGAAAGATGATGCGAAAGAAATATGTAAGGATCGTATCAAAGAGGAAACAAATGATATTTGCCTACCTCTATGGGAAAAAGGCGTGACTGCATGTATGATTTCTAGAACAGTCTTTATTTTATTACATTTAATATTCTTGACTTTTACTTTATATCTTATTAAATTACTTTCATCTAGCTAATATAATTACCTCACAATTTCTACTAACTTTATGTAAAGTTCATTTCGGAAGTTATTCATTATTTCTTGCAAAACTCTTTGATTAGTTTTGTTCACGCGATTGTTGTAATTTAATTATATCTTAGAGACATTTGAGAGCCTTTAATTTTCTATTACGTGTAATTAATACTTACTAATTTCAGTGAACATTAAAGAACTATTACTATTTATTAATGTTCAAAATAGGGAATGTTTGTTATCACTACAACCGGCGTATAGTTGTTGGCAACCCCGTGGAACAACAGATAGTCGCTAAAAGCGTGATAACAATAAGCTTTTCGAAATATATAAAATGGGAAACAACTACACCTGTTTATACTTACTTCAATGCTAAGTACAATCATCTCGGCGTCGTGAGAATTAATGCCACATCTTCTGAAGGCTCTAAAATCTGCGAAGCCTTTCAAGAAAATCGGCCTAAGAACAACACCTGCAAAATAATAAATGAGATTTGAAACATCCAACAGGTCGCCTTGGCAACAGGTGGTGGAACAGGATTTTCGCGTTCGCGACGGTAGTTCCCACATCTTTTAACCTTTTACATTTTAAAAACCGATTTCGTAGACTTCGTAATAATAAATAGAAAGGACGCTTCGTTCATGTTTTGTTTGAAAATCAATTTCTAAACGCGGAGAAAGATAGATACCATATTGTCTACCACACAGCAGTAAGGAGAACTGACCAGTGGTCAGTGACCACGCACTTGGTTGCTTAACTTCCGTGATCGACGACTCAAAAGTTGATAGAAACCTTATATATTGATGTCATACATGTATGTTAAATTTGGTTGCAATAAGTTAAATATACAGACACACACAAGACATAATTCCAAAAAAATATATATTTTTGGACTCAGGGAGGTCCGAAACGTGTAAATGCGTCAAAATCTCGAGGTCGATATTTTTGACGATTACATGACTTATTCTTTAGTACGTATACGAGAAAGTAATAAGAAAGCACAAAACAGATAATCCACAATGGACAGTCTTATCGCTATACTATACAAGCGATCTCTTACATACAAGTTTTGAAGAGTAATTCATCAACTCCTCCCACATACCTACGGCCCATTTGGGACGAGTTGAACAAATTCAAAATAAATAATATTTTCATTGTGCAACTCGTCCCATCTCAATATTAAATTGAGGAAAGATACAATTATTAGCAAAAGTGTTAGCTAGGAAAAAATAAAAACGGGTTTGTTAAGTAATATCGTATGTGAATTAAATAAAAAAACAATTATATTGATTATTTTAATTAAAAAAAATATATAGTCTTTCTATGAAAAAAAAAAAACAACTTAAAAAATATATTTTATGAGGGTATTTTCTTACTCACTGTACAATGTGTTGATAAAGGTTAACGACGAATTGCAGAACAGATTATTTTTGGTTTTCTTCAAATCGTCCCAAATGGGCCGTAGGTATGTAGGACCAGATGACGAATTACTGTTTTGAGAATGTACAGAATACACGTGGTACAATAATTGTAATAATGTTATTATTATTATAGATGTATGATGACGTATTATAATTTTATAATTATTAAAGATGTATGATGATGGTAAAGTTGTAGGTGTTCCTTAATTGTTTTTTTTTTGTGAATAAAATAAAATAATACTATACAATTTAATTACCATTACATATCATATTGTAGATTTTTTTTAAAAAATCGCATGTTCGAAACAAATATAAGAATAAATAAGGATGAGTAGTCCACGTGGAATAGGTAGCTACTTTGAGTCGCATTTTTATTTTTAAGGTTCTTGTTTGTTTATTTATTATTATATTACAAACATCATAATCTGTTATGGTCTTAGACATGCAAGTGTGAATTTGCTTGGACTTTCATTTTCAACAATATGAAACGTCCATACAAACTTTCAACCCCTATAAGCCTTTTTTCTGATAAAGGTCAGAGTAAGCTCAGGTAAATATATTCCTTCCCAAACTTTCATATTCCTCCTAATCTGTGCTTTTGTTTATATTTGTACCAAATTTCGTCACAATCAGTTAAGTGCTTTAGGCGTGAAAGCGAAATAGGCAGACAAACAGACAGAGTTACGTTAGCATTTCTAATGTTACTAGCGGTCGCCCGTGGATTCTCTCGCCTTAATAGCGGTTATTGCTTCAAAAAGTATACTATACTCTTTCCATGGTCTCAAACTATCTCCATTCTAAATTTCATTAGAATCGTTTCAGTAGTTTAGGCGTGGAAGCGTAACAAACAAACTCACTTTCGCATTTATAATATTAGTGAGGATTAGAAGGGATTTTTTAAGATTTTTTGCAGATTCTACTAAAACAATAACGTGTCTACATCAAGACCTTTATTATTTCAATCAAAATACAACCAGAATAAGTAATAATATTCAGCTATCATTGTTAGGATTGTTACGCTTTATATTAATACATAAATTTTTCATTCCAGGTAAGATAATCGAAGAATCTGCTGAAGGCAGTAATTTATCATATACACGTAAGTCTTATTAATATTATTTGAACCGTGTTTCGTCGGTTGTGCTTATTCAATAAAATGTTTCCAATCACATAAATATCATTTACTATTTTATCGAAAGAATAAGCTGCTGTTTTTGATACGTGTGTAATATTTTTTCTCGCGGGTGAGTGTCGTCTGTACGCCAGTAAGGGAACGTTAAGGGGGCGAACTGGGCTCATCACCTTGACCATACTAAATGGTGGGTCCCTCGCGTGCGTAAATTGTTTATTTTTCCTAACAAGATACTATTTTTTTTCATATGAGTATTAAGGTACTCATATTATCAACATGAATAAAGTTTTATAAAAATAACTCCAGTAATTTCCTAGCGATTTCACTTTTTAATTTTTTAAGACCTATTGTCAAGACTATTCTTAACACACTAAAATGTAAAGTTATTTTCAAACTCATTTCTTGTGTAAGTAGTATCAGCATAGTTATATAAGCATATTTTTTCAAAGTTTTTTGCTTTTATTATTATTAACGCCTAATTAAGTTAGGCGTCTCCTTGACGTACAAAAAGACTATACGCATGTAGGTAGATCATCATGGCACGGTAATAATGGCATGGCTAGCCATGTTCTTCATAATAAAATACTGTAACTCAATAGATACTTCTTTATTAGCCTTCAAGTTATAATAATTCCTTATTAGAGTTTTTTATGGCATTAAGAACAGACTCATGACGTCATCTAGTCAAAAGTTTCTATAGTAAATTGACTGTTTATAAATATACTAAATATTGATGAATACGTACGCTTCAAAATCAAAGTCTAGAAATAATTTGAAAGTAATTACTATAATTTTCTAGCATAACAAATCCTCCTCTTTTACCTAATTAATGTCTTGTAACTAACCACTTGTCAATGACTTTAAATGACGTCAACATCCCGAATATATAAATATTTTCAATATTATAAAGGTTATAATCGCCATTGATAATCTCAAGTGAAACTTAATTGGCAACAAACTAGCATATTTGGCACGGGCTGAAGCAAATATTTTGACAGTTTCGGACAAAGTGCATTCCTACTGTTAGAAGTTGCTTAAATTTAGTGTATGCCGGCGGGCGGCGGAACTCACGGACACAGTTTCAGTGTTTCGCAATTCAAGTATGTTTTTGTTAGTGCTTTTTAATGTGTTTTAAGGTTGGTAGTTGTGACAGCTAAATCTTGCAGAAAAACGATAATTGGGGAATTTCAAACGTTAATTTAAATGCCTAAAATGAAGATGTTTCGATTTTTGCATCTTAATCGCATATGATGGCTAAATTATTTAGATATGACAGTAAATATTTAAAATTAAGAATCTAATAATAATATTTAGTACAAATTATGTCATATATATTTATTTCGAGACTTTGACTTTGACTTCAACCTGTAACTTTAGTATTACAGTGATGCGCGGGCATCTTTTAATGTCACTCTCATAATTTTTTCATAACGTGCCTAAAGAATTATAAGTTCAAATAAATTATACAAAAAACAAAAGATTATCAAATTTAGAAAAAAATATATTTTACCTATACATATGTCTATTTTACGTCGCATTGTTTTAAATACCTACATAGTGAAAGTAGAATAACGAAAAGGTATATGAATTGAAAGTGAGTGAAGGACGAGGCAGCCCTAGACGAACGTTTATCGATGGATGATCGATGGAATCGAAAACATCAAATAAATGTGTCAGGCCAGACTTGAATTCGTCGAGTAAGTTAAATGTGATGAGGGTAGACGAAGCGTGGTGCTTAGTTTTATGAATGTAATGTAGTATAATGCAAGCGTAAAAAAACAAACAATAAGTCAAAAATCTTGTATGTAAAATTCAACATAACTACGCTTAAACTTAAATTTTGTGTGTATCACAAAATAAACATAAACATATTTATTATATATTATGTGTAACGTATATTTTGTGTAAACATAAAATGGAGTTTGAGCATTATTTTAAAAATTTTAAACAATTGTTTTGTGCTACAAAGTTAATTTGTTGATTCTTAGACTCATAGTAGTTACCTCCATTTAATCGAAGGTTTGTAATATTAGGGCAATTAAGAATTATTGCACTTGCAATATTAGATAAATATAATATAGTTCATCTATTCTAGACATGATTTATCGTACACTTGATTATGTGTTAATGAATTTTATTGGAGGTAGGTAGATACATTTGAACCCACGACAGTTATTACGCAAGTCTTGAGAAAACACACCACAGTTTAATAAGATAAATCTTTCCGCTAGTATTAATAAATCACGCCTTAGAAACAGAACCCACAATATTGCTACATTACCAACAAAATGCAAGGAATATACGTACAAAGTAGATATGTCGTGGTCACGTTGCGATGCTCAGGGTCCGTGTAATAGCTGCTACATCGCCGCAGGAAATTGGACTTCGCATGTGGAAACCATTCATCTAGTAGTTATCTTATTGTTTGTCTATTTATTACATCAGCTTATGATCTAGACTTTACTTATAAATTCTATTACTCTACAGAATATACTCGCACACAATACACTAATTTACACAACACGTAACCCTAGAACCGTACCCGGTACAAGTCAAAAAATATTCGAAAATTTGCAATTACTTTTTTATTTCACAACGGTTTTTTTTTGCGCTACCGTATATTTATACTATGTTGATGGTTATGTCAAACCGTCTGTCAGGCAGGAGTCCTCCTAGGTCGTGAGAGAATGCGAGTAAGGTGCTTCAGTACCCTTTGCCCATGCATCTCTATGTAAGAATTGGACGTATATTAGGGAAAAATTGCGGTCATCTGATGTTCCAGTCCCTTCTGGTGCGAATTCTGGACGATGTTTAATTTATCCCACGTTCACGGTCATAATAGCAAAAGGAGTTGAGCATAAGCATTAGGTAATGTTTGGTTACAGACATTTATGTATGTCATTTTGTCATTTCAAACACACAAAATTATAGATACTTCAAATCTGTTCTCTGAAAAATGTCATAGAAGTTTAAAAACTGAATCTGAACCTAAACACAATAAATTAAATACGAATTTCTTGCATTTAAACTACCCTGTTTGAAATTGAACAATATCCGCAGGTTTAAATGTGACGCTACTCAGATTTCCTGAAATACTCGACTCATAGCCGCAGGAAATTGGCTACCCACAATGAAAACAAGCGGATAAAGTGATTCTACACGAAACTCACTTTTACTACCATAATGAGTAGAAATTGTGTTAGACATTGTTTTAAAACAATACGCGCTGCGCTTTATTTTATTGCTTACTAGCTTCTTCCCGCGACTTCGTCCACTCAGCATCAGTATAAATTATAGCCTGTATGTAATTCTGATCTATGAGCTATATTACTAGAAAGTTTTATTAAATCTATTCGGTAGTTTTTGTGTGAAACAGTAACAAACACCCATCCAGACACCATACGTCTATACATCTATAAATCCATACAAACTTCCGCGTTTACAATATTAGTAGGATTCTTATTCTTCAATTATGGCATATATATGAATTTAGCAAATATCAAAAGAGGATATTTTTAACAATAAAGTTAGATTTGTATGATATAATGAGTATTTCTATTTTAAAATTAACATAAATAAATTATATTTATTTTAGTTAACACAATCATAATATATTATTACAGCGTAAAAACATTCAGTGGTTCGACACCTTTAAAGGAAAATGCCGCTTTTGTCTAGACAGCCTCCAGTTTGACAAAGTGGACTGAAATGGGACTGACATATACCGAACCAGTGTATCGCAGTTTGGTGGCGCCACCGCGCCCCTCTCGTCTTGCGTTGGAGGGGACACGAACGAGAGAGGCGCGATTGCCCTTTCAAGACGTGCTCATTGGCTAACTGGAACAACTTATATGTACAGACTGTGATATGATATTATTATGATTATCTTATATGATTACGCATTTTGCCTACCTCTGTTAAGTGAAAATATACATAAAGTAACAGACGATAAAAATGGAGTTAAAAATGAGTCTCTCAACACGTGTCTTTACAACAAGAACTCGGGAGAAACTACTAAAGGGTCAAGCAGAGGTTCAGGTTCACACACAAAGCCACATCTGGCAGTATGGGCCATACACTACCCCAAATTGTGACAGGTTGCCAGCCTGTCGCCTGCACAAAAGGGGCACCAGACCCACAAATTAACAATCCTCCAGTAAACAAATCAACTCAAGCCAACGACTAGGACAGATGTTACACCCATAATCATCTCAGCGGTCCAGGTAATATTTATATATTATAAATTATCAAAAGTCAAAATTTTCTTTATTCATTTAGGTACAATTTGTACACTTATGAAAGTCAATTTTGATGCCATCGGTTCAAGAGTCTACCAGGAGGCCTTGTTCTGAGAAGAACCGGCAAGAATTATGATTATAATACCTATATAAATATTTAAGGATCAGCTTTAGAAAGAGGTACTTTATAGAATGGGTTCACACTTTTTGTTTATATGGGCGCACTATAGACTGACACATTAATTGCAATTTCACTCATATGAGTGAAATTTGGAATATTTTATCTCTAACTCTAGTTATATAACTAGAGTTAGAGATAAAATATTCCAAAATTACATACACACTTCGAAAATATTGTGTCAAATAGTTTCACAGTTGTTTTCATCCATAATGGCAAAGCAAAGGAGGTTATTTCATTCAGCCACAACCAAGCAATAATTAGGTAGGTTGGACTTGGATTGGTTAGACTCGCGACCTATAAGACCCAGAAACGACATTTTTACAATTTACTAAAGTACTATTACATGTCTTTTGGGTTTTTAGAATGCAATTCATTCAATTTCATTAAATTCAACATAATTAATTGTGGTAAAAAAAAGAAAAAATACCGAATAGTTGAACCTTCTCTGCGCAATTTCTAATTCATATTTTCCTAATAGAGGGTAGTCTGTATAATCCATTGACATTTGAACATTATTTTTGCGTCGCACCATCAATACTGTAGTCTTTGCGTCGCACCAAAGCTTATTCAATCTAACAACAGTGATTCGTTTATGAGTGTTATATTAATTTGCCGATATAAGTGTTAAGTTGTAGCTACAAAATATCAAGTATTACGTTATGGAAATGATATTTTTTATAGCAACATAATGAAATCCTCCCCAGAAGTAAGTATTCCTCGATATTAATTTATAAACTTTAAGTGTGCAAAATTTCATTCTCCTCCGTCTGCGCGTATTAATATATACAACATGTAAATTAAATAACCAACTCCCTGAATACAGGTGGTTAGGGATCGGAAACTGAGATGATTTAAAAATATCTTTAAAAAAAACCGATTGTTTTTTTGAAAAAAAAATAAAGAAAGACAAACTTACGTAGAAAATATTGTACAATATTTTCTGGGTACTTTTTGTTTTTTTTTTATTTATTTTTTCAAAAAAATTGTTTTTTTTTTTAAATTTTTTTGAAAGCAACTCTGAAGCCGATTCTAAACCACCTATATCCAGGAAGTTGGTTATTTAATTTACATGTTGTATATATAAACCTTCCTCTTGATACATTTTTATCTATTGATCAAAATCGCATTGAAATCTTTTGGCGTACATACATAAAAAGTGACTTGTGACAATAAGATCTAAAGCGAATAATTCAAAAATTAGTTTTATCATAGGATTCGTCGTCAACGTGATGAGAATATATTAAAACTATAACTTAATGATTGAGTGAACGTTTCTGCCTCACAAGTTTTGTTATCATGAAACTCATAAGATTTTCGCTTTACAAATCCTTGTGAAATGAAATGAAATGAAATGAAAATGAAATGAAATGAAATGAAAATGAAATGAAATGAAAAAGCTCTTTATTTAAATGGACTTTGCTAAGTACTTTTAAATCGTCAAAAGCCCTACCTGTGATATTAATTTAATTTTATTTATATCACAAAATTTTGTGAATTACTTCTTAGTATTTTTATTTATTTGTATAAGTATTTATGATTCAGGCTATAAGCTGGCAACCCGTCACTATTTTGAGGCACTACTTGGCCCATACTGCCAGATGTGACTTTGTGTCAACAAAAACTTACCTAAAGCTTTGGTCAACCTTTTTTTAATTATGAGCGTGAAAGATGAATGTATTTATTAATATAACTAATAAATGCTATTATTTATTCATTACATTGATCATATCGAATAATCGGAGATATTTATAAGCCATAGTGGTTCTAGTTTATTCCTAAATGGAAAGGTTCGTAACGTTCTGAACGTATTTGTATGAGTACAAGTATATAATCATAATAATAGTAAAAAAACGTAATGAAAAGATTTAAAATATTTATTATGTGTTAAATTAAATACTTACTATCAAACTTAGGTTTTTCCTAAGATTAATACTTCACTTAAAGAAGTATTTGGTTACGGCAAATTAACATTAATTATGATAATAAATAGAATAATAAGTAATGTAATTTAATTGAGCAGGTAACGACCCCGTTTATTAAAGTTGAACAAAGTTAATACCTTGTCACATGTCTTAAACACATTCCTTTACATATTATTAATTACAGAATAACGTATAACAAATTATCAAACTGTTTACAATTTCTGCTGGATTTATACAACACAATTATAATAATATGTTATACAAGAATATAAAACTTAATGATTAGTCTGATTTTAGGGACGAAGATGAGCGTGATTATAATGTATGTATAATATTTTCCTCCTAATTAGATATTATGTCGTTATAGAATACTATGCCTAACTTCGATTTCAGTTTACCAAAGCTACATACGAATTTCCCTTAAAATTTGCCAGATGAAGTTGAATTGAGAATGAGTTCTTTACAGAGTAGCCAGTCAGATGTCATATATGTCATGTATTACATACTATTACCACACTGTCTTGCAAAAAAAAAAACGGGCAACCCTACTACTGTTTTTACTTTCTCATATACGACCTCGAGATTTTGACGGATTTACAGTTTTGGACCTCCCTGAGTCCAAAAATATTTTTACTTTCTCGTATACGTAGCGTAGAGGAAGTCTTGTAATCGTCAAAAAATTTTACCTCGAGATTTTAACGGATTTACACGTTTTGAACCTCCCTGAGTCCAAATATATTTTTTTTGGAATTATGTCTGTGTGTGTGTCTGTATCTCTGTGTGTCAGTGTGTCTGTATGTCTGTGTGTCTGTGCGTTAGCACAATAACTTGAGTATGCTTTAACTTATTGCAACCAAATTTAACATGCATGTATGAAATCAAAATATAAAGTTTCTATTAACTTTTGAGACGTCGATCACGAAAATTAAGCAACCAAGTGCGCGGTCGGTACTCGGATGGGTGACCAAAATTTAACATGCATGCATAATGTCAAAATATAAGGTTTCTATCAACTTTTGAGCCAATTCCGGTATACGAGAAAGTCAAGGGGAGACCTCTCCCGATTTTTTTTTGGAATTATGTCTGTGTGTGTGTATGTTTGTGTTAGCACGATAACTGGAGTATGCTTTAACTTATTGCAACCAAATTTAACATGCATGTATAACATCAAAATATAAGGTTTCTATCAACTTTTGAGTCGTCGATCACGAAAGTTAAGCAACCAAGTGCGTGGTCGGTACTTGGATGGGTGACCAAAATTTAAACTGCATGTATGACATCAAAATATAACGTTTCTATCAACTTTTGAGTCGTTTCCGGTATACGACAAAGTCCAGGGGAGACCACTCCCGATTTTTTTTTTGCAAGTCAGTGTATTACTGCACAAGCACTGGCATTGCTATGACATAGTACTAAAGTGTTAATCTACTTCTGATGCTAATTGCACCACGCAGTACGCAGATGTAATAACCAAACGGCAAAAAATATCTGTTTTGAAATGCAGGTTTTATGACCAGGCAAGAATAATTGCACAGTTTTATCGCTCGCACACCTATCGCCTATGGCCCGATTTTCAAATACAATTCCAAACTCTGTATTCCTTATATAACTATTCTATTTTATAACTTAAACCTGTAGTTATATTCTTCTTTCATGAGTAAACAAACTGTATATTCAAGTACGTTGTACAGTTGTCCGCCCCACGATGCATGCAGCCGCTATTCGTAACATGGTTGGTCAGGAAACACGTTTTCGCTTTCCACTAAGCCTGTTTTAGCCTTGGTCACGACGGAACCATTTCTACGCCGGGTTTTCTTGTTATCTGCACCAAGGGTACACTGCGGACAGATTTTATATTATCTTTTAAGAAATGCAAATGTTAAAATGAGTTTTCAGACTATCGCTTGGTAGATTTTTACTTTCTCGTATACGTTAGTATAGAGGAAGTCTTAATTATTTGTAATCGTCAAAAAATTCGATCTCGAGATTTTGACGGATTTTCACGTTTTGGACCTCCCTGAGTCCAAAAATACTGTTTTTGGAATTATGTCTGTGTGTGTGAGTCTGTGCGTTAGCACGATGACTAGAGTATGTTTTAACTTATTGCAACCAAATTTAACATACATGTATGACATCAAAATATAAGGTTTCTATCAAAGTCCGCTTTGCCCTACCTTACTTATGTAAGATTTTATCTACCAAGAAGGATAATAATGAAATACATATACTCAGTTACTTTGTTTTAATCACAATCACAATTATAAGAAGCACTCCTAATAGTAGGTAATAAATATCACTTACACTAATGATCCCATGAAAGTCACTGCAAGACACGTCCGCTCTAGACGGTGGCTACTAACTGAATGCCCAGAGTCGAGTCGCACCACGTTAGGTCGACCGTACACGAAGGCAGCCGGAGACAAAGTGACTCGATTCCGCCAAGTACCGCTTATATATTATCTTCTGGTATTGCCAGTAAGGATATTAAATTCGTTCGGAAACAGCAAATATTATTAAACCTTACACTCATCCATCCTGACGAGGTGCATGTCCTCATGCACTATTAACCTTGCACTTGGCCAATCGAGTCACTTTACAATTTTACATCAAGAAAACATCTTGTCATAAACCCTTAACGACTTGTAAACGCTCCTTGCAAGTTACAATAACTATTACTAGACTAATTAGTTACTAGCCCTCTTTCTCGTATCATTATAGTTAGTAGCCCTCCTTCTCATGTCATTACAATGGCTTTCAAACCCTCCCTGCAAGTTACATTGGATAAAAACTAATCTATATAACTAATCAGTCAGATTGAGCTTAACTTAGGCATAACGATTGATTTAGATATAGCCAGCCATGAACCCTCCCGCATGACAAAAACAATATCATAAGTTACATTGTATATCCAAAATCATAAGTTACATTGGACATAACCAAGAATGTCATGAACCCTCCCGCATGACAAAATCAATATCATCTTGTAAACCCTCCTTGCAAGTTGAATTTATATAACCATTCCAATCAGTCATGAACCCTCCCTCTCATGACAAAAAGTCAATGACTTGCAAACCCTCCTTCTCACAAGTCAGTCATGAAACCTCATTCTCATGACAAAATGGCAATGACTTGCAAACCCTCCTTCTCACAAGTCAGTCATGAAACCTCATTCTCATGACAAAATGGCAATATCCTGCAAACCCTCCTTCTTGCGAGTTAAAATGGATAATACCAAACCAATCATTGAACCCTCCTTTTATGACAAAATGACATTGACTTGCAAACCCTTCCTTATTGTAAGTCCCAACAGATACACCCAAACTAGTCATGCGCAAACACTCATGACGAACATGGCAATATCTTGCAAACCCTCCTTGCGAGCTCAAATGTAGATAACTAAACTAATCGGTCATGAAACCTACTTCTCATGCCAATGACTTTCAAATCCTCCTCACAGGTAATCTTATTCATCTTTGTGAACAAAGGTACATTTATTAGTAAACTCCACCCAACTTATAATAATTGATACATAAAAGTACTTCTTTTAATTTAAAATAATTAAAACTACAACCCAAATCCTTAAATTATTTGCTGTTCACTGTCACAACAACCATACAAGTATATATTTCCTTTTAATAATATATTCCAGTTATTATACGTAATAGGAACACATTGATTATTAAATAACGAAATACGTCAGCAGTCGATCTGCTAAATAAAGATTAGAAACACATTTAAAATAACATAGGTACCTTAGCTTTATATCTGCTAGATCAAAATAAAACCAACCATAATCTCATCAATGAAACACTCATTAGTCTGGACGCAGTCTGCACCACCATGTGAGAAGACTTAATTCAATGAATAGTAACGCCGCCTGCACGCCTGTGCTACGACTTAAACCTACAGCGATCTACTCGCCATCGAGAGCATCAGAAATCTAGAGTGATAAACTATCTTACTGTCACTTTCAAAACTAGTCATTTTTATGAACCTCTTCGGGATAAGGATTATATTAGCAGTTCTCAAACTCATATGGAATTATAATTTCACATAAACCATTGTAGGGAAACTACCTTTCCACAGCTGGTTTCATTTCTTAATCTCAAAGTTTATGGTAATTATTTTGCATTTTTTACAAAAATAATCATTATGTATGAACTCTTCATATCCATATATGATTATTAAGAGACTTGAAATCGAAGCAACCATTGTGGTCACTATATTATACAAGTGTATTTTAGATAAATGAATCATTATGGTCTTTAGATCTTTAGATTCATATCCATATCAAATTCAAATTCACTATAGTAAAATGTAGGCCACTAGAGGATACCTTGCGAATCAAACTGACATTAAGACTTAACAGCCATGCGATTTAGCTATAATAATAAATTACTCCTCAATTCAAATACGCGACACGACTCCATTTACTGTCAGTAGCTACTAGTAACAATTTAGTTAACAGCAAGGTTCATTACATGTCAATAGTACGCTTGTTGAAGAATGTGGTCTCTACGTATCCACATCATCCTTCATATCATAAAACCTCGTTCTCTAGTGCAACTGTAGTAACATTACTTGAATGTCAATATTGGTCAATATAATAAATATAAATGACAGTAAAACAGAATTTCATTCACATAGCTAATTTGCTAAGAATCCATACTTTAGTGCAATAGTAGTGAATAAATACTTCTATTGATGGTGATTATGTTAGCTATTACATATATACTCTCCGAAGATAACTGCGAACTAAAATCTATTCTCCACCATATTGCATTTACATCAAATAATATGTCTTGCAAAAATATTTCATCGATAAAATTATGAGCCATAATCAATATGTTTGTGGGCCGTGCCAAAATATAGACTTGAAAATAATAGTTATCAAACATAAACATGATACAAATTAGGAGCAGAATATGGAAAATTGCCACACACCATAATTATCAGGCTCATAATTCCAAAAGAGTTT
The DNA here is from genome assembly GCA_955850985.1 of Elophila nymphaeata. Lineage (NCBI taxonomy): Eukaryota > Metazoa > Arthropoda > Insecta > Lepidoptera > Crambidae > Elophila > Elophila nymphaeata. The sequence goes on from OY039080.1 coordinate 10,768,299, forward strand.
CGCCTGTACACTCCCAGTCTTCAGGTAGTCTTGTCGTCAGCTCCAGCGCTCCACCAAGAGCCACAGCATCATCAAGGCCACTCGACAGCCCATACGTCCCCACACGTCCCCCACGGTCGTCATGGAGAATTCACTGCAAGGTAATTAGTGCAAGTATAGCCGAACCATTTTAGAGAAACTATAGCAAAATGGTATGGTTACAAATACCTATTTAAAGAATAAAGATATAACGCTAGCTGATTAGCATTGGTGTCAATTCAAAATCAAGAAGCGCCTTCACACGAAGACATTACTCCTTCCTCAGTAGTCGGATCTACAATAATGCTAACAGAAATTGCAAAATTTCCCTTTTATCGATTCTTATATAGAAATAAGAGTTGCAGGACCACCCTAAATTAAATCCTTAAGTCGATAGAACCATTTGCAACAATGGCAAGTTAGACTATACAAAGACTACTATATATCCACGCTCACACTAATTATCTAGCCCAAATGAAGTATCATTATGAACTTATGCCATGGATACCAGTTAACGGACAAATATTCATAATTTAGATATTTCATAAATAAGCTTAAATAAGTAAATAAACAAACGTGACTGAACAAATATTCATGTTCATCACACTAACATTTGCCACTACCAGGACCGCACTATGCATAGGCAGAGTTACTGACTACTCCACTACGACGGTGGACATGTACGATTAGTTGCTGATTTATATAATAATTTAAGGTGTAGGCTTATCATGACTAGCATGTGAAAAATCGTATGAAATTATTTTCATTTGTCACATGTACTACTTTTCACTTCGATTGCTACATATATTTTTTAAAAAATAGATAAACATCACACCTTACATGTACGTAGACCGCAAATTAAACGACTAATAAGTTACATTTTATATTATACTATACTCGTACGTCACAATTCATTACTAAAAGCAACATAACACTCGCAAATGTGACATTAGGCCACTGCAAATTAAAATCATTGCCTGTGAAATTTCACATGTTAAATCATATAAAAAAATTAATATCATTAAATGAAAATTAGCAACCATTTCCATGCCTAGTTAGGTCTATAGTAATGTTAACTATTTGATAACCAACACTACGAACATACCTAGTCATACTAACCTAAACCAACATCCTCTGGACTGAAATCAAATGTTTTAATCTGAATTAAATGAAATATTAGAGAGGAAACCAAAATTACAAACCATGATCCTAAAAGGGGTTAAGCAGAGCTCAAGTAATATTTATTATACATAAAGCCACATCCGGCAGCATGGGCCAAACAGCACCCCCAAAAAGAGACAGGTTACCAGCCTGTTGCCAAAAGGCGACAGTAAACCAAGCTTCTTTTCCACTTTATACATAGTCACTGCGTGACGAATTCAGCATGTATTACTTTGTTCTGGAATCTAATCGCTTAGTGGAGTACGTTGCTAGTTGGGTTGATTTACCCCCCCATATCCAAGCAAAGTACCTAGTTTATCTATAGGAGATAAAAACAGCTACCTGTATCATTAATGTGACTGTCAAGATTCAACGTGCTGGGGTAAAGTATTTTATAAAATAATGCAAGAGTAGATGGGTATAATCTGTTACAGGTATAAGCTACATAATCATATAGGTACACTTTAATAAGTAATCACTACAACAAAGTCGCTATCCGCCGTCCGTCTGTCCCTATGTATGCTTAGATGTTTAAAACTACGCAACGGATTTTGATGCGGTTTTTTTTTAATAGACAGAGTGATTCTTAAGGAAGGTTTATATGTATAATACATGCATATTTACATAAACATTGCACCCGTGCGAAGCCGGGGCGGGTCGCTAGTGATCATATAAACAATAAACGTAGTTTTACGTTTCTTTTATTGTTGTATTAGAATCTTAAGAATATTTATTTAAACAGCGATTGTTATTTCAATGAATTTCGTATTCCTTTTATTAAGTAAGTGGTTATTAAGTTCGTATTATTATGCCCTAATAAGGCTCATGTGTTTGTGCTAGATATATACAAAGACCTTAATGGTTACCACATGATATGCAATAAAATCCTCAGATTCTGATATCTTATGTGTTGGTGTGGTATAATAATTGTTTAACATTACAACTAGTGGACTACAACTTAACTTTCTATGTTTTGATATCTTATGTGTTGGTGTGGTATAATAATTTTTTAACATTACAACTAGTGGACTACAACTTAACTTTCTATGTTTTTATAATTTAAGATGTATCAAAAAATGTGACAAAAATAAAACTGAAATAAACTTATAACTTGACTCATCATTAAAACACAACTTAAAGACTAAATTATTCATCGATGACGTTATGATAAAAATTCGAGATTCTGCGAATTGGACATCTTGCGACCACTGGACATTTTGCTCCTAAACGTTTCGAACCACCTTTTGGGCAGACTATGTAACTTTTGCTTAGCAAAATGGGTAGTGGCTTGATCATTCCATCCCTGTATACTAAAGCGTACTAATTCGCCTTTAACTAGACATACCCTCCGTCGTAATTATCTGCAATAGTACGTACGCGTTGTTTCACAGATGGTAATGCCAAGAAACAAATGGGAATAATTATAAAATGTAACGATTTATGTAAATTAGTAAGGTAGTCATTTTTAATAGTAATAATTATAGTATGATGCATGTGATTTGAATATTACATAAGGTATATTAGTTTTTAATTTGAATTTATAAGCAAGAGGCAAAAGGTGCCCATCATGTTTTAGATACCCTAGCAGGGCGTTGCTTATACTGGGCCTATCATTTTTGTAATACCTTCTTAACTTGCAATAGTTGCAATTTGGCATGTGATGCCAGCAGAGAAAATAGCATCACCCCACATCCAATGGGCCTCGCAGAAGGCGATCAATGGATCAGCAAAGGGAAATCGATCAGCCTACACTCCGTCCACCAATCCATATAGGGCTAGTGTGGCGGAACACCGCTCAATTCTCCTTCGATGACAAGGCGAAGCCCTGCTTCCCATCAGAGGGCCGAATCCTAAAGACTTATGATGAATAATTGTAATTAATAAATAAATGTACAGAGAAACTACGTGACCTTTCATTCCTGTCCGCAGCCGCGCTGGGAAAGCGCGCTCTGCTCTTGGCTACCCGGCTCCTTGCTGCGATGAGGCACGTGCAGGTCTTCAGTGGCACTGACACTTGCCACTGTGCTCGCGGCCCGCCGAGGTGGGGTAGATCAGTAGTCAGCCTTTTGACGAAGCCTCATTTACACGGGTCATTTTTCCTGAAACTCGACATAAAAGTTTGAATATCTCTAAAACGGTGCGTCGTGGCTCAAAAATAATGAAATTTTCTCCCCCGTAGACCCCAATCTGCCACGTGGTACGTCCAATGCAATAAAAATTTTTGCACTACCCTCATTAGGAAAAAAAGTATAGATTAAGTAAAATAATTCAGCAACCCACACAAATGTTGCCCGCCATAGGCACCTATCGGGCACGTGGTTCACAATAAAAACTGATTACCCTCAATAAGAAATAAAAGTCAACTCGGAAATTAATTTATGCTTATTTTAAATACTGCTGTTTTTGTAAAAATAAAACTAATTAAATTAAACGTAAAACACTATTTATCTATATATTCTATTATAAAACAGCTTTGTTGAATACTAAATGCAAAAAGGTTGAAAATTATTGTAGGTACTTGCCACTTCTGAATGTAAGATTTTATCTACCAAGAAGGATAATAATGAAATACATATACTCAGTTACTTTGTTTTAATCACAATCACAATTATAAGAAGCACTCCTAATAGTAGGTAATAAATATCACTTACACTAATGATCCCATGAAAGTCACTGCAAGACACGTCCGCTCTAGACGGTGGCTACTAACTGAATGCCCAGAGTCGAGTCGCACCACGTTAGGTCGACCGTACACGAAGGCAGCCGGAGACAAAGTGACTCGATTCCGCCAAGTACCGCTTATATATTATCTTCTGGTATTGCCAGTAAGGATATTAAATTCGTTCGGAAACAGCAAATATTATTAAACCTTACACTTAGCTCTGCTTTGTTTAAATACAATTATTAATTACGGAATACCTTATAGCTGGACTACTGTCGTCAATATTCTACACGCTAGTAAAAGTAAGCTTACTGAAAAGTGAATTTAGTTTCTTATTTTATTCGGACAAATTTTTTTCTATTTAATTTTGTATAAGTACATTTTAATCATTAAAAAAACACTATCAGTAATTTAAAATGACTTTGAATATTAAAAAGGTTTTAAAAAGTCATCGCACAAATAATTTTTATTAATGATTTTATTTATTATTAGCTAACTTTGAACTGCGTATCTTTCTAGTCGTAAATTTGTTACTCGTGTACGTGTATTTTGTCGCCGAATATTCTTTTTATCAAGAAGGACATGTCATTTCTCAAGATAAATGGTCCGTAAACATTTTATGTTATTTATATGTGTTTATTTGTGCCTACGTTGATCAAAGTAAGTAACATATTATAGGACTTTTGTCGTTTAAATAAGAATGTTATTGCTTTCTCATACCAAAGCAAAAATCTAATATTATTATGTCTACATCTACTTGAGGAATGAAATAATTAATTACTGTCATATAAAATTGTTTTTTGAGTTCTTTAAAAGGATAAAGTATCTAATTTACCATTATAAAGAAATAACATAATTATTTTATATACTTACTAATCAGTATCACATGCTACTAAAGTCATTAGTAAACTAAACCATGCCGAATTTAATTACACAAACAAGCTAAATTGGCTGGCTTCATGTTACCTAATTAACTTAATGTAGTAAATTTAAGCAACTTTAACAAAATCAGGATATTGGTGTGAAAGGTGTATGTACATGTTATTTGTGAAAATCAAGTACCTACTGCAGAATTATAATTGGTACAGAAATTGATGTAGGTTTATTTATTGATATCAACATAGTCAAAGCCTTCAACATGAAGATTTAGCGGCCTATTTAAGGTAATATTTGTTTGTTCTAGGTGTGTTGCATAGTATGCCAACTAGTTTTTTGTTGTGGAGATTGCCGGTGGAAACACGAACAAGCCACTCATGGCCTAAAATATAATTGCCCCATTTGTCGAGGGAATAAATTTCTTTGCAGACCAGACCATTTATGTCCTGAATTTATCCAACATCTCTTTGATGAACACTTTCCTTTGAAATGTAATAAATGTCACAAGTATTTTCATAAAATGGAGGATTTATTTAATATTGAACAATGCACAAGTATATCTGAATTAGTAAACAATGAAAACGAAAGTAAATTAAATGAGGTTGATCAAAAATTTGATTCTATTTATGAAAAAGTCACTACAAACGACGGTGAACATTATGAAGCTGTTATATCTGTTGATAAGCTTAGTAAAACGGCTGTTATTACACCAATAGTTAGAAGGAAAACATTAGTTGATTATGAGTCGAGTGAAAGTGAGATGGAAGATTTTAAAGATTGTAATGTTCGGACACCCCATCCGAAACTGACATCTAGATCTCAAAAATTGAAAAGACAAAGAGCAGCAACTCCTCACGCAAAAAAGCTACTTCGTTTAATTAAACATAAAACGGTAGAAGAATATGAAGAAACTATAAATGATGATGATTGTGATGGATCACCAATTGCTAGTAAAACCACACCGAAGAGCGAAAATGAAAATAGTGCGTACAAATTTTTAAGTTTTGTCTTTTATGTTGTAATTGATTACTAATGGAAACGAATATTCCAGATATGCAAAAGGAACTTACAACTCCAACATCCCATGTGCATAACGTTTTAAAATTAGCGCAAATTGTCACGACTAGTACTCCAACACACCCTGTGGTAGGAGGATGGGCATTATTCCCTGAACAAAGTGCGGATTCTCCACTTTCTGAGATTGAAAATACTGAAAGTCCATCTCAGAGTATTGCGAAAGAGGTTAGTTAATTTACATTTTTTTTTTGTAATCCCTAGTTTTTGCAATCTAGACACATGTAAGTGTACAATCATATTAAACGAACTGTTATTATATTTATATTCGTAAGTTGTTTGCTTACTTGAAGAACTCAGATTCAATAATCTAAAATGTTAACTGACAAAATATTCCCTTGACATACTTTTCTGTGTGGTAGATATTTCAATGCATACTTAAGCACAATTCTATAAATAGGAAATTATTATTATTATAACTGAACTTGGGGCTAATTGGAACATTGCAACTTAAAGATCAATTGTGATTAACTACCAAGTTAGTTATTTAGGTATTTTATGTATACAATTTTAGGATCTTCCTAGCTTGGGTTTGAATGCCATTTAACAGTACATAATGAGACAGACGCATTATTCACTCCTCGAAAAATGCTAAAGTCATTAAAATTTCGGTTGGTTCCTTCTTGCGCCCTAAATATGCATGATTTAGTTCTCTCCTCCGTGTCATACCACGCAATTAAAAATTGTAATGCAATCTAACATGCTTCGCTTATGTTTCATAATTTATTTTTATGTTTACAGTCAAACGACGAAAATATTGCGCCAAAATTGAAAAGTATTATTGTTACAAGCCGCGCTCGTCTCGGCAGCCAAGACAGCTCGGAAAAACACGTCACTTTTCAGGATTCAGTTAATAGCACTGAGATGTCGTCCATGAAAACAAAAAAAGTTAAATTTGCTGACGATACTATATTTGAACAGGAAACTAAAATGAAAAGGGGTAAATGTTTTCAGTTTTTTATTAAAAAATATTTTATCTTCTCTAGAAAATGTTCACACATTTTCGCAACTACTTTATAGGGCGTTGACAATCCTGTTAAAGTTTCTTTGAGTTCTAGCGACTTTTTTTGTTTTACGAACATCGACTACAAATCAGATATATCAGGATAGTATTTCAGAGTCCTTCTAGAGTAATTAATAAATGGATAATAATAATTCGAATATCAAAAACTGTACACAAGAAAGGAGAACCGTGAATTATGTTATGATGCTGACAAAATAATTCACTATAGCAATTTTAAGCTGGAATCTACGATTATTTGAAATTTAATTAATATCTAGCTGTTGGTATAGCCCCTAGAGTTATGATAAATACTAGTAAAATTATAATACATGTGTTGTCTAATACTTATCATACTTCATATTATTTGATTTAATAGCTGTATAATATTAAAGATATTTTCTAAATTTCAACTATTTAAAACGAATTTATTGTATTATGCGAAACATCATCATTTTAATGAACAAAATATTTCACAAAATAATATTTACGTTACAGTATTTAGAAAGCCAAAACGGATGCTTACTCCTGGCCCACAGAAAAGGTTTTGCCTCAATCCTCGCTTTCAAGCTCTTATTAATCGCTTCGAGAATCATGGCCAAACAATTGCAAGAACACCTGTACACAATAAGCCGAAAGTACCCGATGAAAGGACACCACCTGTCGGTGAACACTCCCACATGCCAGCTAGGGCAATAAACTTCAAAGAAGATAGCCCTATCGTAGAAACAGAAAGCTACTCAAAAGAATCAAATGAATTATTCAAAACTTGCGACGACGCATCAGTTGAGCCGGCTGAAGTAAATACCGCAATAACAGCACTCACTACAAATATAGCTGGATCTCTTCAAAACTGTCTCAGCTCAGTACTACAAACGAATGAAGAAGAAACTGAAATTCAATTTAAATTTGTCATTACTAAAAAGAAAGTCAGCGTAAAAAGGATAGTGGACAATAGGCAAGGGGTCGATGAAAGATCCAGTGAAATAGAAAGGAATATGGAACCGAATAAAGAAAATATCTGGTCGAGTGTTGCTAAAGCGGTGAAAAATGTGTTTTGGGGAGAGCAAGGGTCCAGTTTAGGTTTGTATTTCACAAGACCAATATTTACTTTAGACTCCATTGAGTTTCTAATAATGAAAGTTGTCAGATTCTCTTTTATTATGTCTACGCAGAGAATGAGGCTAACCTTACCTAATTACGAAAATTGTAATTTATTTGACTTAAAATTTGTTTTGAAATTTATTTATAAAAAAAACCTTATTTATTCATGAAATCTAAAACTGCTTCCTAAGCACGGCCTATTACAATGTACAGCAACACAGATTAACCTATCACTGGATCACTTCCAAAAATGGCCTAGTAGGACTTAAAATTCATATTACATGGCATAACGCCAAGAGATAATATAAAATTAAAATTGTTATGTCAAAACGAAACGTAAACACTACGTTGGTTCGTATGCAGAACAATGTTTTTAATTTATCAGAGCTACATTCATCAATCATTGTCAAAGAAATTCGAATTGATACTAATTATTATTATATTGATAATTATATTTTCATTTCAATCGGTGTGAAAAATGTAACAAAAAATAATAATATCATTCTACTCTGAAAGCAAAAATTTAAGTACTATTATTACTGAAATTTTGATTCAGTACGAAATGTGCGTATGTATCTTTGCGAAATGTGCGGTCTAAATATTTCATCTATATCTTTTAGATTTTTTTCTGTTAATTGATAACTATGTTTCTACTTTATTAAGAATAATTTATATTTCTTATGAACACTTTATACAACATCTGACTGTAAGGGATAAAAAAAACACGACTAACCCTAATACGAGAATTATCGAGACGAGACAATAAAATTTACTAGCGGCTTTAATATAGTTCTTTTTTCCATAATAATGTTATTAAAATTTCAGCTATAACAACGCCTTACAAGTCCTGTGGCTCCAATGATTCTACAACATCGTCAGCTTCAAAACGAAAGTGCGATGAGATGTCTGACACAGAATTCAGTCCGATAAACTACAAGCGCCATAAGTACGATGGTAGAATTTGTGGCCGACCCCCTCTTCGGCGTAACAAGACGTGGGGTGTTTCCAGTCTGAGAAGTTCGCAATCGGCTGAACAACATTCACTGATAAAGGGTGATAAAGAGGTATCTTTGCACCCAGAAGACGCGAACCTGAGCTTTTAAACTAATTAGAGAGTAAATCATACTTGGAAATTTTAGTCTAAATAAGATGTTCTATCAAATAAAAAAAATATATTTTTGTAAAATGATGGTTAGGTTATAAAATAAATAAGTATTACGAGGGAGCGGTATAAAAAAATCTGAGTTATATTTTTTATTTAATTATTTTGTCACCTTGTTGAAATTTTACGATTTTATATTTTGTGATTTTTATTCCAATAAAAAATATTTAATATTATTTTTGTCAATATTATATGAAATTTTGAATTTAAACCGCTTTCTCTTCTAATATATTTTGATTTACTTATCTGCTGGAAGTCGATGACCTTTGCCCTCTCTCTGGGTTTTTATGAAGGCAACCTTGGTGAGTTCTTTAGACATGGGCGACATACTGCATATGTTGCTGGTATAGATTCTGTTTATTTCAGAAGAGATTATTCATCCGTAAGCTTTCCTACCGATTATATAATATTACGTGCTTGGAGGACAAGCTTCTTTCTATTATCGCACCACTCTCCATCGACAAGGTACCCACTGTGTGTATCTACCACATAGAATAAGTACCTTGTCACACACACAGTAGTACCTCCACACACAGTAGTACCTCCACACACAGTGGTACCTCCTTGGTCACGTACTGCGCCTTTTAGAATAAATTTAAATTCGCGTACTCTTTGGTTGTGGAATGAACTCGAGGTGTCGAGGTTTTCCCAAAGGACTACAACATAGAATTCTTCAACAAAGGCGCGAAAGGTTCCTTCAACATCGACAATGCACTTGCCATACAGGTTTTAACAGTGTCCATGGGTTAATCGGGCTGACCGTATGTTTAAACATACCATAGAGGTGGCAAATTTGCCACCACTATGGTATAAAAAATGTCCAACAACAGGAAATTATTACATTACATTAAGCTATCATATTTACAGAAATCCGTATCATCCGGAAATCTCTCGAAAGCACTCGTGTGGACATCTAGAGCTATAAATACATCTCTTGTCAATCCGAAGACTAATTGGCTTTACTAATGTCATTCGCACTTGGAACATTGCGTTGACGCTCGCTGAAATTTTCGAATGTTCTCCGCTAATCAATCACTGTTCTTGTTATTTATCCAACGGTACATTCAACAGCCGCCACATCAGGTTACGAAAAACTGTCACAAGTTTCTCAATCGATTATGCGCTTTATGATGCATACATTTAAAGTTGAAGATCAATTGGAGAAGTTTTACAGTTTTGGGTAGTCTGATTTTCTCTCCATACAAAAAAAGAAAAGTCTTACTATCCAAACTATTATGATCGTTTAGAATGTTCTTAAATTAGTAAAAACAATAGATTTATAATTCCTGACGCTTATAGATTGGCAATGAATTGGCTTTTCTACGTGACTGACTTGGCCGCCTGCGTGTACGTGAAATGGTCTTGTCTATCTTTCTCGTTCTAATATACGTGTTTGTATGCTCTTTCTTTTTCACATTGCCCATCTACAGTTTCCTATATGGTAAATATTGCCTATGGTTTTGGTATCCTATGGTTTCCTATGGTAAAAACGTAAAAACATACTATAGTACTAAATTAACCAACCACCATTTTTCAAAATTAAACATACATTCAAAGAAGTTTTGAAAAGAGGAAATTTACAGACGTAGATTTTTACTGTGTTAAAAACATTCTAAAATATCATAACGATCGGATAAGAAATAGGAGAAAATAAAAGACTTAGAAAGAGGGTAGACAGATTTGTCTGTCAATAATCAACAACTCGCATAGACTTTAGTTCATCCGTGACCATGGCGCATGAAACTGCGCCGAAATATCGGATAATTCAAAAAACAGAGGTACGTGGTATAAATCCCGTTTTCTCACATTTAATTGATAGTGACCACGTAAGTTTAAAACAATACAGAAATAGGAGAAGTAAAGCGGTTTCTTCGTTTGTATGGAGACGTGCTCACCACACTATCCTCCTAATTCCATTAACTTGCACATCGCCTGCCTACTTATTAAGAAGAGTCGTTCACATACCGCAACATAAGGACACCGACGTTTTTGGAGTGATACTGGATAATGGCCGCTTTCAATAAAGTAACTAACAACAGAAGTAGAATTTTGACTTATTTTGTGTACGATATACGTTATCCGTCAGTCTTATGCATAGTAAGAAAAAATGTACATAGATAAGTTATTGAAGGAGCTTCTCCCGAGTTCTTGTTGTAAAAACACGTGTTGAGAGACTCCATTTTAACTCAAATCTACCGTACAATTTTGTTACTTTCTTAATTGCATTTTCACTTGACATTGGCAAAATGCGTAACTTTAATATATCGCGACGCCATTCATTAAGAATAGTATAGAATAGAAGTTATTGAAACCAACCATTCTTTAAAGAAACCCGTCAAACAAGAAATTGGATGAGTGTATTCTAAAAAATTATATTCGCCCGGTGGCGCAGTTTCTCAAGGTCCACCTGTCAAGATTTAATTACAAATCCTCATTTGACAATTACACGACGTTTTTAGAGTTTAGAGTTTTGGACACCAAGACCTGTTATCTCAGTTGTGCCGTCTAGTGCCAGTTGGTTTATCAAAAACCCTCATTGTATTGAGACACATTGCATGTATATCTACCCAAACAACTTTGACTCACCTGCATTCGTGAGACAAAAATATTGTTAATGTAGGCAAAACAATAATTTAAGCAATTTTACCCGATGTTAAAACCCCTTAGTTTGTTTAAATGTCTCATGGTGACATCTGATGTAAAATTGTTAAACATCCAAATGTTTTACGGTCACGTACAGAGCAAGATTTAAATTTACGGCCAGTTAGTTGTGCAGTCGGATATCCTGGGTCAGAATTTAGAAACAAGTGTTTGTTTGTTGGTCATAAAATTTTGTTGTTGATATACCTAGATAATCAGAACAAGGCCTCCTGGTAGACTCTTAAACCGATGGCATCAAAATTGACTTTCATAGGTGTAGAAATTGTACCTAAATGAATAAAGAAATGAGTTTCTCCCGAGTTCTTGTTGCAAAAACACGTGTTGAGAGACTCCATTTTTAAATCAAACTACCATGCAATTGTCGGTTACTTTAAGTACATTTTTACTTGATATTGGCGCAATGCGTAATCTTTATGTGTCGCGATCGCCATTAGCCTAAAAGACGAAGAAGAATAAAGAAATTTTGACTTTGAAACATACAACAAACATTGTACTACATATAATTACGCCCATTCTCCTAAAAGGGGTTGAGCTACAGATATATCAGTGGGTTGAGCAATACTTTAGGTGACATTTAGTTACACATAAAGCTACATTTGGCAGTATGGACCATGCAGTACCCCAACATAGTGGCAGGTTGCCAGCCAGCCGCCTATCCTACTCACCTATCATTCCTAATTCGTTGTACTCACCACATTTAGATAAAGATAATACCTTATATTATATTTAAAGATAATAGTTTAATTTAATAATTTAGATAATAATAGATGATAATTTAGTTGTAGATATGCGTTAAAAATAAGAACGTAAATTTTGAGAAAATATACACGTGAAAGTAGACTATGTACCTACACAACAAATCAGTATGAAAAAACAACTTTTAAAAAAAAGTCAAACCGACTTCAAAAAGTATAAAAATAACATATTATTAAAATGTGTGCTAGGTAACTTCTGTACTGTTTGAAGTCGGTGCCAAGCCATGCCAATAGTTCAGGACAACGAGCCTCTCATTACCAAAGCTGGCGCGTTCAGTCGCAATCGCGGGATGGTTTGATCAATGAAAATGATGTGGCAGGCGGACCTATAGAATACTTAGTTGGCTTGGCACCGACTTCAAACAGTACAGAAGTTACCTAGCACACATTTTAATAATATGTTATTTTTATACTTTTTGAAGTCGGTTTGACTTTTTTTTAAAAGTTGTTTATTTTTCTATTTTTAGTGTGAATTTTTTTTATATATATATGTATATTACGAGATGGCAAACAAACTTGCGGCCCACCCGGTTTTAAGTGGTTCCGTCGCCTGTAGACACTTGCAATATTAAGGGGAAATCACTTAACATTAGAAGTGCGTTGCCATCCTGGGGATTACTTTTTGGGTTTGGTTTCCCTTTTATGTAGGCGACAGACTGGTAACCTGTCACTATTTGGAGGCACTGCATGGTCCATACTGTCAGAGGTTTTTATGTGTGACAAAATGTTACATAAGACTCTGCTTAACCCGTCATGGGATTACAAGCGTAATCGTACGTATGTATCGGCCTATAGGAGTACCTTTAATATTTAAATAGTTATCATCCAACTCCTAACCGTAAAGGAGTTTTGCCTTCCATCATCAGCTCACCTGAAGAACCTGAAAGAATACACCTATCTCTCTTTAGGTACTTTTAATATTTAAAGAATTATCATTCAACTCCTAATCATTAAGGAGTTTATCGTTTCATCATCAGCTCATCTGAATAACCTAAAAGAATATAACTATCGGTCTTTAGTTACCTTTAATATTTAAATAATCATCAACCAACTCCTAACAGTTAAGGAGTTTTATCATCCATCATCAGCTCATGAACATGAAATGACTACCAGACGCAATAATACTAGAATAGCTTTACAAAAAATATCGATAACCCTCCCTTTCTGTTGATTTCCGAGGGTTGCCCTTAATTTACCTAGCTTTCCATCATCAGATCATGACTTGGTGACAATGGGACCACCTCAGGAGTATACACTATCGAATAAAAAAAGAATTTTGAAAATCGGTCTACAAATGACAGAGATATCGGTGAACATACATTTAACTCCCATCATCAGCTCATCGAAATGAGATGATGATTACCAGACGCAAATGCTAGTATCGCTTTAGAAAAAATATGAAAACCGTTATACATGCCTATAAAATTTGAGGGTTGCCCTCGATTTCCCTGGCTTGCCATCATCAGATCCTGACTTGGTGACAATGGGACCACCTCGGGAGTAAACACTATCGAATAAAAAAGAATTTCGAAAATCGGTCCACAATTGACGGAGATATCGGTGTACATACATAAAAAAAAAAAAAATACATATTGACGAATACAGAACCTCCTCCTTGTTGAAGTCGGTTAAAAAATAAAAAAAATGTAGATTTTAGAATACCTATCAAAGAAGATGTTTCATGAAATATGAATACAATGTACTGTTTGTACAGAACTCTAAGCAAAGAAAAATGGCTTTAATAAAAGCAATATTGTAAATAATATTAATAGCAGAACTCGCAAAAACGATAGCGATGGAATTAGTAATTAATATCTACTATCAAACCGATGACATTGTTAATAAAAGAAGCATACATTTTATTGAACTCAAGATCAATATAAAATTAACACTGGCTGTGATATACTCCGTAAATCCAATATGTTAGACAAATAACAAAAAATGATCCTAACAGCGATATAATAACATGACGCGAAGATTACATTTCAATATGGAGGATGATCCAGCAAAAAATATTTATTGCGGTATAGTTCGTGCAAACGTGATCCGAGTACAACCCGTATCCAGCTGGACTGGACGTCCATACCTAATCTAAAAGAAATAAAATTCAATAAGCGAGCAAATCAAACATTAGGCACTTTTCGATGAACGACGATATAGAAGATGCGAGTAGAGATATCTAGAAACGAGTTGGTATGCAGCGAGAAGCGAGTGTGTAATTCTGTTAGTTTTGTCATTGTACTATAAGCGAGTTTGCGAGTGCGACTGACGGTATATTACTCGCACCACTTGCTTGAAGCAGCTAAGCGAGACCTTAATATTACACTCGTATTCTTATTACATAAAACACCAAAATAATAACTAGCTCGAACGAAATTTATAATAAAGGCAAGCACTCAGTTCCACAATGTAGAAAGTGTTCTGAAGCGAGCCAAGCGAGCATCTCTAGGCGAAAATTTCATTTAATAGTTTTTGTCGCTGAAACAAACTAGTGGAGAACTGTATATGCCTCTCTTTTAGTATCATGGTAAACAAAAACAACAGATATAAAATTATCTTATGTTTCTAGACTGAGAAACTAGTCTACAGTAGTCGCTTTTTCTTGCCGTCCCGGTGGGAGAAGTACTTATAACCCATATCCAGCTTGACTGTTTCGTCGTCCATTCCTAATATAAAAGAAATAAAAATCAATAAGCGAGTAACCCGAAGTTTAGGACTTACATTAATCTATTTTATCCCAACCAAAAAGTTCTCGAGATTTACTCGAGTAGCAACTGAAGAATAAATTTTAAATGGGCGAGCTCTGGATTTGAAGGGATTTTCAACAATTTACATTTATAAATCTAAGACGAATTCAGGAAGATAAGAACGGCGTGCTTCAGTGACTATTGTAGTGTTATCAAATAATTTAACCGTATTTGCTGAGAGTCTAGCCTGAGTCTTCGGCACTTCAGATGGTCTGTTTTTTTAACAATTTTCAACCTTGTCTAACAGGCATAAAGCTCAAAGTCTAATGAGTTTGACATATGGTGAAATACTTGGTGTGTGAATGAAGGATCTGTTCTTACAAGTTACCACAATACTGCCAATAAAAATATTCTTTGTTAGCAATCTTCTCTAAAGGACAGAGTACAGAAAGCAAGTTTTTGTGCGTAGTTTACTTTTAATTAATAAGAGGCATTTTGCACGGATAATAATTTTTAAAAGATGATAAAACGAAGTTCAGTGAATTAGTAGCGTCCACCTTAGGGACACAAAGTTAGGTAGGTACCTTGTAATATGATTTGGCGGTACGGGATAGGCTTGCGTCTGGAAGCACACGAAAGACACTTTCATATGAGAATGTTTGACGCGCTTTAATGGCGTCAGGTAGATTTTCGTAGGATCGAACCGGTGCCTCCCGGGTGGGACCGACGGATACTTCTGGTCTAATTATTGGGAAAATAATTATTACCACTATTGTATAAAATCTATTGTGTTGCAACAATCAGTGTTACAGTACCCAATGCATCGGTTCCAGATGAAGCTTGAATTTTTGGCCTTAATATGACTTATTATTAGTCTTTACTTTGTCTCGCACTGGTAAGCCATGAAAATGTGCATAGTCAGAAGCAAAACTAGATAGTAAAAATTAACACTTAGTGTACCTACTTAAATAAAGCTCTGGAGAATAAATACGTAAATGATGTAGCACAAACAAGACAAGTGTAAATTCAATATTTTATAAATTTCTGTAAAGCTTTTTCTTTTGATGTGTTTAGGAGTTCTGTTTTTGCCCATCTATGAACTTGTGGTGTTGATTATACATCCACATTGTCTCTGTAAGCGTTAGTGTCGTAGTGTCGACAGTGATCTAAAAGACGTCATAGCCCACCCACATTCGTGAGATAAAAACACTGCACCATCAGATGATAATAAAAACCAACTTCAACGTGAAATTAAAAACAGACATTTTAAACCTACTTACCTTATATTTACAAAATTTCACGATTTCCAATTTTACACACCAATGACCACAAGAGAAGAGTATTAAGTAAACTTCTTGACGCATTTTTACCTAAAAACGTCTAAAATTTCCCTCTTACTAGTAAAGAGGTTCGAGGTATCAAAGGGAAAGTCTGCAACCCCACGAGACTGAAAAATAGGCAATGTTTATTAAACTCGATATTGGGAAACCCAAAATAACTTTTACTCAAAAAGATATTTTTAAAAGAAAAATCGCGATACCGTAAATAAGCCTTTTGGAATTTGCATTTTATTGAAATTGTTTTATATAGAGCTCCATCGAGCAAAGGGTTTTGAGTTCAATGAATTAATTTCCACTCTTTCAGTTGTACGGAATCATTAGAAAGACAAAGACAAAAATATAAAAAAGGGAGTTTTTTCGTGAAAGTAGAGAATTAATTGGCCTTAAAATAATTGGCCTGTATAGACTCGTTTTACAGAATTTCGTTAGTACAATCTATTTTCCTCGATTCTCATGATCCCGGCTGCTGTAAAAATATTGCAGTCGTAAACAAGTCACGTCGGAATCTAGAAATTTAGTCTTCAAAAACTCAGGCTTTTTTCAATAAGGGTTGGTGTCAGGTCGTAAAATGTAATGCCAAAAACCTACAGCAGTATGTATGAGTATGATGTACTGCAAGTACTGCACCCATCCACAAAATAAACGGTTACACGGCCAACTTTGTCCGCCAATGTAAGGGAGGCGGATGACAAGGTCCTGTCACCTGCAACAATCTATCCTGTTTGGAGAATACCTACTGGTGGGCCCGGTATTGGGCGCGAAAAGTCAAATAGTCTTTGACACATGGCAGTGATTGCGTAAAGTACCCTGCCGTGCGACGGATACGGTTGTTTTTAATGGGCCACGCTTGTCATCATCGTCATCATCATCATAATAATAATCATCATCATCAACAGCTCATATAATGTCCCCACCGAGGGCCTCAAGCCTACCCCACATTAAGGCGATTAGGCCTTAGTCAACCACGCTTGCCAATTGCGGGTTGGTCGACTTCACACACAACCTTAGGTGTGTGCAGGTTTCCTCACGATGTTTTCCTTCACCGTAAAAGCGTCGATTAAACGTACATATGAATTCAAAATTTGAAAACACATGGTACGTGGCGTGGTTCGAACCGGTGCTTCCCGGGTGAGTATAGATTGTCTTCACAAGCTTATAATAAAAGGTTTTCCAACGTTAAAAAAAGGCGAAAGAATATGATTATACAATTTTAATACTCCGAGGCACAATCAATAAATAAATCCCTTAAACTTATGAATATGAAGGATGTCAATAGAATTTTGTAAAGAAACTCTCATTGTGTTTTTAAATCAGCTTAGATTTAACATGTTTAAGTAAATTATTTGTCCTGTCAACGATATAACATTTATAAATGTACCCCTCCACCTATTATAAGGTGATACATTGTTTCTTGCGTTAGTGACACGAATATAAAAGACAATTTTGGTGGACATACATTCTATGAAAGTTTATGATATTGTACACGGTAACTACTGTTTGTAGAAAGAAAACAAATAATAATGCCAAATGTTTTCCAAAAATCGTAACAGACATTACCTTTGCTTGGTCTAATAATATTTATTTATTTATTACAAACTTTACAGTATGTAAATTTATCATAAAAATACTTAGAATTAAATTCTTACGTAGCCAATTAAAAAGTTTAAAGAGTTCAAAAACTAACCTTTGAAATTATTTTTTCCTGGCACAAAAATGTTGACATAAATTCTCACGCCTTTATTATTGTATTCTGCTCACATAATTCAGCTTTTTAGATATTCAATTTTATTCTCAGGACATCCCAAAATGTACAAGTGAATATGGATGTGGTTTTCTGTTTTTTGATTTATTTACTAGCTGTGCCCGCGACTTCGTCCGCGTAGAATTTACCAAAAAAAAGTAGCCTAAGTTACTCCTTATTACACCAGCTACCTGCCAAAAAAAGTCCCGTCAAAATCGGTCCCGCCGTTTCAAAGATTAGCCGGAACAAACAGACAGACAGACAAAAATTGTAAAAAATGTTATTTTGGTGTATGTACCTTATATATATTAATATGCATGTAGTAAAAAACGGTTATTTCAATATTACAAACAGACACTCCATTTTTTTATATGTATAGATTTTGTAATCAAAGAATTAGTTTAGTCCTATTTCGAACTGAGATTTAGACAACTGAGATTTTTAACGACCACCATGTTCCAGTGTGTTTCACCCCTAGAATTAGATCCAGAGGTTCCAGTGTTCAATCCCACTTCTTTTCTTTATAAAAAGATCAAGCAAATGCCTCCATTCCACCTGATGGTAAATAGAAGTGGAGTCCAAATGCGAAGATAACTAGTGCGAAAGATAAACCCTCGTCTTGCAGACCTGTTAGGTGCTTCTTCACGCCTCTTTTGAATGACCTAGGATTGTAGGAAGGAGAGAACAGGTGTGCTGACAGTGAATTCCATTTCTTGATGCATTCAAAAAAGAAGCGAGTTGCCAAATTTCTTACTGCGCGCTGAAATGGTAGCCACAGTTTGTCCGTGACAACGTAGACCAGCACGCGTAGTGTAGTCCTTAAAAGGAAGAGTATGATGAAACGGCCTTGCTGAAAGGGGAGCCCTTGGCGTCACTCTGGGTCGGGACTCGAATTCATTAGGAAATTCCCGCCAATATAAGAAAATAGATGTGGGTCGAACAGGCGAATGCCAAAGCAAGTATATACAACACCTTACCTTGACTATCCACACCAACGTGTCCCAATGGCCCTCAGGAAAATTCGTGATCTCGTAGCAAACACTATTCACAGTTCAGACACCAAACAACGCGTCACAATAAGCTAGTATCTTTGCTTTTCACTGGTTAATTAGAGAATTAAGAGAAGATGGTTTCGTTGCCGGCACGCATCGAGAGGATTCTTTCAGCTTACAGGGTTCTAACACCTCGATGGGAGTCAATCAACGATCAGTACGGTGTGTATGCTTGGGGGAACCCAACCCTGCTACTGCGTACGCCGCGAAACCACCAACATAGGCGAGAATATTTGAAATTAGAATAAACTTACGAATAGTAAACAAAGGGAGATGGTGGGATTAAAATGCAAAAAATTTCCTCCTTAGAGCTCTAATAAAATTTTATACCCACCCAAACATTCCTCGACTCCTCGTGCCGATTTATATTATGGTTAGGGACATATGTGTATTATGTGGAATTTAATATATGTAATATTATCACTAAGATAAGATACTTATCTTAGTAATAATATTAGATAATATTATATTAAAACACATTAATTGCTGTTATAATATTGAATACAATCATTAATTTGTCAGCCCTGCTCCCAATTTTATTTGGGGTCGGCGTAATATGTTTTTCTCTTTCATACATCCCTGTCAGCCGTTATCTCAGCATTAATACAATATAACATTATAATAAGCTAATGTAAAGATAGGTAATCATAAATTTTATATTGAGATCTTATTTTACTAATGTTCAGGTAGGTTAAATTCTAAAGAATTAGAGGCTAATAAGGAGGTTCTGTTCTGAGATGAAAGGGCTGGAAATTCAGCAATTTGCTCTTTGAAGGATTGACTACAGCCTTTGTATTTTCATTCCTAGACTTGTATTTTTATCCCAACAACACGATACATAATAACAGTATTTCATAGATTTAAGCAAACTAACAAGTAAATAACAGTTTCTCAAAATCTTTTACGAAAATAAATTTCTGATATTTAACATACAGTTTATTAAATTTTCTTTGCCCTAATCATTTATATGAAGAGAAAATCGAAAGAGCCTTCGATCAAAATGTGCCAAAACTAATAACATTATGTCTGTTTTAATTAAAATGGAACCGACACCAAAGGGTTCGCCATAAGTAAGATAGGCTCAGAAATTTTAATAATGCATGACAAAGATACACGCATACACCAAATTATGCGCTGCGCGGGTTATTAAGTGAGCTCAGTTTATTAAGATTACATAAGTCGTGGGTATCTCGTGGGAAGCAGGATTTTCAGGTGCCCCAAATCTTAGTACAAATTAAAATAATATATTGTAATATGAATTATGTGGCAATGTTAGATAATATATGTACCACTACCGGGCGCAGGTATTGCTAAATTACAGAAATATAAACGAGTTATTTATGATGCTTACTTACCAACAGAAACACAACACCACAAACATAATTATAGTGTTATTTGACTACGGTCTATATGGTGGAGATACTATCCAGAGTATACCCCAGTTCAGACTGCTCCGAATTCGAGCGGCTATAGTCCGTTGTGTAAACAAATTTAAAATGTTACAATTTTAAATGTACCATGTACCACTAGAAATCTGTCGTAGACCTGGAGACGCATTTTTGAATGATTCGAAGTGAATCTTAAATTCATGCACGAAAGCAAAACGTATACGAAAATTAAATTAGTTTCGATTGCTCCCAATTTTACACATTTTTGAAACATTAGGAACGAGTGTTGTCTTAAAACTCGAATGTTATAACATTTTCATTTCATGCAGAAAAAATAAAAACCGGAAGGCCATAACTCGTTGATTTTAGAAACCGGTGATAAGTTACGGGGAAACGGAACATAAATTAAAAGTTATAGTGTCACTGTCAGTGATTTGATTTTCTACTGGTAGAATATCGGAAACGAATGCGTCAGACCACTCGTTGCAAAATTCACGAGTATGAATATTCAAAAATAGCGATTTTAGGGATTCGCATACGAATCTTGCTATTTCATACACGATTTGGAATTCTAATAATTCAAAAATGCGTCTCCACGTCAGATATTTGTGTAGAACAGTTGAAGTAACTACAGAAACCAAGGACTAACTGTAATTACTTTAGAAGCAAGGATCAATTCTAGATTGTTAAATTTTGGTGGCATTAATTGGGTAGATGGAGGCGAAAGTTGCTGTTAGACAAGAGTTAAACAACAACGCCAACTAGATCTCATTATTAGCCTTTCGATATATTTGTACTTCTTGGTATACAACTCGAAAGCCATCATAAAAAGCGTTCTTACAAAATGTACTCAGTAATTGGCCTATTTACATGTAAAAATATTATTATAAAATCTTTTACGGCAGATAGAAGGAACTTCCACAATTTGACAGTAAAAAACGTAAATTGTACCATACGCTTGCTATAAAAATCTGTCCCAAGGCGAAACAAAAACATAGTATATACATGCTCAGTAAGCCACAAACAATTTAATATTAAATACATATCATATATTTTTTTTAGTTCGAGAAGTTTTCTTCTCTTGTTTTATTAATTGAATGTAGGTTACACAATAGAAAAATGGAAAATCTTTTCTTTCCAGCAGCAGTATTCAAAAGAAGCACCTTGTAGGTAGACCAAGCGAGGTTGGCTACTGCGTCACACATAAGTTAAATTGCTTAAGATGATATAGATCTTTGGATTTGATCCATGTAGGGCACACGGGGATAAGCCGCTAAAATTTGGAGCGCCCAACTGGCACAGTATCGCAATCAAATAACACTACATTTTTGTGGCGTTGTGTTTCTGTTGTTGAATAACTAAACACGCAAAACTTAAACACACACATACTTACATACACACGGAGAAGCGAAATAAACACTTAAAAAAAATATTTACCTTAAAATTAAAAAAATATTTTATAAAGCAATTGATAATTGAATTTATCCGTGGGGTGGGGACCTGGTGATATGGAATACAAGTTACAAAACCCATTTCAAGCACCAGCTCCTCACTAAAATCATTGTATTTTGTTACCTTTTTACTTTGTACCTGCTATATATTTGTGAGGAGAAATAAACATTATTATTATTATTATTTTCTTTATTTCATTTAAAATACGTACAAAATTATATTTCTAAATATTAAATTTTTACAATGTATAAACACTAAAAAATATAACATTTAAAAATACAAAAATGCAGTTCCCCATCGGTAGCAAGATTAGGGTCGCGGCCAACGGTGGTTAAGGATCCAGAGACAGGAACCTCCTCACTGTACGGGCCGTGTCCAGAAGTACTGCCTTCTGCACCTGCAATATGCATATTATTATTATAATAATAATAAGGTTTCCAGAACACCTCAGCGTAGGCAAGAAGACTAGTTGTGTCACGTCAGCGCTGCAAGCATCTATGTGCTATGGTGACTTGATTACCACGAGGCAGGCCGTATTCTCGTCTGCTAACCAATTAACACTTTCACTTGCCATCAGTAAAGTTGAAAATAAATTAGTTTTTAAAATTTGGAAAAAGCTAAAAATAGTTAATATAGAATGCAAAGTTCCTGTATTTTAGCGAAACTACGAACGGCGAACATATTGCCAAGTAGCAATTAAGTCCTACCCACACATAGCTAACTCTGACGAAACTAAACTGATTACTTACTTACTCAAAACACCTAGCAGCCGGTTTCTAAGCTTTGCTCACTAATATCACAAGTTTAAATCACATGTCCCCAAAATATATTCGAGTTCACCTCAGACCAATATAAATTACTCACTTTAAATTTTGTACTACATTTCCTGTGGAATATATGACTCATTTGTACTCTTTATATGAAAATAACTTTAAAACTTTTAGTATAATCACAGCGTAAAAGAATTTCTATAGACTGTGATATAAAATACAGTTTGCAAGCCTGGACTTATCTCTTTAAAATGTCTCTTCCAGTCAACCCAAGAATGTTAGTGTTACTGTTAATAGTTATGCAGATAGCTAACCAAATTAAAACATTATAAATAACATTACATAAAACAAAATATAATAATATATACCGCGGCATATATTGCACATATTTTCAGGAGTCTTCTAAATAATACGTAGTGCTTCTTAAGTCTGTTTTTAAAACAGAATTATTTAAGCAAGCACATGTTAAAGCATCGATAGCCGTTCAATTATTCATTCATTTTCAACGCGCAAGCAGGTGGACCCGGTTTCAGTGTGAACGGAGATCGATCCCCGGCCGCCCCGTTAGAGTACCGATGTGATCCCACTTCTTACACAAGCGCATTAGCTTAGTTGGCTATTATGCTAGCAGCACATTAATATTATTCTATAAAAAAATAGTCACTGTTTCCGAATGATTGACTATAAATACTATTTATTCTACCTTTAATTTTAATTATGCATTCAGTTGGTCGACTAATGAATCAGCAAAGGGGTATTGATTACCTTATACTCCGTCCACCAATCCGCATTGAGCGTGGTGGGCTACTGGACTACCTTCTTAGATGACAAGGAGAGGAGGAGAGACCTTGTGTCCTAGCAGTGGGTCGAATTATAAAGCCTGCTATGATGATGATATCCAGTTAATAAGCTTTTCTAAATAAATAAATACTAATTGCTCGCATTTAGGATTTTTAGAATCGAAATAAGATAATAATGGAGTTTAACTCGACTGGATTTAAACTCGAATGTCTCCAAAATTTGCTGACGTAATTATAAGGTAGTTTTGAAAAAACCGTACGCGCAAATATAGTTAATGCCCCATTATTATCAAGACTACAAAGTTCATACTTCTTCCGACAAGTTTACTGAAACGAAAAGTGAAAAAGATACCTGCCTAACTTTGCACATTAGCCCGACTTCTACAACTCTCCGTAACAGTCATGTTAGTGAATTAAACACCCATCTGTCACACTCGGCATTTTAAATTCACTGAAGATTGTATTCGTGAAATTTCAAGCGATTCCAACAGACCTTCAGTATCTCTGACTCGGCTGTCAGTCAAGTTAAAGATGGTATTGCACTCTGTGTTGGCAAATGGCTGGTGACGCCCGATCTATTTTTAAGAAGTAAATTTTTATATTTTCGTTTCTAATCATTAAAATGACTTCACAATAAGCATTTATTCTACACTAAATTGTACGGTAGATTGAATTAATAATGGAGTCTCTCAACACGTTTTTTACAACAAGAACTCGGGAGAAACTCGTATTGTCTTTTATGACGTATAATGTCTCGACTTTTGATGCTATTAATTGTCAGTGCTCGTCCTGTCTAAACGTGTGAAATAAACTCTTGGCTGAGAAGTCGTCGTGTTTCCATCAACACACACCACCACCACACCACATACTTATACAGCAAAAAATGCTTTAATCTAAGTATACATTCCACATCTCACTCGCTATCATTCTGGTTATTTTTCACGCAAAAGGACCAAATGAAACGTTCTGTAATTATGATTGTGGAGTGTATTGTATTGAGAGTGTATTTTCTAATGAATTATATTATGCAAAAAGTGAAATAAAATCCAATAAAATTCCTATCTATATCCAAGGTAAAAATATAAATGCCAGTGACACGTAGTGACAAGTTATTGCATTTCACATTACAAAAAAGGTTATTCACTTAAAAAGTATACATGTGACGCCCTGTATAGTATTTTTCACTTTTATAATATAAATCTACTAAAGTATAAAGAGATAAAATGGTTCAGCAGTGTGAGATAAAATGGTTCAGCAGTGTCCGCAATATCCACTGAAGTAGTAGTCTTCGTACTGAATTTCAGTATTTGCACTGCATGCTAGCAAGCACCATGAAGATGGTTGAAGTTTTTAGTAAAAAAATATTCTTACAGCTATTTGGGCTATATTTAATTGCTTGTAGATTTTTTTTAAGTCGACAAGGCTACGAACATCTTCTTAACGTGTGTTACAATAGAGTGGTGAGAGCATTAAGCCGCTGCTCCACTCCGGCACACGCGGTGCACGGTGTCCACGCCCACGTTAGTTGCATGTGGCCGGTCATCAGCCCACGTTTGTCAACGTTTCCGCTATTTATTGGCACACACAACCATGTAATACATGTATAACGTCACGAACACAGGCATGCATAGACTGACCCTCGCAGTTCAACGCAAGACACGTTATATGGGCCTGCCACACACTCGACGAGTGGCGTGGGAAGTAGCGAGGAAAGGAGGCAGAGATGTAGTGTGGCCACGTTACTCATCATGCCGCACGTCATGCTCCTCGTCCTGCCCATCGCTCCCTATTTTGTCGGTTTTTTGTGCGCGAGTCAAAGGACCGGCAATACGAGCGCGAGTGCCTGGCCACACTATCGCGCGTTCGCAGTCTGCATCGAGCGCTCACACAACATTATTACTTGTACTTACAACGTTCTTTTGCGATGAATAGATGTCATTCACCATCGTCGTTGGCGAGGACGACGACGACGATATATATTTCTTTGTATGATATTGATATAATTAGCTATTCTAAAAATGCATAGTGCACACGCTGCCACAATTTCTTCGTCCATTGTAGCCAAAGGCAAATGACAAGTGAGGAGCGACGCGATTAATTGCGCGAGTAGAGCAGTGTGTGGGCAGATAGGGTAA
This sequence comes from Elophila nymphaeata, assembly GCA_955850985.1. NCBI lineage: Eukaryota > Metazoa > Arthropoda > Insecta > Lepidoptera > Crambidae > Elophila > Elophila nymphaeata. The sequence continues at coordinate 10,794,137 of OY039080.1, forward strand.
CATCGTGGCAGCGCGAGGAGCAGTGCGATGAGCAGCGTGAGGAGCATAGTGTGGCAGGCCCATTACAAGTACTTACTCGATGCTTTGGATAGGTTGCAGCGTCGCGCGGCCCGCATTATCGGCGACGAAGAGGTGACTAAAAACCTTGAGCCTCTCCAATTGCGTCGCAATGTTGCGTCATTGAGCGCTTTTTACCGTCTGTACCACGGCGAGTGCTCTGAGGAACTTTTTTCCCTGATCCCACCATCTCCCTTCCTTTTAAGGACTACGCGTGCTGGTCTACGTTGTCACCGACAAACTGTGGCTACCATTCCAACGCGAACTAAGAAATTTGGCAACTCGTTTCTTTGTCGCACAATCAAAAAATGGAATTCACTGCCAGCACACATGTTCCCTCCTTCCTTTAATCCTGGGTCATTCAAAAGAGGCGTGAAGAAGCACCTTGCAGGTCAGCAAGGCGTGGGTGGCTAGCGCGGCAGTTTATCTCTCGCGCCAGCTATCTTCGCATTTGGACTCTACTTCTGCTTACCATCAGGTGGAATAGAGTTATTTGCTTGACCTTTTTATAAAAAACAAAAAAAAAAAAAAATTACACGGTGACTTTTTTTCAATCGCGATGTGTACTCCACGCCACTTTGGGCGTGTTTTATTTCAACATTTCTGATCAGACGGAACCGCACAGCTGCCATGCATAACCTACGCAGCGTGTGTAGCATGCACAGCATTGAGCTGCGTTGGTGACATATCTGAACACGTTTTTACAATGACGTCATTTCATGCGTAGCGTATACGAATTGCAGTGGATGTTGTCACTTACATTTTCATACAAAACGAATCTTGATAATCTCCTTGCGCCGAAGTAAAGCAGCGACTTTATTGTGTTCAACCACTTATAGCGTATCCCTCAGCGTCTGTAGCTTCCGGGTGAATCTCGCTTCCACCTTCAACTTAATTAGCTTTGACGAAGGCGTTTGACTATCACACTAGTCAGTTAATTTTTTGGCTATCAAATTATGATAAAAAGCTCGCATTATCTTGTTTAATGTAAATATAATAACGCGTGTTTTAAATCTTATCAAACATTTTATGTTACTTTTATTCGGACACGTGTAATAAAGTCCGTGATTAATCTACAATCAGCCACAGGTATTTGAGCTCGCATTTTCATAGCGATATTTTTTCTCTCTATTTTAATAGGGAAGTGGTTTTTAATGTTGTAGCATTTTACTAACGCAAAACAACATTTATTTTAAAGTTAAAGGTTGCTGCTAAGATTTTCTTAAGTATCGTTTAATTAAAGTATTACTGGAGATTCTTATCTTCAGATCTTAGTTTCTTGAGTTCTTAGTATAGGCGTTTTAGATTAAATAAGCACTTTTTAAATGGTAATGTATAAACAAATATGTGGCAGATATCTTCTTTTGAATGTACTTTAAAAAAAATACATCTACCTACTTTATTTCAATAAAATACCATTATAGATATTAAACCTGACCTCTCGCGGCCGGGCCCCCGCGGGCCCCCCGGATATGTTCACTAAAAAACGCACGCGCTAACGCCGGGAGTACGATATCGTCACTTTTTTCGCGCCGCTCTTTAAAAATGCTATTACAATAAAGCTAAGGTTTAAATTGGCTTGTGTTATATCTTTTCTAAAAGCTGAATAAATTTAGCGTATTTTAGATCCCTTTGCTATCACAAATATAGAATTAAAAAAAAAAAAAAAAAAAAAAAAAAAACAGTAATATTCGTCGTCTACTCTGTTACGACGTCCTTGGAAATTGTGAAGTGCAGTGCAGTGTTTTTGGATTGTTTAGATTGATTTTATCGTTATAAGGTAAGTAAAATTATGTAATATGTATTTTTTATTGTGTATTTATTCATACTTAACAATAGGACATGTAATTCAATTAGTATTTTTCATACAAATACAGTTTGAAAATGATGTGCGTCATTTACGACGTTTTAGCGCGGGACCGGTTTTTTCTTTTCGTTATAATACAATCACGAAACAATAAAATCATGAGAGCCGCATATAATAAGAAAGGTAATCTATCCAGGAATCTGTTTTAGTTTAGATCTTTCGATTTCATTCTTCCATTGTTACGTAAATAGATTTTCAAAGTGATCTAGATCAGTAGGTACGTACTGCGCACCGGCGTTATAGGTATCGTTTTTTCTTGATGTTATTATTGCAAGACGCAGTAATAAAAACCATTGAAATAGCATACCATTAGATAGATAATTTAACAAGTAACCTGTTTTTGCTAGTAGTTATCGAATTTAGATGAGTTACGGATGTCAAATACCATAAAACCCTCATGGCCCGAATTTCACGCACACATACACACTTCTTGTTCTCTACGCTTACGTAATGAATGTACTTGCAAGCGCTGAGTTAAAGGATGCTCCTTTTTTAGTTCAATTTATTTCTAGTTGCTAGTAGTGAAAGAGTAACAAACAAACTGTTGTTTATAAAAATCTAAAAAAAAATGAGGACGGTGCCAACCTCAATATTTGGAATAAACGTAATCACTTGCATTTGGGACCGACCTAAAAAAAATAGATTTTTATAAATAAAATTTTTTGTTTCCTAGTTTTTAGGTTTGAAGGCGGTTTTTTTTCTATAAATACGAGTACACTAGACATATTTTATTTTTATTTTCTAAAGATGGCTCAAAACAAGAAATTGATTTCGGGAATGGAGGTGGACCTCTCCCCAGGCGGAACCATCCGTAGGCGCGGGGAAGACGAAGTCGTCCTCCTTGAAGCCACGCCTAGTGGCAGAAACCTGAGAGTGAGTATTTTATGTATAAATAAAATTGATATATGTATAAGTACAGTTGGAGTTCAGTGTGTCTGGCGAAGTGTCTTCTACAAGGTGAAGATCAGCTGGGTTTATCTAAGTATAGTATATAGTATAATACTATATAGCTGAAGAGTTGTTTGTTTGTTTGGCTGAACGTGCTAATCTTAGGAACTACTGATTCAAATTGAAAAAATATTTTTGTGTTAGATAGACCGTTTATCGAGGAAGGCTATAGGCTATTATTTTTCGACATCCACGCGAATGATGTCGCGGGCATAGGTAGTTAGTGATATTCTTCTTTACTATTCTTTAAAGGTGTGGAAACCTCCCACTACGCCGCAATTGGCGGCTTCGTCGTCGTCGTCGACCCCCCGTATTGGTCGTCGAGCTCGTCGCAGCCTGGCGCTGAACGACAAGGCCATAGCCATGGCCTTGTGTAATTCTAGCAGCGAGGACGAGTTCGACGATTCGGATGGCGCAGAAAATAGCGATGACGACCAACCGCTAAATTTTGCTGCCCTACGGCAGAGTGCCCGTCGTATGAGGAAGGAAATCATTAACGAGGAGGAGGATGTAGCGGATGTTGAGGAGGAGGGTGTAGCGGAGGTTGCAGCGGAGGGGGTTGAGAGAGCAGTAGGGCTACATGACACCATACTGGAGAGTGAGCCAGTCGCAGTCGCCGTCGAACTACCTGTAGTGGACCAGATGACTGATCTTAATGATTTCTCCTGGACGGAAGATTTTTCAACATTTTCCAGCCAGGAGGAATCATATTGTAGGACACCTGGTCCATTACAGGCTTCTCGAGGCCCCTTGGATACCTTTCTTAATATATGGGACGATTCTATTATGGAGACAATAGCTAAAGAGACAAATAGGTACGCATGGCAAAATATTGCTCCCATGACAGAGTCGGGGGCTCCAATCCCTAACTATTTAAACTCATGGGTTGAGACCACCCCCACAGAACTGTATCGATATTTTGCCGTGCTTATACTGATGTCTCTTTGCTATCGTTCCGATATACGAGAATATTGGACGATTGGCATTCTAGAGATGAGGAAATTTAGGACGGTGATGCCGCGTGATCGCTTCCTAATACTGAGCAAGTTTATACATTTTGTAGACAACGAACATGCGCCATCGACCGGTCCAATGTACGACAGGCGGGTTTACAAAATTAAGTCTATTATTGAACATTGCAATCAAAAATTCTGCACACTCTACACACCTAATAAGTTCCTTAGCTTGGATGAGTCACTGCTTCTGTGGAAGGGTCGCCTTAGTTGGGTGCAGTGCATCCGCACCAAGGCAGCACGCTTCGGCATGAAATCCTTTGAGCTCTGCGAAGCAGAGACCGGGTACCTGCTAAGGACCTTATTATATGCTGGGAAAGACTCGTCAATGCACCCAAGTCCCATCAGTGGTTTCAGTAACTGCACCGCGAAAGTGGTATTAGAGTTAATGGATGGGTTCTTGGACATAGGACACACTCTCGTCATGGACAATTGGTATAACCAATTGTCCCTGACGAGATTTTTAAAGAGAAGGGGCACAGATGTGATTGGCACCATGAACCCGCGTAGGGTTCATGTCCCCCGGGAAATTAAATATGCACAACTCGCCAACAGGGGGGAGCAAGTTTCTCGACATTGCGGTGACATCTCCATGGTTGTCTGGAAAGACGTTAAAGCTGTCACCGCAATTTCGACATACCATTCGGATAAAATGTTGCCCGGTCTGCGCGGTGGTATTGAAATTGACAAACCGGAGATGATTGCCACCTATAATAGGTATATGGGTGGAGTAGATAGCAAGGACCAGAAGCTATCTATGTTCCAAATGGAACGTAAAAGGGGTAAAAAATGGTACATCAAAGTCTTCAAAAGACTTTTAAACACTAGCATACTAAACAGTTACATCATGTACTGCAAAAATCCAATGACAAAGGTGCTTTCGCATAGAAATTTTCGGCACGAGTTAGCCCTGGAGTTGTTAAGCCGGTTTTCGGTCGCGCCGGTGCATGAAACCCCGGTGTATGAAACCCCCGTGTATGAAACCCCTTCGACCCCTAATCCGGAAAGTTTGGGCAAGGGGCGATTAACAGTGAATGCCCAACATTTTGTTATAAACACAGAAAACATACCGGGGACGAAACGACACAAACGCAGGCGGTGCGCACGATGCACAGCAGCAGGTCGGCAGACCATGGTCACAATTATGTGCAAATATTGCAAAGTGCCATTGTGTGTCGGCACCTGCTGGGAAGAGTACCACACGCTTGAAAATCTAAGATAGTTTTGTTAATACCACTTGTATTAACAAGTCTATCTTAGATTTGTTTTGCTTTCTTCCCCGTTATGTTTTCTGTAAGATTGTATTTTTTGTATGTTATTTCTACGAACTAATAACTTGCTAGTTTGCTCAGTTATTGATTTTCTAAGAACTCCCGTCATCCCGTGACCACGAACGCTGCAATTTGTTACGAAACGTCAGGCAATAATAACAAAATGTAAAATCTAATTACGCGCGAGTTAAATCCGTAAAAGTTGTTTTATTTACAATTACTAAGAACTTTCAGTTTGACCCTCGTACGCTTGATCCTTGCTGTTTTACTTATACAGACTAATAGCTTGCTAGTTTGCTCAGTTATTGATTTTCTAAGAAATCCCGTCATCCCGTGACCACGAACGCTGCAATTTGTTACGAAACGTCGGGCAATAATAACAAAATGTAAAATCTAATTACACGCGAGTTAAATCCGTAAAAGTTGTTTTATTTACAATTACTAAGAACTTTCAGTTTGACCCTCGTACGCTTGATCCTTGCTGTTTTACTTATACAGACTAATAGCTTGCTAGTTTGCTCAGTTATTGATTTTCTAAGAAATCCCGTCATCCCGTGACCACGAACGCTGCAATTTGTTACGAAACGTCGGGCAATAATAACAAAATGTAAAATCTAATTACACGCGAGTTAAATCCGTAAAAGTTGTTTTATTTACAATTACTAAGAACTTTCAGTTTGACCCTCGTACGCTTGATCCTTGCTGTTTTACTTATACAGACTAATAGCTTGCTAGTTTGCTCAGTTATTTATTTTCTAAGAAATCCCGTCATCCCGTGACCACGAACGCTGCAATTTGTTACGAAACGTCGGGCAATAATAACAAAATGTAAAATCTAATTACACGCGAGTTAAATCCGTAAAAGTTGTTTTATTTACAATTACTAAGAACTTTCAGTTTGACCCTCGTACGCTTGATCCTTGCTGTTTTACTTATACAGACTAATAGCTTGCTAGTTTGCTCAGTTATTGATTTTCTAAGAACTACCATTTTTTACCCCCGTACACTGGTCCTTGCTATTCTACTTTTACGAACTAGCTCTTGTATAAGTCTACGTTGAATAAGTTATGTACATTTTGAACCGTTACGTTGCTCAAACCTTTATACTGGTCCTTGCTATTCTACTTTTACGAACAAGCTCTTGTATAAGTCTACGTTGAATAAGTTATGTACATTTTGAACCGTTACGTTGCTCAAACCTTTATACTGGTCCTTGCTATTCTACTTTTACGAACAAGCTCTTGTATAAGTCTACGTTGAATAAGTTATGTACATTTTGAACCGTTACGTTGCTCAAACCTAAACTATTACACAAACTGCTCAGGTGCCCCTCTCTCTACGATTTAATTTTTGAACCAAAACGCTTGGTCCATGCTGTTCTACTTTTAAGAACTAATAACTTGCTAGTTTGCTCAGTTATTGATTTTCTATGAACTCCCGTCATCCCGTGACCACGAACGCTGCAATGTGTTACGAAACGTCGGGCAATAATAACAAAATGTAAAATCTAATTACGCGCGAGTTAAATCCGTAAAAGTTGTTTTATTTACAATTACTAAGAACTTGCTCAGGTGTCTCTCTCTCTCTCTCCTCACTCTCCAGTATGACTATAATTTATGTTTTGAACCATTACGCTTGATCCTTGCTGTTTTACTTTTACAAACAAGCTCTTGTATAAGTCTACGTTGAATAAGTTATATACATTTTGAACCGTTACGTTGCTCAAACCTTTATGAACTATTACACACACTGCTCAGGTGTCTCTCTCTACTCACTCTCCAGTATGACTATAATTTATGTTTTGAACCATTACGCTTGGTCCTTGCTGTTTTACTTTTACGAACAAGCTCTTGTATAAGTCTACGTTGAATAAGTTATGTACATTTTGAACCGTTACGTTGCTCAAACCTTTATGAACTATTACACAAACTGCTCAGGTGTCTCTCTCTACTCACTCTCCAGTATGACTATAATTTATGTTTTGAATTATTACGTTTGGTCCTTGGTGTTCTACTTTTACGAAAAAGCACTTATATAAGTCTACGTTGAATAAATGTTTTACGATTTGAACCACTTTTCATCCCCCTACACTTACACTACATTTACACTTACACGCACTTACACTACACATACACTCAAATGGGAGGGATGGAAAGTGGCGATGAAATGAGATGGAAGTTTTATGTACATAATTCATGTTCAAATGCCATCACATTTTATATGTATTTTTGTAGGTATAATTATATATTCTTGTCCTTTTATGTATTACCTGTACATTTAAACCATTTGTGAACACATCATATATTATAATTGTATCTACTGAACGGCATTTTATGTATTACCTGTACATTTTAACCATTTGTGAACACATCATATATTTTATTTGTATCTACTGAACATTCGTTCTGATTAGACTTTCAACAAATAGTATATTCGGCCGTAATCCGAATACCGAATATTCGGCGAGCTTCCTGGCCAAATAGCCAAATGTATGGCAAAAGTATTCTGCCGGTATGTGCCACCGAAACTTGTATCAACGTTGTTTCGCCCTCATTAGTACATTAAATAACAGTACGAAACTGTTAATTCTCTTTATTTCCTTATTCCATGATCAAATATTTCAAAGTCTATTGTAGAAATTGATATGACGGTTTGTATTAGCCTGTTTATGTTAATTCAAATGCATAGATAATTGCAGTTGTTTTGGTTTTTATTTTTGTTAAATTTGTAATTAAGAAGTCGATTATGTACAGACAACAGCAATCAGGCTACCCAATACAGTCTAATTACTTCAGTTAATTTTCAACCTTATTCGATGAACATAAAGTTCAAAATGTACTGAATAAGTTATGTTATTACTATAATATGAAAACTTAAAAATGTTTTATGTTTTTTGCTGCCTTTGTATATTATAATACCTCTATCGTGATTGTCAATTGTCGGGTAGCCTGAAAATAAAGTTAAAGTTAATACTTTTATAATTAGGTACTTTGTTGTACTTTTCTTATTATAGTTTGTTACCATTCTGTAACTACAAACTTTGAAAATTAATATTTGAAAAGAATGACTACATGAGTTTTTTTATGAAATCTTCTCTATAGTTCAAATTTTGTAACCAGTGTAAATTCAGTCATGACTCATGACATACAGACATCATGACATTGTAAGTTAATTTTTTTTGTGTTACACATAGGTACCTTCCAATTTTAATGATTCGAAAGAGCTTCTTCAGGGGCCTAATTGAATAAATATACTTAAATTGAATTTCATCTGTGAAGCTGTAAAATAATAAAAGTACTGTATACCTCTGTTATTATACCTCCCTAGTTATATAAGAATAAATATTTTATTTTACTACCTACATATGTTTATTTATTTCAACTCCTGAGAAAAATTATTTTATGACTAATTTATTTCCATTAGGCAGACCAAATTTTTATATCACTAAAATAGTAGGTATAAAAATGTCACATTCCTACACAAGTAAGTAGCTTTGGGGTCATTCATTTATTTCGTAAAACAATTGGGGGAGGGAGGTCCATCACTTATTTTTTCTTTAATATTTTAGGTTTTTTTATAATTATTATAATTATTTATATTATTGGGTCAAAAACTAGCAAAAAAATTGTCTTACGAAATAAAGCAATAAAAATACACCAAATCCTTTGCATTTCTATCTATTATAAAGATCAATTGGTAAACATAGCACAGAAATATAATTCACTTAATCTTTACATTATTACGTAAATACACAATGGTAGGTAACAAATAATAAATCAAAGAAACAAAAATATGTATTATTCACGTAACAAAAACAAAAACAGCCTGTATACTGCTCGACGCACGCACACTAGCACACTAGTACTCGACAACGCGATCGCCCGGTGGCCGGCCGGTATTAGATACTAATCAGCAACTTCTCTTCTTTTTTTGACATTGTTTTTGTTATGTAAGTCTATTCTTATTATATATCATTAGAAAGGGAACTTTGTAAACATAATAATGCGTATTTTTAAGATAAGCTTTATTCATTATAAATCATTCAAAATCAACTATAAACTAAAGTCGGCATTTTACAATGATTTTTTGAACGCTCAATGTTTTTTTTTTTGCAAATATCCTGTAAATTATAGAAACAAAAAAAACAACTTGCATAATGTTTTCAAATAGTTTATCTATACAAGAAAGTAAATATATGCTAGCTACGTGCAGTAATAGCTTCACAATATTTTTTACAAATCACGAAAAGCGCTGAAAGAAAAAAAAGAAAAAAAAATATTACTAAACTTCAAAGGCATGGTTATCGAATTTTTACCATGGATACATACTTTTATTATTCGTTAATTGTAAAGCTAATACATCGCAGAATATAAATACATAAGTTGTAAATTTTATAACGTTATAAACATTCATCCTATAAGATTTATTTCAAACAACAAAATCACCCGTTTTTTACGACCCGTCAGTCGCCACTCTTACGACGATAATAAATTAAACAAACATTGTAAAGCTGTCAACTAAGCTTTGTTTATTGCCCTGTTTTATTGGCTTCTCAGAAATACAAACATCAACGTTATAAGTGGATACATCTGGTCACACTAACAAAATACTTGAATGGCGCCGAGCGCAGGTTTAAAAACGCGGGAAACCGGACACCCCGCCGGCCTCTGCGCTTTGCACGTAAAAAAAAAAAAAAAACCCTCCGTCCTCCAAAGGTAAGCAATCAATAAATAATGTTATTTTAATACTACATTCAAATAATGTTAATCGGTCCATAACTTTCACTATTTTTCACTTAATGTGCTCTCCTGTAGCATTGCATTTTGTAGATATTTTCTACTTTACCGCCATCGATGCGAAACTAAGTTAGTTGTGTATAACATATTTCCTTTGTTAGTTAGGTCCAGTGTCTTGTGTCGTGCACACGGTCGTTTTGTACCTACTAAGAAATATGCAACAATTTATTGTAGCACAATAGTCAAATGACTATTACAACTTAAATGGAAAGTATGGAATAGAACAGGGGAGGAAATAAATGGCGAGCAATACGTCTGTCAAAGACAAGAACACTGACTGAGTTCTGGTGCGCATTGGACATAAATTTAGTTTATCTCACTAAGCTTAGTTTAGCTTTGTCACAGCTAAGTTTTCGGTCTGCAAATCGCTCTATGAAGATATTTGAATGCTTCTTACTCAATCTTGCACAATTTTTTCAAAAGATTTAGATAAAAGACACCATATCCAGAATTAGCATATAGAATACTTTTTACCCCGGTTATGCTTTTCTATGGAAATATCTAAAGTTTACGCACACGATTTTGCAGATGAATGCTTTTTGTAATATTATTTTAATTATTTTGTTATTACTTTTTATAATTAGTGAAGGTAAGTGCTGAACCATCATAAGGAACTCCTTAACTCAAGCAGGTCATTTGTAACGGCAGCGATCAAAATACGTATGAGATATTTCAGTGATTTAAATGACTAATTCATTTATAGTCATATATTTTTTTGTCTACTTAAACTTGATCATTATGTTAGAATACTATTTATAAAAAATATATATAATTGAATAACATACATCAAATTTTCTTTGGATCAGAAAATATCCCTCGAAACAACTTTATAAAGTAGACGCCACGACTAAAACAAATGCGGACTATGTCCTCTAGGGGCATGGTCAGCGTAGACAGTGATTCTGTTTCGTGCACAGTGAAAAAATGACAAGTTACTAAGGATGGGAAATGCATACAATAAGAAATAGAAATCATGATATTAGGAACAAAAATATCGAGTGCGGTCGAATTGACCTCGCGCGACAACTTGAAGGTTAAATCTAAACTTTGGTCACGAATCACAGCTACTGCTCCTGGCTCCCTTCCCTGCAAGCCGGCAATCGATGGAATGGTGAGTTTTTGTCTCCTTTGTATAATCCTACTTAAAGAGACAATTCACTATGCTATGAAACTATGAGAACTCGCCAACGTTACGCGTGTTACTAGCGGTTGTGTAGTATTCTAGGCACGCGTCTTACACGTGACGGTTTTATTTCAAATTCAAAGGGTAAAAAGCAGAAGCTGTATTAAAAAGGATGGCTCGCCTGTAATAGAAGCCCGGCACGAAACGACTGTTCTTCACAGCGATTGGCGGCCAAGAGATCTCGCCTTTTCTCTCGTGCCGTCATCCGCGCCGTCTTGCTTTGAGATAAAGATCATTTTTGTATTAGCAACAGCACAATTGTATTTGTTAGACTATAAGCCTTGGACCTAACCAATGTTGAATACGAAAAATGCTTAAGTGATATAGCGCAGAATTCCAAGACCGTAGTTTCTTTAATAACAACTTCTTAGCCTCTGTTAGCAGTCACCGGAAAGCTTCGAATAAGTTAGTTTTATATTATGGGCGGATTGTGTTTTTGTTCTGTTTTTATATTAATGGTACCATATTAAAAAGAGTCATCCTTGTAAGTAGACGTTGATATTTAGGGTCCCATGACAAAGTTGTAGGAAATTCTACTTATAATTAAAAAAAAAAACGACAAATCAAGAAAAAATAAAAAAAAACGCCATTATCAAGAGATCAGACGAAACCCTCGAAATTTCGCTATCCGCATTTCGTATTTACATATTGCCCGTCGTCCATCAGCGTTATTCACCTGGTTGGACTTCGGGAAATTATTTTTGCATAATACTACGACAGACAGTCCATAATCCATTATGCTTACATCGTGGCATTACGAAAGTTTAATAGCGGTGCTAAAAATCAAATTAATGTGAAAGTTAGTAAACCTACTACTAAATGAGTCATTTTAAAATAAAATTTTATGGAGTTCTTAAAACGAATAATTCAAGAATAAAGCAAAGCATTATGTGAAAGTTAGTTCGCCTTCTGCTAAAAGAATAATTTGTGAAATCAAATTAAAAAAAATCTTGATACGAATAATTCGAGTATTTTACAAAAAATTGTGTACGTTTTTCAAACTCTCTCTATTCTCGTTTTTTCAAAGACTCATTTAATAGCACTTTATTCCCCAGCAGGCTTGGAATCTCGGTAATACTAGATTATTACATACATAAAGATTATCTATCTTCATCGCATGAAACGTTTATATTACACGTAATAATTTCACATGAATTGTCAAACCCTAATTTTCACTAGGTATATTTTTTGTTAAACGTTTGGACAACGGCTTATTACGGCAACCTATAGGCTTATAATTCCAAGGGTCTTGCGTAAATTTTACCCATTTTAAAATCAAAAGGAAATGTTAAACTGAGGACACAGTTCCTTAGCTCTTACATTACTTTCCTTTGAGTTTTGGGTGTTATATTAATATCGTTTATCCAAAGTATTATTAAAATCAAATTACTTGTATTTACATAAGTTATTTTAATAACCATAATAATTTATTTATTTCAATCCATGCCATGTGATGCCGGCAGACTAGAATAGCATCACCCCATATTCTCCAATTGGTATCTTAGAAGGCGTCTAATGGATCAGCAAGGGCGGGGTTATTGATTCTTTTACCTTATTCGCCGTCCACCAATCCGCATTGGGCAATTATAATGCCTAAACCTCTCTAGATGACAAGAAGAGGCCATGTGTCCCAGCAGTGGGTCGAATTATAAAGGCTGTTATGACGATGAAACCTTTTCAGAGTCACGACCGCGCCCGAAGTCCCCCGGGTGCGGTCCGATGGCTGCCGTCGATGGAGGAGTAGCTGCTGGCCACCAATTGGTGCAAGAAGTGCCTAGACGGGCAGCGCTGCGATGGTCTTGGGTTAGTTGCGCTCACGTGGACAGATCCCGAGCCATCCCTTAATAGCGCACTGAAGGTCACGCCGGGGAGGATTTTAGGAGATATATAGTAATTTGAAAATAAATAAAGACCTTAGAGAAGGATTCAATATTTAATCATAATTAATGCAGACGTTAGTAATTTTTTGCTACACAATATAGTCACCAAAAGCCGTTATCTTTGTGTGCTCCATAATATATCTTAAGTCTTATCTGAAACTGCTAGACAAGTCGTAAATCACGTCCATATTCTATTCTATTATTTCCTGAGGGAATGTTACTATCACAACTCAAAATCGTTTAAGAAATTCATTTGTTTTAGAGAGAAGCAATCACAAAGAAACATAATGTGAATTCAGATTCAGAAGATGTTTATAGACAAAAATGTATTAAAAATCATAAATAGTTATGATATGAAAACCGTAACTTCGGCGACGCTTACTAGAAATAAATTTTAGGAAATGTGATAAATAGATTTTATTATTTTTTTCAGCTTCAGGTGATAAATACATGTGCCCAAATATTAATCGACTATAAATTATTAAGTCTTTATTTAATGAGCAATTATGTTTATCTTAGGATTTAAATATGTATCTTAAAATAATATAAAAAATAAAGCACTGTTATATCGATAAAAACCTATTTTTCATATCTATATCACAATTAGACAGCCATAATGTAACACAAATATATTAATACTTTTAAGAATATTTGATAATACACAAGTTCAAGACTATTTAGGACATGAATTTCGTTAAGTATTTTGTACATTAAAGGCAGGATGTTATTCATGCTCTCCAAATTGGTTTTAGCTCTGTCAAATCCAGTTTTTTGGGACAAACTAATAAAACGTATGGGATAACAAAGGATGGCTGACAAAGGACACTCGTAATGGCTGCCGGAAGTCACCTCCGATACCGGATGTGTGTCGGATGTGACGTCACGTAGCCAGCACATACTACACAGAAAAATCGTTGTATTTTTTTGCTTAACCTTTCTGATAAGTGCGCTTGCTTATCCTAATAGTGTCTTTTTATATCACATTTTAAGATGGCCTCTGCTTAGCAAAGAATTAATTATCTTCGATATGACCAATAATGGTGGTTTTCTGGGGTTCTTGGAGATTACATCAGCCAGCTCATGAGTCATTAACAAAAAAAATATGTCCACTTAAGTTTCTTCTACAGAATTTGGGCCCAAATTTAAACCATTCAAATTCTGAAAGTTTGAAAAAAAATTTGACTCTCATTATAATTATGCGAACTTAGCTGGTAAAAAGGAGCTCTAAAAAATAGCACAATTTTAAGTAGTCAAAAAATTTCAGTTGAAGATAGATACAATTTACTTTTTAAAGTACAAAATAAATAATAGACTATTTCATTCTTAAATTATCTTTAAAAGCTTCCACTAATGTACGTTCTTATAAAGCTCTCATCTAATGCAATGAACTGTCGAAATTTCTATTTCAAATGTTCAACCACTGTTTAAAATTTAAAACTCAAAATTTAAAAGTATAAATGCTCTGAGTAAGTAGAATGGCACATCTGCAATTAAAATATTGTCTATAAGGGCGATGACCGTTTCGGGTTCATCCTTATATTATCTCGACGGGAAAGCTTTCTTCATCTCTTATGATGTTAAGTCAGAAGATGGAAAGTACTCAAGCAATGAGGAACTGGCTATTTTATCGTTAACTATAATGGTGTTAACATATTCTTCTAGCAACGGGAGGATTTTTGAGATATCATCACGTGAAAAAGAGCGTAAATTTTGAAAAATAGTTATTTGTTCAACAAGTGAGCAAAGTTATTTTTTGCTGCGAGTTCCGATATTAAATCACGAACCAGTGAATTAGTCTAGAATTGAATCACGAACATAGCGAGTGATTCATAAATAGACTACTGAGCGCAGTAAGTGATTTAAAAGGACGAGACAAAAAAAAAATTTGCTCTCGTGTGAAACATACAACTTTTCACCTCTCCAGCAAGAAATTTATTTTAGATGAGAAAAATAAGGCAATACTTTAATACATATTTATTATCTTAAAAATAATTATTGAAAATTAAAAGTAATATTTTAAAATACTTTAGATTGAACGTTACAGTCTTGTTCAAAGCTCGCAGCAAAAAGCGTTTTTCCTTCGAGATTTTACGAAGCAAAAGAGGTCTTTTATGGCTGGAGAAGTGAAAATAAATACTTATTAACTATACTACTTACACAACAAATAAGTAGGAGAACATTTCAAAACTTATGCATTTTAGTTTATTAGAAGAAACTTGAAAATAGCTCTTACCAAAAAAAAAGTGACAACTCGGAAATTACTAGTACTAGAGTTATTTTCATGAAACTTTATTCATCTTGTACATAATTTTATTTTTAAACTAGCTGTGCCCGCGACTTCGTCCGCGTGGATTTCCCATTTTTGCAACATTTTTCATTGATGCTCAATTCCTATTAGTCGTAGAGTGATGCTATGGAGGTATATATGCCTATATCAGGGTTTCCCATACTGCGCGTCGCGATGTCCTGGCATCCCAGGGTTCGCGGTTCTATCCCGGGGGCGGGCGTAGTGAGACGATCCACATAGAATGGCTGTCTAGCTGCTATGCGAGCTAGTAGAACGAAAATAAATGTAGAGAAAGAAATGAAAGTCTCAATTTCAAAACTTGAGCCCGGATCGACTGTCTAGGGCGGGCGAAAAAATTGAACACAGCATCTTTCGCAATCCGGGCGGCTGCGTCCGTTTTTTTTGTTTTTGTAGGTATGTACTTAACTTTGCTGTTACTATAACGGGGGGAGGGCTCGTAAAAATTGGAAAATTCCTAAGGGCGTCACTATGAAAATAAGTTTGGGAAGTCCTTGCCTATAGTCTTCCTCGATAAATAGACAATCAAAGAATTTTTCAATTTGAATCAGTAGTTCCCCTTATTAGGGTTCTGTACCCAAAGGGTAAAACGGGATACTATTACTAAGACTCCGCCGTCCGCCTGTCCATCTGTCACCAGGCTGTATATCATTAACCATTATAGTTAGGCAGTTGAAATTTTCTCAGATGACGTTGTTCTGGTGCCGCTATAACAACAAATACTAATAAATAGAATAAAATAAATATTGAAGGGGCTCCCATAAAATAAACGTGACTTTTTTTGGTCGATTTTGATAACGGCAACAGATAGACGCTTGAAATATTCACAGAATATTTAGTTATATTATTCACTTTAAAAATAAAAATAAAATTAATATTTAACGGGGCTCAACAACAAACGTGATTTATTTCTCGGTTTCAATAACGATAACAGGTAGGAACTTGAAATATTAACAAAATATTTAATTTTAAATTCAAATAATTTTCGGACAGTTTTGATAAAATCTATGGCACGAAACCCTTCGTTCACGCATCCGACTCCTTCTAGGCGGTTTTTTTTTACTATTTTTACAGGATGTCTCTGATGACCTTCTTTGAGTCACCAGGTGTTTTAGTAAAGGAGAGGACCTCGGTGGGTCCTCAAGCTTTAAGGTCGAATCACTCCAGAGAGGATTCCTGACCGGTAAGCAAAGGCGTCTGAATCTGAAGGGATCAGTAGTTCCTAAGATAAGCGCGATCAACCAAAAAAAAACAACTCAATAGATGCGTGCGTAGTACTTGATCATTATTTAGCTGCGGAGTTATGTTAAAACTATGATATCTCTGAAGATATTCATTGAAATTTAATGATGTAAAGAACAATTTTGTACAAAATTAAATACTTGTGATGGATAATGTATTCATTTTGATAAGGAATAATATCATGTTTACAAAAATACCTTCGCATCTTAAGCATTATTTTAGAACAAAATTTATTAACAAAAATAGGTTATACCGAGTCAACCTTAAGAGATAGATAAATGCTGTCTGTAACTTGTTTTTTGAACTTTTAAAGGAGAATAATTCCGTAATACATAATTTTTGTGTAACTTTAACCGTTTACGCAGCGCAAGCAAAGAAATCTCTGAAAATCAATTTTTTTTATTTTTCGTTTATTTCAAACTATGATAGTTCTTAAGATATTCATTGAAATCAAATGAAGTCAAGAACAATTTTGTGCAAAATTAAATACTTGTGATAAATAATGTATTTATTTTGATAAGGAATAATATCATGCATACAAAAACACCATCGCAGATAATGCATTATTTTAAAACAAATTTGATTACCAAAAAGAAAGGTTATAGTGAGCCAACCATAAAAGATAGATATATGCTGTCGCGGACTTTTTTTTAGAAAATTTAATGAAGAACAATTCCGTCATACATGATTTTTACGTAACTTTAACCGTTTACGCAGCGCACGCAGTGAAAGCTTTGAAAAGAATTATTTTTCTCCCGTTTTTGCAACATTCTTCATTGATGCTCAGCTCCTATAGGACGTATCGTGATGTTATATAGCCTATAGCCTTCCTAGATAAATGGACTATCCAACGAAAAAAGATTTTTTTAATTTGAGCCAGTAGTTGCTGAGATCTTAGGGTTCAACCAAACAAACAAACAAACAAACAAACAAACAAACAAACAAACAAACTCTTCAGCTTTATTATTAGTATAGATATAGATATTCATATGAGAAAAAGTTGAATCTTGTAATCAATGGCTTTTTTTCTTTTCTGTGATTTCTTCTGAGTGTGTTATACAAGCACGGGATGCTCTATTTACTATGGGCAAGGTTACCAGCCCTTTTCCTTAGCCTTAAAAGAGACACTACCACCAACCTAGCCGACCGTTTCTATCAGATCGAACTTGAGAACCTGGATCTAATTCCGATGAACAATTAGGGATAAGGTCGAAAATTTCATTTAATACGTATAACCTTACGAACACAATATGCCGTGGGCTCATTCAGTCTTAAACTTGTCCAATTAGGCTGTAAACATATTTTTTCCTGTACGTAATTTATACTGAGGCCCGGTAGGTATTGCAAACGCGTTTCTAAGCCTTGTTCTATTTTTATGTAGATACCTATTTAAAATATGTTTTAGGATTATAAATGAATTGTTATATTTTTCTTCTATTTATATTCTAGTACGAGTTCCGATATTTAAATGGAGCTCCTACATACTTAAGAAACGCCGAACAATCTTAACTTAATTCACAGCTCTAGATTTCGCAACTACCAATAAAATGTAAAACAAAATCATATAAAATAAGTGCCTAATGAAATAAAAATATTGTCATAAAAATAATACAAATTATTTATTTATTTGTTTTACAGTACTTAAAAATTAGGTTACTTATTACAATTCTTGCTTACTGTTCTTACAATTATGTTAACCATAGCATTTTGTTCATATAAAACAATAATCTAAGTTTGAAAATTACAACTAAAACTAAACAGAGTTAATAAGTTCAAATACTTATACAAAAAGAGTAGGTGGCTGTCGCCAACAAACTTTCTTTGCCCTTTGATTCTACTTTCATTTACCATGAGTTTGCTAGACCTTATATAAAAAAATATAAAGATGCCTAGCTTTTTATTTGAAAAAATCACAATAAAGACATGTATATTCGATGCTTATAAATAGGATCGTTATTTTTAGTACTCTATTTTATTTTATACAATAAACATTCTGGTCGGGAAAATAACTCTCTTATTAACAATCTTCGATATCTTGAATAACAGCTAATCATGAAATTGAAAGCTGAACAACTCAGAATATAAGGGAACTTCGCTTCTCAATTTCGTATAAAGTTAGATCCAAAATACCTAATATATTTTATTTTTTATGTTGAGAATTTCATCGCCTCACAAAAAATCGAGGGTTCTTGGTATTTCATTATATAAGAAAGTTGAAAGGTCTTGAGATGTTAGGTCTAATGCCTCCTTAGATATTACTGGAGCGTGATCACACACTGATTTGTTTTCATCTGCCTAGGAACATCCCACACCTGTATTGCTGGAATGTTCTGGACTGTGTCCTGTTTGTCCGTTTTTGATGGTTGATTTACTGAAGGTTTGGTTACTTTTTGGGTTTCATAATCCTTTTATGTAGGCGACAGGCTCGCAAACTCTACATATTTTGGGGCACTGTACAGCTCATACCGCCAATTGTGGCTTTATGTGTAACCAAATGTTACATACCTACACCTCTTGTAGAACCTTTTGGGATTATCGTGATAGTATACGCGTGGTAGGGGCAGCATCAAAAGTAGATAAGCACTTTAGTACTTTTTCATAATAATAGTTAAGTAAATTATTTATCAAATTTTAATTAAGTAATCTCCAAAAACCATAATGGGTGTGTTTTTTAACTTGCAAATCTAAATTGTACTTATTCATCTCCTATGAATATTACGTCTGAAGGTGACATGAAACCTCCATTTGCAGTAATGTTCTTTTCATCGCCTCCATTTAGCCAAATGATAATGCCTTCGCTATCATTCCTATCTCGCCGTCTCTGCAAACAAAGATTTTGTAATTTCTCTAAAAGTGACGTGATTGTTTGTGATAACAATTACGCGGATAAAATGTTTTCTCGCGAATTTCACCGGCTATTCCCGTTCCGAATTAGGGGTATCACCTCGGCTTACGTTATTTAGCTAATGACGTCGTGCAAACATTCCCCTGACGATCCTCATTTGTACTTGTCTGGTGATCTCTTGACCTTTCTTGGAACCACTTACCCATGAATCGCAACTTTTTTACTAAGTTTGCGATAATCCCTACTAATATTATACAAACCAAACTTATCATTACTTTTTACTTTCTCGTAGGTATACGTAGTTTACAGGAAGTCTTGTAATCGTCAAAAAATTCGACCTTGAGATTTTGACGGATTTACACGTTTTGGACCTCCCTCAGTCCAAAAATATCGTTTTTGGAATTATGTCTGTGTGTCTGTGCGTTAGCACGATAACTTGAGCATGCTTTAACTTATTAAAACCAAATTCAACATGCGTGTATGACATCAAAATATAAGGTTTCTATAACCTTTTGAGCCGTCGATCACGAAAGTTAAGCAACCAAATGCGCGGTCGGTAATTGGATGGGTGACTAAAATTTAATATGCATGTATGACATCAAAATATAAGGTTTCTATCGACTTTTGAATCGTTTCCGATATACGAGAAAGTCAAGAGGAGACCACTCCCGATTTTTTCATGAGTACCATTATTTCATGGTTATTTTTTATGACTAAGCGGAGAGCTGAATATGTCAATTGCCAGGCTGCGGCCGGGTTCACAGCGGATCCATTAACATCAGTGATATGATAACATAATACCGTGTCGCACCGGTCCTATGTGATAGAAAACGACATTTAAATGTTGAGCTAAGGGTTAAGCACGTACTGTGTTGATATACACTTTACATCGATATAATAAAGTAGCAATCAGCGAGCGGTATGCAAGTTTGCCGTAATCTCGTCAATATAAATTGCAAGCCCCTATTTGAATGCTGTTTTTTGTTGTATGAACCCAAATGTGATTCTTCACAGCCCATTTTGCGATTATTAGCGTATTTTGTTTCACGTTATGGTTCAAATAGTAATTCCCTAAGAGTGTTTCAAATCGAGTGGAAAACGTCAGATCAGGAATTTACTCTATACATTTACTAGGTGGTAAACCCGTATGTAGGGTCTTCTGGGTAGGCATCACCGCCTTTCTTATTTCAGCCGTGAAGCAGTTCGTTCTGTTTCCGATTGAAGGGAAAGGTAGCCAGTGTAATTACTGGGCAAGGAAGGCATATCGTCTTTGTCCCCAGGATGGCAACGCACTTGCATTGTTAAGTGATTTACCCTTAACATTGCAAGTGTCTATAGGCGGCGGTAACCACTTAACACCAGGTGCGCAAGCTTGTTTGCTATCTCGTAGTACAAAAAAATACTCGTAAGTCATAACAACGTGTATACAAATACTCTCATAATAATAATAGTTAACAAAGAGACTTAACGTACCAAAAACTACACATAAAAATAGCTTCTATCTTAATGGAATAAGATATATCTGTACCCGCTTAATGTATGTTGTTAAGGTTGATGTCAGTCCTTAACTGCCGTGTCCTGGAAGATAGCCAGAAGAGACTTCGCTCGACAATACGTCGAGTCATCCTTACTTTATGGGGACCGCTATTGTTCTAGTTAATTGCCTAATTGTAATCAAGGAGTAACTGGAAATTTCAAGTGATTGGAGACAAGAAAATAATGAGTCTCTGTAGGACGTGTAGTGGAGTGTATTGTGAGTTTTTATTGTTTTCGAAATAAAATGCATTTGGTATAATTATAATTATAATAATTATTATAATTATAATATATGTCCACGCTCACACCAATTATCTAGCCCAAAGTAAGTATCATTAAGAACTTGTGTTATGGATACTAGATAACGGACATTTTTTTTTAATGTACATAATATTTTTAGATATTTTTATAAATAAACTTAAATATATTATAAATAACCATGACTGGTCAACAAATACTCGTGTTCATCACACAAATATTTGCCGCTACCAGGACTCGAAACCGGACCGCTTGATGTGTAGGCAGCTATACTGACCACTCCACCAAGACGGCGTATAAATCGACTTCACTGAAAGAATATATTAGGAAATCTAAAAGTCAACCAAAGAGAGAGCTAAACCTGTAAAGACTTGGCGAAGTGTCCCTAGGCCGGCCACATTTCTCAAAGAACGACTTTTTACGTGAAGAGTAGCTGAAAGCGCAACGTGAACGGAAGACTCAATAATAAAAAAGATAAGTAGTGGAAAATTATTAGATGCGACCAGCACTGTAGGTGTACCAATAATTTATGTGCCAGTGAACTGAGAGCCACGCTAGTATTTAGCAAAATAAATTACGAAGTATTTAGTAGTAGACTTCCAACAAATGTAGGTCAAATCTAAAAAAAATAGACTAAATATATTAAAAACTACAGACCATAAAATGTGTACCCCCTGTGGAGGTGACCATGTTCCTACATGGTCACCTCCACAGGTGTTGACGTCATTCGACTGACATGATGACAAAAATTATGAGTAAGATTTGAAAAGAAAAACTAACTATAATCCTTGATTCGAATTTTTGTTGTTCATCCAGGTTTGAATTATAAAGGTCTTATGCAACAGTAAAACCACAAACTGCGTTCATTCAATATTCTAATTGAATAGCTTCGTTCGGATTACTCATATAGTCAATATTAAGTTAGTTAGGGGTATATTTTTACATAGAGTTATAATAGTGTGTTTTCATCACGTGTTTTACCCACTATAAGTCGAGCGAAAGTTATTCGTTAAGTAATAACAGAGTACGGTTTTCTGTAATATGTCATAGCATCGATTTTAACAAAAATTAACTGATATCATATTTGACAATAATGCTCATTTTTTAAAATGTTGGCGCTTATATTTTATTCATATTCTTGAATGATCGATTTTATTAAATATAGACATCTATGATAGACATTCTAATTCAGCACAATTTATCTGTTTATGAAACAAGCTTCAATAAACATCAGAAGTTTCATATGAGCATAATTTGGTCACCCATCTCAGTAGAAACAGCACAAAAAATGCTTTACTTCTACGATGTCTACAAAAAACGCACGACCGCTCTGCTCACGATCACCTCTAACATAGTAAAACAATGTTTATACAATATTGATGAAGTTGTATCGATAACAAGGCACTTTGTGAAAATGAATAGTTTGTGTAACAGATCATCAATATTCTGAGGGCGGGGAAATGCTCAGTGTCATGTGTTTTAGACGTAAACAATACTCCTTGATACGGGGGACTAAAATACCTTGTTTATTGACGTAAAACTTCTTTACGCACGCTTGACTTGGGGAGAACAGGTGAATGCGTTAGGAAAAGTGTGATCGGTTTTTAAATTTGGAACACATCGCGTCACGGCCGCTGACCAGGGGTGTTGGCTGTCAAGCCAGTTTAGATACTTTTTATATTAATAATAATATAAAAAGTATCTCAACTGACTATAGAAGTTTTAGTTCAGTCGTGTGGTCTAAAGTGCACTCGTTTCGGAGAGAGAAAAAATCACGATATTTTTGTTCACCGTAAAAGCGTCTATTAAACGTACCTACACATGAATCCAAAATTTGAAAACACATTGGTGGCAGGGTTCGAACCGGTCAAAAGCCACACACCTGCCGAGAAAGTTTCCCTACCACGTTACTAGGAGGCTTCCGGACGTGGACCCCCGCCCAGTAATCCCCTAGGAACGGCCGACTTACAGGTTTGAGGATCCCCCAAGGTCTTTGCCTTCTTAAAAACCCGGTAAAGCAGAAAATGCCATCAGCGGCAATGTGCAGTAGTCAGTCAAAAAAGAAAAAAAAAACAGCGCTACTCTATGACTTTGCATGAAATAGGTATGCCTCACGGAAGCCCGGCGCGGTCAGGTACCCGTTTAAAGGTTTTACTTATCAGATCGCAAAAGGAAAGTCTTTTTTTACTTTGAGGAGTGTTCATAGTAAAAAAAGGCGTTCCCTTTTTTACTATGAACCGCGGCTACGAAACGGCTTCGGACGGTAGCGCAAAGAGATATAGATAAGTGTGCTAAAAATATGTTAATAAATAGCTTAGTTACTTTCAGGACGTTTTGTCGTTTGTATTATAACAAATATAGTGACCCGTTACACTGCTTACGTCATCTTGTTAAAAACGTGCCAGTTACGTTACTGTGTCGAATAAATACAAACTGTAAGAGGGACAAGCGTGCCTAATTTATTTGCATATTTATTATTCACGGACCGAACACTACGCCTGTAACATGAATGTCAATAAAGTGAAAATATAAAAACGGGTAAAAGGGCGTATGCACACGCTTCGAAAATTGGCTTACTGTCTCCGAAGTGCTCCTATAAAGCCTATAAAGTGGAATATAAAGCCTATAAAGGGGAATATAAAGCCTATAGTGAGGGGACCAGTGGAGTTTAGTGGATGTTCAGGGCATTTCCTCACACGCTGCACTATCTAGCTAGTCTATGTACTGGTAAGCCGTAAATAGCATTCTCCATCGAGAACTTTCTCGCCGATCAGTGAAGTCGGCCCCGCGTACGTAATGCAGAGTTCAAAATGTTCCGATTGGCCAGGATGACCTGTTGCGCTAATAATCATTATTATTTAAGCTGGGAGACGCCCACTATTGGACATAGCTGATCCTAATATACTACTTTCTATAATCTCTGTAATCTCATGTCTTACACCTCAACGACACACTCACCCACACTGCCACGTCAAGTTATTCTGGAATAAAAATGTGGTGTATAAAAGCAAATCCGCCACTGTCCATATGGAGAGTGGCGCATTCGCTTAGAGACTCCACAAATCTATAGGTATTTATTGTAACTGCCAACACGGGAAAATAAATTTGGCCATATATTTCCATTGCAGGGTCCTTTTCAATGTAATTAATTATTATAGTTACCTTTCTCGACTACATATTATTTGTATTGACAAATTTAATTAACTTAACTTAAGGGTTAGGGCCGTTCGAGGAAATTGGGTAGGGCAATATTCGGCACGTTCGAGCAATATAAATCGTACACGTAGGCCCGGAAAGCCGTTCGTCTTATCCAAATCTGCTAGAATGATTTGTGTTATCCGGTACAATATTAAGCAGGTGCTTTTTGGAATGCCGGAAAATTATTTGTTACTGAATTTTTCTTCATTGCAGCATGACAAATATTTTGAACCTATTTGAAATAAAAACTTCACCACGCTTTTCTTTGTAATTATGAATTAGGAATTTCCGAATGAAAGTTCTTTCAAATAATAAATCCATTGTAAAAATGAATCGATTCCTATGGATTTATTTTGGCTAATAGTGTATTCAAGTGTTGATACCTTTTCTTTTTATAGTAATATAATTTCTCTCGACATCATAATTTAAGAACCTATTTCAAACCAATTATGATGTGAATTAAATAATTAAAATTATACTGTGGGGATATGTTAGAATAAGTATTATACATTGTACCGATTATACCCATAAAGTTAAAAAAAAAAAAATTGATCAGTAAGTAGGTAGGTATTATCTATCAATACTATTTTTCACAAAATATGATAATGTTCTAATTTTTAAGGAGAAATATTCAAAGTTTAAAATTTAAAACACAAAGCAGTATCTTTCTATTCATATTTATAATGTTAATAATTGTATCGTAATATTTGAAAAAATAATAAACACACTTCGAGATTTCCGCCCAGTTAATTTCTTGCATAATTTCCATTATAAAATGTTCGTGTAAGCTAAAGTCTGTCTTATTTAAACAAACTAAAGTTCCATTTTGTTCACAGGTACACGGGTCATGGGGACTGCCAGCCTTCGTCTGTGATATCTACATAGCGATGGATGTCACCTCTTCCACTTCCAGTATATTCAATTTAGTGGCTATTTCTGTCGATAGGTAAGTAGACACATTTTTCTTGACTCGTCTGGAAGTTAATTATTTTATAAGATCCTATCTTATGGAATAATTTTATTTTGCGTTAACAAACTTTTAATACTGGAAAAATGCACCGGAAAAAATCGACTAGCCTCAGGCGGGAATCGAACCCGCATTTTCCGCAATCCGGGCGGCTGCGTTGACCATTACGCCACCAAGGCACTGCTTTCGCTGTCGAAATTTGTCAGTGCTTGGTGCTTATGTTTTTTATGGTAAACATTGTTTCATCAATTTGCACTTCTAAGACCGGAACGAAATATTTTTGCAAATATTTGACGCCCAGTTAAGATTTAACTACCTTACATTATGGAATTCAATTTTTAGATCTTATCTTTTAACCTACTTAAAGAAGTGTGTTTATCAATTTGACCCTTATGTATGTATGTAATATTGGTGCCAAAATTTCATGAATTATATGTTTGTGTTTTAATTCTGTTAGTAAATAAATGTAAACGTGGGATTACAAAAAATCTTTTTTGGTTAGACAACGTATAGTCCTACTTAGAAAGCTGTACAAGTTTCATCAAAATCAGATCAATATTTTTTGATAGAGAGAGTTAAGTGTGCATTAGTCACTAAGAAATGGTGTCGTTGGCTTAGCAGCGTATTACATGTAAAAGACAAAGTACCTAACAATTGAGTAAATGTACTGAAATGAAAGTATCATTAAATGATTAGATTCAGTTACAAGTTACAACTGAAATAAAAAATATATAAATAATTTAATCACGCTCATAATCCCACAAAGAGCCGAGCTGAGCTTGAGGTAACATTTAGTTGTAGACAAAGCCACATCTGGTAGTAAGACACAGGTTGCCAGACTGTCGCCTACACAAAATGGGCACCAAAGCCAAATAGTAACAATCCTTCAGTAAAAAAACGAACAAAATCTAAAAATCAGAGGAAATGTTACACTCATAATAATCTCAGCAGTTCGGGTGAAAAAAAAATGCAATAATTAGTAATAGCAATAAATCTTCAAAAATAGTGACTCTTCTCTAGCTGACAAAATTGTGGATCCATATTATTGATCGCGACTGTACGGTTAGGATCCTTGTCATAATAATCATTTATATAAAAAAGGTAGTAACTATAAACCGTAGTAACTGCACAAACGCTCGCGATGCTATGACATGGTACTAAATTGTTAATTTACTTCTTATGTTGACTGTACTACTCTCTAGTGAAGGATTCAGGGTTCGGAACTCCGTTTTAGACAGCCGCTGACGTGAACCTGTCACCAACTCATTGTTTATGGCATTCAGTACTTCCTATAAACTAATACTAACTTCCTGCTAGGTATAAACAATATTAACTTTGTGCATATTATGTATTTGACATTATAAGCATAAGATTATTCATTAATGATTAACACGTCTAGCTATCACAATCTCTCTCCCATACATGGGACTGCTGAAACAGATTTCTTTTAGAAATAACCAGTACCTTTGTACAATTCTCTGAGTTGTCTTCTTTTGTAATTGTCTTGTATGTACATGAAATGTTTAATAAAAATAAAAATAATTTATTTCTAAATTAAAATCATCACTATTAATTTACACGAAGACAATTCTAATACAAGGTATTAACATCTTCTTAGTTATTATTATTTCATTTGGAAACAGCTTTCAAAGTGTCCTTTCTTAAAATGATGTGTAGGCACATTAATTAAGTCTATTTATGGACGAGCAACAACCCAAATAGTCTTCTACGTTGGTTGTTAAGTCAAGATTATGTCGATGTCTTGTCGTGTTATCCAATCGCATTAATTCAACCAAATAAACACCAGTATAATTATTACGTATTTGACATGTCAGATATAATAAGACAAGCTGCTAATATGCATAATTGATACATGCTAATATTAAATTATCTTGATGTCAGGGACGTGAATTTCCGATAAGGCAATTATAGTGACTGAAAAAAATGATTGGCTATTAGTAACTAAATTTTAAGTACCTAGTTACTAAACACTTTAGTAACTTTGGTGACTACTCAACTGTGTAGCTACTGTTGCTAAACTATTACAGTTAATGTTATTTAGCTACTATAGCTAAATGTTGAAAATAGCTAAACTAGTTTGGTAATTCACAGCCAAATATTTGGTTGAAAATAGCTAAACTAAATTTAAAGATTAGCAATGACAATCTAAACTCTTCAGTTAAAAGCTTACGGTCTAGCGGTTTAGCTAAATATTTATGTACGTATTGCTAAATTTGCTTTGTGTCCACAGCTTAACCTATTTAGCTGATGTTGTTAAACTTTGGATATTAATTACTAAAGTTTAGCCACAGAAGTATTAACTAAACTATTTAGTTAACGTATTTTTTTATAATTGGACATTTTAATATTAGCAGAAAAAATGTGCTTCAATTAACCTGTATGCTTCAAAAAGATCTAAGAATTCTGTCAGAATCCCTGTGTTCCTTGCTCCTTAGAATTGTGGTTCATTCAAAAGTGGCGTGAATAAGCACCTTGCAATTTGGCAGGCGAGAGTAGCTAATGTAGTCTCGCATGTTATCTCTCACACTATCTATCTTTGCATTACGAATGGATTTCTAATTACTATAAGGTGGAAAGAATTAATTTACTAACCTTTTAAAAAAAATTCTTGAAGACATATGTCGTCTTTATCACATCTTTTTTATCCACCAATCGGCAAATAAGGCACTATAAGAAGGTGCCGTCAAAGCCGTAAACTGTTCGTATTTACTACTTTTACCACTGGTTAGTTTTAATGCTACCAAATCATAGGCGCCTCTGTTTTCCGCAAAAAAGAGTAATTTGATCTGACCTCTACTTTCCGGGGTACAGCTTCAGAAGTAGATGATCACTTTAGTACTATGTCATAGCAACGCCAGCGTTTGTGTAGTGATAGTTGCGACAATTATGTATGAATTATTATTATGACTAAAATGATCATCTACTTTTGATGGTAACCATACATCCATTCTAGTTTCCGACAACCTTGAGCTCCTTAGCATGAAGCCCACAGCCAACCTTAACTTTGGCGTAACCATTTTGCAAAATCTGAAAATACGGCCAAAAAGCTAAGTATTCTGAACAAGGTTACACGATGCTTCAAGCTGCAACAACTTTTGTTCTTTTTGCGCTGTAAAATTACCAACGCTTTAAATTAAAAAAACTGCTTGCCATAAATTTACTTTGAGGACTTTATATTTTTCGTTTCAGAGAGCGTCTCCCTTACAGCCTGTATAAGGCACAGGTTCGATCTTGCATGGAGCATTGTTGCCATCTTTGAGACGGTTCAGAAAAATATCATCTTGCCGCTCTTGACGCGGTTGTTCGTAAGCCAGGAAATTTATAAATTGATGATAGACTGGTTCATGCTGATCTGCAAAGTTTGGCTCATCGTCGCAGACTGGCCTGTCAGTATTTTATAAATTTTACTTTGGCGAGTGTGCTCTTGAGCTACATGAGCTTATTCCACCATCTCCTTCTTACCATCGGGGATCTAGACGAGTTCGTTACCACCCCTACCTCGTAAAAAATTCCGCCTATGTGTACCAAGCGGTTTTCAACAACATTTAATAAGCAAACAAAATAATAGAATTCCATGCCCGCGTCCATGTTCCCGTATAGTTATAACCCTGCTCTATTAAAGGTTAGAGTGAATAGGCATCTTCTGGGTAAGCTCGCTTCATCTTCAGCTTCCTCTTAGTTCTCCAGCACAGAGTGTTGCCAAGAGTGAACCAATTTCAAGTAAAAATAAAGATATTCAAAGACAAAAGGACAACTTTGCGTTGTTGATCGCCATTCTATCGATATACAAATATCCATCGACAATTTCATACTCCTGTACAAATATAAAAATAGCTCTACTACTTTCTAATATTACTATTTTTTTAAGCCAACCACTAGTGAGATAATCTATTCTGCAATATTTTTGTAGGTATAAATAAATAATTAAACTAAACGATAATGATATATGATAATAACGATCATGACAATGTGCCTAATTTTAATAAATATTTACTAAATTAAATACTAAGTATAACGGGTGTAATAAGACCTATGAAAAAGCCGAGAACTACGTATTCCGCTCATCATTAGGACCATTTTTTTTTTCTAGACTATACCCGGGAAATTAATAGTTATGAAGTTATTGATGGTCAAAGTTAGATTTTATTTAAAAATTTTTTGAAAACAAATTGAAAACATTATTTCTTAATTTTTATCCAAAGAAACATATTTTTGAATACCAAAAATGGCTTTAAAACGACAGCGCTCAATGTAACCGCTTGATATCGGGGCCATTCAACTCAGCCGCCCGTCGCGCACGTCTCCAAGTTGCTAACAGCCGCGCAACTTGCGCGCTGTATTTTTTTGAGAAAAAATAAAAATCGTTTCCCAGCAATAAGTTTTTATATGGTTCTTGTTTTGATATATAGAATGCTTAGACTTCGACTCTGTCTTAGGTCGTTACACCCTGTAAAGAAGGAAATACTTAGTAATAATTTTAATTCGCAGATACATAGCAGTAACACAACCAATAAAATACGCGAAACACAAGAACAACAGAAGAGTATGGTTTACGATAGTTCTTGTGTGGCTCATCTCAGCGGCGATCGGAGCGCCTATAGTCCTGGGACTGAACGACACGCCGGACAGGGACTTCAACGAATGTCTCTTCAATAGCCAGAATTATATAATATACTCCTCTCTCGGTTCCTTCTACATCCCCTGTATTATGATGATGTTCCTGTACTATAATATATTTAAGGTGAGTTAAAAATGCA
The DNA here is from genome assembly GCA_955850985.1 of Elophila nymphaeata. Taxonomy (NCBI): domain Eukaryota; kingdom Metazoa; phylum Arthropoda; class Insecta; order Lepidoptera; family Crambidae; genus Elophila; species Elophila nymphaeata. Next base: position 10,824,281 of record OY039080.1, read on the forward strand.
TGTATTGTTGAGCGGTGGTGTGTTTTATAAATAATGATAGGCGTAAAAGGTGGAATCTGAATATATTTTTTTATAAAAGTAAAATAACAGTAATTCGTATCTAATGTAAAAGTATTATCATCTGCATTACTTTTATAGCTCAATTGTATATTATGTAAGACAATTGTTTTGTTAGAGTAGCTATGATGATTGCTTACTGGGAAGGCCCAGCAATGAAATCAACTCATTTATTTTTATTTATTTATTACATAGTAGTTTTTAGTGGTAAAAGTGCCTCCCTACGGTGAAGTTCGCAGAGTGGGGCAATGTATTTCGGTGAAAGTATTGCTTTGAAAACCGCGGATGTACAATCGAACCAACTGAATCATGACCCAATTGGCCGATCATTCCTTTAGAATCATAAATTTAGTTAGGTTTTCTTCGCTATCATGCGTGTTGCACTTAGTACGTTTTAAATATGAATAAAAATGCGTCATTACGGGTCAGAGATCTATGCAATTTTAATCTTTCTTATCACTGCACTAAAGTCTCAATTGGAATTTTAAATAAGATATCGTTCATAATCTAAACTCTTTTCACTACTGAGAAAATGGAATAACTATTATATTTTTAAAAATAAAATGACGTTATGTGTCAGATGTCAAGTAGTAGTCTGAACAAATTTTAAAAGGCCATATTTATTTGACACTGTCAGTGTATAACAAATTGATAACAGGTTCGTTACTTAGAAATGTACGTTCAAGCGAATTTCATCCTACTTTGTATAGAGTGACTGTAGGAAAATGATCTTAAGGTGGGTCATGATTCAATTTGGTCGACTGTACACAAGTCGGGTGAACCGGCTGTTATATGTGTCTTTAATATTCTTAAAGAACAGGGACTATTTAAAAGAAATTACTAAAAAATGCGCTAATGCGACAATGGTCAAGTGGTAATAAATATTTTAACTGCACTTAAATTATTTAAGTGCAGGGCTAAGCATATTCCATTTCAGAAAGTCTATAATTATGATTCTTATTTACCACAGGCATTAAGAAATAGAGCAAAAAAGCAGAGAGCAGCAAAGAAGCCACCAGTTGCTGGAGACCCTACAACGGGAGCAACTCAAGCTGTTGTGATCGAAAATGTGGCTCAAACGAGGCGGTTAGCTGAGACTGCACTACATGACGACAGACCTACTAATACTGGCTCTGGGAGTAATGAAGACGATCATGAGGACAGGTTTGTTTCATCATTGTATTGCCTCTATATAGTTAGAAATATATTATAAATAAAACATTGCCTTGGCATATACTATACAGGATTAATTTTTCAAGTGGGCCTTCAGGACCAAATCCTAAACTAGAAGTAATATCCAAAAATGCTCAAAGAAGTCGCGTTTATTTTGATGAAAACAAAAATTGCATCATTGCATTGATTGATAAAATGACGGTCATCGCTTTGATCATCGCTTCAACCAAGGTGGAACAATAAATATTTTATTAAAATTTAACATTTTCCATTAGTTTCCCGTATATCATTACTTTCGAGAAATCAACCCTTACTAACAACACTATCGAATGGTGTAATAATACAAGCTGTGTTTTTTTCTTCAAAATCATTGGTTTCGATCCCTGGCTATTATTATTGATTTTTCAAAAATCCAATGATGCAGTTTTTGTTTTCATCAAAATCGGGCTCGTGACTCTTTTGAGCATTTTTCGATATTTCTTATAGTTTAGGGTTTGACCCTGAAGAGCCACTTGAAAAATTCAACCTGTATACAGGATGGAAAGAAAATATGGGCCCCAGAGTTAAAGCACAGTATACCAAGAACAGTAATACGTCTTCATACAAATGGCCGCTATCCATTAGAATGTGTGCGTGCGTACTCGGCGCCGTATACGCACGCACTGTGATGCACACATGACATAAAAATATGGGGGCATAAGGTGGTCTCGCCGTCTCGGTATGATCGCGCGTTTTTATGTCATTGCACATTCACTCGCCGCTCGTTCCCGTCCGGCACATTTACGATAGCCCTAGCGGAGTAGGCTAATAACTCGCCCACAGCCCGCAGATAAACTACTGTTCTTGGTATACTGTGGTAAAAGAAAAATAAATGTTAGATTTCATAATGTTTGCTTTTTTTTTCTAAGACCTTGACGTGTTTCTTAGAGAAAAATTATTTTTAACATCGACTGCATAGATTAATAAAATAAAATGGCAAGGATTATTTTTGATTTTTAGTTGGTTCGATTCCCGGTTCTAGAATGAGCCATTTTAAAGATTTAAGGTTTAAAATTGCTATAAACATATACCTTAAAAAAATGGGCCTCGGAGGGCAAGTCCTCTCCAAGGCCAATTTTTTATTTCCACCCTGTATATAAAAGAAATGTCGTGTGGTAGTGGCCGTAAAGTATACACTACCTCAAAACTAATCAACAGTGTCCTAAAAGCCGACAAAGAGAATTTCGACCAAACGTGACAACACAGGTAATTATGCTGTCATAGGTCAATCTGTAAAGTGATATCCACCAACTATCCACCAACAATAGCATGCCCAAATAGGACTGTACTTCTGCTTATCATCAGGTGAAATGGAGTCATTTGCTTGACCTTTGTAAAAAAAAATCTACTAATTTAGAACTTCTATAAGTAGGTAGGTAAATAAAATATTATGTAGATAGAATCCCATACTGAATTTGGAGTTACAAGAAACTTGTTAAAATATTTAAAGGAGATAAGTTAACCAAAAATTCACACAGCTTACGGTTTAAGCAGATGTGATTTAGCTTTAACATCTGTGTGATTTTACGCGCATGAAACTTGATCCAGATCATCTACATGTGCCAGATAAGTTTGATTGAGTAAGAGTTTTATCGTATTGCGAGATTTTTATGAAAACAATCTTCTTCGAAGCTTCTTTATTTTTGATCTGTATTGAAAAAGTTTGAACGAAGAATAAAATACTTTCAAATTGAAATTCGAAAGAGGTACTGAGAGGGTTCATGGAATTTATTGTTCTTTTGTTTTAATTCAAACTTTTGGCTTCCAATAAAGTAAAGCGTTATGCAAAAGAATGATGCCTAAACTTAATTTGTTTATTTGGCAAGATTATATTATTGGCAAGTTATTTGAAATGTACCAAATTAAACAGAAATTAAAAAAAATTGGTTGTCTGTAAAGTCGGTTTACTGACGATAGTTGAACGTGACAACGTCTTAAGAAAATACTGATGGAATGGTAGCATTTTTCAAAAGAAAAATTTAATTTCATTTGTTTAATAGATTTCGAATTATAGTATGAATAAACTTGTAATAAAATCTCTTTGGCTATACTATTTGTATCTGGCTGGTTTTGGTATCATTGAAAGTTTAAATTTTAAAGAACATAATTCCAAATTCAAATTAGAGAATTAGATTTAGAGCGAGGTAACGCCGCATGACGTCATGTTTTTTCGTGCGTACAGCCGGATCTATCGAATTATAAGACGTTGTCACGTCAACAAGAAATAGGTCATGTCATGATCAAGTGCTGTGATGGTATTTGAACCCAGGCGACTGTTCTTCAAATTTATCTACACACGATTGTGTGACATGAGATCACGAAAAAAAATATTAAATTCTTCTTGGTTTATGTTTACGTCACAGGCTGGCGATATTATTATTGTAGAGAATAAAAAAGCACAGCGGTTTCTAGGGCGTATAATAAATAACTAAAAAATATGACACATAATAATAATTATAAAATCCAAAATATTAAAAATATATAAAATTATCCAGCCAGTCGGCAACTATTATTATTAACATTAAATTGAAAAAGAAGAATGATACAAATTAATTTGTTTTCTCTAACAGTTTCGACAAAAGATCAGCTGACCTTGAAGCTGATGCAGACGAGTGCCACGTAATACCAAATGACAAATCTACAGAATTCATGCTGGCCACTGTAGCAGAAGAAACAGTCAAGTAAGAAATATTTTATTTCTTTAGTATTATAGTTGAGGATACATCAAACACAATAACTTACGATGCTATGTTTCCCTTGTTCTATCATGCTTGCTTGCTAAGTGTTAATAGGTTTTAACTTTAATAAGGAATATAACTTTGCTCGAGTCATATGAATTACATTCTTTTTAGCTCACCTTCAACCACTGTTACTTATAAATCATTTTCTTTATCCATATAATTTAATAATTATTAAATAAGATATTAGGAAAATGCACTGAAAAAAAATCGACTTGCTTCAGGCGGGAAACGAACCCGCATCTTCCGCAATCCGGGCGGCTGCGTTGGCCATTACACCACCGAGACACTGCTTGCGCTGTTGAAATTTGTCAGTGCTTGGTGCTTATGTTTTTATGGTAAACATTGTTTTATCAAATCTTTGAAATTTGCACTTCTAATAAATTAATCTTTTCTAATAAACTAATAAATAAGATATTGCTGAGAAAATTTTAAGATTGTAACATCTGACCTAGCTTTTGGATGTTAGTTTACTAAATGTTTATTTCTTATTGGGTTTAAAGCCCCTTATAAGCAAGTGACAGGCTTGAAATCTGTCAATATTTTATTGCATTGCATAGCCTGCCTCATACCTATACTGTCAGATGTGGTTTCATTATATGTGTAATCAGTTGGCCACCAAAGGCTCTGCTCAACCCTTTCTGAGATTATGAGCGTGATTGTATGTATGTAAGTATTATTTTAGTCAAGGCCAAAGACATAACACCATATACGCCAAATGACTTTAGGACTTTGTCGTTATTATTGGGTTTGAATAATATTTTCTTATAATATATGAAATATCGTGGCGTTCATCTCTTTGTCCTTATTAATAAATATGTAGTGTAGGCATCTCGGCGTGTAATATACAAATAAATAAACCTTTTCTTATAGAAACATAAGTATTTTTAAATCTGTAATCTTCCAACAACCTTTAAAACATAATTTCCTATGAAATGTATTTGATATTGAACAGAAGATAGAATTTTACTCGCAAGACCTTTCGCTGTGAAAGCAAATCGAGTGAAAATAGAGATTTAAAATTATTTCGAATTTTTCAATTTACTACAATGGCCTTTTATATTATTTTTCACGAAATTTTACAAACTAAAAGAAATTACAAACTATTCATGAGCAACGAATTGGAAAAGTAATGAAAAGGGATCTCCATAATTTAATTTTCTACAAAAACAAGTTTGTAATATCACTATGCTACGCAATACCATAACCAACAACGATTGGAAAGAAACCTTTTCTATTTGAAATAAGGTCGAAAACAGCAAACACACTATGGATAAATATCGTTTGTTGAGCAAGAATAAAATTTTGATAGTATCTATCGTTATTAGTTTTCTAAGAAACCTTATCCTTATATTTAAAATTATCAAGAAAAATCTTCATTCGAGAATTCTTAATAGGCATAGACGAGGCTTTTTAAAAACAGATAAGTACCATAATTTACCAATTATTTTGGCTTAAATATATTTTATGAAACACAATGCAAATTCCAAACAAACATCGGAAACGGGGTAAATGCCCATAAAACTTGAGTCCGCTTTTCTTTCTAAAGTTCGAGTTAAAATTGATAGCCAAACTTTAACTGCTAAAGGAAATCCTAATCCTGAGCTTCATACTTGATAAATAGGTGTAAGTTCTGAATTAAACGGTGTTAGATGAATGTCTGCTATACCTCATAATAATTCATCTCAACCTTTGCATCGCCTTTTTTAATTATAAGTTACGGAGAACTACTCATGTGTCCGTGAATAGATACGCTTATACTACAAGCAATATAATATCATCTACACTAATATTAAAAATTCTTAAAGATAATATTTATAATCACGCTTGTATTGAATAGGCTCAAACACTACGGGCATGATTAAAAAAATCTTTCACCGATTGACTGCTACATTTTCATTAAGTCAACTCTATGTTTTATTTTTAAGCTTTGGATGAAAAATTCGCGCTTAGTTACAATATGAGAATTTTTTATTGTCAGTGTTAGCCATAAGTAGCATTCATAGCTTCACTGGTGATTTCAAGAAGAACTTTGTATGAGGATCTTGGTAAGATCGAGCCTGTAAAGCTTCCCTAGGCCTGTCACTAGCGGAAGTATATCTGTCTCCTTAGAGTCCATGTGTATTGTTTATGTTTCAGTTTCACCGGCTTTTCATAAATTTCACGACATCATTATTAGATTTAAGGTGGGATTGCAAAGGCACGACATATAAAAAATAATAATAAACTTTTTAGGAATTTTACTAGGTGGTAGACCCATATGTAGGGTCGTCTGGGTAGGTACCACCGCCTTTCTTATTTCTGCCGTGAAGCAGTTCGCTGTGTTTCGGATTGAAGTGAAAGGCAGCCAGTGTAATTACTGGGCATGGACAGCATATCATCTAAGTCCCCAGGATGGCAAACGCACTTGCAGTGTTAAGTGATATACACTTAATATTTCAAGTGTTTATAGGCGGCGGTGACCACTTAACATCAGGTGGGCCGCAAGCTTGTTTGCTATCTCGTAACATAAAAAAAAAACTCTCATGTGTTCGTATTTTTCGTAGATTATATTTTTCCTTGTGCAGAGGGACTAACAAAATATTATTGTTGACAGCACCCCCAAAAAAAATGTAAAATGCCAACCTGTAGACCCAAACGGTAACAACGATTCAGGGTACGCGCCGTCCAATCTCGAAGATACTATAAGGGAGCATGTCACACCGCCAGGGTCACCAGGGTTGAAAGACGCGACCGTCCTCAAAAATATGGCGTGTGATGGATCTAAGTGGAGGAAAAATGGAAAAGCAGCTAAAGTAGTAACGGATACCAGGTAATGATTACCATAGTAGTAGTGATGTAAAATATGTCTATCCATCTATATGCACTATAGATGTCTTTTAAATGTATATTAAAGGTTAAACAGATTCGCGGTTATCATCACAATACTCCTATAAATTGATTGATTAAACTTACACTTATTAAACTTTCACTTCTATTAGATTTATAAAAAACTTGCTTCTGTACAGAATTATGAAGCTTTCAAACCACAAGAGATTTATAGCCGCTAGTAAAATAATCTTTATAAAATTACGGTTAACATAACAATAATTATTTCGACAGTTCTTGAATTATTTGTAAACAAATAAATACCACTTTTACTCAATACTAAGTCTCATCGTGTTTTTATTTTATCTTAGGATGGTGTCGATGGCAGTTCATTCCGAAGATGACAATGAAACAAGTCAGTATGATATCAGGGATGGATCGACATCAAAGAAAGAGCGGAAAGCAAGTGCAGCGACAGCCCGTTTCACAATTTACAAGGCTAATAAGGCAAGCAAGAAGAAAAGGGAAAAGTCTTCGGCGAAAAAAGAAAGGAAAGCCACGAAAACGTTAGCTATTGTTTTAGGTAAGAGCTTTTTTATTGTGCAAGTAAATAAAACAATAAGAATACTTGATTTGGAATCATAATTAATTGTAAACACATAATTGTACCCTTTGTTATAGAATGATCATTTGAATCAAAGGTACCTTTAGTCACCACAATGATATTACGTAATGTCCTCCTTAATTGTGTCTTTAGTGAATCATCAGAACAACCTTTATAATTCGACCCCCCGCTGGGACACAAGGCCTCTCCTTGTCATCGAAGGAGGCTTAGGCAGTAGTCCACCACGCTTGCCCAATGCGGATTGGTGGACGGAGTATAAGGTGATCAATACATACCCGTGTGCTGATCCGTTAGTCGCCTTCTACGACACCCATTGAAGGATACGGGGTGATGCTATACAAAATACAAAAATATTTATTCATAATCAAGTCAACTATTAACAGATTGTGTGAGTCTCATCCTTTTAAGTTTAACAAACCTGTGTTAGAATGAGACTGCTCTTATAAATGACTACACGAGTATATGGGGCTATATTACTCTGCTGGCATCACACGGCCATTGGTCACGATCTTCAGTGTACAATAATGTGTAATTATAATAAAAAGTTCCAGTTCCGTTTCTTATATTACTTAATTTGCTAATGAATGAATCTGCAGTTGACATTTTATTTTGTTCACAGGTGTGTTTTTATTCTGCTGGGCGCCATTCTTCACGTGCTCCGTCCTGGGTGCAATATGTGACAAATTCAATTTGCCTTTCTCTCCTGGGGTTACTACTTTCATCCTAACCACGTGGCTGGGCTACATCAATAGCTTCCTAAACCCTGTCATCTATACCATTTTCAACCCTGAGTTCAGGAAGGCCTTCCGCAAGATACTGAAGTGTGGCACCTAGCCTTTAGATTATTTGGTCGTCTTTACGCAGTAGATTTCAAAATGTCATTCCATTTTGTCTATTTAATTTTTCTTTTTGAGTTTCTAAAGACTAATTTGACTACACATCACAAAATTTTATACGGTTTCCTTACAGCTGTTTTGCTGTTGGACCAACGGCATAGCATAGCAGTTCACTCTTTGTTTCCTGCTTTTTCAATCTTGCAGGCGATGCGTATTTTTATGAACTGTACCAACCGCATTCAATATTTAGAAACTGCAATTGGCCGCTTGCTAGCTGTTAATTTACTGTACTGGCTTTTTGTATGAAAAATGTATTTGATGAATAGAAAACATCCTGGTAAATTAGTAAATCAACATAAAAACTCAAAATTGGCGATTCTAGGATTTAATATTAAAAAACTAGTTATGAAAAAAATGGATAAGATGATCTAAAATTGAGTTCGAAAGTCTTTAATAATGACTCCGTAAGTATAATTTTGCAAATAGCCTTCACAGCATCATGTATTTCAAGTAAAGCGAAAATTTGGTGTGTCCTAAAGATTGTAATGTGAAACTTCCAAAAGGATTTCCAGTCGGCGAGCCTCTCCTGTCTGTTGATTAGTCTCTCGTTTAGCCAGAAGGGACATAAATATAAATATGAAATAATGAACAACAGATTTAATAGATGGGCCTGTTAAAATTTTATGAGTCTGTGAATATAATTTTGTTCACAGTGCCAGTCGTTATTTCGAGTATTAAATTTCAAATAAAAGTCCTTAACCCAGATATTACTGAAACTTTTTTTTGTTAGCGATGATCCTGATTTTTAATTATGTTATACTATATTGATGTAGTGTTCCCTGAAAAATATATTTAAAAATATTCGTGGTCCGGGAAAGCCGGAAAACTAGTGGCGTTATAACGCCCGGTAGTAATATCCACTACCACAACCAAAACACTGATGTAGATATTTTTGGAATTAAATAATACACCGACAACCATTCTTGCAATGATTTATTTATATAAAAACTAAACATTGGTATGATTGGAAACAAAACTATTTTTGGATGTAAATATAGCCGACATTTTCGACACCAGAAATTTGTTTTTCTCCAAATAGTCCTCTCGCAACAACTCTACGAAAAGTTATGTGGTCGTATTCTCCACCATCACTTATTTAGAATTGCCATTCATTATGGGTAGTCATGTCACATATATAAATACTTCATTTCTGAAGTAGTTATAATAGAGATGACATTTTTTTTGGCCTTCGTACAGATTTGTGTAATGTACCAACCTTCATCATTCATCATACCTCTAAATTTTTAGGGCCTTTACGATCCTGCCACTTTTTAAATATACATGGATGTGCATGTAGGTATACAGATACGTTTTGCTTATACTAGGATTAACAATAGGATACCGCAAAGGACGGCATAAAGATGTAGTAGAAGTAGAAGGTTGATCCACATCTTCTGGCAAGCGTTCATCGGCAGTGCGTATTCTTTTAATTAACACAGATAAAGATAAATCTTCAGAGTCCTCACTGTCTATCATCTGTTGAAGCTCTGAGCTGGGAACCTAAAAAATAATAATTTTAGTTAGTACAGTGGCTGACTTTTATCACGATATAGCTGATCCTAAAAGTAATATTCAAACCTGGGAGATTAGGGAACATTACTAATTGTTCATCACCAGAATCTTCATTTGTTAATTCAGTATTTGGGTTTTCCGGTGGAAAATTGTAATTTCACTGGGCAGATCATCATCAGAAGCTACATGTTGTAATTAATCAACTATTTTGTCGAGACAGGAAGGGTCTTTTCATAAGTGATCTGAAACATAATAGTAATAAAAAATAGACGTCGATTTTACTACCGGGCGTTATAACGCCATCAGTTTTAACATTCGATAATTTTCAAAAACGGCTGTAAAATATAAACTTATTTTATATTACATTTATATTACAATAACAATACTTTACGGAATTCTATGTTATAGTCTTTTTTACTAAATTTATGTACACAAAAAACTTACCCTTTTGAAGGCATGCCGCAAAGCAAAATCTCTGTTAATTTAAAACACATCAAAACTTCAAAATAATGCACGCAATGTGATAAATAAGTAAGTTCAAACTATAGACGGACGGTTTGAGATTACGGTAATGTAAGACGATCTTTGTTTAAACAACATTAAACTAATAAATTTTGCGGGTATATCCAACACTTAATTTGTGGCGTTATAAAGGTCAGTAGTAACAAGTGGGTTAATATTACTAGAAAAATGCACTGAAAAAAATTGACTTGCCTCAGGCGGGACTCGAACCCGCACCTTCCACAATCCGGGTGGACGCGTTGACCAATTTCGCCACCGAGGCACTGCTTTTCGCTGTCGAAATTTGTCAGTGCTTGGTGCTTATGTTTTTATGGTAAACATCGTTTCATCAAATCTTTGAAATTTGCACTTCCAAGACCCGAACGAAATATTTTTGCAAATATTTGACGCCCAGCTAAGATGAAACTACCTTACATTATGGAATAATTTTATTTTTGCGTTTACAAACGCGTAAATATAATACTAGAAAAATGCACTGAAAAAAATCGACTTGCCTCAGGCGGGACTCGAACCCGCACCTTCCACAATCCGGGTGGACGCGTTGACCAATTTCGCCACCGAGGCACTGCTTTTCGCTGTCGAAATTTGTCAGTGCTTGGTGCTTATGTTTTTATGGTAAACATCGTTTCATCAAATCTTTGAAATTTGCACTTCCAAGACCCGAACGAAATATTTTTGCAAATATTTGACGCCCAGCTAAGATGAAACTACCTTACATTATGGAATAATTTTATTTTTGCGTTTACAAACGCGTAAATATAATACTAGAAAAAATTTATTTTCTAGTATAATTTTTTAAATTATACTAGAAAAATTTTTTCAGTGCATTTTTCTAGTATTATATTTACGCGTTTGTAAACGCAAAAATAAAATTATTCCATAGTCCTTAATATTCCAACTTTATAAAAAATGGATGTTCTATATTCATTGCATTTTTCATACAAAGTTTAAAAACTTGTGTTCTATTTATTGTGTGTTTGGTTGTTTTTCTCAAAAACAACCAAATAATCAGATCACAGAACAGAAATAACGTAAACCCTGTTAAAGTAATTTGTTACTAATATGCAAATTTATCTATTTCTGTAATTTTTATTTTAAAGTATGTCATTGTGTGATGTCTGTGTCGATTTTTGTTTATTTATTTTTGTACAATCGGCTTTATTGCCATTCCAGAAAACTTTAGTTGTTTTAATGTTTTGGGACAATTTTTAGTACATTATTTTTATTGTAACGATTCTGAAGCCTATTCCAAACAAACTTCTTTCAGGGTTTCCGTCACTTATGTTACATGTTAAATATTTTACTTCCTTCTCACTGTGTAGTATGTATGTATGTGTATCAACATAGTATCAACCTGTCAAATAATTTAATAGACAAAAAGTATATAGTACAGACGACGGCAGATTAGGCAATTACAAACCGTCAATTTTCTCAAATAGCCTTAGAACTTTTCCAGAAGAGCGAATTCACCACGAATCTCTACGCGCGAATATGAAACGCGCGTTGGCGAGGTACTGGGGCTCAATACATTGCGTCCACAAGCTTCGCGCTATTTTCAGTTCGCGCGTAAAGATTCGCGGCGAATTCGCTCTTCTGGACAAGGTCTTAGAACCCTATGTTTGATAATGTTGAAATTATATTTACAGATAAATCATTATTATAATAATTACATTATATTGACAAGTTTAAAACAATACAAAAATTTACTGTTCTTGGAAGTCGTCTGCTGTCGTCGGCATATGGCTGAATTTTATTATATTTTTATGATTGATTAAAATATGCAAAAATTATAGATCAATAATATTCGTTGTAGAATATCTTTTTATTTATAATTAAAAACGAGATCTACTCGACGACCAAATATGAAATGTAATGAAAAAAGGTAAATGTAATGTGATAAACCAATAATGTATTTATATCTTCGTGTTATTTTTAGTCTAATAAAATAGCATATCAAGATATTATAGATAAAAAAGAAACCAAAGCATATTACCAAATAATTAGTGTGTGTTTATATATTTATTTGTAAATATACATAGAATTAAGCTTTGTATAAATACGGGTAATTAATACCAATGCAGTATTATTTTAATGACCTTGAGGTATTGCTAATATGAGCAGAGTTTTAAATTGTTTTACGGTTGTGATTTTTTTAAATATTAATATAATTATTCGTCTGATAACCAATTGTTTAATGCTCAAAATACATTAAAATATTAAAAGCAATCTTTAAAAAACTTAAATTTATAAGCGTATTCGGTTTTTTTACATAACATTCCAAACTCCTAGTTCTGAATGTAAAATTATTATTTATTTCATCAAGGATTTTTTGTCACAAGTCTAAATATTAACATGACGAAACTCATAGCTGAATCTTAATTAACAATTGTATAAATAATTAGTACATACCTCCGTATTTACGTATAAGATAATAATAATGCGTAACACCAAATATTTATAAATATTTAACTGTTTTATTTTAGAACAAGAATAAAAGAAGATTTATCAAAATGTTGTAAATCGTAGATAATTGAATAAGTTGTATAATGTTATTGAAATGTCTATCAGAGACACAAATTGCACTGCGTGATTTGAATAAGATAGTTTGTAATTATTCGCCAAATAGTAATTTTGACCATATCAAAGGTACAGTAAGGATCATATTTTCATGTAAGCAATCATTTTTAGATCTAAATGTAATCTAATGTCATTGTAGTCTGCAATCTTTGATCTTCCAGAGAGTATTAACACATGGTGGAGCTCAATTGCTTAATACTATCAATTAATTTAGGCTTAAAATCAGAAATATAGTTGTCTTACGTGACAGAAATATATCCACGCGCAATTCAGAATTAAAAGTAATCAGCAATAAAAATCAACTGGAAAAACCGTTTTATATTTTGCTCAATAAAATATTATACTATGGGTAACTTCATATTTACATAATTAATTAAATCCCAGTTTTCATTGCTCAATGATTATTAATGAAATGATTTTGATACTCTATCGAAACAATAATCTAAAGTATTACTTAGATTTTTAAATATTGCTGTGTAATATTGTATAGCTGTACATAATTTATAATAAATATATATTTAAATGCAAAATGTAACAGGGTTCCTGGTCAGAATCCAAATGTTAAACATTTGTTTCAATGTTAGATCATGTATAATATTATGATATGTATCTTAACATAATATAAAATATATTAAATAAATAATTTTAGCAAGATATTTCAGTCTATTTAATGCATACTGAAATATAAATAGTCGTAAATGTGATTCATGAGTTCTCTGGCTTTATAGAAATTACTAGTAACACTCATGTAGAAGTAAGTCTTAGTAAAAGAAAAATATATACATATATTGAGGATTTAAAAAAAAATATGAATTCGATTAAGAATTTTATGTATGTAATAGTATTAATATAATGAGTATTAAAATGAGCCAAATCATGATGTAAAATATCCGCAACTTTATTTAATATGTTTTGTACATATTGCAATAAGATGATTCTGTAGTAATATAAATATGTTGATGATTATTATAATTTGTTATTTTACAGAGTTATTGAGTACAATTGGCAACAAATAGTAAGCATATGCATATACAGGGTGGAAATTTTCAATGCCACCTGGAGGGAAAGTACTCTAAATACTGGAGATAGAAAATTGTACTCAAAGGAAACATTCCTTTGTTTTTAATAAGAAACAAAACTGCATTCAAAGATTTTAGTAATATTGCTTGCCACGCCTGGGAATCGAGCCGGCTTAAATCAGAGTAACATTCCATTTTTAAATTATACTAGTGGCTCTAGCATGTCGCATCTGATAGAGTCTTGATTACGAACACGTGCAAATTGCAATCTTCTTATCTAAATAGTTGTTTGCCATTTTAATGAATAAATGAACTAACTAACACATCATAAGTAATCTGATGGACCATTGAGTAAAAATACTTCATCTTGTCACATTGAAAATACGTTAAGATTTTATGGTTTTTATTTAATTTAATTTACTACGTTTGTTAGAGACTTGGTAGAGAAATTTGATCATTATGATTGACTCTATAATCAATGCCATAATAGTACAGGATATTGTTTTTTCGGATTTTAGCCGGTTCGATTCCCGGGCGTGGCAAGCGAATTTTCGAAAATCTTTGAATGCAGTTTTGTTTCTTATTTAAAATGAAGGAATGTTTCTCTTGAGTACAATTTTCTATATCCAGTATATAGAGTACTTTCCCTCCAGATGGCATTAAAAAATTTCACTCTGTATAGTAACCAATTTAAAAATAAATATTTGAAGGCAACAGCTGGAAGTTTATTTGTGGCTGATTGTATTTAATTTCAATATTATATATAAATACGTTGCTTAGTTGTTAAAATATGTTTGTAAGGTAGTGTTTGAACTTTCTATGCGGAATTGTGATGATGATTTAAAGTATTCTGTTTTTAACAAATAGTTTAATTTTCTTCCTGAACCGTCTTTATAAAATATTATATAGTCATGTGCGGGGTCGGTACTCAGATGGGTGACCGAAAAAATCGGAAGGCATGATAAGCTGGTGGTCCCGGCTGCAGTGCTGTCTAAAGATATCAGTCATTCACAACGAGAGATTAGTGACTGGAAGGCAGCAGGCCGTAACAATCTTTGTCAAAATCTATAGCAGTATTGGTTCCCAATGAGGTATTAGTGTAAGGAAGGCAGCAGTCCGTAACAATATAATTGTCAAAATCTATAGCAGTATTGGTTCCCAACGATGGATTAGTGTCAGGAAGGCAGTAGTTCGTAACAATCTATGCCAAAATCTATAGCAGTATTGGTTCCCAACGAGGGATTAGTGTCAGGAAGGCAGCAGTACGTAACAATCTAAGTCAAAATCTATAGCAGTATTGGTTCCCAACGATGGATTAGTGTCAGGAAGGCAGCAGTACGTAACAATCTAAGTCAAAATCTATAGCAGTATTGTAAATCTATATCAAGACACAACCCGTCGACCGCAAATCTATTGGGAGTTTACATACATACATATAGAGAATAATGTTGTAAACAAAGATTTATAATTACTGGTGTTTATAGATTGTCCATGAAACTACAAGGGCTAGATCAAAAAAATACGCCAATGTGTGAGTGTGTGAGTAATGCGCATGTGTGCGTGAAAAATAGTACTCCAGTCTGACAGTTACTGTCTTTTCTACGTGCTTGACAAGCCTACTTAAACCGCTTGCGTGTACGTGAAGTGGTCTCTTCTATCTCGCTCTAATATACTCGTTAGTATGCTCTTTTTTTACATTCACGCTCATACCTAATTTAAAAATGGGTTTGAGCAGAGCTTTGTAACATTCATCATCAACAGCTCATATAATGTTCCTGCCGAGGGGCTCGAACCTACCTCACATTAGGGGCGATTAGGCCTTAGTCAATCACGCTGGCCAAGTGGAGGTTCGTCGACTTCACATACAATCTAATAATTTCTTCGTAGGTTTCCTCACGATGTTTTCTTTCACTGTAAAAGCGTCGATCAAACGTAGATATGAATTCCAAATTTGGAAACACATTAGTACATAGCGGGGTCCAAACAAGTACCTCCCGGGTGGGAGATAACGCCCTTACGCACTACACCACCGACGTTTTTTTCATGTAACATTTGGTAACACATAAAGTTACATCTGGCAGCATGTCGCCTACATAAAAGAAGCACCAAACCCAAAACAAAACCTTCAGTAACCATGAACTTTTAGTGCAACAACCAGGACAGATGTTACACTAAAATTTCTCAACAGTCCGGGTAAATTGGGTGCAGAGAAGGAGAAAGAAGAAGACTGAACATATTTTTTCACTGAAAATACAGACACATTTACTTGCGTGACCCAATACAATGGTCATGTAACTTTTGTACGCGACTGTTCCACGAAGTTCCGATTGCCTTTTGTTTGCAACTGTAGTTTGTTCCCGAGTTGTTCCAATAAAGTTCGCACTTTACACTTGTAAGGGTCTATTTTCTCGATCTTGTTAGCGCGAAAGTAACAAAGCATTGAGAGCTAGTGTTTACAATTGATTATTGAAATTGTTCTTGAATAAAGTACTTTAACATTATACAGAATTAAGTGGTTTTTGATATTGAGTTAATTGAAGAGTCAATGAAAGGAGGAAATTATCAGTTTAGAAAATTTAAACTCACGTCTCATTTCGTGATTTTTATAAACTGCTTAAAGTAATTTTCGGAACACAGTAATGCAGACAGAATAACAGAGAAAGTCTCACCAACCATAGCGAGTGCAAATTTGGACTTCCATAGAGATTGAACCTGGGGCTTCTGAATCTAATTCTGGTGGGCGAACCACTAGCTCACGGAGGTGGTTGATGGCAAATGATGTTTATTAATGCAGACATAAGCATTTAAATAGTAGCAAAGATTTACTTGTAAAATACGTACCTAACTAGGTAGCATTCCTTTAAAACTGTAGGTACTTTTAAAATCTAATCCTGGTACATCAGTGGGTAACAGAAGTGAAGTCCAAATGCGAAGATAGCTAGAGCGAGAGATAAACCATTGCGCTAGCTACTCTCACCTTGCCGACTTGCAAGGTGCTTCTTCATGCCTCTTTTAAATGACCCAGGATTGTAGGAAGGAGATCCCGCGTCACCGAAGATTTGTACCTGTACACAATAACCTGGTACACAAGTCAGGTGCCTGCCTTGAGTCACCTGCCTTGAGTACTTAAAAAAACCATTAGGGTCTTCTCCTACAAAAAAAAACTTCAGTGGCGTGGGTCAACACCGAGAAACAATCGAAAAGCCAGCACTTCGGTGGTTGAGGGTCGAGGGAGAACCCTCCAAGCAACTGTCGTCGTCGTCTCTACGGTTTCTACAAGGTTAGAGTCGGAAGCGGCACTCCTAAGGTTGCATCTACGGGCTCGGATCTCAACTCAGTTATGCAGTTACCTGAAGCTGAACGTTTTGTAAATAAAGATTATTTATAAATAATTTGTTACAAGAAAAGATCATATCAAAAAGGTGAATGTGAAAAATTTCTAAATATTTTTCCAGCTTGACATCTTTATCTTACCTGATGGTAAATCATGATTTTGGCGATAGTGGAAACAAGCTTTACCCTAAACCCTCAACCACGGACGGGCTGTTAGGTCTATTGACTCAAACTTGAGGCCACTGAATCTGATACCTTTAAATCCAGTAAACCACTGAACTGCCTGAATTTAGTTCCCTTGAAATTAGTTACTTATAGCATTATTTGAACCTAACCGAGGTAAATTAATTTGTTCCTCAGAAGATCAATTACTTACCTACACTGTTTTTATGGGATAGATTACCTACTTACAAATAGCCACATTGGTCTGGCCTTAATTACTCGATACTTCGCAGTTGGATCATTTATGTGTACTTAATACCAATAAGAAGTTCTTTCTATGTCTTGATTTGCTGCTTAAGATATTTCCTTTTTGAGACCAACAAGTGATAGTAACCAATACCTGGGCATTGATCGATCTGACTTGTGGCCGGTTTCAATGTTTATTTCTTAGCTAAAGATTGCCCTACCAGATTTTAGTTGCTAAGTGAGTGCTGTTATTTTAAGTAATATATCAATAATTGCTAGGCATAGAAACTTCAGTAAGCTTACTTTTACTAGCTGATGAATTGAAACCGGGTGTTAGTGCATAGAGTAGATTAGTGTTAGCCGCACGTGCGCGTTCCTGACGCTAGCGCGGCGTGAATGCCGGGCCGTCATAATATTATGTTTGCGCGTTGTTCAAACATCGGAGAAACGTCAGTGTCGAAGCGTCTATAGGCTACGGTGGCTGCTTACCAGAAGTCAGACCTTGTTGCTAAAAACTTGACATAAATAAAACAATTGTCATAATAAGGAATTATTATAATATAGAATTCTACTCATCGTCATCATCATTACAGCCGTAAGACGCCCACTGTTCTACTTAGGCCTCCCCCAAGGATCTTCCAACCTGATCCGGTCCTCGAAGCAGCTTCTTGCGACCTTTAAGAAGCGAAGCATATTACAAGATAAATGATTATTTAAATGATCCAAATGCGTGGGAGTAAAATCTGCCCAAAATTTACGCATTTAAAATTGTAATTTATTCATTGATATGTCTATTGACTGTAATGATGTTTTGAATTCATTACGAAATTGTAAGCTGTGGAGTTTCTTTCGCCATTTCTTCTCCATATTAGCATAATAATAATTATTTAAGTAAAATAATTATTTCGTCGAAATGATGGTAGGGTTTTTGACGATTTAAAAGTACTTAGCAAAGTCCATTTAAATAAAGAGCTTTCTCATTTCATTTCATTTCATTTCATTTACCACATCGTCAGTCCACCATACTAACGCTGCGTCTCCCAGTATACGGCCCTCACTCGAGGACTTTTCCTGCCGTGCCCTGCCCAATGCCACTTAAAATTCGCAATTCTTTGGCCTATGTCAATGACCATAGTTCTCCTGCGGATCTCATAATTTCTGACTATGATCACGCAAAGGAACTTCATGCTTAGTGGTTTGTCAAGACTATAAGAAAGATTATTTAACAATTTCGTTCTTTATTATAATGTTGTAGAATTCTATCTACCATAATAATTAACAATCATTAATACCAGACGCGGTTCTAGGGACGACGTGAATTCCCGACGTACCTTCATGATAGTTGGTATTTGGACAATTTTTACTCTATTCAACTAGGTTACAGAGGCTGCGGTTACGACAGTTTTTTAGTGCATTTTTACATATCACAACTGTCCAATCAATGTTACGTTCTAGTTCAACCAGCCAAAATAGAGAAAAATTCGTGGCATGCGGCGTTGTAGAGCACTTTCGGGGAATAAGCCCCGGTTTAATGTCACGGTACTCTTCGGAGTTGCGAGAGCAGTTTAAAAGCTATTTTACCGCCAGACTACAGGAAAATAAGAATTGTCTTAAAATAAGTGAGTTATCTTTTTTTTTTTTTTTTTTGAAGACTACTGCAGTTTGCCGCTGATGGCATTCACTGCTCCACCGGATTTTTTGAGAAGGCGAAAACCTTGGGGGGTCCTCAAGCCTGTAGGGCGGACGTTCCTAGGGGATTACTGGGCGACCGAGCATCTCCCCCATGGGGAGTCTCTCGACCGCCTAGCGTCCCTAGGTCGACCGGATCGGAAGGGAGCGACACGCCCGAGGGTGCCTCTAAAGGCTCGGACCTCGGCTCGGGCGCATCGGGTTGTGGGGGACACGGCGAGAAGCGCCCCGGCACATATCTGTACCGGGTATAGCGCGTCGTGTGTAGACCGGGTCGACGCACCCTTGTTCGACGAGTGCGGTGATTAAAAGGTGTGACACTAGTGCGTGAGTGTGAAGTGTTGTTGTGAGGCGGTAACGAGGCATTTGCGCTCGTGATTGAGTCGTCGGCGTCCAGTAGGACGTTTTTTGGACGGCGCGAGGCGCGCGCGGCATCTCTATTAGCACAGTAACTAGAGGATTTGACTACGAGTGGGTTTGGATGGTGTGGAGCTTTGTCGAAGTAGCGCCTAGACGCTTCCTTCATGAAAGAGGATATGGTTGGGAGATCGAAATCTCTATGGAGATCGACATTGCGTATGTACCAGGGGCAGCCTGATGCCATGCGCAGAAAACGGTTCTGAATGACCTGCAGTTTTTTGATATTTGTGGGAGCCGCGTGTGCAAAGACAACGCTAGCATATGTCATGATAGGTCGTACACAAGCTTTGTAAAGCGTCCTCTTATTTCTAAGAGACATTCTACTCCGCTTGCCTATAAGGTGGTATAGGCGACCTAGGACGAAGTAGGCCCTATCTCGGACTTCCTTGATGTGGGGTGCAAACGTTAGTTGTCGGTCAAGGGTGACCCCCAAGTATTTGGTCTTTTTGACTAGGGGTACCGGTCGGTCGAAGACGGATATGGTGGGCAGTGTGTGGCCTAGGAATGAACCCCTACTAAAGTACATGGCAGCACTTTTGTCCGGGTTCACTTCTATGCGCCACTTGCGAAACCACTCTGATAGGGAGTTGGCCGCGGCTTGCAGCATGCGTGCTACATGCGGGCGGTTCCTATGCGAGTAATAGATGGCCGTGTCGTCTGCGAAGAGCGCGAGCTCGGTACCTTCGGTTTTTGGGATGTCGTTTACATAGAGTGAGAAAAGTAGCGGCGAGAGCACGGATCCCTGTGGAACTCCGGCTCGTATCGGTCGGGGAGTAGAGCGCGCTCCCTCGACGCGGTAACGGAAGGAACGGTTCGACAAGTAGTCTCGTAAGATGAGTACGAGTCTGTCCGGCACATTGAGTTTGTATAGCTTGTAAATTAAGCCATTGTGCCAGACCTTGTCGAACGCCTTCGCCACGTCGAAGAAGAGCGCTCCAGTACCTATCGGACGTCGGGCGCTGAGGCCCTCGAGAACGTGCTCCGTTAGGCGGTGCACTTGGTTGATGCAGGAGTGTCGAGCTCGGAAGCCGAACTGCTCGTCGATAAGGGTGCTAGTTGCAGAAGTGAACTCTATTAGTCTAGCCAGTAGTACTCGCTCGTAGAGCTTTCCTATGGAACTGAGTAGACTAATAGGCCTGTAGCTAGAAGGGACCGCGGGGTCCTTACGGGGCTTACGGATGCCGATAACGTCGGCGTCCTTCCACATAGCGGGGAAGGCGCCGCTCGTCATGGCTGCGTTAAAGATGGTGACTAGCAACATTAAAAGTTGAGCAGGAAGAATTTTGAGCACCCTGTTCGAGAGGCCGTCTAGGCCAGGGGCTTTGCGGGGACGGAGATCCTTGACTAACGTTTGCACCTCATCGAGGGTAACCGGTCTAAGTGGAGGCGATGCGAGCGGTAGTGAGGAGAGTCTTTCGACCTCTTCGTCTACGTGCTGAACATGGGCCGGGTCCGCGGGTTGGGTACTTGGAGAGCACTGGGCTTCCAGACTGTCGGCTAGACACTCGGCCTTCTCGTCGTCGTCAAAGGCAACGGTGAGGTCGGGACGGCGGAGCGGAGGTAGGGTCGACTCTTTGTCCGACTTGAAGGTTCGAGCCAGGCGCCAGTAGGCCTGGTGCGATGGCTCGATGTCCTTAAGCAGGTCGTCCCATCGACGGTTCCGTAAGTCCTGTATGCGTTGCTTTACAGTGCGCTGTAAGGCCCGCATGCGAGACCGGTTGCCGTCGGTGGGGTAAGAATCGTAGGCACGGGTTGCCGCGTTCTTGGCCCTCAACAGCCTCCTTATGTCGTCAGGAAGCCTCCACCGGTGGTTGTCCATCGATGGAACCTCCCTAGACGCCGCGCTGACGGCGGACTGAAGGTGGTTGGTGAGGGCCCCGACCGCGTTCTCCGTGTCGAAGGAAGAGGTAAGGTGATCGGGAATCGAGTCTAGCGCCGGGCTGTTCGGACTCTCGAGCAGCTCGCTGAGTTTGTCCCAGTCGGTCACTGTTCTCGTGGAGGGGGTCTGGTCCGTGGGGGACCCTAGGTGGAGGACGACCGGGCGGTGATCCGAGCTCAAAGCATGAATCGTTTCTATTGAACGCAGCGGTAAGACTACATTCCGTAGAAGCGCCATGTCTATGAAGCTCGGCGCATGCCGGGGGTCGGGCGGGAAGTGGGTAGGAGTGAGGGGGGTGATGATCTCAGTGAGTTATCTGGATACTATGGTTACCTTGCTTAAATTAGTACACTATAATTATTATTTATCTCCCAAACACGGGCGAGTCAACACTGTGAGTAGATATTTTACACATTTTCTCGGTATACGTCAGTGCTCCTACTAAATACGCACAAAGAGAGGATGTTCGCGCCGTATGCTAGCACAAAATTGTACATTTTTACCAATGACCAAGCGCTCCGCCAGAAAGTGACCAATCGGACGCGCGCTGTGACACATTATATGCAGCGAACTAATAAGAAGCGCCCCGGATTTCTTAACGAGACCTCAAGCCAATAGGAATATTACAGTGCAAAAAAAAAATGGAATGAGCGGGCTCTCAAATTTTCTTAATAACTATTTTAAAATCCTGATTAAACTGTATTTGTTTCGGCCCTTTTTATGTAAATTTATTTTTAAACGGAATTATCCGAAAACATATCGATTTCTATAAATTTAAACCGTACAACAACATAATTAAGTTTTATTTGTAATAACACAAGAACACTCGTACCTATTAGGTGCTTATTAATAGCTTTTACAAAACAATTCTTAAGCTTTTATCAAAAATAATAAATAATAAAGTTGTTTTTATTAACATAAATTACATTACAATTCATTTGTGAAACATCTCTTTTAAGTAATTATTAAAAAAGTTTTTTATTTAGATGGACTTTGCCAAGTACTTTTAAATCTACAATACCCTACAACCTTTACCGTATGGGTATACGTAGTATAGAGGAAGTCTTGTAATCGTCAAAACATTCGACCTCCAGATTTTTACGGATTTACACGTTTTGAACCTCCCTGAGTCCAAAAATATTTTTTTTTGGAATTATGTCTGTGTGTGTGTCTGTGTGTCTGTATGTCTGTGTGTTAGTGTGTCAGTGTGTCTGTATGTCTGTGTGTCTGTATGTCTGTGTGTCTGTGCGTTAGCACGATAACTTGAGTATGCTTTAACTTATTGCAACCAAATTTAACATGCATATATGATATCAAAATATGCGGTTTCTATCAAATTTTGAGTCGTCGATCACGAAAGTTAAGCAACCAAGTGGGCGGTCGGCACTCGAATGGGTGACCAAAATTTAACATGCATGTATGACATCAAAATATAAGGCTTCTATCAACTTTTGAGTCGTTTCCGGTATACGTGAAAGTCAAGGAGAGACCACTCCCGATTTTTGAATGTTGTAATTGTGTTTCTTATATCTTAAAAAATTATACCAGACCCTTCTTTATTGTAAGAATAACGTGTTTACATACGTATAATTATAAGCCCGAATGAAATCACAGTGGAATTGCCATGAGATCTCGAACTTTACAATATGGTGGCTTATCCCGATCATATGTGTAGGAAAGCCGCAGTCAAAAGCTAATACGGCAACAACTTCACCATTGTTGGCGTCACAAAGCGCTTCTTGTGAAGAGTGATTCTACTTTTCCATTTTAATGGGGTCTATGTTGTAGGAAGATGCGTTTTAGTAACCACTGTTACCTACTTATTGCTTTCTTTAAGTTTGAAGCTGTTCTGATTATCAATAACAAGCGCCTTGTTCATGTACATGTGTTAAAGTATTTTTCCTAAGCTTTTTTTTCACATACTCTAAACATTGATAAACAAAATGCTGCCGACAATAGACTCATTTCTTCGGAAACCTTGGTATCTCTTTTTTACGTTATTTATTTAAAAGATTCACCAGCGAGTGTAAACATAAAGTTATATAAAGTGTTAATGATTATGCTAAATGTATCAATCATTGTGTAAGGTTTTTTTTTTTTAATTTGGCGAATGAATCGGCTTTAATATCGACCAAATTGCTATAACTATTGAGCACATTACTATTATTTTTCAGTCCCTAAAACAGTTCCACGTAAAGGTGGACTAGGTGGGGTAATAGGTGTGCGAGAACATCTTATGGGAGCTCTAATACTAAATTTTCATAGTAAGGGGGGACAGTAAATTTTATGGTTGAAAATTTTGAATAAAAACGACAAATCTAAAAGTTTTCGACGATTTGCTAGTGAGATAATTTTAAGCCCGTAAGTAGTTATAACCGTAATGTGACTGTGCAGTGGTAAAAGTTAATTGAATCATTCTTTGAGTTATAAAAAAAAAAATTAACTGTTTTTGGTTTTCAGTTTTTAAAATCGATAATCTAAAAACTATAGCACTAAAAAATGGTCGAATGTAAGCTTAGGTTCGGAGTTTCTCCCTAGTTCTTGTTGTAAGAACATGTGTTGAGAGACTCCAATTTTAACTCAATATAATTCATTTAATGTAATTTTAGATCATTTGACCTTGATATTGGCAAAGTGCGTAAAGTTTATATGTCACGAAGCCATTAATTAATAATAGAATAGAAACATAGGTTCTTGTTTAACAAATTGTAGATTTTGAATTAAGGATCTCTGAACCAAAACGTGCAGGTTGAGTTGATTTTATTGCACGCAAGTTTATTATAATAGTATGGTATTCCTTAATTTTAAATTGACTGTATTTCAAAGTATAAATTTGAACTACTTTCCTAATTTTAATCCACCTGGTGGCCGCGTTGTATAAACGGTCTGAAGTTCCGCTCGCTCTTGCAACATAATCCAATAAAGTTCCTGGATAATGGTCGAGTTGTCTCGAATCCCGAAGTCAATTCCGGCCATATTGTCCGCCAAGAAAGGGATGATATCCCTCCGGACTTAAACTGAATTTACTTTCAAGACATTTTTATTAAAAACGCAAGATGTACCATTTTCAGCTACTTATTACTGCGAAAATGGCAAAACGAATCTTTTGATGCTGTGTATCTTGTTTATTAGGTGTGATACAATAGAAGTCAGACTTTTAGAAGTCACTATTACTACTAGTATAGTATTAATGTCTGTGCTATTACTAATCTCTAACGTGACTTTCTTTTTTACTACTGCCATCTCTCGACATAATCCACGACCACCAGCCTACCGTGATTTGCTAAGCAAAGAAAAATTGAGTTGAAATTTTGTAGTTTACCTATCCTATTACCAACTGCGTACTTGGATGCTTAATTTGTGCAATTATTACGAAAAAACAATGACCTCTTCATTTGTATATAAGCACTTTCATTCCCCCCTTCTCATTAAAAAAATCGTTTCTCATTTTAAATCCACCATAAAGTTTACTGTTACCACAGTCCATTACAGTTTTTAAATCAAATCATTGAAATATTAACTAACGGTAAATAAAAAGTTAATTATATTACACTCAGCTTTTAATAGGTGCATAATCACCGTTTTATGAGACGAAACCAGCAATTTAAAAAACCGCATTGTTTTCACTATTGCGGTAAAACTTCGACAAAATTACTACTTCAACTTCCATCGTCCGTTCGCTTCAAAAAAATAAACTCAGTGTCAGAGATTGAAAGAAATGAACATTGAAAATGGATTTTCTACGTATTATAAAATGGACAAACAGTTGAAATAACGGTGAAAGCTCGAAAGGCAAAAGGCAGGCTTGGAGAATAAACTTCGAGCGAAAACGCCCCTGGAAATGGGCAAAGAATAATATTTTCAATATTAGTTGAATATAATATTAAAGAATTATTTATTATTTATTGCGTTTGTATATTTTTACACGAAATAAGCAACGTTATTTTACCGTCTGTTATTTGAAACAAGGTTAAATCATTTAAGATGTAGAAATTTTTGTATGACATCTTTGAGATTTTGTATCAGAAGATAATTTAATACGACTGATATTTCAGGGGACGAAAACAACAATTAACAAAGAGCGAAACACTCCGAAGCTATTAAAAATTAGGCACAAAATCTACATTAAAATGGCAGCAAAGGGGAACGCTCGTTGAGCTTTGACAATGCGCTTTTCTTCTATCTAACAAAGGGTGCTTGAAAGAGGGCATTTCTGCAGAAAATGGTTGATTTTAACCGAGTTGAGGGAACCTATTGAATAAAAAAATATTCCACCCGCGCAATTTCCCTTGCACCAAAAGTGACAAATTCTTTTTATTTTTGACTTCAGATGGCTGAATGACTTCATTCACGTATTATTTTGAAGACCTAAATTTTCGCTGGAGTTGGTTTTACTTCTCGCTTCCTAGCTTTGCATATTTTTGGGAGAATAATAATTTAGTTATGAAAAAGGGACTATTGAAACTCTTTTTCATTCTGAGACTGGTGGTGTACGCATCGTGAGGCTTGGGTTCGAATTCGGGTAAGGACAATATTTGGGTACGGATCATGATTTTTTAAATAAAATTCTTAAATTCTAAAAAAGAGTTTGTTTACAAATATATGTAAATAAATGTGTGAGAGTAGAAAAAGTGAATTTTTTTACTTTCAATTGCAACAAAGGAGTCAATAGTGTCACGATATTTTTATCTCACGAACATGAGTGAGCGATAACAGACATGCATTATTGGGGCTTCTTTGAAAGTGCCGGCCAACAAAAAAATGATACTTGTGGTTAGTACTAGAGTATAGTATTATATTATCTGTGGTACAAGTCATTTGATCATTACTTTCGTGTCATGTTATAGCTATAGTTATAAACGACACAAACGTTGTAGGATTGCTCTCAGACAAGTTAAACAAGTTCGATGATTCGTCATTTATTGATTTCTGAAAGTGCTGAGAATCATTTTTTCTCAGCCTTTTCAATATGACACAAACAATGATTGTTTCATATTAACTATTATTTCAAATGGCTACTTCTAACCATAGTGCGTATACATAAAGAAAGCATCTTTCTTTAATTCTTAACTTTATGTTAATTAAATTTTACGTCGCGCTGTGATTGAGTGGCTATATAGAAAGTTAGAACATGGTTTTAGTTTAGGTTAGTTTATTTTATAATTTGACAGCTGTCAGGTCTCCCTAGGGCTTATTAGCATTACTTTTAACCCGCTCCTCAGGCAACTTCAGACCTACTTTCCGAGTATGAGTAATTAAAAATATTATGCTATTTTCCAGTGAGATAAAGTGCCATCTAGAATAGTACATTTATTAACTATGGTGGTAAAACAAAGAATGTCTCAGATTGCAGGTATTTGACTGAGGCTTCTATTCTATTCTTAATTAATGTCATCGCGTCGCATTAAGCGTACGCATTTTGCCAATGTCAAGTGGAAATATAACTAAAGTAACAAAAATTGTACGGTTGATTGAGGTTATTAAAAATGGAGTCTCTCAACACGTGTTTTTACGACAAGAACTCAGGAGAAACTCCAGACTGACGCTTTTTTACCGCCCAAGGTAATTACAAAATTTTATGTCACCTCCTGACCAGGAAGTGAGATTTTCTTGGATTTTTCATAAGTGAGCGGGCGGAAAATGCCACTTTCTGCTCAGGTGTGGCTTATAAGAATTTACGTGTTGAAAAAGAAATTTAGCAACACAATATAACATAACAAAAACATTATATTCAGGGTACGCTCTGATTTTTATTATTATAAAAATATTTTTGGCAACAAAAATTTAAAAAACTTCCAAATAAAATATCATACAATTTTGAAACACCAAAACTATATTAAAATGCTTTTTGTAACTCAAACACAAAACCTCTCCTTGCGTAACGAAACGTCTTCCTCGTTTAACCAGTGACAACACTCAAGTGATACCCTTTTGTTATAAGCATCTGCAAGTTACGGTGGACCCTACCATCGAGGGCGTCGTAATACCTCCCTTAGAACATATAAAATAAATAAAGGACTTTCCGCTCCAATTCACAATCGCTCAAGAGGTGAAAATCCACCATACAGAAAATCGATACTAGAGTGTACGTCTCCTTGAATACTTTGGTTAAAAGGGGTTCTTTAACTAAGTGTAAAGAAAACTTAGTTGATAGCATTTTAATAACAACTATGAAAGTTAATTGAGTTCATGGCAAAATAAAGTTTAGTAAAATATTAAAAAAGTAGGTATATAGAACGTTAATTTTGAATTTGAAATTGAAATATTTATGAATATTTACTTTTTTACTTTATCGCATACGTAGTATAGAGAAAGTCTTGTAATCGTCAAAAAATTCGACCTCGAGATTTTGACGGATTTACACGTTTTGGACCTCCCTGAGTCCAAAAATATTTTTTTTTGGAATTATGTCTGTGCGTGTGTGTCTGTGCGTTAACACGATAACTCGAGCATGCTTAAACTTATTGCAACCAAATTTAACATGCATGTATGACTTCAAAATATAAGGTTTCTATCAACTTTTGAGTCGTTTCCGGTATACGAGAAAGTCAAGGGGAGACCACTCGCGATTTTTTAAATATATAACATGACAATGTGATAGTACCACGTTACAGCATTTCCTTAAAATCAATCAACAGGACGACAGTAGAAACTTTAATTGTCTATCTATCATGAGTCAACGCGGTCCCAAGAGATTAAGGCTCTGCTCAACCTCTGTTTAGATTATAATTGTATGTATTTATTGAGATCACTATATGTTTTTGTATGTATGTATATAGCGACTTCACTAATTACTACGCTGCAATTTACGCGTTCCATGCAAAGTGGGCACCGTAACAGCTCCTTATCTACGCTACAATCCTACTTCGACCCAGACCTTAAAGTTGGGAAGTCCTTTATTATTGTTACTCGCAACTATGCCGTAATGGAGGCTTACTGATACTTTGAAGGATGTCGAAGGATGATTGAAGGTAAACGGTGGATTACGTTTAGTTTCAAAGGCTTCCTCCACGTATGTAGTTACAAATCCACCGTCGACATAAGCGAAGTAAGGACTTATAATGCTTTTAGTTTTCTGTGTTCATCTTAATCTTTTTTTCTTTAGAGGTCCTGGGTTCGATTGTTGAAGGAGTACAAATTGCCGATCGCTTTTGTTGGTGATAGGGCTTGTCTAAAGACCACTTGACTACCACCTTCTTATCCCCATTACTGTGTTCTAACAAATGACAATATAACCTGTCGTCAGTGGTTGTCCGGGCTTCAATCATGAGCCTTATCATCACTTAACGTGTAGTTTAGATCGCGGCCAGGCTAAGGTTAGGTAATTTTATTAAACTGAAATATGAATCAACAAGTATATATCATAGAATTTGTACTATACAGGGTGTCAAAGACATGAACAGTCAAACGAGAACCATGTATTCTAAAGATCAAAATAAGACACATTTCAAAAAATATTTAAATAAATAAAATAAAATAAAAATAATTGCCGAGAAATGATTTTAATTTTTTGGTGTTAAAAATATTGCATATTGTACTGCGCAACGTAAAGCGCTCAACTCGCACGCATCTCGCAAAACCGCGATAATTTTGCTTGACGGCGGCCCCGTTCGTTAGTGTGCGTGCGCATCGAGTGAGCTACATTGAACGCTAACGTTTTGAAGCCATTTTTTGTTATGAAATACTAAAAAAATGATAATGTTTCTTTGGACAATAATTAAGAAATAACGTATAGAATACGTTTTCATAAAAAAATGAAAAAAAAAATTATGACTTTGACCTTCAATAAAATCGTAACTATCAATTTCCCAGGTATAGTCTTAAGGAAGAAAAATGTTATGATGGTGAGCAGAATACATGGTTCTCGTTTGACTGCTCATGTCTTTTACACCCTGTATACTAATGTTAGCAAAAGCCCAACGCACGCTGTTACGATAGACTTTTTTTTACTACTTTTTCGCTATCTTAGTAATTAAATCAGCAGCAAGTACAGAAACTACGCTTAAAACTAGCGAAGTTAACAGGAGCAGATACCTATTTGTAGGAAGCAAAAAAATATTTAAAACTTTAAGCGACATTTTCTCAACCTTAAAATTTTCGACTTACTGATTTCACTATTAGTGCGGCAGCATAATAAACGAATCAATTGACACCTTATTCATTAAACTCGAAAGAATAGCTAAGGCTTAGACGCGCCGGAGGAACATACATAACATAAACTTCTTAAATTATAACCCTTCCTTTTGGTTTTGCCATAGTCCATTAAAAAGTTGATGTGTGCCCAAAGTCAATTCAATCTTCAATATTTACTACGGGATACTTTTTCATGTTAATCAAATGAAAAAGAATAATGTGTTTCATTTTGTATACTTATTAAAGTTAGTAGTTCCATAGATGTATTACTAATTACCTCTCATTGCAACTACCCGCATGGGTCGTATTAAAACATTAAAATACTAAACACATACGAGAATATCTGCTTAATAAAATTGAGTAATAAGTGTTTATCGGCGCCCTGGAGACTAGTATTGCAAACTGCAACAATTTCACAGTGAAATATCAAGTGGCAAAGATAAAAAATGCTTTATGACTCCCTGAGCCAATATATTAAGCACATTAAAATTTATAGTTCGTGTTTGAATAAAATATCGGAATATGTATTTAAACAGTAGTACTATTGTTTGAAACTATTTAGTTTTGCGCATATTTAGGTCTGTGAGCTTATTTGATATGGGTGTTTCATATCGTTGGGTTTCAGTGAATAGAAGGTATAACCCAAGTAAATACAAAGGAATCCAATCTTTGAGATAGGAGTCCAACAAAGACACTTACCTTTAGTAGATGTCGCAGAAACTTTTATTACTAATAATTACAGTTCTTAGTACCTATTGAAAGTAAGTTCTTTGTAAAATATAATAATTACAGATTACACATGAAACAAATTTTAGAATTAGCAATAAATTAACAGATGTTAGAATAAGTATTTTAATAATCATTTTCATACTGGACAAGAGCTTGTGCTTTGAGCTCTAGACTTGCGAAAAACTAACATTAAACTAAGAGTATGCTCACACTTTTTACTTGACTGAATACAAAGTGAATACTATGAGAGGTATTCACTTAGAATATTAATAAAAAAAACCTCTATAATAAAACTACATAGGTATGGGGTTTTGTTTGCTTGGGCTTCAAATTTAGTTCAACTAAAACTGACAACTCAAAAAACTTGGGAAACTAAGATAGCAAAATTTTTAAATAAAATGCACTAAAAATTTTATTCAAAACTTTAGTAGATCTTGTATACCTACTCATGATATTGTTTATATAATATAATATAGACACTTATTATGTATTATGCATACTAATGCAAAATGCGTATATGTTTATACTGTCATATGAACCTCTGTAAAAGCGCACAAACTGTATATTTGGCGTGAAGACAATGTAAATGCCAGTGGCTTTGGTGGTGTTATAAAATATGTAGCTATTTATAATTAATAAATAAATCAACAGAAAAAATATAAATTATGTTTTCATGAGCGACATTCAGACTTTCAATAAAAAGGTTTCGAAAGCTAAAGTTAATGCAAAGCAAAGGTCTATTTAAGTTATTTTAAAATATGAACGAACTCCTTATCAAAATGTCACGAAAGGATTCAAAGGCGCCTCTGAAATTAACATGAATAATGTATACAAACAAGACGATTATTGCACTGCCACTGCATAAATTTGAAATGGATCAAAGGAAAGCAAGTTTTTAAGCAGGCAATTAACGTAGAAAAATGACAGTTGCAAAACGCTTGGAGCTTACAATGCAAATTGCATTTTGCATTTTTGAAGCATTTCATAGTATTTGGCGACATTATAAGCTGATTTTAGGGTAATTTATGTTCCACGTGACTTGGTAGCTGTGAGACAATATTGCACCCATTATGCCAAAGCTGTACTGTAGTTACATGAATAAGTAAATAATGAACTATTATTAGTATACTTTCAGGAAAATAAACTAACGTTTATTGTTTCAACAGGCTTTAATTTAACTCGCAACGTTTGTATGCATGTTCGGGTAAAATAGGAACTGAATTTTAAAGCATTTATCCTCCACCGACTACCATTTGAAATTTTGCATACCAGCTAAGTGATGTCATTCTAATTCCAGTATGGCGAACAAAGATGGAGGACTAGCTTTTTTGTCCACTCCCATGATATCAATAGTAAGGATTTTCTGAAAAGATTAGTTGTTTCATTTGACACCATAGTTATGGTATCAAATGAATTGGTTTGCTGAGAATATTGGACTCAAAAAAAAATAAACAGAAAAAACCACAAATGGAATAATTAACTGGAAAAAGAGCATAATTTATTTTAAGTTATGATAAATAATTCGAAACTTCGATATTACAATTTATTTCAAAACGATATTACCTCATTACTAATTTGGACAACAACGACTTATTTCGATGAACGCAGTCATTCTTTTCATTTATACTTAACTAGTTTCTGCCCGCAACTTGGTCTGCGCAGGATTATTATAATAAATTGCCTATATGCTATTCTTTGTATGAGCTATGTTATTTTAAAGTTTCATTAAAAACCATTCAGTAGTTAATTATAACCAAAATGTTCTAGTTCTAGACTACAATCCGCCTAGCCGTTTACTTAAACGGCGTGTTTTACTATCTGTCTGCGTTATACATGTCTATTATCTAATTGATAACGTGCTAATGACTGTTCTTGTGAAAAGTACTAAGGCGAGAGAATATTGTGTACTTTAAGTCAATATCTGAAATCCATTAAGCATCTATGCTATAAACCCGTATAAAGGGCTGATTTTCTGGTACATACATTGTAACATTATAAAGCGAGATGGTGATGCATTTATGGCCAGTTTTAATATTTTATCCGCTAGTAAAAGTAGCCTTACTAAGTTTGTTTGCCCTGCAGTTATTATAAAATTACTAAAAATAACAGCGGTCGCTTAGCGACTAAACCGTGGTAGGGTGTGAAACTGAATTGAATATTTAAACCAGCCATTAGTCAACAGGTAGTCACAGTTGTTCACTTAGCTATATACCCAAGTAATCAGTTAGTTTATGTACAGTCTAATTTGTAGAACATTATTTTTCTCTTCATTAGCACATAGCACTACAATTTATTTCCATGTTATTGTTATTTTAATGTTGGGTATCAGTGTCTTATCTATCTACAGTTTTGCTTAATAGGCGAAATCTCGAACCGCTTGATATGTAGGCAGCGTTATTAACCAATTCACCCCGACTACGAAAATTATTGTCCCAGTTCTTGATCATCTACAGAATCCAAATAACGTCCTGATACTTTTTTACTTTCTCGTATACGTAGTATAGAGGAAGTCTTGTAATCGTAAAAAAATTCGACCTCGCGATTTTGACGGATTTACACGTTTTGGACCTCCCTGAGTCCAATAATATTTTTTTTGGAATTATGTCTGTGTGTGTGTCTGTGCGTTAGCACGATAACTCGAGCATGCTTTAACTTATTGCAACCAAATTTAACATGCGTGAATGACATCAAAATATAAGGTTTCTATCAATTTTTGAGCCGTCGATCACGAAAGCAACCAAGTGCGCGGTCGGTACTCGGATGGGTGACCAACATTTAACACGCATGTATGGCATCAAAAAATAAGGTTTCTATTAACCTTTGAGTCGTTTCCGGTATATGAGAAAGTCAAGGAGAGACCACTCCCGATTTTTTATAGACTTAGTAAGTAGATAATTGACCC
This sequence comes from Elophila nymphaeata, assembly GCA_955850985.1. Taxonomy (NCBI): domain Eukaryota; kingdom Metazoa; phylum Arthropoda; class Insecta; order Lepidoptera; family Crambidae; genus Elophila; species Elophila nymphaeata. Next base: position 10,857,740 of record OY039080.1, read on the forward strand.
ATAGGCTTACACTTGTAATGATAGAGAGTACCTGGGTAATTTTATGTTATTTGCTATTATTTTTTTCTTGTTTCATTTGTTATTATAATAGGTAGCTATGTTTGATTAAGAGTGCTGTATAAAAATAGAATAATATTGGGAACTATAGGTTTATAAGCTTCAATAACTTAATGTGTTTTTGGAAGTGGTTCTTTATTGCACTACTTATTTGTTCCAAAATGTTGGTTGCATAATTAATTACGTGAGCTATAAACTTCAGCATCTCTTCCAGTGGACATTATTCACGTCGCAGGCTGCTCATTACACCTTATATTTTCACTTCATTACCATCATATTTTGTTTCTCTCCTCTTGTTACGGTGCTGTCGTATTTTTACGACGCTTCTCGTGAATAAAATTTGTTTTAATTAAAGTGTTAAGTCGAGTTTACTGCCGGTGTAAGTTTCACCTGTTTTTTTTGCATTGTTAATTAATAATATTGTTATTTGCTTACTAGGGTTCTAAAGGTATTGAAAAGTTTAAATTTATTTATGATTACGGTAAATTAAAACGACTTTATTTACATTCTTCAACATAGAGAAAGTCTTGTAATCGTCAAAAAATTCGACCTAATTTAAATTCAACGAAAAGTTGATAATTTTTAATGCAACAATTTTAAAAGTACACTTTTATTTTCTCGTATACGTAGTATAGAGGAAATCTTGAATCGTCAAGAAATTCACCCTCGAGATTTTGACGAATTTACACGTTAAGGACCTTCCTGATTCCTAAAAATAAGTATTTTGGAATTATATCTGTGGTGTGTGTGTCTGCGCTTTAGCACGATAACTCGAGTATGCTTTAACTTATAATAATAATTAATAAATAAATAAAATTGTTTATTTCTTCAACAAATTTGTACAAACTATAACCGATTCTGGGACCTACCTAGTAAGTATGTAATAATACCTGTGGTAGGAGGCCCCGCTCTTCCATAACCATAGGGTCATTGTATGAGTAGAAGAACAATTTTGGAAAAGAATTTAAAATCTTTAAGCAAACATTGACTTGTGTGTGTGTGTTTGTGTGTGTGTGTGTGTGTCTGTGTGTGTGTGTCTGTGTGTGTCTGTGTCTGTGTGTGTGTGTGTGTGTGTTCGTGTAGTACATAAATTTCATATATAATACAATGTTGTCTAGCCTTACGATTATTTATCTTGGGATCGGTTTGTTTAAACCACTAAGCAACGCATAAAATCAGAGAACTGATGTGACCAGTAATTTCTCTGTTTCACAGTATCCTAAGGTCGTCAGAGCTTTTAACAGAGTTTTCTTACATTCGTAATATTGCTGATTATAGATTTTGTGACTTTTATGCAACTTGTTGTAAAGATAAGCAGACTGAACCCTAAATTGCTTCCTGGCAAAAGAAGTTTTACACGATGGGGTCGGAGCTACTATGGCCTGGCGTCTCTTTCCAGCTAGTAGATGTGGTTCAAAAGGTAAGGCCATGTGAAGTTTAAAAACAGAAGCTAAAACATATAGCTAACCGATAGAATGCCACAATTACGAAATAGCTCATCAGTAAGGAATCTATATGGTTCAAAATACATAGTCTTCAGTAAGCATCTTTGTGCCCTTTCTGCTTCCAAAAGTTTAGTTTTTCCAGCACCACCCCAGACAGAAATGCAAAATCCCATGACAGGCTGTGCCAACGCAAGGTAAATACGATACAAAAGCTTATTTGTGGTAACATGTCTCAGTTTCTTAAAAATCCACACAAGCTTTTTATTCTTATCATTTACATTTTCAATCTGTGTATGCCAGGACAGCTGTTGAGCCAAACTAACTCGGAGAGATTTTACGTATCTGACCGATTTAATTTCGTCGCATTTGCAATTTATTGTGTTAGTATTTTCGCAATAGTGTTGCTTTAGCTTAGGATTAGAAGTAGCCTTAGACCAATGATATTATATTTAATAAAATATTTTTAGCAAAAAAATAGGACAACCGACTTCAATGCGTACAAATTTAAACTAAAAAGTAAGAAATAAATAATATTTTTAATTAGTTGAAAAGAGCGTCATAGAAAACCAAGGAAAGTATTGATACACATTTATAATTCTTTATTTATAATTCATACTCCGATATATTTGGAGCCGGTGCCAGCTAGCCAAGGAGGATAGTGTTTGCAATTTTCGAACTTCAAGGAGCGGCGGATTATTTCTTATCTTCATCATTCATTATTATGTATAGTTAATGGATTAATCAAGTTCGTATCTATCAGGTAAGTTTATTTTGCTTAGGCTGGCACCGACTCCAAATATATCGGAGTATGAATTATAAATAAAGAATTATAAATGTGTATCAATACTTTCCTTGGTTTTCTATGACGCTCTTTTCAACTAATTCATAAAAATATTATTTATTTCTTACTTTTTAGTTTAAATTTGTACGCATTGAAGTCGGTTGTCCTATTTTTTTGCTAAAAATATTTTATTTTATTATTTTTAGTGGAAATAAAGTATATTTTATAGAAAACGGATAGGCCTACTAGACGCTCATTAAAACTTAATGGAAACTTTAACTAACACGTTTTTTTTGTTATTACTGATTTGTTCAAGTCTGGGGATATCTATCTTTATTTAAGTCTGGGGATAAATGTGATCCCACTAATTTTCGACCTATTTCCATTTTACCAACGTTAAGTAAAATATTTGAGAAAGTTATTTATAATCAATTGCTTTCTCATTTTACACTGAATAAACTGTTTCATGAGAGACAATTCGGTTTCACCAGGGGTAAAAATACGACAGATGCAGGTGTTGCGTTAATGAAACATATATTTGATGCCTGGGAAAATAAACAAGATGCTCTAGGTGTCTTCTGTGACTTGTCCAAGGCCTTCGACTGTGTAGAACATAAAACCTTATTAGGCAAATTGCAACAATATGGCGTCTCAATAAACTCAATAAAAATAATTAAATCATACTTGAGTGACCGATTACAAACAGTAGTTATAAATAAAGCAAAGTCTTCAGGGGCCCCTATTCTTATGGGCGTGCCGCAGGGTTCGATATTAGGGCCGTTACTTTTTCTGATTTATATAAATGACCTGCCTTTCTATGTAAACAACTTATGTGAGACGGTATTATTTGCAGATGATACTTCCCTAATTTTTAAACTTAATAGACAAACAGAAAATGTTGACGATGTGAATAATGCCCTTTCCAAAGTAGTGTGTTGGTTTACTATTAATAACTTGTTATTAAATTCAAATAAAACAAAATGTATTAAATTTACTTTACCAAATGTCAAGCAGGTCAGTACAAATATTAAAATTAACGAAGAAATAATACAATGTGTTGACTCAACAGTATTTTTAGGAATAACTTTAGATTCACGTCTGCAATGGAATCCTCATATTACTACCCTATCAGGAAGACTTAGCTCTGCTGCTTTTGCTGTTAAAAAAATTAGATTACTGTCTGATGTTGAGACGGCAAGGCTTGTATATTTCAGTTACTTCCATAGTGTTATGTCATATGGTATATTGTTGTGGGGATCAGCAGCTGATATTCATGACATTTTTGTATTACAAAAGAGAGCCGTACGCTCTATTTATAGATTAAGACCTCGTGACTCGCTTAGAGAGTTATTTAAAGAAATCAATATATTAACGGTTGCTTCCCAATATATATATGACAACATTATGTATGTTCATAAAAATTTACATACATTTTTGAAGAAAAGTGATTATCACAATTTGAACACCAGAGGTAGAAATAAACTTGCTGTTCCAAGTTTCAGACTTCATAAAACTAGTCACTCATTCATGGGGAAATGCATACAAATATATAATAAACTCCCACATCATTTAACTGAACTTCCGTTACATAAATTTAAGCTTCACATTAAGCAAATTTTAATGAAGAAAGCGTATTATAAAGTTCAGGAATATATAGACGATAAAAATGTGTGGACACATCCAAATGTGCTCGATTCTCCATTGTAATCTAGTGAGATATCAATATGTGTAAAATTTAAATTTTCTAATTGACAATATTGTAAGGAAAGATGTCTTAAATCACTTTTTCATATATATATAATTCTAAACTTAATTATTAGTCTTTATCTTATTATATTATTTTTATTATGATTAATTATTAAAGACTTGACAATGTGAATTATGACTCTTTCCAAATCAATACTATGAAAACTGTAAAGGGAGGATAAACTTGTTGAGTTTCTTGCCGGTTCTTCTCAGAACAAGGCCTCCTGGTAGACTCGTGAACCGATGGCATCAAACTTGACTTTCATAAGTGTACAAATTGTACCTAAATGAATAAAGAAATTTGAGTTTGAGTTTGAGTTTGAGTTCAAAAAGGGTCGAATTTATATCGATACAATTTATACGGGCCATCTCTGATCTTGACGTACCTAAAAAAGAATCATTAAAATCGAGTCGTAATACTCATAATTGACGAAGTAATCAGGTAACAAACACAAAAAACAGTCGGATAGAGAAATTCCTCTTTTTTTTAAAGTCGGTTAACAAATAATATCACGTCTCAGACCTATAGCTCATTACAAATGCCTGCCATTCATTCAAAATGAATGGTAAGTTAATGAACTATGAACCTAGTTATTTAACTTAAGTTCATAAAATAATTTGTTATAGTTTATGTGTTGACTATTGGACCTACTAACCAAAATTTCACTATTGCATATTAGGTAATGGCAAGTTCAAAAAAAAAATTGACATTATTTTTGTGTTCGTGGACGATATTATTATTTCATCCCCAATGAAATTATCATTTTAACAAAAAAGTACTGATCCAATTTCGGTATAATTTATACGGGACCACCTTTGAAATATGTCCTTCCTAACGAAAAAAGAATCTTCAAAATCGATTCATAATTGACGGAGTAATCGCGGAACATACATACAAAAAAAAAAAAAACATACAGTCGAATAGAGAACCTCCTCCTTTTTTGAAGTCGGTTGAAAAGAGGTAGATAGGGTTACTTGCTTGCAAAAAGTGGCACCCTAAAAGTAAGCTGATTAGCACACCCGAGCATATATCTTTCTCGTTTACTCTATTGCTAGATATCATGTTGTCTTACTCACAACTTACAATACGACCATGTTAACTCGCCACATACGACAACATGAAATCTTAGACTTTAGGTGCCGACTTAATTTGACCGTGTAACATGATGACATTTTGGACTATTTTTGGCTTTGAATTAGTATGAAGGTAACCTATCTACCTCTTTTTAAATATAATATCATTGCCCTAGACCTATTGTTGATAGAAAAGCAGATATTTAGATAGATTCAGATATGTTTAGAGTTAGCAGTGTATATCACGGGAAATCCAACCTTACTGTCGCAGTTATCGTAAGAACAAAGGAAATATGGATTGAAGAGACATGGTATTAAAGTGGAGTAAGCATTCTAACGTCGAACAACTAAGATGTTCTGGTCCAATTACACAGCTCCAGTAATTCCCGACAAGATTTCTCAATAACACAGCTCGCGTTCCCTTTATTAGATGTCTTGTCTACAGAACATGATTACTGTTAGAAATTAGTGAAATACGGTATGCATACCAATAACAACTCGGGGTTGGCGGGGTTAATTAATATATTGATGGGATTATGGCTAGTCTTATAATTAGAATTCAGAAAAACAAGTTTTACCTACGTATTTTTGGTTTTGCCTAGTGGTAGACACTTTAATCACGTTTAGCTTTCATAAAATATTCTTAGTTCTTACGGTACTTATATTCAAAACACGTTACTCAACATTTCATCGCAAAATCCAACAAAAAGAATTTTCATTTCATTTTTGTTCACTTCACATTGAAATCTAGACTCTACGTCAAAGAGCGATGATAAAGTAAGCATTAACAAGTTAAAAGGATCCACAACACTTAGCCGCATTTTAATTGAAACACAGACGTTTGTGTACAGACCGTTTTGTATAAAACTCCACAGGTACTTCCACTTAAATATACACATTTCTCGTTGCCTTCAAAGTAAATGCAAAATGTCCCATGCTAATAGCGACCCCTAATATTTGGTTGATGTGAAGGGATAAGAGCCTATGTACATAATGTATTCCGCATTTATTTTACCATAGAATGAATATTCAGGCAGCTGGACATCAGAATCTGAGGGCATTGAGTGGGTTGCCTACACCTGCTGCAAAGTCGACATTAATTTTAATAACACTGGAATATGAAGCCTAATATTCTTGTGGAGTGGCCAAATATAAATCAATGTATAATATTAATGTTATCTGCGCTGTTTTACATTTTTTAAACAAGTGTATTATCTTCGAGGTGGTCTTGAGTACTTGATCTCAAGACCCCTTTTTTTGTTGACGGGGAGGTCGAATGTATTTACGCATCGTCCCTGCGGGGTGGTGCCAACCGCAGGGGATATGTGGGACTCGAGAGGTGAAGGCGTTCCCTCCATACCCACTAAACATCCTCCCCGTCCTGACCTTCAGTGCGCTATTACGGGACGGCTCGGGTTCTGCGCACATGAGTGCAACTACACCGAGACCGTCCCAACGCTGCCCGTCTAGGTACTCCTTGCACCAACTGGTAGCTAGCAGCCACTCCTCCACCGATGGCTGCTCGACCTGTTGCGTCCTCCTGGCGAGTACACCAGGAGCAGCCATCGCACCTCACCCGGGGGACTTCGGGCGCGGTCGTGGCTCTGAAAAGGGCCGTCCGGAACTAGTCGTGGTGGGAAAACAAAAACAACTCGACGATGGCATGTGACTTCGAATGCCAAGGGGACGCACTTGACATCAAAATCCACACACCCGCCAAGAAAGTTTCCTCACCTCGTTACCAGGGTCCGCCACGAGGTAGCTTCCGGACGTGGACCCCTCACCTCAAGACCCCTACAGACTACAAAAGGCAGTCTTATTTTAATTACTGTCTTCTGAAATGTGAATGTAATTTTCCGGGGCCCCAATTTCATGTCATGTTCGAGCCATTAGTGAGAAGATGGCCGTCAGTGGTCGAGGATTCCAGGCAAAGCTCGATTATTGACGTAAGCATCACTTATAGCCAATTGAAAAATTGGCTGATTATAATGCACCTAAAACAAAATGTGTAACATAGTGATGACGTGGGTCTTATTAAAGGCCACTGCGGTATTCGGCATTTTATATCAGCGATTTTAAGCCCTATTGATAACATATTTTCACGTGTGAGCCTAAGTTATTCCAAGAAGTTTCTGAGCTTCTGATTCACTCGAGTAGAAACCGAATACAGTTTTGATGGCAGGCGTTAAAAATAGTTTTCTTGTGCTTGGAAGAAGCGCTCGATCGTTCAGTTCACGACGCTTTTTATATGACTCAGATTCGTACAGTGTGTCTTCTTGCTAATAATTGCAATAAAAATACAAAAACAATCCTCTTGATCTGGACTCTGAATATTTTTTGTTGATCTTCTCTCAGATTTAACTGCAGCCTATTTAACTATCCCCTTTTATTATGTAGCCATCTAAGCCCGAAGCCCCTGATATGCAGAAAAACGAGAGGCGTCAATTATTAAAATATTGTTTCGCTTGGTAAACTACTACTACTATTCTGTTCGTTATTTACATCACCAGTTAAAGTTTATGGTTATAATGTTTAAAACTTTTATTGAGCATTTGTTGATATTATATAACTAGTGGTCACCCGCGGCTTCGCTCGCGTCAATGTTTTTTAAATTATAGCCTATATGTTATTCTGGTGTATATGCTTATTATTGCGAGTTTTAAAGTGTTCTGAAGTTTTTAAAACGATTTCTCCGTTTGTATAGAGACGGTGCTTGCTGTACTAGGCTGAGGCCAAACGAGCCTTATTTTGTGAGTCGTGAGTCCCGTATTTTCGGTCGCGCAATTTCTGCTGCAGTCGGTTTCATATAAAAGCTATGTTTGTGTCACGTGACTACGTAAAGTTCTAAGGCCAATAATTACGTGACGAAAAATACGTGAACCTCAACTCACAAAATTACGCTCGTTGGGCCTCCCCCTGTCCTCATTAAAAATAATAGACATGTTTCTCAACATTGAAGACTAGACCAACCACAAAGCGCGCACTAAACATTCGAATCACTTGAAATAGTGTGAATATAATTTGTGATTAACGCACTTTGAGATATTAATTTAAAATTAGAATACTGTTGAATGTAAAATGTATGCAAAGAAAGTTCTTAGAGAGCATTAACGCTAATGTGAATATAATAATTTATCAAAGTACATGAATTATAATTTTCATTATTTCTGTTCTACTACAGTACTCGTAAAACTTTTTATTGTTAGATTAAGCACTGCATATTTAATGAATTAACTTTTTTATTATCGTTCTCTTTTTCAATCAGTCAATCACGCAAGGCTTTATAAATAATTTAATTACCTCCATGGTCTGTTGGTTATCCACTGTAATTAGATTCAGTCGTCCCGGGTTCAATTCCAAGGGGGGTACCAAATTGTGCTCAGCTTGTCAAAATCTGTGGCCAGGGTAAACAGCCTTTTTGTGTTCTGTTGGTGATAAGATAGCCACTCCATAAGGTATTGATGGGTCCAAGTGCTTCCACATTTAGATATATCATTTACTAACATCAAGTGATAACATATCATTTATCAACATCAGGTAAGGTCAAGAACTTACCTCTCAAAGATATAAAAATCACATCAGATATTAAACCATTTCACCTCGAATCGATGTTTGCTCCTAACGCATAATGTTAAAGGGTCGTGGAGTAGGTACTAATGCACATAGCGGTTTTCTATAATACTTCTTTAATAAATTCGTAAGAGCTCTTTGCCCGAAAACCACCCTTAAATTCCTTAATGGGCAGTGGCGGTCGGTTGGAGCGTCCCTACATATTTCAGTTATTTTCCGTCAAGATATTTATACTGATAGATTTTCTATAGGCTTCTTGAGGTTGGTACTTAACCTACAAAGGTAAGCTGAACAAAGTTATTTCTTTTGCATAAATCCACGAGCTATTTAGAATTTGTTCGAAGAAATTACGTATACATACGTATATAAGTAGAATATTACTATTTAGTAGGTACAGTCAATAGCGGTAGGCGTCAAAATATGACCATGAACACTGCGCAGAATTGATATGCAAGTCATAAAAATGTGCAAAAAATGTGTATCCACTTTCAACATTACAGCATCTTCTTTTATTCCAAACATAACTCTCAGGAAAGGTCAATTATGGGCACTTTATTATTGTTGATGGCTGTACAACATTTTGCCACGTACTATGGAACATAATAATAATAACATTTTATTGACAAAAATGGTACAAATATAGTATATAATGAAGTCTCTGATCTCTGAACTAGGCATAAAATATGTGCGTGTTACTTACAAACGTTATGTAAAGGCGTCAGTAGAAAATCTATGTGGACTGAAGGTCAAAGTTATAAGCAAAGGTCTCTGTGCTCTCTTAATTTGGATCAAATGAGGTTTAAGTCCTCCCCAAATAACCACACAATATCCCAATATGGAATTTACCTAATGCAGTACATGCCACGGTCCAGAATAGCAACATACCTTACCTTCTTAATACTTTCATATTAGTTTACGAGTTCTAGATGATAGAAGCTCAATATGCTGTTGCCAACACAGATTTTCATGTAATATTCTGCCTTTCTTTACTTAATTGCCTAAAATCTAACAATAGAGAGGCATGTGCAAGAGCCTACCATACTCATGTCACATGAATAGCTGCCTACACATCAAGAGGTCCGGGTTCGAATCTTGGTAGCGGCAAATATTTGTGTGACGAGCACGAATATTTGTTTGCTAGTCATGGTTTTTTATGTATTTACTTAAGTTTATTTATAAAAATATCCAAAACTATTAAGTATATCAAAATGTCCGTTATATAGTGTCCATAACACAAGTTCTTAATGATACTTACTTTGGGCTGGATAATTGGTGTGAAGGTGGAAACATAAAAATAATTATTTGAGTAATGTTGTTTTTGTTAGATTTAGTGTCAATAGATTTCATTTGAGCCGAGACCAAAAATAATTGAATAGAGTGAGTGTAGCGAGACTGTATTTACTCTGTTCGATTATTTTGGTCAATATTGTTCTCAAAACTACGTTTTAAGTCGTTATAGAATGCCAAAAATTAAGAATTTTCACTAAACGGTGTTCGAAAATAAAAAATAGGTACAAATATTAAAGGCTATCAAAAGTCTAGTGAAATTAGTTACTTAGTCGAGTTCGGTCTTCCACTTCATCTATACACATAACACATCCACGTTGATGCTCATAATTTTTTTTGCTGGGCAGTTTGGTAGACAATTTATGGGCCATATTTAATCTCAACCGAAATTAGCATCGTTATGGCGTTTTCAAACATATAAGTACAAAAATACAACTCTAAACTGTGATCTTTACGTATAAACTCAGGACGTCACATAAAATCTGGACCAGCATATGTCTGGTCGTATCTTCCTAAGTAGTAAAACACTCCTTTACTTAGAGAATTTGCGGTTAGCACACAACATTCAACTTTTAAGAAAACTTGCAACAGCTAGTATAAATCGAGACTTATTTCTCTGATATAAGAGTAGTTTTTAAGCGCTCATACTCCCTCATACTTTGAACGAAACTATTACTGCGTTCTAAAGTAGCTGACGTAAAATTTGTTAGGAGCCAGCATTTTACGACAAACGAGAGTGCTGAGAAGTTTTTATTCGAAGTTGTCTCAAAAAGGTTCTATGCCACGTGGAGTATAAACTGTTTCAGTGGGGTGTCGTTAAAATGCAAAAGGGCTTCTAAAATATATCGGGTGTTGACCTAGTGACCCGCAGAGGCGTCCCTTTGTCGAACGTGACAAATGAGGAAAATATTCATCATGTGCTATTAGAGAAGGCTCCTTATATTCCCTAATTAAAAAGGTTTCGGTACTAAGTCATCCAACAGTAGTTTTGTATTGATAAGAATCGTTAATGAGGCACCAATTTTTTACTTCAAGTGGATATTTTTGTGGAAAAGAACTGAAAGGTGAACGGAATACACAATTTATCATAGTTAAATTTCAATATTACTTGTTCTCAATGCGTGTTGAAAAACAATATCATTAAAACGCTTACGAATGTAAAATAAGTTTAAATAATTGTGAAAATAAAATAAAGTAAATAAATAATATAATCTTCCTTCGCCTTCTCCCTTCGCGTCGTATTCCTCAGTGTTGAGGGTCGTGACCTTCCTTCTGCTTTACTTAATAATTACTGCCATTTAAAATAATAATAACTTGACCTCCTTTACAAGGAATTTCAGTTAGTGTTTTTTTTTTAAATCATCTGATATTCAGTACATCATCTGAAATAAAAAAGTAACTTTCTTAACCAGGGCGGTAAAACAAACAATGTCTCAGATCGCAGTTATTTGATCTGAGACTTTCTTTTTACCTCCCGAGGGGAGAAAAACATTTTATGTCACTCCCTGACAAGGAAGTGAAATTTTCCATAGACGTAGCGTACGAAAACTGCCACTTTCTGCTCAGGCGTGGTATAATAGTACATTTGTCAACTAGGGCGGTAAAAAAAGATAAAATCGCAGGGAAGTATTTAAATAACATGCGCTTCGAGGCTTTCTTTTACCGCCCGAGGTAAGAACAAAATTTTATGTGACCCCCTGACTAGGAAGAGGGTTTTTCCGTACGCGTAGCTCTAAATGACAACGCAAAAAGTTCCCAACAAAGCCAGTGAATCAAATAAAGCAACCTTCAATTGCGTATTTCAAATTACCTTCGCATGAAAATCAATAAAGCTATTGTTAAAATATTCACGATTTTCATTAATTTGCATAAAAGTGTTTTGGTACCCTCCACTCTTCAGATTTCATTACACTTAAAATTCAGCGTAAGCACCGAGACGTAACTGGCCTCTACGCGTGTAGAATAAAAATCCATCATGGCTGAAACGCCAATAAACACGTCGTTATTCTCACCGAGATTATTTTATTATCATTTATCACCTGCGTTAGGAAATATAATAAAAATAAATCGGATATTGACTTTTATTTCGTTCAATGTTTTCGGATTACGCTTTGATAAGTCGTTGTATTCTGTAATGAAAGAATAATATTATTTTTATTTAATTTTTCTTTCGAGTGGTTAACCTAATATTAGCGGGGTTTTGCTGTATATCGATGAATACACAGTTCTTTGTCACTCATATTGTTTACAATCGAATACACAGTACATATAGATCTCTTAAAATTTACAATTTTTAGCCAATCACGTTTTTATTTCGAGATACAAAATGGTATGGTGTCACTTCTGAGGAGTGACAATAGACTACTTTAAGTTTTTAACAAATTATTTACCAAAATATTTTAAAAATATCTTGTAAAATGAGTGCGTTACTAACACCTGGTACGTAAGCCTCGTGTCAAAGTTTATGAAGTCGCTATTTCTCGCCACTGACGTGACTTGTTTTGAGTACATATCGATCGAGAGCAGCTGGGACTACCAGTTTAACGTACATTCAAAAGTATAGAATTGAAAATGTTTCCGTCACCCATCCAACTACCAACCGTGCACTTGGTAGCTTAGCTTTGGAAAACGCAGAACGCAGGACCGCTGCGCCATCGACCCCGTCTTAACGTCAGTAACTCATGTTGTTACAGGTTGCGATATTCATAAAAAAGCCACTTTGCCATCGGTCGGCACAATATCGACTTTCAAAAATATAGTTTTAGAAAAATGGGTTCAGTAGTTTCGGAAATTAGCATGGATGAACACCACACGAGATTTTAATACTTATCTAAAGATATTTAAGGATAGGACTCTAATTATATAAATTTTAATTAGGTGCATATAATAATATTATACTTATTACCATAAGTATTTGCGTCCACTTCCTTCATTTTTGCAATCGATATAATTAACTTTAATTGAGAAGTTCGATGACGCGGCGGTCATGCGTTCTTTGTAACGGTCACGAAAGTTAAGCTACCGAGTGCGCGGTAGGTACTCGGATGGGTGGCCAAAAAATTTTCAATCACAAATTCCATGCTTCGGAAGGCACGTTAAGCAGTGGTCCCGGCCGCTGACGAAAGATAGCAGTCGTTTCCTAAGGAAGGGTTGGTGACAGGCCGCTGACTGAAAAATTCTAATGCCCTTTAGCAGTTTGTCGATATCAAGACATACGGAGCAGTAACTACAATGCATGCTAGGTCCAAATACATTGGGAGAAGAGTAGGAAGAAGATGTTATTAATTTGAGCGATAAGACCATCATATGTATTTGCTACGTCTTCTTCTTCTTCTCAACCCATTTTTACCCACTGCTGGGCATAGGTCTCCTCATTTGCACACCAATCCGTTTGGTCTTGTGCCGTTTTCATGCACTGTTTTCCCGCCACCTTCTTGATGTCGTCACTCCATCTCGTCGGTTGACGTTCGACACTCCTACTCCCCGTCCAAGGTCTTCACTTCACCACCCTTTTCCCCCATCTTCTATGTGTGTGCGTGCGTTCGTGCGTGCGTTGTTGGGTACTAATATTAAGTCTGTATTTTTTTATTCGATCATTTTAAACAATGATATTGTATAAACAAATTATCCTTATTTCTGGGTATGCGCTGCTCTGGTTGTGCCTTGTTTATGCAAGTATTACGTAAATTTTTAATCTTTATTATTATTATTTTTTGTACTACGTAGAATGATAATAAGTAAGCACCTCTGTTTAACTTTATATAAATGTACTATTCCGGACATGCGTGATTGAGCACCCATAAGATCAAAATCGCTCGCACACTTGTAGCAAAACGTAGTAGAATACTATAGTATAACAGTTTACGCGTCAAAAGAAACTCGATTTGAATTACACACGGAGGTCCGCCACTGTACCTATACTTATTTTATTGTATGGAAGTGCTACGAAAGAGCGGGGCTGCCTGTCACAAGTATCTTGTAATGCTTATTAGGCTGATAACGTGTATAACGAAATAAACATTTTTTAAATTTTTTTGAATTTGCTACGTATCTATTGGTAATTCATTAAATTGGAATTTCAAAACAAACTCTTTTACTTCCGAGAAATTATACAATAAATAAAACAAAACACAGTCAATAAAAGTTCCATTACGTATTTTGTTTTTTCAAACGCCTTCTACCACCACGTTTCCTTAGCTCCTTGTTTACTGGGCCCAAGGGATAATTCTACAGCCCCTTTACGACCACTTCCTCTGAAGGCATAATTGATAATGAAACTGAAGCAAGCCCTCCGTGCCCTCTTATGGACTCTACTTTGCAAATTAGTTTTCGTTTTTCCTTATAATGAACATCCTAAAGTTAAATTAGGTGGATACTATTTCCTGGTCCGTAATTTTTTGTTGTTGCTCTTGAGGTTTATTTTTTAGCGTTATTTATTTATTGAAATTTTGTAAGAACATACTTTCACAGTTAAATTAGTAATTCAAAATTACATACTTATAAAATAAATAGCTTTTGCCCGCGACTTCGTCCGCGTAGAATAGTTAATTCGGGCATCATTTAAATTTTCTTATTATTTCTTCTAACCCAAGCGCGCCATATACCGATTTTCATGGATTTTACTTTAAAAAAATGACGGATTTTCATACAAACTTCATTTCAGGATTTTTAAAAATTATATATATAAATAAAATTTTTCAAAAATCCTGAAATACGTCATTCTTAATTTCTAACTAAGTAGCTAAATACCAATTTTTATTGATTTAGTTTCAAAACTGACGGATTTTCATACAAACTTTTTGAAACAGAAATATACCTTTTATAATCTAATATAAAAAAATCTTGTGTCACTATTCAGTTATAAGTACCTACAAGTAATATTAGTTCAATGCGTGTCATGGTGTTTGTGGTGGCATTCATCCGAAACGACTGGACCAATTTTTATAAAAAATATGTATGTTTGGTAAGTATGAGAACTTACCGGTATATACGTTTAAAGGAAAAAGTATGTATGGCACACAAAGTGTACCAGGTCAGCTAGTATTTTTTAAAATACATTGATTCTGAGATACGAGTAATAGTGTAATTTCTCAGAAGATTATTGTTTCATCATAAAAAAATTCTCTACAATAATTATATTAAGGGACAAATCAAATGTATAAACTACTTACACAATGGATGGCAAGAATTCTTAAGTACAGTAGAGTTCATGATATTAAATAATCTTGGTCAATCTGAGTCCAATTCGGCGAAAGTCACTTTGTTTTTGAAATCGTTTGGAAATCTCAGCGTCGAACTCATTACGCCCCGAGAAATAATTATTGAGAATTGCTAACATTCAAAACTTATTCAATTTTCGTCAATGTCCTTTTTGGAGCTAGATACCAATCTTACTAATTAAAGTGTTCTACATAGTTTATAGCTGATATTCATCTTGCAAGTACTGGCATTCGACAGAGTTCACTTTGATAAGTGAACGTTCTTTGCTACAGCATCGTTCCAAAAATGTCAATCAAACAATCTCATTATGTTTTACCTGCTGAGGCGTTGTATAGATATATATATATATATATATATATATATATATATATATGTATATGCTGTTGGTTAAATTTATGTTGCCTTTGTTTAATAGAGAGTAATGTATAATATCTTTTATCACACAAAATCTAGGTATCTTAATGAAACTTAGTATTTACTAAGTTATAATATATAAAAATATATAAAATTTTAGTTTCATTGTAAAAACAGTTATGATTAATTGCGCTGTTTATTCATGAATGCTAAGTTCTTTTAACTTTTACAATTGAATAGCAAGTGGTGGCAAACATTCAATAATTCAAAATCATCGAAGAATTTATTTCATTATTTTTGAGCTTTTTACGTTCTTATACTCAACGACATCAGTCGCTTCTTTTGGATAGCATATTAATTAGATATGCAATTATTTCAAAGTTTCATAAAAAATCGAATGATTCAGTCATGGGTGTCAGTTCTTCAATTTCAATTAAAGAAGAATTATATTATTAGGTACTTTTGAGCCATTTATATTTGAGTTAAACAACGGGATTACTATGTGCCTTACGCACGGCTTAGTAAGAGGACACCTAAAGGGTTGGGGAGAGCTTTAGGTAACACTTGGTTACGCGCAAAACCAGATTTGCAGTATGAGCTATACAGTACCCTAAAATAGTTGAATGTTTTTTTTTATGCAACTAGATGAGAAAAACAATCTGACGCACCACCTCGTGGTAAGTGGATTCAGTCACCTATAAACACCTGCAATAACAAGGAAAAAATCACTTGGTATTGCAGGTGCGTTGTCATCCTGACGCCTAAGATGAAGTGCCTTCCGACCCGGTAACTACATTGGCTACCTTTCCCTTCAATCCGAAACACGGCTTAAATAGGAAAGGTGGTGGTGGCTACCCCAACGACCTTACATACAGACCCACCATTAGTACAAAGGGTTGTCAGCCTGTTGCCTACACAAAATGGGTATCAAATCCTCAGCAAATAAGAACTAAACTAAAAGCAAAAATGAGCAACTAAACTAAATCTTCAATGAAACAACAAACAAAACAACTAAAAGAGATGTTACAATCTGAATTACAGTCCGGTTTTCTGATATAGACATACCTGAGTATTAATTCTTAGCAATTTGAATATGATACGAGTATTTTTATAATAAAAGCGTGCCTACAACCTTGGACTTCCGTTGAAAATCTTAGGCCCGTACTGCAGAAAGACACTGAAAAATCAATCATGTCTTGAGAATCGTTTGTCACTTTCTATCAAGTACAAAGCGATGGAGACGTACGACGCTCAAATCGACGTTGATGCTTGAGACTCATTATATAATACGTTTTTTAATATCTTTACTAAAGCTAGAATTCGTTATCAAAAACGAAAAGCAAATTCTAGAGATATTCCTTCAATGATTAGAACATTTTTCGCCACTGAATATCCCTGCTTCATCATGCTCTTTGAAAACTCTCAGATAGAAGAACCCAGATAAATTTCTAGTGCATTTCTTTGGTTGCCCCGCCTGTGTGAATTGCGCCTGATATTGCTTAAGTCGGGCATTGGGTATGGAAATATTGAAATGATGAGGAAGGATGAATATCTAGATATTACACGGCCAAATATTCATAATATGAGTTGATTTAGCTAAATCTTAATATATATAAATTACGTGTCACGTTGTTTGTCTGCGATGGATTCCTAAACTACTTAACCGATTTTAATCAAATTAAACCTTTGAAATGATGTCATTTTTACGATTATTAAAAAGGTATTAATTACTCAAGATAATGCGCAACCAATTTCAAGTAACTGATTCCAAACTTTTGCTCGCGAGTGTATTATGTTTCGATTTACGGTGCTATAAGTTTGACCTGTCTGTGTATCGGTGTATCTGTGTGTTTGTCTGTGGCATCGTCGCTCCTAAACGAATGTACCAATTCTAATGCGTTTTTTTATGAAAGCTGATTTAATTGAAATGGTTCTTAGCTATAAATTTATGTAAGGGGTTACATAAAATTTTAAATTTTGTAGTGTTTTGTCATGTTTCCGAATTTTGATGAATGAGGTGTCAATCAATTCGTTATCATGGCTTGGGCAACATAGGCTACATTTTCACCGACTTTAACAATATGAAGGAAGACTCGATTTTACTTTGTAATCCCAGAATATAATATAACCAATTTCATTCCATCCTTTTTTCCGCGGTAGAGTTTCAGTGTTTTACACTTTTCTATGTTATTTGGCTGGCCACCGTAGCCAATAGACGTTCGCAACATTGGCGTAACACTCGCGCTGCAAACCCTAGTCCCCTTGCCTACCCGTGGAGCTCTGGCAATCTTACTCACCAACAGAAACACCACAAAAATGTAATGTTATTTGACTGTGGTGTTTTGTAAGGTGGAGGTACTACTTTACTTCATCATCATCATCATAACAGACTTTATAATTCGACCCACTGCTGGGACACAAGGCCTCTCCTTGTCATCGAAGGAGGTTTGAGAAGTTGTCCACCACGCTTGCCCAATGCGTATTGGTGGACGGAGTATAATAGGTGATCAACCCATTTGCTGATCCATTAGTCCCCTTCTACAACACCCATTGGAGAATTTGGGGCTCACTCTTCACGTCGGGCGCTCAAAATTCGATCGGCTTTAAACGCTGTGCCACCTCAACATAACTTCGAGTACATTTTGCGGCCCTTAAAAATAATATTAACATAATTATCCTGTTGAAAATTTTCTCTAATTTAATTTTGTATCGTAAAATGAGGCGAACTTTCGGTATTGTCCTGAAACTGCTTTTAGGCGTCTTTCCAATAGGGCAGCGTGAACGACAAAAATTAAAGGTAGCAAAGTTAAAATTTGAAATTCCTGACTACGTAAAAATGTCCGCGATGCTACAAAATACATCTCGTATTACAGACATAATCTCAAGGGAAAATGTCAAAGTATCTCCGACAAGATACCCCAAGAATGCACTTTGGACTCTCTTGGCTTAGGCTTGGACTAAGCACTAATCACCCAGGGATTTCACGAGTCTTTCCGTTAAATTACAGAAGAGATTAAGTGAGATATTACTGGGGCATTCTTTAAAATGGACAACGATAAAATTTCAAAATGGTTAAACGAGCGTAGTTTAGAAGGAATGGCCACTTTTAGTGAATATGAAATTTTAGTAGTAAGATTCGCCAACAGGGCTGCTAGATTTCCTTGATTTTTGTTTCGACAGAAGGGGAGAAAATCAGTTGGTAATAATAATTAACTCACTAGTATTTTAAATTGTTTGAAAAACGAAAAACAAGAAAAAAAAACCTGTCAAGATAAAGCATAATAAAGGACATTAGGGTGTCCGTGATTTAAATAATTTTGAGTTTACTCTATTTAAAATATTTCGAACAGCTCTGTATGGAGAAGTGGAGAAGCTAATACTAGCTTCGGGGTAAGAAAAGGTTCTTCAGCTTAAAGTCGACATTTGCTTGCACCAAAGCAATTAATCGCAATAAGGAATTTGAGTTTTAGTTTTTTTTTTAGTTTAAGAGTACCTTGACATGATGTAAGCTCTTGGCCTTCGTCTCATCTGACAGTAGACGACGATAAGGCCGAAGATAGGATCGAGCTTCTCCTGAAACACTCAACCACAGAGGGACGGACTCTCGGATCACGATAATGCTATTAGCATTATTTTATGGCGACAGATATTGATTTACACTTTTTTCAGAAACGGATCACGAACCACTAAACCACACAGCTGATTAAAAGTTAGAAATTATTTCCAGATTACAAACGAAACAGAATATTGCCCAAATGAAGATTATATAATATGTATACCCTCACTGGTAATCAATTAAAGCATATTTGATTCGTAATGACTAGGCCGGCTTGATGTTGATATGAAACTGCATAGTGATAGGGTTTTCGGCAAATAAATAAGTTTTTGAATTGTTTTTTTTTTTAATTCTGCTGTACCGATTAGTACAAACATACAGCGAGAGGTTTAATGCAATTGATATGGCAGCAACGAAACCAGGTGCATTGCAAAAAAATGTTAATGTCCGCATTACGAGATTGAATTCATACCCTATTATATATTTTTAGATTGTATTTAGACTACCTACACTTACTATCTCGCAACATAAGAGTAGATAATACTTATTGTACAAATACGTGGTAAACGGTGTTGTTGCCAAAGTATTCAACTCTGTGTTGTATTACTTTTATAAAATGTTTTCTTTGCCACTGTTTGTTTACCCAAATAAAGAGAGGAAAAAATGTGTTTTTGAAACTGCACAGGTAACTTAAATAGTCAAATACCTGTACTCAGTCTTTACTATATTGACCCTTGTCAGCTTATAATATCAATTAAATTTAATGTATATGAGTCGTCTGCTTAGTGCTTTAGGGAAAGGCGCGCCTGAGGCGCTTTCTATACTAATTCCATTAGTTTCAAAAGGTTCTAGAAACTACCATTTGATAAAGGATTGAATTGGAAAATCGGCGAATGTTTTGTTACTCCGACTGTACCCACTACAATATACTGCGGTGTTACGTAGATATTAAAGGGTGCCTTCAGCTCCATTAAAGTTTAATAGGGTGTGAGAAATTAAAAGCACTTATACCATAATCCAGTTAATGACACCGATTATAATGTGGTAGATAACCATTAGGGTCGTTGAGGGCACAGCCTAAGTCAACACCATTGTTGATATTAGACGACGCAAGATTAATAAGTAAATTAATAAGGCTAAGACCAATATTAATATGAAGTTTAAACCTTTTACAATATAATAAATTGCCTATTATTATACTTCCCTGCTTCGTACTTCAAGGTTTGTTTAGTACCCAAGTATTAAAATTAATACCCATATTGCAATTTATACGTCGTAGCCAATTGGTATTGATTACATTCAATGCGATTTAATAATTTTTTATTTAATTAAATTAAAGTATTTACAACTACTTTTTGTTCCTAAATCCCAATTATAACGATTAAGTCTTATATTTTGTAAAATATGATATTTTGGCTTATGATTTTACCCGTCTAATAATTAATATTAGACTATTTTACCACAACACAGAGTGAGTTGGAAATATAAACTTCATAATTTCATTCAATTCAAATTTCACAAATTATTTCGCAATCGCTTGAATTGCTTCAGAAGATTTTTCAAAAATAAAATAAACTGGTTCATTATAATCACAAGTAATTGTCTTCGTAAGTGGTAGGTAATCCAATTAATGTTAAAACACCATTATAAAGAATTCAGGTTACCTTTTCAGTTGGGTCTTGTCTTGAAAGGAGGCTTTAAAGTAAATGTCGCCGGCGAGCCGGTAAATAGGTTTTTTAATAAACTTGGTCCTTTTGTCAAGATCTCATTGTAAATTCAATATTTGTCGCGAAAGATTCGAATTGAATACCTTCACTTTTCTATTGTGAAGCATTGAAGTTAAACGAACAATATAGAGATATCTCCGCGCGCCATTCTTGTCCTCTACAATAGTTCTTGGAGTGAACAAGAGAAACTTAAGTGGTAATAATGGTCTTAGATTAATAAAGTTAGATTATGAAATAGGGTTTAAATGTGTCCAATTATTAACTGTCCTTTGAGACATTTGTTTTTTAATCTGTTGTTCGCGTATTAAAATAGCTCCTAAATGAAAATTTAGTATTAAAGTCCAAGATTCTTCCAGAAAGAGGTCAATCGACGAATCCAACTTGGCTGGGCAGCGTTCGGGAAGCTACGCGGCATATTCTCAGCCCATCTACCGCAGTGTCTTAAGACGAAAGTCTTTAATTCGTGTGTGTTGCCAGTGATGACCTATGGAACCGAAACGTGGCCGCTTACAATGGGCCTCATAAGAAGGCTCAAGGTCACCCAAAGGGCAATGGAGAGGGCTATGCTCGGAGTTTCTCTGCGTGATCATTTATCAGAAATGATGAGATCCGCAGGAGAACCAAAGTCACCGACATAGCCCAAAGAATTACGAACTTAAGTGACAGTGGGCACATTGCGAGGAGGACTGACAGCCGCTGGGGCGGAAAGGTCCTCGAGTGGCGACCACGTACCGGGAAACGCAGCGTTGGTAGGCCCCCCACAAGGTGGACTGACGATCTAGTAAAGGTCGTGGGAAACCGCTGGATGCGGGCAGCGCAGGACCTACCGGTTTGGAGATCCTTACGGGAGGCCTATGTCCAACAGTGGGCGTCTCTCGGCTGAAATGATGATGATGAGTCCAAGATTACGTAACTTATTTTCTGAAAGACGAAATGTGTGGAATAGAGTGTGTTGTGTAAGTATGTTGAAAGCACAAACACTAGCTAAGTTGCTTTGACGGCCAATCGACAGGTATCAGTTGGTAGAGGTGAGTAAAAAATCGGACTCATTTCACTTAAACTCTGAAGGTCGTCTTCTAGTTGGTATTAGCGAGCGCGCTATAGCAAGAGTAAGCAGAAATGAGGGGCTGTCAAACCCCCTTCCTGCGATTTATTGCGTTCAGATGTGTTTTTCGGATAATTTATAAGATTCTTAAAGAATTGATATCCCAGAAACGGGATGTACTTTCGCATAGTACATCCCGTAGTAAAATCGACTAGTATTGTCCATATGTCCATATATCTCCTTAACGGGTCCACCACGAATTTCCAGTCACCTTGTTATAAAAAATGTGGCTTTATGTGTAACAAAATGTTTCCTTAAGCTCTGCTCAACCCCTCGTGGGATTACAAGCGTGATCGTTTGTATGTTGTATAGAGATTTGTCAATTGGTCTACTGTTTGTCAATTGGTCTACTGTTTGTCAATTGGTACCATAATAAAGGGAAACTGTACAAAGACATAATTAGAAATGTGTTAGAATGCCAAACGCCTAACTTGACAGTTGTAGGGTGTTTATTAAATATCTAATTCATGATAGAGATGTAATTATATTCGACATATCATATACATCAGAATAACATACTTAAAGGCTTAATTTTGTACTAATCCTGTGCAGACGAAGTCGAAAGCAGAAGCTAGTTATTTAACATATTTTAGTACCTACCTAATTGCTGTACTGTTTTTCTTAATTAAAAAATTTAACTTAACGTTTAAAAAATCATATTACCTATATGTATTTCTAAAAATTAATTACTCAATAAATTTGAAAAATCAAGGTTGATGACAATTAATATTACAATTCCCACTTGTGCAGAATTAATTAAGGATTTAAGAGTAATACAAGGGAAATTAACAGTAACGAAAACATTTCTGTACAATTTAATGGACAATTAGCAGAAACGGCATCATTATGGTAATTAATGTATTGCGTTCGCCACAAGACGGGTGAGGACGTGAATGTCGTCTAAATGGGTAGATTATAAGAAAATAACATTAAATTTATAAATTACGCACAATTCCGCATTCGGAATAATTACATTTACGTTATTTCTTAAATAACAAATTGCGTAATAGTTAAATAGTTATATTTGTTCATTTTCCTCTTATGCGTTCTAGATTTTTATCGACAATTTTTATGAATTTTGCTGTTTTTTTTTCATATAGAAAGGTCTAGGAAATGACTCGATTCCACGTGCTGGTAATAGAGTCCAAATGCGAAGATAGATAGCGTGAGAGATACTTAAACCATCCTATGTTCCGTGGCTGCGCTAGCCACCCTCGCCTTGCCTTGCAAGGTACTTCTTCACGCCTCTTTTGAATGACCCAGAATTGTAATAAGGAAGGAACACGTGTGCTGGAAACGAATTCTATTAATTGATAGTGCGTCATAAAACTGAGTAAATTACTTATTTCACGTTTTTTTTATTTCATTTATTAAGGGGCTTTTACCGCACAAGTTTTCCCGGCGCCATCATAGTCTGATCTTTGTACATGCATTCTGAGAGAGCTCATTGCTGCGAAAAAATATTGATCAATTCCTTCCTAGTGTTTCTTAGCGGAGCGGCAAGTATAGGGTTAACGTGAGGTACATCCCCTGTTTATTCGATTCAGATAATATATTATATTTCTACGCTCACTCCAATTATCTAACCAAAATGAAGTATCATTAAGAACTTGTGTTATGAATACTAGATAACGGACAAATTTTATACATAATAATTTTTAGCTGTTTATCCATGACGTATCAACAAATATTCGTGTTCGTCACACAAACATTTGCCGCTACCAGTACTTGCACCCGGACCGCTTGATGTGTAGGCTATACTGAACACTCCACCAAGATGGTAGGACGCGCTCAATGACGCAACATTACGACGCCATTGGAGAGACTCAAGATTGTTGGTCCAAAGCATCGAGTAAGTACTTGTTGGAGCTATTCCATAGGTAAGAGCAATATTCTACACAGGAACGTATTTGTTTCTGTAGAACCGCAATCGCTGTAGACGTTTAAGAAGATGAGGACCATCTCACACAGTTACAAATATTATTTTTGACACAGTTTGGAAAAACCTCACCTCACACCTCCTTTGGTGATTCTTTTCTTTCTCCTACCCTGCTCCCTATTTATTTGGGGTCAGCACAGTAAATTTTGTTAACGACAATAATTCTAATAAGATTTACGGCCACCAATTCTCCTTGGGCACGACTGCTATCTTTCTACAGCACCCGGGACCACCAGCTTAACGTGCCTTCCGAAGCACGGCAGAAAATCGATTTGAAAACATTTTCGGTCACCCATCCGAATACCGACCATTCACTTGGTAGCTTAGCTTTCGTGATCGTTACTAAGAACGTACGACCGCTGCACCATCGGTCTCCTTTTGTGATTCATAGCATTAAATGGACCCGCGAACCCACCGTTATCCGGGCGACTACTTTCCCAACTGAGCTTACCTATATCCTTTCTTATTACGTCACAGTCTGACCAACTAAGAAGTGGACGAAAATTAGTAACATATAGTTTTTACCGATTTTCAAACGATCAAGACGCGTCAACAATAATAAAGATAATATTGAAAAATATACGTGTGACTATATCACTTTTATAGTTCGCCTTAACTGAGAAGGAATCTTGGAGCTTTTTATCACTTCGTCAAACGATATTCGGTTGTTAGTTATAGGAATATAGATTAGGTAATTACGACGAAAATATTTGAATTAAAAAATAAATTAAATGTAAAATTTTGCTTAGTGACTAAACCAACCGAACGAGTTGGCTTTAAACATAAATTAGAATTTATTTCACCAAAAGGATAAAACAATTCTCAGTAGGTACCATTTTCAATAATGTTATTCTACGAAATTCTCCTCCAGAATTATTACAGGCATGAAACAAAAAGTGTTAGTGGGATAAGCAGGTAACTGAATTAACAGTAAAACATTGATAGACATAATCTCCCTGTATCAGAGGAATACGTTTAACTACGAAATGTGTGGACGTTAAGCGAATTTTAAATTGCCTGAAGTCTGGGACTATATAGCATTAATTTTAGCAATTTACACCCCTTGGGAAGCGTTTGAAACTGTTAGAGGTTGGTGTCAGAGATACTGGCCACATAGCATGTCATAGACCTGTAATCTACAGCTTTGATGTTCGTTGTATAAAATCTTTTGTGTTGTCATGTATGTGTACTAAATTTATTTTGAGAAATTAATATATAATTTGACATTTAATTATAAAGTAGTTTACTGAAGTACGTAGTAGTAGCCGTGCTAAATACTCTACTAGAGATAACTTTATCAGAAACATTTAGTCTCATTTGGCTTAAGTGTTGCTTGTGCTTGTAAGAAATATGCTCATGACTTCATTAAAATTATTTATAAAAGTAGAACAATTTTACAAAAAGTAATTCAAATATATTAATTGTAACACATAATATTAATGGTATTTATTTTTTCAGCTCTTTTCTCTATTATGAACTTATGCCAAATTTCACACTCCTCTGTGTGCGCAATGTGCTCTAAAAAGGGTATAAAGTTCGCAGGTAAATAGTATTTTCTTCAATAGAATAGATATGCGTGAGGTTAAGCTTATCTATCAATAAAAATGAGTCAGAAATCTCAAACTAATGTAGTATAAAAGTATATTTATGTAAATGAACAAATGCAGATACATTTTACATGAAAATACCGTCAACTTATTACTGTCAATGAAATGTGTAGCTTGTTGAATCTGATCTTAAAAACATTAGCAAAATATATCCACAAAAAGGGAAACCAGCCCCCTGATACAAACACGACGTCTTCTGAAAAGCTCAGCCAATTTAATCACTGCAGGAACATAAAAGTAGAATAAAAAGTGTTACTTCTAAGTAACCTAAATTGAGAGCCCCTTTCCTTTCCCACTCCCTCAGGAAAACAAATTGAGCACTTGTTCGAGCCCACAAATTTGGGTTTTTAGACGTGAATTGAACATTTTTTAAGAATGCAGGAAGTATAAGAAATGTCTTTCCATTAAGGGTAATTCTGGCTCAGCGATCGACAATATCGAATTGAGTTTACAGAGTAATGAAATAGTTCGTTCCAAATAATCTTATCATCATCATAGGTTGTGAAAGTTTCATGAATTTTAACGGTTTTCATGTTTTTATAGTAGGCATTACCAAAATTAAGGAAAATAAATGAACAATTGCAAATTATAGGCTAATTATATTTTTATGTTACAAATATTGGTTATAAATTATTTTAAAACCCACTTGAAACAGTGTTCGCACCGTGAACATCTTCCCGGCCCTTGAAAGATCAAACATAATAATATTTCAGTTTAATGTGAGTAAAAATGTTAATCTAGAAAAAGAAGTATTATAAACTTATTAAAAACAAGTCTTGCGTAGCCTAGTTGGAAGAGAAGGTCGCGTATTCAAGTTACGCCCAAAAAGGACTAAATTGAGATTTGAGATAGTTATTTGTTTGTTATGTACGTAAAAAATAATACGAGGTGGTCCGATAAGTACTTAGCCTACAAAAGAAAAACGAAAATTTTGGAAAAGTGGCGATTTATTTCTGAACATAGTCTCCTTTTAGCTCGATACACTTGACCCAGCGATGCTCCAACTTCTTTAACCCGTCTGAAAAATACGTTTTCTCGAGGTCTGCAAAGTAGGCCTCCGTGGCGGCGATGACCTCCTCATTCGACTCAAATTTCTGCCCGGCGAGTGACTTTTTCAAGTTTGGAAACAAAAAGAAGTCGCACGGGGCCAAATCTGGAGAATACGGTGGATGGGGCAGCAGTTCGTAGCCCAATTCGACCAATTTGGCTGTGGCAAGGGCGGAGGTGTGAGCCGGTGCGTTGTCATGGTGGAAGAGCACTTTTTTCTTCGCCAAATGGGGCCGTTTTTTCTGCAATTCGGCATCGAATCGGCCCAATAATTCGGCATAGTACAGTCCTGTGACCGTTTTGCCTTTCTCCAGGTAGTCGATGTAGATCACACCTTGTGAATCCCAGAAAACGGTGGCCATCACCTTTCCGGTCGATAGGACAGTCTTCGCCTTCTTCGGAGCACGTTCGCCGGGTGAAGTCCACTGTTTCGACTGTTCCTTGGTCTCTGGTGTGTACCAGTGGATCCATGTTTCGTCGACGGTCACGAAACGACGCAGAAACTCCTTCGGATTGCGCTTAAAGAGCGTCAAACACTGCACTGAAGTGGTCTCACGGTTGCGCTTGTTGTCCGGAGTGAGCAAACGCGGCACCCATCGCGCCGACAGCTTTCTCATGCCCAAAATTTCATGCAGGATATGACCCACGCGGTCTTTTGAGATGCCTACTGTCTCAGCTATCTCGCGCACCTTCAATCGGCGGTCTGCCAATACGAGATCGTGGATTTTTGTCATGTTATCCTCCGTGGTAGCCGTTTTCGGGGCACCTGGGCGTGGCTCATCAAAAACCGACGTGCGACCACGTTGAAACTCGTTAAACCAATTTTTGACGGTCGCCATCGAAGGAGAAGAGTCACCGTACACAGCATCCAAGCGCTCTTTGATTTCACTGCGCGATTTCCCTTCCAAAAACAAGAATCGAATCACTGACCGATATTGCTCTTTTTCCATTTTTCTAAAATCCGCGGACACGCCCGCTTCCACACGCGGTCAAAACAAAACTACGAGTCCGATTCGGCTGAAATTTCGACAGTAGCCGTCTACAAGAATGTACTACACGATAGTAAATTTCTCTTGCGATAGTGACGCCATCTGGCGTTGAGGCTAAGTACTTATCGGACCGCCTGCGTATGTAGTAAAAACAATAAAATAATAGGTTGGGGAAAAAGTTTCTTCGCATTTTTTAAGAAAATTCAAAACATTTTTTAATATAGTTTATTTACATTTAACTAAAGTATGTAGGTACCATTTTGTTCGATAACTTTTTGCCATCTTGTAGGTAGGGACATGATCCCATTGCTATAGAAATTTTGGGACTTCTGGTCAAAATACCGCGACAAGTGGTTTTGGCAGTCCTCTCGTGATGTTAACCTGACACTGCCTAAAGAATTCTGAAGAGACCGAAACAGGTGGAAATCTGAAGGTGCAAGGTCAGGACTATACGGCGGATGCATTAACACCTCCCAGCCAAACTCTCTTAATTTTTGCTGCGTGGCTAAAGATGTGTGAGGTCTAGCGTTATCATGATGAAAAACCACACCCCTTCTGTTGATTAATTCCGGCCGCTTTTTCTCAACTTCTTGCTTTAATCTTATCAGTTGTTCGCAGTAGAGTTCAGAATCGATGGTCCTGCCTGGTGGTAACAGCTCATAATGAATAATGCCCTTCCAATCCCACCACACACACAGCATCACCTTGTTGCGAGTTAACCCGGGTTTCGCCACAGTCTGTGAAGCCTGACCGGCCTTTGACCACGACCTTTTTCGCACGTTCTTGTCGTACGTGATCCACTTTTCATCACCAGTTATCAGCTTCTTCAAAAATGGTTCGGTTTCATTACGTCGTAATAAAGAATCACAAATGAGTACACGGTTCATTAGGTTTCTTTCAGTGAGCTCGTGAGGTACCCAAATGTCGAGCTTTTTTGTGTACCCAGTTTTTTTCAAATGCGCCAAAACTGTTTTGTGGTCAATTCCCAGTTCTTCAGCTACGTCGTAACTACTGACATGCCGATCTTGCTCCACTTTTTCAAAAATGGCATCCATTTTATCTGTAATAGGGCGACCAGAGCGACGTGCATCTTTGACATCAAAATTTCCGGATTGAAAACGCTTAAACCAAATTTGTGCTACTCTCACAGACACTGCACTAGGTCCATAAACATCGCAAATTTTTTTCGCGGCTTGCGTTGCATTTTTACCTTTTTTGTAGTAAAATTTTAAAATGTATCGAATTTCTTCATTAGATTCACTCATCTTGGCGGTACGAAAAACAAATGAAAATCACACATTTTCCTAATTTGAATTTGGAATTATGTTCTTTAAAATTTAAACTTTCAATGATACCAAAACCAGCCAGATATTAATAGTATAGCCAAAGAGATTTTATTACAAGTTTATACATACTATAATGCGAAAAGACTTTTTCCCCAACCTAATATAACACTGAATATCACGTACACCGTTTAGTTCATTCATTGTCCCTTTTTGCTTTCTCGTATACGTAGTATAGAGGAAGTTTTGTAATCGTTAAAAAATTCGACCTCGAGATTTTGACGGATTTACACGTTTTGGACCTCTCTGAGTCCAAAAATACCGTTTTTGGAATTATGTCTGTGTGTGTGTCGGTGTGTCAGTATGTCTGTATGGCTGTGTCTGTGTGTGTGTCTGTGTGTCAGTATGTCTTTATGATTCCTACGTCATTGCGTTAGCATGATAAATCGAGTATCCTTTAACTTATTGCAACCAAATTTAACATGCATGTAAAACATCAAAATAGAATGTTTCTATCAACTTTTGAGCCGTCGATCACGAAAGTTAAGCAACCAAGTGCGCGGTCGGTACTCGGATGGGTGTCCAAAATTTAACATGGATGTATGATATCAAAATATAAGATTTCTATCAACTTTTGAGTCCTTTCCGGTATACGAGAAAGTCAAGGGGAGACCACATCCGATTTTTTATTAAATATTGATATTTTTATGTCATGTCGTTGGTGGACAAGCATACGGTCTGCCTGGTGATAAGAAGTTGCTACAGTTTATAATATGGATTAATAAAAGTACCTTGGCCTAAAGATATTTGCATAGCTTGCCTCACTCGCGTGACACTCGCGCGCCGCCTACCCTCGTCCCTTACCTACCAAGTGGAACTCTGGCGACCTTAGTCAGAAATGTAGTAATGACTGTATTGTATACATTTGTGCCACATGGCAATGCTGAATAAGTAAATTTTGGTAATCAGAAACTTACAGCCTTATTCATAAACACTCAATAAACCTATTTTAGTTATTAACTTGTTAAAAAGTGTTTTGTCTGATTCATCTCGTGCGAGAGTGACAGAGACAAACAATTTGTAAACCTCTAATAAATTCACTTGTTTTTATGAATAAAGGGGTTAGTAAAAATAATATAAATATTTGAGGTCAACGTTTAAAATTCAAAAGTACGTTTAATTTATTAATTGCTATCTGATTCACTTATACCTTCAACTCTAATAAATTATTTGTAAGATTAGTGATAGCAATTTACGGTTATGTAAGTATTCAAAATAAATTATTGAAATGAGTAAACGACCTAAATACCGTCCCTGGCCGAGGATCCCAGTTTTCGTGATAACATTCCGCAGAGGGTCTACCAAAAACTTTAGTAGGTACTGAATTACGAGGAATTAATTAATTGAATTCCTTTTCCAACTTTATTGAAGCGAACTTTACTATTCATACTGTAGCGTACCATGTTTTATATCGATATGTATACTTTTTGATACTCTATGATTTTATTACTTTTCTATATTTTGATATTCGTATTGTCACTTCTTCTTCTTCTCATGGCCTCTTTTCGCCTGTCACTGCACTTTTCTGGTTTGCAACATTTTCTTATTAAATCTTTATATTTCATACTCTTAGTTTCCACTTAACTCCGCAACATTGGTCCTTCTCCCGTAGAAATTCAGCTACCTAGATTTTCATTCATTTAGTTTCACGTATTTTTATTTCGTACAGTCTGTCACGTAGTTTTCGTTCAATCATGTTCACCCGTTCCAAAGCACGTAAAACCGCATCAGTCACCGACATTACTACCACCACCAAACCCATTGCATCTCAATCATCTGATCATGCGCTCCAAACATCCAAGTCCATAGGCTCCAATGCCTCGACATCGTCAGCCGCCACGATTAAGGCACGTAGAGCTGCAGTCGAAGCCCTTGCCAGACGCCGGCAACTCGAGCGTGAACAGCAGCTCGCCGAGGAAGAGCTGCTACGGAAACGTCAACTTGCTGATGAAGAAATGAGGAAAAAGCGTCAACTTCATGCGCTGCAGAAGCAAGTTGAAGACTACGAGTTGCAAGCAGAACTGGCAGCGATGGAAGCCGAAGGGAGCCACAGCAGGCGGAGCAGCCGCCGCGGCTCCGAGTGCTCTCAGCAGTCACACAGGACAGAGGCATGGGTACAAAGTGCGGTACGTAATTCATCTTTTCATTTTGAAAGTGTTCCGGAGGTCACGAAGTTGTCCGAGCCTATAAGGTCTCACGAGGGCATCGACTTCCCTATGCCAGGCAGCAATGTACCCAGGCAGGTCACGAGGATGTCTGAGGACGTGGCACGAATCTCGTCACCTCCTCACGTGGACGTCGATCTGTCGGGGTCCAAAAAACTTCTCCAAGCAGTGGCAGACACCGCGGCGGCAGCGAAAGCTCTCGCTACCGCTCAAAATCATACGAAGAAGAGTATCGAACTGACGCACTTCTCAGGAGAGACGTCTCAATGGCTTCAGTTCAAACGTTTATTTGATACCACTAAAGCTGCTTTTTCTCCCCTAGAGAATGTGGCGCGGTTACAGAAAGCTCTCCATGGTCCAGCGCGCGAGGCCGTGGCTGCTCTGCTCGTGTCAGCCAACGAGCCTGACGAAATAATCTGCGTGCTCGAGCAGAACTTCGCCCGCCCGGAGATGATTGTTTTCAAGGAAGTCGCTTCAATGAAAGCGCTACCTCGTTTAGGTAACGATTTGCGCGAACTAGGTACGTTCGCCACAAAGGTTCGTAATAGTTTATACACTATACGTATGCTCGATCACGTCGAGTATTTATATTCACCCGAATTGTACCATTCTATTTTAAGCAAGCTGAACCCAACAATCAAGTTGAGGTGGACGGATTTTGCGACCGACAATTTTTCACCTGGTCACCCAAAACTCGAGCTTTTGTCCACTTTCCTCATGCGTGAGTTCGATCGCCACGTAAGGTTTGGTTTGTCACCAGAACACACTGCGTTCTTACCGTCGACTTCGACGCATGATAGACCTCATAAGCGCGAGTTCATACACACTATTACGCAACCAAAAAGCAACTCTGTAAATAAAAATGTAAATAAGTTTGTAAATAGTAATAGGTCGAGCAGTAAGGTAGGTACTTCTGCCACCTATCAGAATGTAAATATTAACAAAAATTGTCTATTTTGTAAAAAACCACACAACATTAGGCTGTGTGCGGATTTTAAGGCTCTGTCTATAGAGGACAGATGGAGATGGCAGCGTGAGGTAAAGGCGTGTTATAGGTGCCTTGGTAGTAACCCACACACTTGGAGGGCATGTAAGGTCGACCCTTGCGGCGTTGACAGGTGCACACTACGCCACCATCCTCTACTTCACAACAGTCAATGGCCGGACAATAGCGTAACTGTTAACGTTTCCAATGACGTCTCGTCTGTGCTCACACCCTCAACATCGGCTCCCGAATGCGAGTCACGCGACGAACAAGTTATCGTCTCTGCTACCGACACAATTTCACAGCACACCTCGCCCCGTCCTACTGTGCTACTCAAAGTCGTACCTGTCACCGTGTACGGACCGTCAGGCAGCTACGACACATATGCGTTGCTCGATGACGGCAGCACAGCAACACTTA
This sequence comes from Elophila nymphaeata, assembly GCA_955850985.1. NCBI lineage: Eukaryota > Metazoa > Arthropoda > Insecta > Lepidoptera > Crambidae > Elophila > Elophila nymphaeata. The sequence continues at coordinate 10,890,157 of OY039080.1, forward strand.
TTGATGCTAGTGTGGCCGCACGTATCGGAGCATCAGGGCCGCGGCAACAAATTAGTGTGAACGGTGTAGGTGGTCTCACCAAAAAGGTGGAGATAGCCTATGTAGATTTCAAAATTAAGGGTAGGTACACACACAAAACTTATGACGTCAAACGTGCTAGGGCTTTGCCATCGTTATCGCTGCATACACAATCTGTACGCAAACAAATTATTGACAAATACAATTATTTACAAGATCTCTCAGGTTTCCTTACTTATGAGAACGCTACTCCAATGGTTCTAATTGGTGCAGAGGATTGGCATTTGTCGATCAACCTTTCTGTGCGTAGAGGCACTCGTAACGAACCCGTAGCCTGCCTTACAGCGTTAGGTTGGACACTTTATGGATTACCATCAAGTACAACAAAACGCGTACAGTTTGTCAATCACACCACGTTTTTAGACCAGGAGCTTGCGACCAAAAATAACAACTTAGAATTTATCATAAAGGAACAATACAAATTAGACTCCACTACCGTCCTTGGTTGGTTGCGCAGTGATGCTCGCTCGTTCAAGCCTTTCGTTGCCCACCGAGTTGGTGAAATAACCGAAAACTCAGAAGTTAAAGATTGGAGGTGGGTACCGACAGACATGAACGTAGCTGACGATGCTACTCGGGTACGTTCCATCAGATTGGACTTTGCTAGTAGGTGGTTTACTGGGCCTTCTTTTCTTTTTCTTTCTCCTGGAGACTGGCCCACTGAACCAGTAATAGAAATCCCACCACTTCAAGCTCACAGCGAGTTGAAGCATAAACCTGTTGAAGTGGTCGGACTTCTAACGGACCGTATTGAATTGCCTTCAGCAGTTACAGCAGACTGCACACGGTTTAGCAGCTGGCTGCGCTTGGTGCGCGCTACCGCACGTGTCCACCAAGCGGCGTTTATTTTTAGACAAATACTTCAAAGTTCGTTGTCGGACCACAGTCGTCCGTCTCGAAACACGTCAACCACTCTAATCCCTCTTCGCCTAGAATTCTTAAAAGCCGCAGAAAGGCATATTTTGTTGAAAGCACAGATAGAGAGTTTTCCTACAGAATTCCGATGCGTTTTAAACGCTCAGCCTGTGCCCAGGAACAGTCGCCTTGCCAAGCTTTCCCCGGTAATTGCAGAAGATGGACTGCTACGTTTAGCCGGAAGAATAAGATCTGTCGAGGAAGTTAACCAGTACCTCAAGACACCAGTATTGTTGAATGGCTGTCACCCAGTTGTCCGCCTGTTGGTAGAACACTACCATGTGAAGATGGGTCACGCGAATCACCAGGCGGTCATAAATGAGCTGCGTCAACGCTACTGGCTTCTTCGCTTGCGCAATACCGTGAGGTCCGTGGCGCACCGATGTCTGCCGTGCCGAATTAGAAAGACCGCTCCGCACACGCCTCCGACCGGAGACCTCCCGCCTCAACGAATGGCACACCATTGCCGGTGCTTCACGTTTACCGGCCTGGATTATTTTGGGCCCCTTGATGTAGCGATCGGCCGTAGACGAGAAAAACGATATGTGGCGCTATTTACCTGCATGACGTCCAGAGCTATCCATTTGGAACTCGTCCACTCCCTGTCTGCAGATTCGGCGGTGTCATGTATACGACGGTTTATTGCCAGGAGAGGTGCGCCGACTACTATCTTTTCGGATAACGGCACAGCGTTCGTTGGAGCTAACCGCATACTACGAGAGTTTTATCACACCAACGTAGAGGAGTTTGCCGCAAGACATGGCATCGGCTGGAGCTTCATACCGCCTGCCGCTCCAAATTTTGGTGGATGTTGGGAGAGGCTCGTACGGTCGGTGAAGGTTGCACTCTACGCGACTTTAAGGGAACGTGCGCCTAAGGAAGAGACACTCCTCACTTTGCTTGCGGAAGCCGAAGGGATCGTAAATTCTCGCCCGCTTACTCATGTATCGGTGGACCCTGACGACCAAGAGACGTTGACGCCTTTCCATTTTTTGATTGGCTCATCTTCCACAAACGTGCTACCCGTTAGCTTTGACGACAACGTACTCCTGGGACGAGCGGAATGGAGGAAGGCTTTGCGGCTGGCGGATTTCTTTTGGGCGCGATGGGTGAAGGAGGTGCTCCCGACAATGCAGCCACATCAGCGACCACAGCAAGGTTCAGATATTCAGATTGCTACCGGAGACCTCGTCCTTGTTGTTGACCCCAATCTTCCACGAGGTGTATGGCCTCGAGGCCTAGTAACAGCGACTCACCCGGGTCGGGATGGAGTGGTACGGGTGGTAGACGTGTCCACTGCGGCAGGTACGCTCCGTCGTCCCCTCAGCAAGGTTGTGAAACTTAACCTAACAAACTAGTGCTTGCACAAAGGGGGAGGATGTAGCGTACCATGTTTTATATCGATATGTATACTTTTTGATACTCTATGATTTTATTACTTTTCTATATTTTGATATTCGTATTGTCACTTCTTCTTCTTCTCATGGCCTCTTTTCGCCTGTCACTGCACTTTTCTGGTTTGTAACATTTTCTTATTAAATCTTTATATTTCATACTCTTAGTTTCCACTTAACTCCGCAACACATACTATAAAACACACGCTTCTTGAACTTGGTTAGAATAGTGGATCCGGTTGAAGTATAATAAATTTGTGTTAAAAGGAATCAGACACATAATATGAAATCTCGCACTAATTTACGAATATCACGATAGTATGTATACATCGTAGAGAAATGAGAAATCAGGAATATCACGAAATCCCTATAGATACCACGAAATTACGGAAAATATCGAATATCCTTGCTAATTATTCTTTAGTAATGTTTTAGTAAATCTCACATCTCATCCAGTCCAGGTATGCACTCATATTAATTTATATACCCATTAGATTTGTTAGTGGGGTTAACAAGATTATTGTTTGTGTTATCAGCACATTAACTAAAAGTCCTTAAAAAATTTAACAAAAGAACAGCGCTTCCAAAGACGCTGAGACAATGTCGTGTATCATAAACCATATTCGTTCCTTTTTTCACCGTCCTTCTAGTCTAGAGAATCTATAATATATGTTGATCTTATAGGTGGTTGCACCTCCATGGTTCGACCACCGTAATTATACCTTGAGGTCTCTGGTCCGCAGGGGAGTTCAAAAGACGATGCCTGGAAACGTGCCCTCTAAACAAGTTATCTAGCCTATCGATGGGTTGCTTCTAGTCATGGTGGTTTATATATATTTTTTTTCTTATTTTAAGGCCATCTGTAATCAGTTGTCAATAAGCGGAATTGTCAGTCAACAAATATTTGTGGCGGCAAATATTACTATGTTGAACAAAGGATCTAAAAACTACCATAAATATGTTTTAAGTTTGCCTTTTGTTGCTTATTATCTAGTATCTATAAAACAAGTTCTCAATGGTACTTAATTTGGGCTAAATAATTGGTTTAAGATAATTGAGGAAGCTACCAAAAACCGCAAACTCATAGTTTTTATATTTTTTAAGATAATATCGAATTTTGAATAGCCGGTCTGAGAGACCAACGCGCGAGTATAGGAAGGTTAATGTTAAGAGAGTCAACAAGGTGACCAACCACACATTTAGTTGCTTAACTGCAATTGCTAGTTACACAACTAATGCGCAGCCAGTTCAATTACGGAGTAAATACCTACATTGAAATATCGCCTCTAAGCTACTAGGCTGGGTTACCAATCTAAAGGCTTATTTAGCACGAGTAAAGAAAACGTACGCAAAAATTAAGGATGCATAAATACGACGCCTTATAGTCAGGGAAATATGGGTACAAATTGTGTATAAATAAAATACAGTGACATTCGTTTCGTAAAAAAGCAAAATTCAAAGTAGGACGTCGTACTTAATAAGTTTGGAGTTAGTTTTAGCATATTATGGACGTTGGCAAAACGACGAAAGTTTTTCAAACACAATGTGATTACAACTGACCTCTAACAACAAACTATTCGTATCTATAAGAAGCACCACATCTGAATGCTACTGACCCAAGCTCAAATAAACCGAAGCGCATTGCTTAAAATAAAACCGGCCATTGCAACACTGCAGGTAATCTAAATACAGCATCGTAAGCTTTTGTTCAAACGAGAGTCAAATACAGACCGATCTCGTTTCACCTAACTATAAACTAGATAGAACTATGACGAAGTAAGTCGGAGGCAGCGCGCCTTTGGGATTACTCACATCTGCGGCGCGAGTTTAATTTGATTCAGTTCTACGTGTAGAGAAATTGCGGTCAGGAAATTCAAGTATGCGCCTCTTTTCTTGTCTCGCGATGTTTCAGCGGAATGCATTCATTTCATTTACACTGACGCTTGCATTTTTGTCTTTGAAATGGTATCACTTGTCAGTCTTTCTTGTCTAGAAACACTAAGATATTGTGTAGTGTTCATTAAAATTAAAGTAATCGGTAGATATAAAAGCAAACTTTTTGTTTTGTTCATCAACTTTATGCGTTAAGATTAGCGTCGAACAGACATAAAATCTTCTACTACAGAGTAATTGATATCAATCATATATTTTGTAGGACATATCGTCGTAGCTAAAATACATGAATATTTCGTGTTAATACAAAATAATGTCGTCCATTTTCAGTCAACAGCTGAGACTTGGGATTTGTCAGACTTCACTATAATGTATTTTGTTGGGTCGTTATTTGTGCATCTGGTCTTTATATTCCGGAAATGTTGAACTAATGTCTAGCAATTATAGTATTATCATTCCTAGGAGTTGATATAACCGACTTGAAAAAAAGGAGGTTCTCAATTCCACCTGAGTGTATGTAATACTGTCGGAATTGCACAGTTTTTATGTTCTAAGCATGGGTGCCAAATTTTAAAAGTGTATGTGTGTAGGTTTGTTCCGCATATCTCAAAAATTATAAGTCGGATTGCAAAAAATCTTTTTAGTTATGAAAAGTACTTTGCAACTTTCAGCGGTTTTGGGGATAGAGAGTAATGTCTGTGTCACTAAGAGCGCTAGACTAGCGTGGTTACTGCATTTACTAAACTACGAAATTATTCAGTAAAGGTATTTGAACGAAAGAACTATAAGTAATTTAATGTTCTCTTAGATTTGCGCGAGCACTACACATTATACTCAGGCTTCGTCCTCGGGATTAGCAAATAATACTTGTAGTAGCGCCTAGTGGATCGCCAGTCACGCACTTTATTTGAGGGTAGACAAAAAACAAAAAATAAAAAGTTCTCTGACCGCCCTCGTTAGCACCGGCTCGCACCGCCAGCCTCATTCGCTTTTCAGTGCTCGCCACGAACGTACGTGTCTAAATAAATCTCGCAAATACCAATAGAAATTAAAAGTATCATGCCTAAGGGTGAATTTCAACAGGTCCAAAAAAATTCTCATTTCCGTGGACTTTTTTATCTCAAAGTTTTTTTAAAAACTAAATAGCGGGTTATAAAGTTTTTGATAATGTATGTATTTTTGCTTAATATCTAGCAGATAACATAAAAAACAAACGAGATATACAAGATTAAAAATTTCGTGCCACGGCGATGAAACATGCGTGCTTGGCAATGAAACAAGCGTCCACGGCAATGAAACAAGCGTCCACGGCAATGAAAAAACTGTGCCACGGGAATGAACATATCCACGGAAATAAAAATCTATATTCAACATAAAATCCCTACTAATATTATAAATGCGAAAATAACTCTGTCTGTCTGTCTGTTAAGCTTTTGCATCTAAACCACTGAACCGATTTTGATGAAATTTGTTACACATATAGACGAGAGCTCGGGGAAGGACATGGGCTACTTTTTTTTTTTTGCAAAAAAAGGCTTGAAGGGATTGAAACAGGGATGAAAGTTTGTAATGCAGTTCGTCATTTTCAAAAATGATAGAACCATAAAACTTTGAATTTAGGCACTTCTTTATAAAAAAAATTATATTTGATCAAAAATTTATGATATTTTGACCTGTTTGGGGGTGAAATGGGGGATGAGAGTTTGTATGGAATTCGTCATTGTTAAAGACGAAACCATGAAACTTTGCATGTAGGCATTTGATAAGAAATAAATAAATATTTGTTCTAGCGTTTTTGATATATTTACCCATGTGGGGATGAAATCGCGGATGAAAGTTCGTAAGAAAATCCAAACAAAGTCACACATTTACGTCTAACACACCACACACTAAACATTGTCAATATAGGTATCGGTTTCGTGGTTATTGTGGGTCCGGATTACGAATAAAACATCTATTTCGAGATCTAAGATGGCGGTTGCGACTTTTTAATATAAGATCGATATGGGTATCATTTTTATGGTTTTTGGGGGTCTCGATTCCCAATACAACACCCATTTGAGATCGAAGATTGCGGACGCGACTTTTAAACATAATATCAATATTGGTATCGTTTTCGTAGTTTCTGTGGGTCCGGTTTACGAATAAAACATCTATTTCGAGATCTAAGATGGCGGACGCGACTTTTTGACAAAATGTCAATATGGGTATTATTTTCGTGGTTTTCGGCGGCCCGATTCCGAATACGAAATCTATTTCGAGATCCAAGATGGCGGTTGTGACTTTTTAATATAAGATCGATATGGGTATCATTTTTATGGTATTCGGGGGTCCCGATTCCCAATACAACATCCATTTTGAGACCCAAGATGGCGGACGCGACTTTTTAACATAATGTCAATATTGGTATCGTTTTGGTGGTTTTTGTGGGTCCGGTTTACGAATAAAACATCTATTTCGAGATCCAAGATGGCGGACGCGACTTTTTGACAAAATGTCAATATGGGTATCATTTTCGTGGTTTTCGGGGGTTCCGATTCCGAATACGAAATCTATTTTGAGAACCAAGATGGCAGTTGCGACTTTTTAATATAAAATCGATATTGGTATTATTTTTATGGTTTTCATTTCGGGGGTCCCGATTCCCAATACAACATCCATTTTGAGATCCATGATGACGGACGCGACTTTTTAACATAATGTCAATATTGGTATCGTTTTCGTGGTTTTTGTGGATCCGTATTACGAATACAACATCCATTTCGAGATCCAAGATGGCGGACGCAACTTTTAGACAAAATGTAAATATGGGTATCTTTTTCGTGGTTTTCGGGGGACACGATTCCGAATACGAAAACTATTGCGAGTTCCAAGATGGCGGTTGCGAATTTTTAATATAAAATCGATATGGCATTTTCCTGGTTTTCGGGGTCCCGATTCCCAATACAACATCCATTCTGAGAATCACGATGGCGGACGCGACTTTTTAATTTAATATCAATATGGGTATCATTTTGGTGGTTTTTAGGGGTTCTGACTCCGAATACAACATTATTTTGAGATCCAAGATGGCGGACGTGACTTTTTACTTATTAGCAATATGGATATAATTTTTGAGGTTTTCGGCGGTCTTGATTCAATACAACTTTTATTTCGAGATCCAAGATGGCGGATACGCCTTTTGGATATAAAATCAATATGGGTATAATTTTCTTAGTTTTTGGGGTCCCGATTCCGAATACAACATCAATTTTTAGATCCAATACTTTTTAACTTAATATCAATATGGGTATCATTTTCGTGGTTTACAGAGGTCGGATTATTCATTTTCAGATCCAAGATAGCGGACACATTTTTTAAACTTGATATGAATATGAGTATCATATTTGTAGGGGTCCTGATTCCGAACACAACGTCCATTTTGAGATCCAAGATGGTGGACGCGACTTATTAACTTAATCGCTTTTACGCCATACTCCCGAACCGATTCTGATTAAAATTTGGTACAAAAATTGACTAAACCTCGAAATCGAATAAAAGCTACTTTTTTGTAAAAATGGGAAAGAAGGGGTTGAAATAAGAGCTGAAATTTTTTTATGAGATTCCTCATTACCAAAGATAAGACCATGAAATTTTAAATAGCACGCAAAAAGTATACAGATATTTGTTTTAGCATTTTTGAAATATTGTCCCATGTGGGGATGAAATAGGGGATGGAAGGTCTCATAAAAGTTAGCAAAGGATGGAACAAAAAAAAAGTTAGTTTGTAAAAATGTATTAAAATAATCTATTTACAGTAACGCACAGCAATTTGTATGTGTATCTTTTGCAAAATAAGTACCCAAAAAAATAAAAATGCTATACCCAAAGTAACTATTCCACGCGGACGAAGTCGCGGGCAAAAGCTAGTTTTATATATGTACTTACCTGAGTATTATCACCATCATTTTTAAAGTAACTCCTTCTATCTGTCTGTTATGCTTTCACGCTTAAATCACCGAACCTATTTTGATAAAATTTGGAATATACATTGATTAGACTTTAAGAAATATAGGTTATCCCTTACACCGACCCACGAAAGCGCAGCTGCAGGAGAAAATTCGGTATTTAGTTTCATTATCGAAAAATTCTTTAATGCCATTATAACTTTTTGTAATTAAAAACTGTTTTGGTGATTCTCAAAACTGATTAATTTTTCAATATTTTTAATTTTTTTTTTGGCATATGGTTATATATTTTTATCAACATTGTATGTGGGGCAGAGACGTATAATTTCAATTTAGAAAACGGTATTTTGAGTTTATTTTCATATATGTATATTGTTGCAGTCAATACTCGGCACAACCTGTCTTACAGGTAAAGATGTATTATTTTCCTTATCTTATCATGGCAATAAAAACATAAGTCACGGAAATGAAACACCTGGCCACGGAAATGAAACACCTGGCCACGGAAATGAAACACCTGGCCACGGCAATGAAACTAAATTATGTTACAAGGCATGGCAATGAAATTTTTTTCATTTCCGTGTCTTTTTTTTCATTGCCATAGCAAATTTTGGCCACGGAAACCACAGCAATGAAAGCATGGCGATGAAAATCAAGGCCAAAATATAAAATAACAAAAAAACTATTAGTTATTCGAGGTAATAAACACTTCACAAATAAACATACGAGAAATGGCATTCTATTGAAAACTCAATCATGAGGACAAACTTATTCATTTAGAAGTTATACCTATCCACGGCGATGAAAGAAAAAATGACCATAACATAAAAAATGGAATACTTTTATTTATACCGCAAAAACGCATGCACTAGTGTACGTCCTTCCACGTCGAGTACTTAGGCGACACTAATATGCAACGCTTAGCACACAAAGAGGGGGCCGCTGGTTGTTAGATAAAACAATATTCTTATATATGTTTAGGACATGGCGATGAAAGTTTGTTCTGGGACAAATGCATTTAGGATAACCATTCGTTGTATTGTTTAATAATTTGAATAAATGTATTCCGTAACGATACTTTAACTATTCACGCATCAAATAAAACTAATTCTCAATATAAATAATTAATAGATTTTTAGCAATGAGGTATAATATACATCAAGGTGACGTGTGGACAAACACGGCAATGAAAGATTTCGAGGTTTAATAATTTTTTTTGAAGTACCTATTATTCCTATTATTAAAATATTTAGTGCCCCACATAGATAACTATTTCATGTATCTAGAAAAAAAATAAGAACGTTATAGCTTTGTTTTTTAATACTGATATCATCGATGCCGCGCAATTTTTGGTCCCGGGAAATTCACCCCTAAACGCAAAAGTGACAACAGTGTTGATAAATTGTTAAGGAAAATTCATAAGTTAGAAAGAAAAGTGAAACGTAAGTGTCGCAGCCGGAGCCGCTCAATATGTCGGTCAAAATCTTCGGATGATCGATCCTGTTCGGAAAATGAAGGTAAATACTTTTATCTCAATAATCACTTCACTTAATTAAGTAATAAAATTATTCGATATCTAATTAAAAGATAAGATTTTTTCTTTATTCGTAACATTATTGTAAGCATTCATAAATATCATTTATGGAGTTTATGTACAACATATTGCACACGCTTGATGACATTGATAATAATGGTGGTAATTAAAAATAAAATATTAAATATAATCTACCGTCTTTGATGCATCAATAATTTTTATGTTAAAATGGTTTGTGTGCATATCTTTGGAGTTGTTCTACCTGATATCTATATTATATACATATAGGTGCCTATATTATTTTTATATTTTCCTTTTTTTTATGTCACCGACTGGGTTTGCGTACTTTTCTTTGGATCTGTACTACCCACTATTCGGTAACAAATATTGTATTATGTATGACATTTGTTGCATACTTTTACTTGAAAACTTATTAGGAAAAATAAATATAAAATGGCATTTCATGGCATTGTGAACTATACTTTTGCAAAGTAATACTCACATAACAGAAACATTAATAATGGTGATACATGGGTTTGCGTACTTTTCATTGGATCTGTACTACCCTTGCTATGATATTTGCACCAAATATCGTAAAGATATTATGCTATTTATAGTTTTCTATCACCAACCCGGGTTTGCGTACTTCTCTTTGGAGCTGTACTACCCAAATGTTAGTTTTGCGAACAGTACTTTGGTCTGTTTCTTAACTATACTATTATATTGGCCGATTTCAGAACAAGAACCGACTGAAGTCTGTGCCGATGTTTCTGAGCTGCTCGACGGATGTGTCGATGGAATCGAGGCCTTTCTTGGGCCCACTTCTGAGAAAGTTGACGCTATCGCCACCGACCCCACCAGGGGCACCAATGTCGCTGCTGTGTCCACGATCAACTCTGAGACCCCTATTGCTGGTCCGAGTACGAGCTTTGAACCATTAAATAACCAAGATACTTCTGCAGAGTCCGATTCTGTAGATCCTATCATGAACAAATACCTTCTTGAAATACTAGGAGAAGATCCAACAACAACCAACACTTTCGGACCTGAAATTCAAAAAGATTTGGCTGTTCGTTTGGAACACATTTCCACAAATGGATTGAGTAGGGAACTCCGTAAGGAGATCAATGAAAAGTATTTGATACCTGTAAACTGCAGACTGATTAATGCACCAACTCTGAACGCAGAAATTAAAGCAGCTGTCACAGAGATTGTTGTAAAACGCGACAAGAATATAGAAATGCGTCAAAAACAAACAGCCGTCGCGATTGCGTGCCTCAGTCAGACAATAAATAACCTATTGTCGAGCAACAACGCTGATCCAAATTTAATTAAGACTCTGATGGATACAGAACGTATATTATGCGATTCGCAGTACAATGACTCAGTAGTACGTAGAAATTTTATTCTTTCTTCCTTGAAGAAGGACATGAATGAACAACTACGTAGTACCAAACCTGACAGTCTATTGTTTGGTGAAAATTTGTTGGAAACGATAAAAACCGCCAAGGCAATTAATAAATCGGGCGCCGATTTAAAGAACCCAGCTCGTAAGCCAGCGACAGCGGTGATTAATAAGAAACAACCAGTTGCTCCGAATACCTCGAAGAATTTAAACTGGAAAGGCCCATATCCCGCGCGGAAGCCGCCGAATCCTCCGAAAACGACACAACGACCGTCGAACAAGAAATTAGTGTCCATTTGTCCTGCTATAGAATACGGTTGGTTGTATACCAAATTGTTTGAACGCATTAAATATTTAAATTTATTAAAAGACGATAATTATGATAAATACATGAATTTACCAATAGAATTGCAACCTGACCTACAGTGGTGGCATACCACAATTCAAAAACCTTTCAGTAGGATAAGACAGGACCAACATGATCTGGAAATTTTCTCAGATGCCTCAACTACGGGGTGGGGAGCGGCTTGCGGTGATGAGAAGGCCAGCGGGTTATGGACAATCCAGGAACAAAAAATGCATATTAATTACTTAGAGATAAAAGCAGCCTTTTTTGCTCTAAAAGTGTTTGCCATTAAATTAAATAGTTGTCAAATATTACTCCGGATTGATAACACGACAGCCATCTCATACATCAATCGAATGGGGGGCATTCAGTTCCCTCACCTCACAGATGTTACTAAGAAATTGTGGCAATGGTGTGAATGTCGGGACATATATATATTAGCTTCTTATATAAGTTCATCAGATAACAAAACAGCAGATTCAGAATCAAGGCGTGTACACCCTGACATTGAGTGGGAATTAGCAGACTGGGCATACAATAGGATATTATCATCATTTGGCGTACCTGATATAGATTTATTCGCCAGTCGAATAAATAAAAAATGCCCTTACTATGTTTCCTGGCATAGAGACCCAGATGCAATGGCAGTTAATGCATTTACCATAATTTGGACAAATTTCTTCTTTTACGCATTCCCACCTTTCTCTATAATTTTAAGAACACTAAGAAAAATTATATCGGATAGATCTACTGGTATTATGGTGGTGCCGTTGTGGCCTACGCAACCCTGGTACCCAGTGTTCAAAAGTCTTTTGTTATCTGATTTGGTTATTCTGGAAGCAAATAAAAACCCAATTAATTTTTCTTTTAGCAAACGCAACATCCACACCAATCTTACCCTGGTGGCAGGGATATTATGCGGACGGCGTGGTTAAGGAGAAGTGTACCACCATCTGCAATAGATGTTATGATAGCTTCATTGTCTGAGAACTCTTTTAAGCAGTACGAAGTTTATTTAAAGCGTTGGTTTATTTTTTGCAACAATCATAATTATGATTTATATACAGCGTCTGTCCCACAAATTATTTATTTTCTTACTCAGCTTTATGAAGAAGGACTTAGTTATGGCTCTTTAAATTCCTGTCGCTCAGCGTTGGCCCTAATAATGGGCAACAGCCTTGCTGCAGATGACCGAATCAAGAGGTTCTTTAAAGGTATATTTCGTTTGCGTCCGCCTTTACCAAAATATTCCGTAACTTGGGATACATCCATAGTACTTAATCACTTAAGTCAATTATATCCTAATGAAACTCTTAACCTTGAAAGAATATCAAAAAAACTTATAACTTTACTTGCACTATTAACTGCACATCGAGTGCAGACTTTTTCAAAAATAAATATAAAAAATATTGAAACACTCTCTTCAAGAGTAAACATTAAGATTCCTGATTTTTTAAAAACTACTCGGAAGGGTTGTATGCAGCCTATTCTAGTTTTACCGTTTTTTGCTGAAAAACCAGAGATATGTCCTGGTAAAACTTTATTAACGTACCTAAATAAAACTAGCCATCTTCGCAAAGAAAATGAATTACTTTTTATTAGTTTTAGGAAACCATATAAAGCTGTGGGCTCACAGACTTTATGTAGATGGCTTAAGGAGACATTAAATGATTGTGGAATTGACGTTTCAATATTCACAGCACATAGCACTAGGCACGCCACTACATCCGCGGCTCACAACTTGGGTGTCAGTATAGACCAAATAAGAAAAACCGCTGGATGGAGTGGTTCTTCTAGTACATTCTATCGGTTCTATAATAGAACCATAAGTAATGTCAATCCCGAAGATGATTCCCTACTTGCTAGAGCAATTGTTCATTATTAATTGTTGTTTTTTTGTGGTATTGTTTTGCTTTAATTATTAATTAAAAAAGTAAAATATTTCACTCTCTAAAAGTCTACAAGTATTATTTGCTAATCCCGAGGACGAAGCCTGAGTATAATTAATGATTAAACGAACTTACCTTGTATGTGAAGTTCTATCATAATTATGCGAAGGCTTCGTCCGAAGGGATTAGCACCCACCCTCCCCATTTGTTATTACCCATGTATCTGAAATATTTTCCTGTCCTCTAAACTAAATGAGGCTGGCGGTGCGAGCCGGTGCTAACGAGGGCGGTCAGAGAACTTTTTATTTTTTGTTTTTTGTCTACCCTCAAATAAAGTGCGTGACTGGCGATCCACTAGGCGCTACTACAAGTATTATTTGCTAATCCCTTCGGACGAAGCCTTCGCATAATTATGATAGAACTTCACATACAAGGTAAGTTCGTTTAATCATTACAGTAGAAACTCGATTAACCGGACTAATTGTTGTCGATAGGCATTCGGATAATCGAAAATCCGGTTAATCGAATGTATGGAGAATAATGTTATGTGTTTATTAAAAATAACAAATATATATAAATGAAAATCAATCTTTATTAAGAAATTAACACTGATTTATGTATGTATAAACATATTTTCTTAGATTACATACTGTAATAGAAAACTACTGCAGCATTAATCATGAAATAAAATATTTAGGTACGCATGTACGAATAATTTGTTTACAATATGTATTTAGTAATTTGCATTTGGTAATCATGTAATAAGTAGGTACTAATACGTTTAATTTGATTTAAAATATTTGGTAATTGTCATTTGACGTACCTAAGCAACTTTTTCTCTTCATTGCTGCTATATCGCGAATTCGTTTCAGCTGTAGTAAACTCACAGTATCACTCTGTTTGTTTTTCAAACCACTTGAGAGCTGTTTGTAGGGCATGAAATGCTACATCATGAGATGGTCCTGTATCACTTTCCATGTCTATATTTTCTTCTGTTTTATGCAAACGAACTAAAACAATAACGAAACACGCGGGGCAGCGATCCTACACGGCGCGGGCGGGATATGCAAGTTCCGACACGTTCATGCTTGCATAAATTCGATTTGTAGGTACATATAAATTGGTCGCGGTTGGTAGTCCGGATAATCGCGAATCCGTATAACTGAGGGCCGGATAAACGAGTTTCTACTGTAATTATAAATAAAACAACTTTTACGGATTTAACTCGCGTGTAATTAGATTTTACATGATGTTATTATTGCCCGACGTTTCGTAACACTTTTAAGCGTTCGTGGTCACGGGATGACTGTTACGTGATGAGTGTTACGAAACGTCGGGCAATAATAACATCATGTAAATTCTAATTACACGCGAGTTAAATCCGTAAAAGTTGTTTTATTTATAATATAAGTAATTTGTTTAATTGACAACTGAAATAAAAAAAAATAAGAAATGTAAATAAAAAAAGTAAGATAAAATAGTGATTATTTCAAAAGTTTTTCTCATTTGAATAACTGTAAACTACACTGAACAAATATTGCACTAACATAGGACCTTTTTGGCTCGGTGACAATCATTTATCGTTAATTTAACTAAGGGCCGAAACACATAACCACGTTGAAATCAGCGGTGGATTCCGACGCTTGTCTAAGTAATTAAGTTGACATTGGCTTGACCCACCGCCGATTTCAGCGTTGCGGCACCGCAACGCGGTTATGTGTTTCGGCCCTAAGACTAAATTATAAATGTCTATGTAAACTTGGCATAGAGTACACTTGTCGTATTTGTTTTAAGCTACAAACTTTGCAGGTGCTATATTGACAAACATGCTGGGTTATTTTCTCCAGTATTTCATTTTTAACCTTTACAGCACCCACACCACCCCACGCTTTTCTCTAAATAGTAATTATACTTTTCGTTCAACATTTAGTATCTATACTAAAAAAATATTTTTCACTTTTTGTTTCTTATTTAACAAAAAAGTGTTTTTTTTTAAGTTGCCGCGTGTTGCTGCAGCACACCTTTCATGCTCTGTGTGATCACACCTTTATGCTTGTAAAAGAATTCGAGATCTAATTTCAGTTGTAAAACTATAAAACCAGTGCAGTTCTCCGAATTACCATCCTGAAATTGCGCATTAAATTATTCTTCTTAGCCAATGAGACAAATTACAAAGCCTTCAAAGTATTAGACCCATGTAAACAAGTTCAGCAACATAGTTAAAAGTCCCGGAATTAAAGTCTTGCAATCGTACCGACCTCTTTGTATTGACTACATTAAACCTTTCTGAAAACTCAATTCGAGTATCAAGTTTGGTTGCTATTTGAGTTTCTTTGCCTGATTGAAATAGACCGGAGTTCTGACACGAAAACCCTTTCAAAGTTAAGTTAACTGTACAATTGTGAAGTTAACTAAAACTTTTTAACGGCATATAATCTATAGTATTTTTTTTCTTATAGGAGAAGTCTTACCATCTTTAAAAAATGATAGATCGATAATATTTTGATTAACCACGCGCAGTCACGTGTAACAGAGTATAAAGAACATTTTTGCAATGTTTTTGTTGCACATTGTTTCCTGATAAAATTATATTTAATCCATATCAAATATTTTTAGCTCTACACTGCTTTTATTATATAGTCCATCCATTTACTATCAGACAATTTTAGCACATGATTAACTATAATTCATTCCAGTGATAGCAGTTTATGTAACTGCCACATAATAGAGGTTATAAAAACACGAGCGGGAGTTAAAAAAAGGAACCTTGGCGAGTTAACGAGAAAGGATAAAATTTTCTTCTTTTGTAACTGGTTACAAAACACCATTCACGTAGGCGGCCGAAAAGGTTTTTACTATCCGATATTTTCCTAATTCCGTGAGGCATTATGATGTATTTTATATCTACAAAATATCCCTAAGCGATATGTTGCACTATATTAATACATCAGTGTCAATTCATTTTTGTCAACAGAATTTTCGCAGAAACGATATCCCTGACCCTTTTCAAACACTAATAATATTCATGTCAACTACTTGACTGGATTATTAAATTTGTCAGTATGGGATTGACCTTTTTGCTAGGTGCCGCGAATATATGAATTCGAGTTGGATCGAGTGAGAATAATTGAATATCATTTATAAGGGCACTTACAGACTGAGTGTTAAATGTATATGCGCCTAAATACGCAGCTGTTAACACTACTGGAACATTGATTTTGTTTTATTTTACATTGTATGAAAACTGTACCTAATAAAATAGAAAACAAAAATAAGAAAATATCCTTTTATGGTCAGGTATCTAATAGGTAATTTTCAAAGCGGCGCGGCGTATCGACGATGCCAAATTGTAAACCGGCTGAACGTGAGCTAGCCGCATTACATAATGGCGGCGTTTTACAATCCGGTGCGCTTTTTGGAATATAGCGTGTTATAAGATATGGCTGCGACATATAGATTTAAATGGTTCAAGGCCAGTACAATTTAAATCTATATGGCGCGCGTCTGTATTAACGAAGTGTTGTGAATTTTATTTATTGCTTTTTATCGCCCGACGTTTCAAAATGCCCGCCGACGACGTTCGTGGAGCAAATTATTTCAATTATTTTTGATAGGACAAAGACACTAATTTCTCAATAATTTGATAACTGTGTGTACTCAGACCTCAACTCATACAGAATTATTTACTGTTTAAAATATTGCCAGTAGTTTAGATACGGGGAAAATGACGACAAAAATTATTACAATTTCACACGCTCTATAAAAACGTTAAGTGTGTAAATGCTCTAATCCTTCAAGTGCCACTTTAGCGTCACATTTTATAGAATTCTTAAAATATTCCTTTCCTTGAGGAAGATCCCGTCGCAAAATTATACTTTGTCAAAGCCTAACAAGGTCAATTAAATGATATAAAATGTTATAAGAGAAAAGCATCACAAGAAACGGCAAAATTGTTCGCAGTTTTTAATAAGACATTTTATATAATTCAAGTGGAAATTACAATGTTTTAGCCTACACCTTGTTTTTTCTTCCAAGAATTTGTAATGTTAGCTACGAGAATTGTTACGATTAGTTTTGTGTGAAATGCGACATTCCTTTGAAATAATGTCTGTAGTCGTGCTAAATATTTTGTATCTAATTATGCCTTTTCTCGTCTTTTTAGCTTTAAAACCATACACTGACTTGCTACAATCTTGTAATCTTTATAATAATACGCTGTCCTGTTGAAACATTGTAAGTCCGAAAATAATAAATTTGCAAAAAATAAATTATGAATCTATTCCATTCTCGAATCCATTTAAATACGCAAAAATGTTCATCCAATATTCCAACCGTTTAGTAGTTCAGTGACCCACACGAACAGAAGAATTATGATACCTTCTTCTTCTTCTTGTAAATTAATGGCGATCGCGACACATAAAGATTACGCATTTCGCCAATGTCAACTGAAGATGTACAGACAACAGCACGTTGGGTTACCACAAACTGTCAAATTTTCCCAATCGATTATGCACTTTATAGTGAATAATCTTAGGTTGAAAATCGTTTGAAGAAATTTGACAGTTTTGTATAGCCCGACGTGCTGTTGACTATACATAAAGTAACAGACTATTGTACGGTTTGAGTTAAAAATGGAGTCTCTCAACACGTGATTTGAAAACAAGAACTCAGAAGAAAATACCTTTATGCAAAGACCAAAATATTGACTCGGTTGATTTGAAATATTCAAACATAAGGGTGTTATTTTTACACTTTTTATTCCGGTGTTCCAGTGCAAATGAAAAATGATTCAAATTATAATAAAATTTACTTCCCTGATTATTAATATTAGGTACAATACTAGGTTTAAATACAATACTAAATTCTGGCTGGGTTTATGAAGTACTAGCTTCCGCCCGCGATTTCGTTCGCGTGGACAATTTACTCCCTTGGGGGTGGAATTTCCAAAAATCCTTTCTTAGTGGATGCCTACACTGTATAAGGTATCTATGTGCAAAAATTCCAGTCTGTAGGTTCAGCGGTTTAGGCTGTTCGTTGATATGTCAGTCACTTTAGTCAGTGTTCAGGCATGGTATTTCTTATTATGTGGGTAAGCTGCAAATCCACGACTCAACGGTGACGAGCGCTGCTGTCAGTCCCGCATTACTTACCTCTCTCGGCGGCGCGAGCGCACACATGAGGTGCTTGAATACTTCGGGCTATCGGTTTTCGGTGGATTATCATCAATAGTTATAAGTGAACTGCTTAATTTGTCTCGTATATAAAATATTTGTATTGGTGTGGAATGAAACAGCTGTGTTAGTGAAATTGGTGCACAATAAGGACTTGAGCGGGCGACCACGTGGACGTAACGCTTCCAGCACGAGCTCATACTGGCGATGTCAAGGTGAGTGGTTTACTTCGTAGTAGGGAATCCTGTGCCTGAATTTTACCAATAGAAGCGATAGGATCAGCGACCAAACCAACTTGTTCTCGTGGGCTATCGAAGGTGTTCTCGCGAACATAATAATTTTGGTCCATCTCGCGGATCATTGCTTCATATTAATTTTGGTAAAACCGACGGTAATTTTCGGAATATATTCGGTATCGGTATTTAGTTTATTCACTTATTTCCGGCATTCGGTTATTAGATAGATCCGTGAGACAACTCAGCATTTCACTATTGCAAAATGGCGTCCAATAAGGTTATGGAAAATAAATTTAAAATACAGTGCGATTGGTTTGTAAACACTAATGACATCGTCATTAATAAAAGTCAAACAACGGGAGTAATATCGGCTCGGTTACGTAAAATTGAAGAAAGATACAAGTTGTTATGCTGGGGCCGCACTTGCGCCTATCGTCACGAAGCTTCGTGCTAGGACGCGATACACGCAGATGTGACCGGCCGTTATCGGCTATCGTCACGAATATTCGGGTTGAGTGTGCGTTATCGGCCGGGAGGCGGTACGTCAGGGTTTTAGCGCGCTAACCTATCGCGCTGCGTGGTCAGACATGCGTTGTTCATTTCGAAGGTTGTTCTTCATTAGTTCAGACGCGTACGGGTGACTAAGTATACGATACAGCTGAGTTATTTTTTATGATAAATGCATTACGTAATTATTAGCACACAATTAAGAAGTAAAGAAAGTGATTATGCATAGTTAAACGCAAGGATAATAATACTACGCAATTTACACGTCTGGAAATGATTTCGGCCATCTTGGTTTATTGCACGATAGTTCGTGCAAATAAAGAAATGCCACATGCTTTATCGCGATAACTTTGCTCGGGCCGCACTTGCGTGTATCGTACGAAGTATCGCCACGCATTACTTCGGGACGATAGGCGCAAGTGCGGCCCCAGCATTTTAAGCGAGGCATACGAAGCATTATTAAATACTGTAACGGATGAGAAAACTATCATTTCGTATGACGCTCAATTTAAAAATGCGGAAGAAATTTATTATCAGTTGGAGGCTATTTCGTCAGCTTATCCGAACTTAGACGGCACTCATCAACCTACAGAAAGTGCTCAGAATGCACGTTTGCCTGCGATCAATCTTAATGTATATGATGGAGAATTATTTAGTTGGACCAGTTTCATTAGTTTGTTTAATTCTTTGGTAATGAGTAGAAAAGATATCTCTAAAACAGAAAAATTCCATTATTTATTTTCTAATGTCCAAAAGGAACCTCGCGATTTGATTAAACATTTGCCAATGGTTGATGAATCGTTAGACGTAGCCATGGATATTCTTAAAAGTAGATATGAAAATAAAAGATTACTTTCCGATTCCCATATTTCTCGAATTTTAAATTTGCCATGTTTAAATAATACTTCGGGTCTTAGGACAAAAATACTTAACCCTTTATTAGAATCTACACGCGCATTAAATAATCTCGGTTTTCCTATAAATGATTGGAGTTATATATTATTGTATATCGGTCTTACGAAACTTCCTTTAGATTTAAAGTCACGGTTTGAACATAAATACGGCGGAAATACTGCAACTTTACCCTGTTTCAATCAACTAATTGATTTTTTGCAAAATGAATGTCGATTATTAGACACGGCGACATCAGATTCAATAAATAATAATAATTATTCGGACCGCGGGGCCGGCGGGCGCCGTGCACAAGCACAACGTACTGGTCTCGTCATTCACAATAACATTGCAACGAAACGCTGTTTATATTGTCAGTTTACGGGCCATAACATAAGTGAATGTTTTAAATTTCTAAAGTTGACTAATTATGATCGTAAGAATTTCGTTAAAGATTCTCGTTTATGTTTTAAATGTTTCGGGGAACATAATGCTGGGTCATGTAATTCTAAGGTCCCATGTTATAGATGTGGTAATATCGGTCACAATAGGTTAATTTGTACGATGAATATTTCGCGTCAACAATCTCCTGCGCGTCAAGCAATTATCGCTTGCACCCCAGCTGATCGCGGCTATCACTTAACAAACCGGTTTCCTACAATGGCATCGGCAGGTAGGCGCGGACGGGCCGCCAGTCCACGCGAGATGCGTGCGCGTCAGGTACCATTGCGCAGTGAATCATTGAGCCGTGCGCAGGCTAATTACGATCCTTCTATACTATATCATCGGAAAAATATTGATAACAATAATGGCGCGACAGATCCCGGCAGATCATATCACGGGCCGCAAGACACACGGAATGCGAGTCATAGGGACACGCGACTTCAGCGTAATAACTCGGAATAGCAATTACAGTTATGTAATGTCGCTTCGCAACCTAAACTAATAAATGATGTTATTTTACCTACGGTTATAATTGAAATCAAAACATCGCAAAATTCTTTTGTACAGGCTCGAGCTTTACTCGATCTCGGTTCTCAAATAACTGTAATTAGAAGTGTTTTGGTTACAACTTTAGGATTAAAGCGACATTACACAAATGTACCCATTATAGGCATAGGCGGTGTGCACACTAATGAAAATAATAGTATTGTTAAAATTTATTTTCGGCCAATTAATTCAAAATTACTTTTACTCTCGGTTACGGCGGTTGTTTTAAAGAAACCTACTTCTTATTTTGCTAGTAAATTAAATATTTCAAATAAAAATATAAACATTTCGGACGACGGTTTTTCTCATATGAGACATATAGATATAATTTTCGGCTGTGATATTTTGGGACAGATTTTAAACGGTGAGAAGATAGATTTAGGGGTAGGCGGGCCTTACGCCTTAAGTACTATTTTTGATTTTGCAGTTTTCGGGCCAAGTCAAGAAATTAACTCGGATTATACGGATATGAACTTTTCATCTAATGTTTCGGCTGTTCAGTTGTTGGAAGCGGTTGAAAGGTTTTGGCGTTATGAACAACCACCTCAAAATAAATTTAGTAGTCCGGCGGACATTGAATGCGAGCGATTGTTCTGTTCTAGTACTACACGCGGGACCGATGGGAAATATACGGTGCGTTTACCGCTCAGACCAGATCATCAGCGCTTGGGTGATTCTAGGCAGACCGCTTTAAAGAGATTTTTTGCAATAGAAAGACGGATGCAACGTGACTCGGAGTTTAGATCTAAATATGTAGAATTTATGGCGGAGTATAATAACTTAGGACATATGACGGTTTCTAAATTTAATTCGGAAGATGAACATTATTTTTTGGCTCATCATGGGGTATTTAAAAAATCGGGTGATGTAAGTAAAATTCGGGTAGTATTTGATGGTAGTGTTCCTAGTAGTACGGGTGTGTGTTTAAATGATTGTTTGTATTCGGGTGAAAAATTACAAAAGGATATATCGGATATATTATTAAACTTTCGGTTGCCACTCATAGTATTTACTACTGACGTACGAATGATGTTTCGTCAAACTTGGATACATGCGGCTGATCGTAGATATCAGCTTATTTTCTGGCGACCTTCGCCTTCGGAACCCTTACAAATATATGAATTAACTACTAACACGTATGGTTTAAAATCTAGTCCCTTTGTAGCTATTCGGTGTTTGCATCAACTCGCTCAGGACAACCAAGTAAAGTTCCCATCGGCGACAAATCTTTTATTAAAAAATAGTTATGTAGATGACCTCAATGGAGGTGCGGACACACTCTCCGATGCCACTGCATTGCGCGATGAGTTGATAGCACTTATGAACACGGCTGGTTATGAATTGAGGAAGTGGTCTTCCAATGTTCCGGAATTATTGAACGGTTTGCCGTCCACTCACTTAGAAGTACCCAAAAGTTTTGACCCTTTTAATGATTCCGAACTTATTACAGTTTTAGGTGTGTTATGGGAACCAATTTCGGATAGTTTTACTTATCATATCAATATGACTACGGAGTCTACTGTGACACGTCGTAGTATACTTTCGTTATCGGCTCGTTTGTACGATCCCCAAGAATAGATTAGTCCGGTTATTTTCAAAATTAAAATTCTTTTACAACAGTTACTCGGCACTAGTGATAACTCTAATAAAATAAATTGGGACACTCCTGTTTCGGACGATATTAAACGGCAATGGGATACGATTATTTCGGACTTACCTAACTTATGTAAATTACGGATACCTCGGTGTTTAAAGGTTTTTGGAAACGGATTATCTCGGTATACTCTTCATGGGTTTTGCGATGGCAGCACTTTGGGCTACGCCGCAGCGGTTTATATTCGGTCGGAGTTACCGGACGGGCAGGTTCTCGTGCGACTACTTGTATCCAAATCTAGAGTAGCCTCACTGAGGAAAGCATTAACCATTCCGAAGACGGAATTAGAAGGTGCCTTGCTCCTAACTAAACTATTCAATCATGTCGTCTCCTCCATGACAGACAACATTGTATTTGATGAAGTGGTGGGTTGGTGCGATAGCACTATTGTTTTGGCATGGCTTAGGCGACCGGTACATACTTTACAGGTTTATGAAGCTAATCGTGTTTCGCAGATAGCATCTCAGCCGATAGAAATTCGGTGGAGACACGTTACTAGTGAACTAAATTGCGCGGACGTAGCGTCACGAGGTTGTTTAGCGTCGGATTTGCTACAACATCCTCTATGGTGGCATCCACAATGGTTGACTCAACCTCCTTCAACCTGGCCACGTGAATATTTACAGTTTCCGGAAGATATGTTACCTGGGTTGAAAGCAAAAGTAGTTAATGTAGGAATTTTAACCTCAGAATTTGATTTAATTGAAAAATTTAGTTCATTTCAAAAATTAGTTAATGTTACGGCTTTTATAAGGAGGTTCATTTATAATTGTAGGAATAAATCATCACGTTTTAGCGGAAATATTTCGATAGGCGAATGTAGAAACGCCATTTCATTTTTAATTCGGACTGTCCAACATAAGTATTTTAGTGAGGAAATTGAGGCCTTGTCAAATGAAAAACCAATCAAATCTTCATTAGTTAGATTAAATTTATTTATTGATAAAGATCAAATTTTACGAGTCGGCGGGCGGATTGGAGCTGCGGATTTACCCTTTGATGCTAGACATCAGATTTTATTACCCGGTCGTGGACATTTTACGGATTTATTAGTAACTCACTATCATCATATCCATTGTCATGTCGGAGCTAACACCTTAGCGGCTATTCTCTATCAAAATTATTGGATAGTTTCAGCTCGACGAGTAACTAGAAACGTCACATATCGGTGTGTTAAATGCTATCGGTCTAAGGTTCGGTGTACACAACCATTTATGGCAGATTTACCTCGGGATAGAGTTAATGGCGTGCGAGCTTTCTTAGGAGTCGGTACGGATTTTGCGGGTCCATTTTATATCAAATCTAGTTCATTACGGAATGCCAAAATTCAAAAATGTTATTTATGCATATTTGTATGTCTATCCACGAAAGCGGTTCATTTAGAAATAGTTTCGGATTTGTCGGTTGAAGCTTTCATAGCGGCTTTGACACGATTTGTTTCTCGGCGCGGACTTGTTTCGTTAATTAGATCGGACTGCGGTACAAACTACACCGGCGCGAATAAATATCTTAAGGAGTTGTACACATTTTTACGGGAAAATAATTCGGAAATCGAACGGAAATTGGTTCAACAAAATATCAATTGGTTATTTAACCCTCCATCTAGTCCAAATCACGGCGGTTTATTTGAGGCAGCGGTAAAATCGGCAAAGAATCATGCTCGGCGTGTGTTGGGTGAGACCAAGTTAACATTCGAAGAACTGACAACTTTCTTCCATAAAGTAGAGGCAGTCATGAATTCGCGACCTTTGTGCCCTCTTAGTACGGATCCGGCGGACCTTCAAGTCTTGACACCTGGCCATTTTTTAATCGGCCAACCTTTGGTGGCTGTGCCTGAATATCCTTATGAGGAAGTTCAGTTGCATCGGTTGTCTCGCTTTCAACAGATCCAAAAAATGTCACAACATTTCTGGTCTCGGTGGAAAACGGAATATTTACATACTTTACAACAACGGTTTAAGTGGAATACGGTTACGGAACCTCCTAAATTGGACGAATTAGTTTTAATAAAAGAAGATAATGCTAATTCTCTTCAATGGAAGCGCGGTCGGTTAGTTAAACTTCTTCCCGGTAAAGACGGAATCGTGCGTGTTGCAGAGGTTCGAACGCAAAACGGTATTTTGCTTCGACCTATTTCTAAATTATGTCGGTTACCTATTGCTGATTCTTAAGAACCAAGGCAGGCCTTGGTTAGGCGGGGGGATGTTCAGGCATGGTATTTCTTATTATGTGGGTAAGCTGCAAATCCACGACTCAACGGTGACGAGCGCTGCTGTCAGTCCCGCATTACTTACCTCTCTCGGCGGCGCGAGCGCACACATGAGGTGCTTGAATACTTCGGGCTATCGGTTTTCGGTGGATTATCATCAATAGTTATAAGTGAACTGCTTAATTTGTCTCGTATATAAAATATTTGTATTGGTGTGGAATGAAACAGCTGTGTTAGTGAAATTGGTGCACAATAAGGACTTGAGCGGGCGACCACGTGGACGTAACGCTTCCAGCACGAGCTCATACTGGCGATGTCAAGGTGAGTGGTTTACTTCGTAGTAGGGAATCCTGTGCCTGAATTTTACCAATAGAAGCGATAGGATCAGCGACCAAACCAACTTGTTCTCGTGGGCTATCGAAGGTGTTCTCGCGAACAGTCAGTCTCAGGACTTTGAATTTTATATATACATACATATACTTAGATGATAATGGCAAATAAATAATAAATAGAATAATGTCACTGTGTGTAATTTGCGTCTCCTTTTTTAGTTGTTTTTTGTGTACAATAATTGTTAAATAAATAATAAGACGTTTATACCTCAGAGGAATGTTTATACATAGTGAATTTTGAAGTCGGATTGGAACACAGGGATTGAAGTCGGATTGGGGTTAACAAGCTGACAAAATAATATTTTGTACTTATACTAATCTATGTGTACAGTGTATAAGATAAAAGCATAAGAACACAGTATTTATACTCAAATAGTTCCAGTCACTTTGTTAGAGCTTTGTGTATTAGTGTCACTTCAGTTCTATCTTCAATTTCGCGGTACTTTGCACTAACAGCTTACGTCGTATCAGTGTCTCTAAACCTTGTATCTTCTGGCTGCTTGTTGACATTGAGTCGTCCAACCGAACAAACACAAACGGAGATTATGGCTCCGTTATTGTGTACTTGACTTTGTAATGGCCTTGGTAGTGGTACTAAATGGACTATAGAGAAAGTTACATACGATTACCCTTAAACTTGCTCGTATAAATATAACTACACGAGCCAAAATAACTAGTCACTTATAAAGTCACATCTTTCTAGGCAGATATCACTTCTTTGAAGTGAAGAAGCGTCGGTGGCGTAGTGCGTAAGAGCGTCGTCTCCCACCCGGGAGGCACTGGTTCGATCCCCGCCACGTACCAATGTGTTTTTTAAATTTCGAATTCATATGTACGTTTATTCCACGCTTTTACGGTGAGGAAACCTGCACAGACCTATGAAGAAATTCTTAGGTTGTGTGTGAAGTCGACCAACCCGCACTTGGCCAGCGTGATTGACTAAGGCCTAATCGCCCCTAATGTGGGGTAGGATCGAGCCCCTCGGTGGGGACATTATATGAGCTGTTGATGATGATGATGATGATCACTTCTTTGTACTTGCTACGATCATTGCATATGCATACTGAATTTCGTATGCTTCATCTTACTGTCATTACCAGTCATATGTAACCGAAAATTGTACATAATAATATGTAAATGTTAATTTAATTAAAATTCTGCTCAACCCTAATAAGGAGAGTGATTGTATGTATGTATTGATAAGTAGACGATTTTGTCGGAATATGGATGCACTAGGTGGTAGACCATGGTAGACCCATCTGGGTACATACCATGGTGCGACCACCGCCTTTCTTATTTCTGCCGTGAAGGAGTTCGATGTGCTTTGAATTGAAGGGAAGGGTAGCCAGTGTAGTTACTATGCATGAAAGGCATATCATCTTAGTCCCCAGGATGGAACTTGCAACATTAAGTGATTTACCCTTAAATATTGTACGTATCTATAGGCGACGGTAACCCTTAACACCAGGTGGGCCGCAAGCTTGTTTGCCATCTCGTAGTATAAAAAACACATTCAGGATAAAAATATATATTTTTTTAGTGAAAATACCAAATAAATCCGATACTAGAATCATTCACGCGTATCACTCCGCTTTCGCTAAACAGGCCTTGAAGCAAACGAATCAAGAGGATTTTATATCATGGTTCAATCGCTTTTATGAATTTCATTACGGATGAATTTCGTATTGTGATGTTTATAAATGCCTTTCGTTTATATTAGGGGGATAATAATAAAGATTTAGGATAGGTTACCGTCATTTCTTTCTTCGTCTTTACGCTGGAACTGCTGAGTAATTTTGAGCGTAAAATCTGTCCTGGATATTGGCTTTTGTTTGTTGGTTGACATGGGAACTTTACGGGGAAGCGCGTTGGGAACTTCTGGGTAAGGTAAAGGACGCTTGAGGTGGGCTTGGTTCACTAACCGGACCTCGTGGGTACAGAGGCAAACATCAGACAGCTGTGGGCTAGTTGTGGGCTAGTGAGTGAGAGGTGAAGAGAGAAGACCGTACAGAAAAGGCAAAAGACTGGGGAGCTAGCGATATCACTTCGGGTGGGCTCGGACGACATGGAAGGCCCCGAAGACGTACCGAGTGATGTCTGCCCAGAAGAAGGCATAGGGTTAAGGATGAAGACTAAAAATAATTACGCCAATTGACCCCATAACACTCTCAAGAATTATGAACTGTTCTCTTTCAATAAAGCTAAACATTTTTTTTTTTACTAAAATCTATAAGGAAAATTCGTTACAAATACTTGAATTTTTTGCCGCCATGAAATAAGGGCTTGGCCAAGATTTCGTGCCGGTGAGCGTATTCTTTAACTTAAGTAATATTAATTTACCCTTTATTACAAAATTCTCTGATGGAATTACAGACAAGAGTACACCGTAAATCAGTCGAGAATTGGGGATACTCGCTTGTAAACGAAATATCTAAATGTCTTAAAATCAAATAAAACTTTTTATCTACAGTAACGGCCTCAGTAAAAGATAAAATCCGGCAAACAATGCTGTAACTGCTGAGAAGACGACATTTTCAGATGGAAAAATATCTATAGTAAAGACCTAAGGCTGCAGCGACAGTCTGCAGTTGTCCAACAAATTAGACTCAATGAGCTATCTCGACCACTTTTCAGTTCGGTTAAGTATTTAACTTCGTTAGCCAACACAGAGATTGTTAAAACAATAAGAGCAGCGGAGCAATTAACTAAGGAAGCTAAGCGGTAATGACCAATAAGAATAAGAAAATCGCTGAATACTGGTTCTTCGTACTACGGATAGTGGGATTTTCGAAGCTTTTTCTATGGACGATATGTGGACATCATTCTATTCTATTCTTAATTAATGGCGTCGCGATACATTAACGTTACGCATTTTGCCAATGTCAAGTGAAAATTTAATTAAGTACTAAGTAAAAAAAGGGTATATTTGAGTTAAAAATGGAGTCTCTCAACACGTGTTTTTACAACAAGAACGCGGGAGAAACTCCGATATCATTCTATTTAAGGACATTTTTTTTTTAGAATATACCTTATAAAATTTTTAGGCTTATAACTTACTTATATACCATATTCTTACAAAACGACATTTAAATATAGTACTAGGTGTAAACTACTTTTAAACCATGAATAAACAAAAATCTTATTAAAAAAAAAGAAATTTATCACTAAACCTTGGTAAAATACTTATATGGTACCTACAAAACTCAAGTTTGACTTATCTGGGTGCACATTTACTTTTTATTTCTACTGTTTTAATTAATTATTACACATTACACATTATAGATATAATATTTAGGAATTTCAAGTTATAGACGTGGTTTATGGTAGGTTGCTGTAAGTCGTCTTGGTTAGCTAAATAGTATTAACATTTACCATCACGTGACACAAAGGTAAAGTACTTCCCAATAAAATATAAAAACGCTTTCCTATTTCGATTGTTTTCAGAACATTGTGCGACAGAATCCAAAACAAATATTAGTTTCGTTCAAACAAATAATTGAAGGGCAAATTCCATCTGTTGTTTGTGTATTCTGTAGCTTTTCATAAACACTTTTCCGAAACGCAACTGACTGGTAACAAATGATGTTGCTCAGGCGATTGCTTTCGTGCCTTTTACGTGATTTGAATTTGCTAGAGCGGTTGCGGTGGACTTTGAATGTTAAAATGGATGATATTACAATCGTTATTTATAGGATGCTGGTTCAATCTGGATTCCGGAACTTGAAAAGTGCTGATATTTTCAATATTTTCTGACCAAAGAGCGAGCTTGTGATTCCAACTACCTACTACCTAACTATTACTAACTTTTTTTATAAAAAGATCAATCAAATGGCTCGATTCCATTGGATAGTTAGCAGGAACGAACATAACTTAAAATATCAGTAGTTTAATTTTTCTTCTTTTTATCTTGTGGTTTACTGGTGAATGAATTGAATTGAAATGAAAAGCATTGGTACAGGTTTGCATCGAAGGTTTTTTTATAAGTCGCTATTTTAGGCCCCTGACGTGACTTGTTTTCACGACTGTTGTCTTCCGAAGGACGGAGGAAAATCGAGTTGAAATATTTTTAGTCCCCGACATCCAAGTACCAGCCGCGCACTTTGTAGCTATGTAGTTTAATTTCTGGGATGTTATAAAGACTGCAGCGCCATTGATCTCCTGGATCGATCGAGTATATACAGTAGTATTCGTTTGTTTAGACCATTGTATAGGGTGGAGGGTTAATAAACTGAAACACAGGATTTATCCTAATTCAGATATTAGCCCGCCATAGTCCTCAACCTCACTATGGATTTACTGCATAGCATTAACTTTACTGTGTCATTGAATGAACTAGTACTTTATTGTAACCTACCCACATTTTTCTGTTATATTCGTATTTTCCTTTATCGTATCCGTATATTTTTTTGAGAGAATAAACGTTATTATTTTTATTTATAGCTCACAACCAAACATCCCAGAAAACATTATCGTCGTGATATTTGAAAATGTTCATAATAAAATACATACTCTCAATTGCTTCTACAAAGTTATTGATAAATCCCAAGTTGCTTGCATAACTGAACGAGCTTCCAACATATCTAAACACTAACCTTTGAAATACATCTACAATGCTATTTTAATCTCACAGTTCCTGCGAAACGCCTTTTGCGCGTACCTAGGGATACCCTTACCGCATCCTGGGACACCCGTGAAGGATTAGGGTGCCAAACGACTACCTATAAATTCAAGAAGACTTACAGAATGTGGAAACCTAACATTGGAACTTGTGTGTTCTGTTATTAAACGAGATCTTGAAATATTACCTCTTACATTGCATAGAACATTATGCAGATTAAGTTTAAATTACCATAGTGAGTCAAATCCGTAAAAATAACAATAACGTGCGCCACCAATTAATATTCATAATTAATCATTATCAATAGGGATGATGATGATGATGACCGGGTAAAAATATAATATTTAATTAATCTTAATTGAATCAGTGAATATTTAAAAACATGTAGAGCATCTAAGTTCAAAGGTCAGTGTCCGAAAACTTGACGTCACACGACTATTTAACGCATTGTATCGCCGTCATTACTTATTGTTTACGTGATAAAAGATAAAATACGTTTCCATTATTTTTTCGTGTTCTAGCTGTAGGAATAAACATAATTTTTCGCCGGAAATAGAAGCACCATCTCTCCTTCACCTTCATCTATTAAAATGGGCTTTGTCAAGTACTTTGACACACAGTATCACACACGGTACGGTTTGCACACGGTACAGATCACCATGAAAAGAGGAACCAGATAGGTAGAGATAAAAGGGTACTTTTTGTCTAAATCTACAATAACCCTAGCGAAGCCACGGGCCAAAAAGCAAGCACGTGCCATAAATTGGATATTTTAGTTTGTTTAAATTACTGTTATATTTCTTGGGTTTGGTATATAATAAATATCTTGTGTTCCTTATTTCATACGAACTCTTGCAAGTCACGACTGGTAAACTTTCATAGCAATCTGCACACACGGCTCTATCGACGTACCTAATTAAAGTTTTTTTGGAATTTTTGACTCTATGTACTAAATTTGGTGTTTGCAAGAACTAATTAAATACCTCAAGCCATTTCCACATTATCTGATCCTTTATCGGAAGCAAGTAAAAAGTACGAAATATGGAAATATATTTTGCGTCACAGGCGTGCGTCCACTCGCCATACATTTCACGGCCGGGGCGCTTTCTATATCATTTCCATAAGCTCTACTGTATAACCTGAATGACACAGTAAAATAGGTTCATTGTATTGTTTCGTTTTATGAAGGAGATTCAGAGGGGGTTCATTTCGGTTCGTGGAGGAGGCTAAGGCTAGCAATGTCTAGAACCTTAGTCTAGAACCTTTCTAGAACTATCAGACTGGCAGTTATAAATGGAATTTTGCTTAGAGAAGAGCTGCCATTACTGTCAGGCATGTCACAACATGATGTCTCGGTTTTACTACGTATTGTACTTATTAATTGCAATAAAATGGAGCTTTTGCTACGATTATATTCACGATAACAAGTTTAAATATAAATATGAACAATCGCCAACGGGTAAAGGAAGAGTACACCGTGCAAAATCTTCGTTTGAATCGAGAAGGACTATGCATAAAAGGCAACCGGACTACGAGACTCTTGGTAACAAAGAAGCAGTAACACAAATTGACGTCAATAGTTTTATTCAGAAACCCGATGAGTACGCTATTGGAGATAATTTACTCAACAACATTGACATCAGAAAAAGGTATCTATTGAGCGTCCCTAAATTCTACGTTATCTTACTAAACACTCGAATTATTTACACAAAGCAGACAACTAAGATAAATCGGATCTCCTGATTTTACTTTGCTAGTTTATGTTTGGCAAATCTGATTATTTCTTTATATTTTACGGTACTGTAAATAATTCGACTGTTCAAATTTAAGCACTTAAATATTTATAAACTAGCGGTCTCCCGCGGATTCGATCCCGTTTATGTCGGACATCGCGCCTAAAATTATCCTGTGTCCTTCCCAGGGTCTCAAAATATCTCCATACCAAATTTTATCAAAATCAGTCCAGTAGTTTCGGGAGCCTACTCAATGCAAACAAACAATCAAATCTTTCCTTTTTATAATATTAATAAAGAAGTACAAATAGAAGCGTCGGTGGCGTAGTGCGTAAGAACGTCGTCTCCCACCCGGGAGGCACTGGTTCGATCTCCGCCACGTACCAATGTGTTTTCAAATTTTGAATTCATATGTACGTTTAATCGACGCTTTTACGGTGAAGGAAAATATCGTGAGGAAACCTGCACACACCTATGAAGAAATTCTTAGGTTGTGTGTGAAGTCGACCAACCCGCACTTGGCCAGCGTGGTTGACTAAGGCCTAATCGCCCCTAATGTGGGGTAGGCTCGAGCCCCTCGGTGGGGACATTATATGAGCTGTTGATGATGATGACAAATAGAACAATAATTTTGGCAGCAGAAAAAACTGAAATTATATTTTAAAATTATTTTACAGTGTTGTATGTTCCTATGAATCCATTTCATAATTGCCTAATTTCACTACACATTCTTTTGCTGGCAAAGTTGCATATTTTTTGTTTTTGATGGGTTTTTAATACTCTTTCAGTAAAGCAAAATCGAAAAAGTATGATGAATACAGAGCTTTATCTGACATGAATATGGCGGAAGATATCAATAGCAACAAGTTTCAATATGTGGATCCTGCTAAGGATACACCGGATATAAATCAGCTCTACTACAAAGACATAATGAATTCTCAATATTCAAATTACTACCCATCTATGCATAGTTCCATCATTAACAAAAAGGGGAGAAAATCCGAAACTAAGCCCTCTAGTCAGTTTGAAATGTTCAGTATAGATAGCAAGGTGTTCCACAAACCTCAAAAGAAAAGGTATAAAAATATGTTTATTTTTCAAGCTAAACAGTAGTTTTATAACAACATAAATTTAAACATTAGCCAAAATATAAACCATTAATATTAATATTTTTTCTTCTTTCAGTCCCTTTAAATTTATGAAGATCCCGTTTTTTTCCCATAGTAAAAATGAGACTCAAAAAGCTAAAAAGGATAAGAAGCGCAAAATGCTTTGTTTTAACTGTCCCAAAAAAGAAAATAAACTCAACGAAACACCAATTGTAAGTATTTCAAATGGATTCTACTATAGTAAAAATCTTTCAACAGATTTCTAAGACGAAAACTTTTAATATAAACTCTGAATAAAATATTACCAGGCAAATCTACAGTGTCAGAAAAGGCGCTTCCATAACGAGAAATTTTATTGCTATTTTTTTTCAGGAAGGGGTAAAAGATGCTATGAAGAAGGATGAAACTGAAAATTTAAACGTTTTACCAACAATTAAAGAAGGATCTGATAATAACCAGAATTCTATTAAAAATGCTCGTAAGAAAAGAGATGAGTGGATGGTAGACAGAGAAAGACAATTAAAAGAGCTCGAAGATATACAGAGAAAGGTGGATGGTGTAGAAATAGCGTCACCCAGCTCTCGTCCAAACGAATGAGTTTTTTATCATCACTTAAATATTAGTTTTGTAGAACCAAGGTACATTTATATTTATAACTAATATAGACTGTAAAATTATAATGTCTACTTATTTAACTTCCTGACCAAATATCACATTCAACAAAACGATTATTAGAAACTGGCTTCTGTGCTGTGCAGAATTAGTACAAATTATATATGTTACTAGCTGACCCGGCAAACGTTGTTTTGCCTTATAAATTAAAAAAAAATTAAGGGTGAACAACTCTTATCACTTAGAGGTATGGAAAATAGATAGTAGCCGATTCGCAGACCTACTGAATACGCATACAAAGTTTGCTGGAAATCAGTCAAGCCGTTTCGAAGGAGTACGGTAACTAACATTGTGACATGGAAATTTTATATATAATATAAGATATTTAAATTTTAAAAACCTAAATGAGCCTAGTCTTATGCTAATGTATGAGCTCTATTTTTGTAAAGTTTCATTAATATCCATTCAATAATTTCTGCGTGAAAGAGTATCCATACATATCCATACCAACTTTTGTGTTTATACAAACTATTGATTTTAGGAACGTAGGCTTAAGAAATATCCTACTAATATTATATTAGTAGGATATTTCTTAAGCCTACGTTCCTAAAATCAATTCTATTCATACATAAGCTAAGTGTCCCTTATCATACTAAAGATGGTAAGTAAAATTTTACGACTGAATGAGTCTAGGCGACGACGTACTGGGAAAAATATACCCATTAGTTCAGTCAACTGAAATTGTGGGAATAAAACCTTTATACGATTTTCTTCAAAAGTTATATCACTTTAGCAATCTTTACCATTCATAAGGTCTACTAGCAGTTTTTTCGCGCTCGTCTCACTCTTCAGTTTCACTAGTTGATTAAGGAACTATTTCGTGTTAGTCTTATCACGGCAAATTTGCAGGTAAAAGTAGCTGCTTCTGATATTATTTATACTACAGGTTTGGCAAACAAACATACGGTTAACCTTCCTCGGTTCTTCGGGTCAATATGACCCGAACTGAAATTTATTTGTCAATAAAAGTAGTAAATTATGAGTATAATTTAATAGGAATTCATGACAATAATTAATTATGCATTCACTATATATTGTTATTGTAAAATTATGGTGAAGTCTCATAACTACATATGAGATAAGAGACGAAGTCGTTCTCGGGTCAATAATACCCGAGTTAGAAAAAGGTCCTCAGGTCAGAAAAATACAATAGTTAAAATTGAGTTTTTTTTTTATAAAAGTCAGATAAGATTTCGAATGAGATTTGAATGATGGGGGTGGATCCAGTTTGCTGGTAAAGTTATGAAACGATCCAAACTTATGTTAAAAAAAAAGCAGGAGAGGGGAAAATATAAGAAAAAAATAAACTTTATTTATTCGCGAATTGCATTATTTATTTTTAAATTTGTCTTGTAAAATAGTCAGGTATCCTTCAACATATTTTTTTTTTTTGTATTTTTGCCTAATTTTAAGCAAGACATAACAGACAGACTTAACAGTTACTTTTGTATTTTATTATTAGTTTCTTAAGTACGAATTCCTTTCTCCACTGCTTTCAAAGTTTGATGAATTGCCGCCTCTTAAGGTAACGCAAATTGTTGTATCGCGTATCATGGTCCAACGCCAGCATAAAAATGTAAGGAAAATGAAAAATTGTGAGCAATCTCACGGGTTCGAAAATATTGCTGCCCTATATCACACTGTCGAAAGGATATACGATTTCTCTGCATTTACTGTATCATAGATTCTTTGTTATATTGCTACTTCATAAAAATCCATTTTAACCGACTTCAAAAAGGCGTATTCTCAATTTGTAGTCATCATTGTCAGTGGTGAAGCTCCACATGGTTATATAAAAAGTAACCATGAACGCAACTCATGAAAAAAATAATTAAAATTCCGTTGGTGATTTATATTTATTGTTTTTTTTTTGTGAAGTAACAAAAATT
Source organism: Elophila nymphaeata (assembly GCA_955850985.1). Classification (NCBI taxonomy): domain Eukaryota; kingdom Metazoa; phylum Arthropoda; class Insecta; order Lepidoptera; family Crambidae; genus Elophila; species Elophila nymphaeata. The sequence continues at coordinate 10,925,629 of OY039080.1, forward strand.
TGGTGTCATTTGTTGATTAAATTTGTATCGTATAAACCTCTGGTGATAGTTGGCATGTTTTTCCCCATTTATCCTCAGTGGTGAATTCATGATACATCCAGTAGTCATAACTGGGAATACGCTCTTAGTAGTGAGGATCAGCTGGTGCAGTATTACACCAATTTCAACAACTTATCATACTTACGTAATTCTTAACCAATTCACTCTTGATCATGGATATAGGAAACTGTAAATTAGCAATGTGCAAGTAAAAAAGCCCAAGTCGGCCTGTCAGTCACGTAGAAAAGACAACTGTCAGATTGCAGTACTATTTTTCACGCACACATGCGCATCACACACTGCATTGGTTAATGATTTTGGTCTCGCCCTAGTCGATTCATTTCCAATCTACAAACGTCAGTAATTAATTATAAATCTGTGGTCTTGATGCACATAAAGACATAAATGCACAAGTAAGACATAAAAGAAAAGATAATCACATTTTCCGTTTTATGGGAAAATAATAGAAGAAATCTGTTAATTTCCTCTAGCAATCGCTTCCATGGATTGCGGTAGATGAAAAATAATTTTTATAACAGCTATTGAATTGAGGTAAGGGGAAGCTCTTTTATAGAAAACTTTGATGCTAATGTTGTTGTAAAATTGTGTTTGATGTTTCTTACATACATACAATACATAAAAAAGGCGTTGGGGGAGCCTTAGGTAAAATTATGATTACACAAAAAACGCATTCAAAGCTATAAACAGAAAATTAAAATTTTTATTAAAAAAATGTTTTCGACGTCGGTCCTAAAGACTTTGTTTATATTCCAAATGACGAGGTTGGCATCAACCCATAGATTACCTCCTAATAGGTAATCTATGCATCAACATCAACCTCAAAAAAACATTTATAAAAATAAATATTAATTTCACTATTTGTAGTTTTGAAATTTTTCTTATTTAAAAAAAAAAATTCTTTTAAACAATCAAGTAACCAAATGATAACGATATCATCGATGATATCGTTTGTGTAAGCATAATTTTACCTAAAGCTCTCCCAACGCCTTTTGTTATGTATTGTATGTATGTAAGAATTTTGTATGTAAGAAAACATTTGCACAACATGCAGCAGGCATGGTTTTTGTCACGGCTTCAAGCTTTATCGTCGCAGATGGTTAAAACCACCTGCTTCTATATAGATTTATGAAACGACTCTATGGATACAATTTATGCACTTGAATGTACGAACAGTCATGGCTAACCTGCGTTTGTAAAATAAAATACTGTACCTAACGATCACACTCGTAATCCTATAAGGAGTTGAGCGGAGCCTTAGGCAACATTTTACTACACATAAAGCTACATATGGCAGTATGCCTGCATTAAAGGGGCACCAAATCCAAAAAGTAACAATCCTTTAGTAAACAATCCAGCGCAAAAGCCTACAAATAGGATAGGATGTTACACTCAAAATCATCTCAATTTTACCTAACATGTTACGCTATTTTAGTTTCACTTAATAAGAAGTCACACGCAATTAAAAACTCCCTTGTTTAAGTATAACGATATCAGATATTATTATAATAAAGAAGCATAATTTTTCGTGTCCTCATTGATCGACGCCATCATCGGATTTTTTTATGTCTGCCAGTATCATTCCATTCCCAAATATCGATGGTCGTTCTATTCACGCGAAACGGTTTGTTTTGTCATTTATTACAAATATTGCTTGGGAATGGTATATGAATGGTCTTTGTCTCTTTGTCACATAATTATATCGAGAAGAAAGCGTAGGGAACGAACAATACATCTAAATTAGGGCTGTAATGAATTGTATGTCATAACCTTTTACCGATATATAATATTGATAATCGACATTGAATGAAATCAAATTGTTTGTTGTATTGATACATATGACTGAAAATAATATTGTAGGTACAGTTGACCAAATTGAATCATGACCCACCTTAAGATCATTTTCCTACAGTCAATCAATACAAAGTAGGTTGAAATTCGCTTGAACATACAATTCTTAAGTAACGAACCTGTTATCAATTTATTATACACGGACTGTATCTAATATATATGGCCTATTAAAATTTTTTCAACTACCTACTACTTGACATCTGACACATAACGTAATTTTATGTTTAAAAATATAATAGTTATTCTTTTTTCTCAGTAGTGAAAAGAGTTTTGATTATGAACGGCATCTTATTTGAAATCCCAATTGAGACTTTAGTGCAATGATAACAAAGAGTAAAATTGCATAAATCTCTGACCCGTAATGACACATTTAAATATATTTATTTATATTCATATTTAAAACGTACTAAGTGCAACACGCATGATAGCGAAGAAAACCTAACTAAATTTATGATTGTAAAGGAATGATCGGCCAAGTGGGTCATGATTCAGTTGGTTCGACTGTACTTTAACTGACGCCTATGGCCTAAAAATTGGTGCAAAAATAATAAATATAGTAGGTATACACGCATTGACGAGATTTTTTAAGGTGGACGCACATTTAGCCGAACCGAACGCGCCGAACGAAACGAATTTTAGAATTTATTTTTTGTCTACGACCCGCCCTGGCTTCGCACGGGTGCAATGTAGATACTGATGTGGGGCAATGTGGAGTGATTTATATTATTTATAATGATTATCATTAGTCTCTACTACATGAGACCCGGACTGCTGAGATGATTTTGAGTGTAACAATTCTGCCCTGGTCGTTGGCTTTTATTTCATTGTTTACTATGAAAAATACTATGTTATACTGAAAGATTGTTACCTTTTTTTGTAGGTAACTGGTTGACAATCTGTCTGTCACTATTATGGGGTACTTTATGGCCCATACAGCCAGATGTGGCTTTATCTCTAAATAAACGTTACTTAAAGCTCTTCTCAACTCCGTCTGGGATTATGTGAGAGATCATAGCATGTATGTAATCTGTAATACTTTATATAGAATATTTACCTACAGCTGTTTTTTCACGAGACACTACAAACATGTTTTCTTAGAGGTTACTCTCGAAAGCGTGACATGTAGCTGACACATTCGGCGTGGGTGATGTGACGACTCGGCCGATGTGGTCGCAGTCATTCTATTCGCATAATTATAATTACAGTCAATTTCTCGCTGACAATTAACGACGTCTTTCCGAGCGAGTGGCAGGGCAAATGGGCTGCAGCCCGGTAGTCGCCTCCACCTCTCCATATAGCGACCCCTTTCCACTCAACATTACTGAGCTAGTATTCTGAGTATGTCCTTGTCTGGACCTGAACAATTTATCTGAGTCTTAAAACTAAGAACCACATGAGAACACATAATTTTCACCATACTGTGTGCCTGAGTTACAACACTGAGATAACGGTAGGTAGGTATGTATTTATCGACTAAGTGCATCATAGGTATATTCAATGAAAAAATATAGAATTAAAGTACACTCGTAAAAAACTAAATTGTACAAACTCACGGTTCCTTGAAATGCACCGACCGTGTCTGTTAATCGGCGTCTCCGACACGAAAGCCAAACGTTCGTTCGCACAGTTGATGTCTATCCCCAACCGAAATAATATTTCTACAGTTTATGAACTTTCGCGGCATTCACGACACAGTGACCACAACACTTGGATGTATCGATAGTCTATGTGGCACCTCTGGAGTGACTGGAGAACGTCCCAGGTCTCGACTTACTGTTTTACAATTGTTATTTTATATATGGAATAAAGGATTTATATTTATGAGAAAAATACCGAGTTATAGAGTAAGGACGCTTATTCTATTGAAAATTAATTAAATTGTTATGTTACTAGTAAAAGACAAAATTTTGTATCAATAATTTTAATTCAAATAAAATCTCAAAACCCTTTCATTCAAAACGTAAAACATTACTTATTATATCTAATATAATTTAAAATCTTCTGTTTTCGTCGCCGCGCTTAAGCATATCTTTTCCAGTGTGTATGGCGCATCTACAATATAAAGTAAAAAAAGAAGTAAGTTCAGCACACGGAAATGAATTATTTGGAATTAATTATGCTTTAATTTAAACACATATTACAGAAAGATCTAGAATCTATAGCGTCAGTTGTATAAACAAACTAAGTAGCAAGAAACAGCTCAATCGTTTACGATTCATTGTTTTGAATTGTTACAACAAGTGTCAATATCTAGGTAATACTTTTCTTAAATAATATTTCCAAACTCACCTATATCAAACCATTTATTAGAAGGAAGACCAGATTCTAGACGCGCTGAAGCGATAGCTTCTCGTATTGCAAATGGTATCACAATAGAAAGACATATCGGAGGCTCTCCAATTGCTGAAAATAATATTTTATTAGAAAAGTATATTTAGTAACGATATTATAAATAATATTTAATCAAACAATTTTAACTTTGATGCAGTATATAATAGCATAATAGGGCATTAGAAAAATAAGTAAATACTGATTTTTGCACTTTCAATCAAATAAAATTTTGTATTCAAAAGAATTTGTCGTCTATTTTAAATAGTCCACTGAATTATGCTTCTTAAGAAGAGTTCATTGTATGACTATAATAATTGAAATAGAATACAATAATATTGTGAGGAAACCTGCACACACCTATGAAGAAATTCTTAGGTTGTGTGTAAATTCGACCAACCCGTACTTGGCCAGCGTGGTTGACTAAGGCCTAATCGCCCCTAATGTGGGGTAGGCTCGAGCCCCTCGGTAGGGACATAATAATTATGAGCTGTTGATGATGACGATGACAATAATATTGACAATACCTTTGGCTCCAAGAATTGTATCGGGACTCCGATATTTGTTTGTCAAATATACTCTAAAATCTTGAGGTATATCTCTTGCTTGAGGGACATGGTAGTTCCATGTACGATCAGTTAAAATCTCGCCATTATTGTGATTATATACGATATCTTCCATAAGCCAGTAGCCTAAGCCCATTATAAAAGCACCCTCGATCTAAAATGGAAACATCTTTTAAACCAAAAAATACATATATTTAAAAATGGTACATAAAATAGCAACTCATATTTACTTGTCCTATATCGATTTCAGGATTAATACTACGACCTGGGTCTTCAATTAAATCTACTCTTATTATTTCGGACTCCCCAGTGAGAATATCAACTTCAACTTCAGCAAAAGCTATACCACAACAGTTGTATTGCGTTGCATCGGCAGCTCTCACAAATCCATGTGCTTGTAAGTCAACATCAGAATCGTATGCATTCTTTATTAATTCCTCCCAAGTAGGATTTGACATTTGAGCTCTCACGGGAGCTAACCTTTCCAAAAGTTGTTCACATGCCCTTTGAACAGCAATACTAACACTTTGGTTTGCAACACTTCCACCCGTAATAAACGCATTAGGTCCTACTATCGTGTTATTTCCCTTAATTTTAATTTTTTCGACAGGAATTTTCAAAAAGTGAGCTGCAATTTGTATTGCCTTTGTATTTATGCCTTGACCCATTTCAATAGCTGAATGTGTTATATTTACAGTTCCATCTGCGCGATAAACAGAGAGGTTAACGTCTAAACGAGGTCCACCTGTGGGCGTCCATCTTATAAAAGCAACCCTCAAGCCTCGCTTTTTCCATCTGTTTTCTGCATTAAATTTTGCTACAAGAGCTCTTCGATCTATATAATTTGAATTGGTTTTTAAAGTCTCGAGCATATCTGTGATTTCATTATACTTTTCTGTGTTTAAATTAGCTAAGCGAACTTGTACAGGATCTATAGAAGCTTCATATGAAATCCTTTCCATCATGTATTCAACCATGGCAATTGCTTCAAGTGTACCTAGAATTTAATTTACTTTTTATTAGCTTGGGCGTGTTCTTGTTCATACATATCTATAGGAAAGAAAATAAATAATTAATTTACCTGGAGAACGACACCATGTACTTTTATGTGTGTCAGTGGTAACAGTATTTCCCTTGAAGTTCCATCTATTGTTGTTATAAGCATTGGGAATTACATCCAAGCCTAGGAAATGTAGGGCTTCATTCACAACATATCCATTATCTCCATACAAATTATAGTTTAAATATTGCACCGTACCTGAATTATCAATACCTACCTGAAAAAACAAATTTAAATTATGGACTTCTTATGTCTTAAATTAAAAATATCTCACATAACTCATTTCAAACACTTACTTCAAATTCACTTTTAGTTGGTTGTCGTTTGCCCACAGCTCTCATGTTAGTTGTAAGGGATTGAATAAAGCGACAAGGGCGGTTAAGGAGCTTGGCAACGAGAGACGATGCAACAGCGGATTGAATAGAACGAGATATTTTAATACCGTAAGCACCACCAAGACGTCGTACATAAACATCAACACTAAAACATTAATCGAATTGTTAACAGAAACGTTAATGATCTTCGTGATATACTACTAAATAATCAAACTGTATTGTCTACCTATTTAAATCCATATTAAGAGCTCGAGCTATCATTATCTGCGTGCCATCCATCCATTGTGTTGTAGTGTATACTTCAAGTCCTTGTTCAGATGGCTTGGCTACAGATACCAAAGTCTCCATCGAAAAATGATATTGATGATATATTGTATTTTCACCTTTTATTACTTTTGCAATATTGTTCCCTTTATCTGTGGCATTAGTTGCGATATATTGTACGACTCTAGATTTATCTTTGATTGCTTCTTTTATGTCAATTACAGGTTTAGTTACATTTTTATAAGTGACATGAACCAATTTTGCTGCTTTTTCAGCTATATATCTTGATTCAGCTACTATGATACCTAATGGTTGATTAAAGTATTTGACGACTCCACTGCATAGTACTTCCTCGTTTACGGAATATAAAACAGCATCGGCCGGTGTGAAAGAATTAAGACCCGGTATATCTTTTGCTGTATAAAATGCTATAACTCCAGGTTGACTCTAAAATTAAGCATTGTGGTGTAAGTACATACCTATACTCTTTAGGACTATGAGCCAGTGCTCATAGTCCTAAAGAGTATAAGTATGTATCATCAGTATGACGAGATAAAAAAAAACATTATTTCTTAAGAAAGTATATTGTTATTTCATCTAGTATTTGAAATACGCATTTAAAATTATATTACTCTCTTCTAAGCGTTAATATCTAAATTACATTAAAATATACTAATGTGTATAGAGTTATTTAACGTTACACTTTATTTCATGTTGGAGCGGTCTTTGAAATGTAGTAGAATTGAAATGTATTGAAATGTAGTGAAACTTTTATTTCGATAAACTCAAAATATAGTAACCCATTATTATGTTATGGACAGCCATAGATTGTGGACAACCTACTGCTTAGTCAAAGTGAAGTGTGCATAGCAGTAGTGGCATTCATGATTTTGGTACTGTACATATACTTACCAAAGCTTCTTTGGCGTCAATATTTACAATACTTCCTGTGCCTTCTGTACTAAGAACAAATGCACCATACACTTCATGCGGTAAAGTTGGCATATCTTCAGTGTACGGTGCTTCTCCTGAACATTGTATCTAAAACGTAATGAAGTAATAAGAAACATAATCTGGGGCTCAATATGGGGCGCAATACATTGCGTCCACATGCTTTGCGCGAGTTTCAAATTCACGCTTTGAGCTTCAGTTTGTGTTCGCGCGTAAATACTCGCGGCGAATTCGCTCTTCTGGAAAAGGTCTTAGGGAAAACATAACCAGTCCGTGAGCTGCTTATGATTCCTGGTGAAACTCGCCTCCATATTTGGTCTTATCTTATATTACCTTTATATTTTATTATCATACATTATTATCACTTAAGATCAGGAGGCGATGAGTTTCCTCGTCATATTATGGTTCTATCAATTTGTACCTACCAAAGCTTCAACTTTTTGTAGGGGCTGCGTTAAGGGCCATTCTGTTGGATTTGTATTGAAGATTTGTCTACCATTAGATACTGGTCTACTTTGATGGACTTTACTTCCTCCGGATTGGTAACGTGTATTGAGTAGATTTTTCGGGCACAATGTCAGCAAACTCTAGAATAATAATGTAATTATTTAGTCACAATTGATAGAATTGTACTAGATTTAATAGGAGTAAGTATCGCCATATCTCATCATAAATTATAATTTAAATGAAGTTCGAAACTTAAGATAAATGTTTAGAGTATTTTATGATTTTAGTTTTGTATTAATCACTATGTCTAATCTCAAAGCAGAAACTTGCGACAAGATAGTTACAATCTCTCTTGCTTCTTAATCTAGTAAACATAATTTGTTTTTAATCGTTTAAAAATGAAAGATTCTAGAAAGAAAATTACTACACATGGAGCCGTTGAGGTTACTTCCCTGGATAGCATCTGAGTCGGATTGTATCAAATCTCTGATTTATGATAATATAGTTAACTTTACTCAAACTAATGAAGCTTACTTTATAAAATAACCCCAGTGCCAATTGCCTCCTGTATGCAGCTGAAGGTTCGGGTGGATTTTCCACGACCACAAGTTCTTGCTCAAGAATTTTTATAGCGCCTTGCAACGTTTCGTTTGTGAATAACTTCTTCCCAAATATATACTTTTCTGTCAGCACTGCTTTTGTTTGCGGTGCAATGAGACCACCGAAGAGCATTCGAGATTCTCGCACGATATTTTCAGGTTGTCGCAGTCTGTATAGAAAACTAGCATTGACCACAGCGTGAGCACTTTGAGCTCGTGGCATTACCTATAATTGTAGAGTACACGTTAATAAACATATTTTAAAGTAATCTTGGATCAAGTGAAATATATTATTGACTTTAGTTTACATGACTCATAATTATTTTGATTAGGAAGTACCGTCAAATTCAGATACTTTGCCTCGTCATTTCACCTCAATTAGAAAATCTTTATTAAGTTTTTAATTCTATATTTCTATGACTATTTCAATTTCACATAGTTGGTAGTATGGAGAGTTTGTTTAGGGCAACACCAACGTATTGTTTGAAAACATAATCATAACAGCCTTTGTAATTCGACACACTGCTGGTAGACGAGGGCCTCTCCTTGTCATCGAAGGAGGTTTAAGCAGTAGTCCACCACGCTTGCCCAATGCAGATTGTTGGACGGAGCTGATCCGTTAGGCGCCTTCTAGACACCCATAATGGGTTGATGCTAATCTACTCTGCCGGCATGACATGGCTTAAAAGTTTGATAACATAAAGTCCGCCTTTTTCACAGTGTCACCATAGCGTAACTTTTGTATAGACTTTGCTGCCGCGTTTAACAAAACTGCCGACGTGATTCTGCTAAAGACCCCATAAATATGGTCTGTGACAGAAAGCTAGATGAGGGCACGTTATAGTTGTTTTTGTTGTGGTCCTAATGAAACTTCCCATACTCTACGAAAAATTAAGTTCTATAGAAATAAAAAATACAGATTTTGTAATTTATGCGAAATAATGACGTGTTTGCAAAATTACAGCATGACACACGAAAGGTATCATTATACAATGTGTGAAGCAAGCAACGCATGCCCTGAAAGTAGTTTAGTTGGAATCGACCCAATCGACTTCAATGCGTTTGTTATGAGGATAATTAATTTTTAATCTTAGAACCGTACCCATCAAAGACTTTAAGTAACAGTACACTTTACGTCTATAATTTCTATTGCCCCAGTAAAGAAATCATGTTTTTTACATAATTATAAAACATTTAAAAATAATCAACTTATATAGACTAGTAATCGCAAATTTTCATTTTCAATTTTCATTTGTACCTCAGGGTATTTTTTTTATTTGTACCCCAGGGTACGATTCTGTTGTCAAAGTATCGTTGCCTAAAATTAAATAAATAATGATTGATTTGCATATTAGTAACAAACTTCTTTGGGGTATGTGTCATTTCTCTTACACCTTGCTTAGATATAATGATGTATTATATACGCAATTACAAGCTAAACATAACTCTTTTGTACAAATTTATACAAATTGGCTTCTTTTCTGCATTTAAATCAAAAAAATATTAAGCAGCTGTATATACAAGACAAGCGTACTTAATAATTAAAACATACTTTGTAGGTAACAATTTTATATTCAGCCGAATTTAATGGAGGAAGTAACGCGCTCAATATAACGACCCCCTTCATGTCCAACTTCAAAAATTGACTCATAGATACGGTTTCATTGATGCCCTGGTAATGACCTGAAATTTTAAATTTAATATAGATAAATTTAAATATATTGTTAAAAGTCAAGTAGAATTGCAATGGAGAGGGCTATGCTCGGAGTTTCACTGCGTGATCACATCAGAAATGATGAGATCCGCAGGAGAACCAAGGTCACCGCTATAGCCCAAAGATTTGCGAACCTTAGTGGCAGTGGGCAGAGCACATTGTGAGGAGGACTGACGGCCGCTGGAGCTGAAAGGTCCTCGAGTGGCGACCACGTACCACAGCGCTGGTAGGCTCCCCACAAGGTGGACTGACGATCTGGTAAAGGCCGCGGGAAGCCGCTGTATGCGGGCAGCGCAGAACCGACTGGTTTGGAGATCCTTGGGGGAGGCCAACGTTCAACAGTGGGCGTCTCTCGGCTGAAATGATGATGATGATGAAGTATAATTGGCTTTTGTTTCGTCATCAGAAATAACACATTGGAATGGATCTCGCTCCGTTCTGTGTTCCCTTGCTTAAACGCCATAGAGACTCTAATTAGTGTAGAGAGTCCCTCGCGGGAAATGCTTATCATCATCATCATTTTAGCCGAGAAACGACCACTGATACACATAGGCCTCCCCCAAGAACCTGTCAACCCCAGAACGTCAGTCCACCTTGTGGGGCTACCAACGCTGTGTTTCCCGGTACGTGGGCACCACTCGAGGATCTTTCCGTCCCAAAGGCCGTCAGATCTCCTAGCGCTACGCACTGACACTTAAGATTTGCGATTCTTTGATCTATGTCGGTGACTTTAGTTCTTCTGCGGATCTCATCATTTCTGATATGATCACGCAGAGAAACTCCGAGCATAGCCCTCTCCATTGCCCTTCGAGTGACCTTGAGCCTTCTTATGAGGCCCATTGTAACGTATCAGTTCCGTAGGTCAAAATTCATCTTGAGACACTGCGATAGATGGACCGAGAATTTGCTGCGATATTCGCCGACTAGAATTCCTCTAGGAAGGTTCGCTTAATAGGCTAGAGGGTGCACCAAAGTCTTCACCTTCTTAAAAAAATCCGCCAAAGCCATCTACGGCCGCTAGCATTAGTCAATCACAAAAGCCGGTCTGTCTTCACCTGAGCGACGTTCGAAGTAACTAGTATGCTTTTGTCAGTCTGTTATAGTATAATGTGCATTTTCATGAAAACTTTGAGTCATAACGCAACGCTCTCAATATAATTTGCATCACACTTTAATGCGGCGCTATACAGTGCTATATCCTATGATATCTGTCAGAGTGGTGACAATTACTAGGTGGTAGAGCCATTATATAGGGTCATCTGGGTAGGCTAGGTAGTATCTTCTTTCTTATTTCTGCCGTAAAGCAGTTCGCTGTGGTTCGGATTGAAGGGAAAGATAGCCAGTTTAATTACTGGACATGGAAGGTATATCATCTTCATGATGGCTACGCTAAGAAAGGGAACACTTGTGCTGGCCTGGAATTCCATAATTGATTGTTATTTCTCATCGGTAACAACCGCAAATATTTTTAACTTGCTTTTACTCGCGACTTTGTCCCCGGGGAATAGTTACTTTGAGCAGCATTTTAATTTAAGTAAATTTTTTTGTTATTTTTTATATACATATTTCCAATATACGATAGTGAACAAAGATAGATTTGTTTGGACTTTAATTCTCTTTTATCTCCTATTTTAAAACCTTAATGGTAGGACTAGAGATTTATTGTTGGGAAATAAAATTAACTACTTACTCCACTCAACCGCAGCAAAATGGGTCGGATAAATGAATTGTGATAACTTTTATAAAATATTTTTTTTAACAAATTTTATTTAATTACAAATGTGGGAAGAAGTTACTATCTAGACTGTGAAGCATCGAACTCATGGAACTTGGCTACAAAAGAGTTCTATAAAGTTCTAATGCATATTTCAAATTAGTTGCTAATCCTCTGAAAGTCAAATTAGGTACAAAATCTTATCTATTTCTGCTTCATAGCAACAACACAATTATTGTTGTGTCCTATTGAGAAAGATTAAGGGCTACAGATTAATTACAAACACACAATTTGTACATTTCAGACCTCCCTACTGATAACAGTTCGAGTAAGGCTGTTATGATTCATCGACGCCCCAGGATACATAAGCTTCTGCATACCAATATATGCTAATATCTAATCTTATGTCACATCTTCAAGACTAGTATAAGCTTTATTACCTTAAAAATAAAGCCAAAGACGGTATTTTTCATTGAACAGTTGTGCACCAATATAGTGAAACGGGACAAACGAGCAATTGGTTCGTATGATGGTAAGTGACCACCACCGGCCTTTGGACATCTGCAATAGCGCAAGAATCACAAATGCGTTGCCGGTCTTTAACCCTAGAACGTGGCCTGGGGTAAAAATAATAAAAAAATGCGATTACTTTTTGTTTCACAGCGGATTTTTTTGCGCAACCGCGTATTTGTACGGGGTGGATGGTTGCGTCCAACCGTCTGTCGGGTAGGAGTCCTCCTATGTTGTGGCAAAATGTGAGTAAGGTGGCCAAGTACCCTTTGCCTAAGCATCTCCATGCAAGAATTGGAGGTATTTTAGGAAAAAGACCCGGTCATCTGATGTTCCAGTTCCTTCAGAATCAAAATCAGAGTTAAATGTTTAACTTTGTCCCAGCTGAAAAGACTATAAATCTCGCTTTTTGTTTATCGATGTGAAAATTTACAAATTTTCCTATGCTTAGAGCCCTAAACAAATATTTGACGAAACAGTTAAAATAAGTCACTTGTATTTAGGCCTAATACTATTAAGTGAGACTGGAATAAGTGCCATAAAAGTCTATAATATAATGTTTAAACATAATTAGGTAAAAAAATGATTTATTTACTGGGGTACTCCAGTACCCCTGGGTTCTGCAACTTAAAGCCTATGATGAGTACGGTTCTAGGGTTAAGGAAGGAATACGCTCTTTCTTTGAAGATATTGAGGTCTTATCGGCTCGGAAATATCGCTGGCGACAGTGGGTTCCATAGTCTCAAAGTTCATCAGAAGGCTTGCGGCGCAGAAAATTGCTTAAAAAAGGCACTGAGGACCACTGAGCATCCAAACTGTGTGTGAAGTAAACAATGAGATCTTTATGGAATAGCGCGGCTGATTTTAAATATAAGTGGAGATTATTGAGGCACATATACCTAGTTGTTTTTTATTTCATACTCCATATACTTTTTAATACAATTTTCTCCACCCCAACTGGCATCACACCAGCAATATAGAAACGGTTATTTTCGTCAATTAGACATCATTACAACTAAGCAGATAACATTCAGTATTAATGTCGTATTCATGTCTTGCAATAACATAAAATAAAAATGTTTATGGAAACATTAGCAATGTCATTTGTCGTTCCATTGCATTGTTATGGGTCCCTTATTAAGAGTTTATGAATACCATTTTTAAAAGAGAATAAAAAATCCTTCATAACTTTTTATGAACACGGCTGTGAAAGTTTACTGGTCGTTTCTATAAATTATGCTTTTGGACGGTGTCCGGCATCAAATGCTGGACGCAACATAAAACAGTTTAATATTTCAACAGTATCAATCTCTCAATGGGAATTATTTGAGATTAGAATTCGGTTAGGCATCTAATCTCGGCACTCGGTATTCGGCATTACATTACTCGGCATTTGACTACATAAAAACACGCATAATTTTTAAAAGGGGTTGAGCAGTGCTCGGAGCTAGGAATAATTTGGCTACACACAAATCGACATCTGGCAGTACCCCCCCCCCCCCCCCCCCCCCCCCCAAATAGTGACAATTAAGGCCATCAAACCCAAAGTTAAGCCTTCAGTGAACCAACAAAATAAGCCAACAACTAGGACCCTACCACACAACCTACTGGTATCAGGTACCCTAACAAACGGCGATTGTACGACGGAGAATTCTGACTACATCCCTCGTGAATTACTCTGAAGAAAGTTTGACCCATAACACGTTTACTAATAATTTAGAACTATAAACACCCAATTCCACTCATTAACGATCAGAGCAGACTTCATACAGAACCTTGCTTTACATGATATTATATGTTTGATTATGTACTAATAGTTGGTTTTAAGTTGAACAATTGTAAGGTTAGTAATAAGTAATAAACTTTTCCAGGTTTTGTGAACATTACATATCTGCTTTTTACATTTGATGAACTATGTTTGTATGCTTTTTACATTTGAATTATGTTGAATGTCTTCACAATATTTTTTTTAAAACTGTACAATAAATATTGTACTTCCAAACCATAAGTTGTTGTTTAACTTACCTACATATCCTAGTAAGGGACAAAGGACTACACACAACTAATTTGCAGTATATTCAGATGTTGTACTCCAAAATAAAATTATTTATAGTTAAAGAAATAACCTTGAAAAAATGCAGCTATAAATCATAAATTTATTCATAAAACTATCAGCTTACAACAGTTTATTTTTAGGTTTAATTGCATTTCACATTATCTTTTAATTGTTAATACCTGGCTTTTGGGGCTGTAATCATAAGTCAATGCAATTAACGAATACAATTACAAGGCTAACGGAAAAACGGTATTAAACACCTTACATTGTTTTAAACTGCCAGAGTATAAGGATAAGATTTAAACTGGCAGTGTATTTTTATTTACTTATTTGCATAATATACAATGTGCATACAAAAAAATATTGTAATAATATGTGTATTATTGTAATCAATATTGTAATAATAAATGTAATACGCCCTCAACAAATATTTATTCATGACAACTTGTGTCATAAATACTAATAAGTACTTTTTTATCAAAAAAAATGTAAATCATATTATAATATTATGCAATTCACACTACCTCGTGGATTAAGTTTTGTTTTCGTCGCACAAAATTTTATTCCTAGCGGGATTTGAAGCCGGTATCTCTTTTTGTGTAAGAAACATTATTGATCACTGCACCAATATGTTGAATACAACGTGTGGTGTTTTGAAAGAGTAATGTCAGCAGCAGAAGTTATCACAAATAGAATTTATATACCAAATTGAAAAAAGTTATTGGAGAACTACTTGCTTAGTGGTGAGCGTAATCACTTGCTTAGTTATTTATGTATTTAGATTTTTGAGACGTTTGCTTGTTATGAATTAAAGCTCTTACGGTCAGCCTTAAAAGCTACTTACTGCACGGGCGGTAGCGTTGCTATATCATAGTTCTAAAGTGTTAAATTACTTCTTAGACCCGTTCAACTTAACGTAGTAGTCTGAGATACTACTATTCGGCAATAAGCATTTAAGTTGCACACTGTAGTTTGTCTCTACTTTTGCCCTTAACCTTTCTACAAATGTCGTGGTTGTCATTTTGACCGTGAAAGTTATATGCAATTGGTCGCCTTAGCGAACTGACGGCAAGTTATATGGCTTATACTTACAAAGCCTTAGCTGAGCACCGACGGTATCCAACAGTAGGAAAATATCTGAAGGAAATTCGTTATGAGCGTGTTTTATCATCAAATTCCCAGCAATGGTCCCCACCTGAAAAACAATATTTCATCAAAACCCTTCACTTGTAGGGAAACAATTGCCGTAGCTTAGATAACTTAATAAATTAAAAAAAGGTTCATAAATCTAAAACCCTTTTCCAACTTTAACCTTTTGCGACTAAAGTAGTAGTCTGATAGACTACCTCATGCAAACTTATTAAAGGAGTACATTATTACTATTCATACTAATATGAGAAATGCGAAAGTAAATCTGTCTGTTTTCGCGCTTATCTAATTGAACAGTTAAAATACATACAGTTTTAGTTATTGCCAAAACGTGATAACCTTTTTTGCTGTGTTTAATGCTATTTAACTTTACAACAAGTTATTCTTGTTTTTATTATTATACATCTAAAGGCATAGAAACAAATTTATCAAAACTATAGAAAAAATGGACACACATTATTTCGACCATAATTACCAGAGTAGTTACTACGAGCTTAGGGCCTCGATTACGTTAGTAGAAATATCTGTTAGAAATCCAGTATAGAAATCTTCAGAAAAGATTTTTATAAAATAAAGAGATTTTAACATGACATTTTTATATCAAATTTGCTCCTGAACTGTGTTTACATACCACTTGCCATTAGTTCAAATAAACTTGTAAATAATTAAAGAGGGTTCAGACAGACTACACATCAGTAGAATGGTATTTATGTATGTAATCATTCGTAATGATATTTGTATACACAATTATCATTACGCATTATTACATACTCATATTTTTTTACAAAATCGTATTTTATTATAGGTTCTTCTAATGAGGTTTGTGACATACGTCATATCTATAGTAAATATACTAATAAATCTGTACGACGGAGATGTGGTTAATTAACCATGACCCTTGAATCGAAATATGTATTTAAACTCGTATTAGGGCCAAAAAAGATCATTAGACAAAATACGGATATTTTCTAAAAGCCGTAAACTAATTTAGTCGCAAAAAATCATTAATGCGCAGCAAAACAGTTTCTATAGGTGCGGTCAAATATATTTTCTTATCAATTATTTAATAATATTTTTGGTAAACTCGTACATTTATTTTTAATGGAACTAAAATTGAAACCAAACTATACCTATATAAGTAACATGTTTAAAAAACAAAATGTGCTTAGAAAATTTTAAAGAACTATAGAACACACTGGCAATAATATAAAATGTAATATTAATAACTGCAGCAGCATTGTTTTTTTTTTAGTGGAGATAGGGCATTAGCAATTTGACATTGGCCCGCAGAGCTCTCCATGTGGCTTAGCTGCATCTCACTTATAGCCGCAGTGACATAACACTACCTTCCTGTAATGTTATGGTCCTATGGGCACGGTTTATAAAGCTCCAATAAGTAGCAGATAAGGTCACGGTTGCCACCGAGCATAGACACAAGTGTCTATAAGCTACGGGGGCATCTTACCGTTAAGCGACCTATTGGGATTATGCCTTGCTTTATTTATAAATAAATAAACGAAGAGTTAAAAAACTGTAACCCGACTGCGAAAAAAAAAGGAATGAAACTGTTTGAAATTGGGGTTTACAAGTTAAATCGACTCTCCCTATTGTTAAAAGCGGTTAAGATGTAGCCTATGTTAACCAGACTATATTAACGTATCGATTGACACGTTATCAATCGAAATCGGATTAATAATTTAGGCGCTACGGGAACATAGGTACTTAAGTTCAAACATACATGCATACATAGACTGGTTAAATCATAACCCTTCGTTATGGCTTCGCCTTAGTCAGGTCATCATCAATCATCATCAACAGCTCATATAATAGTCCCCACAAAGGGGCTCGAGTCTACCCCACATTAGGGGCGATTAGGCCTTAGTCAACCACGCTGGCCAAGTGCGGGTTGGTCGACTTCATACACAACCTATGAATTTCTTCATAGGTGTGTGCAAGTTTCTTTACGATGTTTTGCCTTCACCGTAAAAGCGCCGATTAAACGTATATATGAATTAAAAATTTGAAAACACATTGGTACGTGGCGGGGTTCGAACCAGTGCCTCCCGGGTGGGAGACAACGCCCTTACGCACTACGCCACCGACGCTTAGTCAGGTAAAAAAGAATAAACAACTTACGTTTCTCACGGGGATGTGAGCTACTAACTGTATATGGTCATAAAGTATTTTCAAGTACTCAAAATCATCCTCTTCGCTGACTCTTTTAAATATTTCCAATAATTCAGTTAGCGTTGTTCCAGCACCTATTATTAAGTTCTGATCCAAAAGATACCCTTTCAGCTCCGATACTCCCGTCACATCAATTAAAACGTTTGGATATTCTTCAATAGGGTAGGCTCCTGAAAACAAAACGATATTTTCTTCTGCATTTCGGAAGGTACAGAGCAACAGCTGCATAAAAAACAACCCACAAAAATCAAATTTCTTCAAAAAAAAATCAAACTTATTTCATACATAGAGTTTAAAATTGTTTTTACTATTCTATTCTTAATTAATGGCGTCGCGTCGCATTAAACGTACACACTTTGCCAATGTCAAGTGAAAATGTAACTAAAGTAACAAAAATTGTACGGTTGATTTGGGTTAAAAAATGGACTCTATCAACACACAACAAGAGCTCGGGAGAAACTCCAAAATTTTTGTAGTTATTTGACAGTTTGTGATAACGTGATGTACTGTTAACTGTACCTTCAGCTAATCAATGATGAACGTCGAAAATATATAAGTAATTTTAGAGCCTTATATGCAATGGCAAGTGTCAGAAACTATACTAGGTTGAATAGTGTATATAAGGAAAAGACAATAATAAAAGAAAGTACTGAATGCATAATTCGTAACTATTTCACATTACGGTAGGTACAGATTTTAAAGTACCTTTGTAAACACTGATGATAACTATCGAAAATAACAAATAAGTGTAAATTCAGTCTGTGACAATGTACGAGTATGTAAATAAGCTTAAGAATTTTGAAAATTATTTTTAAAGAGCTTTACCTTTGGCCGTATTTCCAGATACTAACATGTAGGAGTAAATGCCTCTAATTTTAAATATCTCAAATATATCTCGAATCGTAGAAACTCGGTACCAATATTTGCCGTCTGCTAAATTTATTTCCAAAATGTTAGGATAGTCATCTCTCGTTACAAAACACCATTCGTCTTCGTCCTCGCCATTTTTTTTATTGCAACTAGTGCCAGTTTTCTTGCAGATTTTCAAATCTTCTATATCAGGCATTGATACAGGTTTCGGGTTGTCAGACGCAAACTTTTTGAATGCCTCTAAAATTGGTCTGTAGCCAGTACACCTACAGATGTTACTTCCAAATGAATTTTCCACTTCCATTTCCGTGACTTTTTTATTTTTCTGGAGAAGGCTATAATACAAATTTATTGGCTTATTAATACTAGAAATTACAACAATTGAGAGAATCTCTGAAATAATTGAAGTCGTTGAATAATTAGGTGGATTTTTGAAAGAGTCCATAAAAATAAAACAACGCCCAACTTAACGTTAACTAGGTGCGAATAAGGACACAGTTCTCCTGCTTGGCATAACAATAATCAATTCACATTTACTAGACCATTAATAATAACCCATTCAAAACTGTCAAAGTAAAGAAAACGTTCACAGGAAATAATATGAAATAATAATTTAGTAGCCATTTTAAAACTTTATAAAATACTGAAGATGTACGTCGTAAAAAGTCGCCAGAACCCAATATTTTACTGGTTAAGTAATGGTTTCCTAAATAAAAATTCGAATTAGTTAACATTTCAACTCCTATGTAAAACAAGACGTACATACTTTTTGATTGTTTGATATTTAAAAGAGGAAAAGACGATAGCTAAAAACTTAATTCATGCCAAATCATCAGCCAACAGGAATACCCAAGGCCACGTACTAGCAAATTTTTTTGATGACTATTTTTTGTTGAGTCTGAATAGTTTTAACCACGGTTTTAATAATATCATTGGAGTGTTCACGTTAGGGCACATTTGGTTACATGAGGGTTAACCCTCCCTATACCAGGTGGGGTGGGATATATCCTAGTCTGACGAAAAACTACGAAATAATTTTAAAACTGTGATTACCTCGAACTTGAAGTTCTCAGTAGCTGGAATTATAATGTCGCCGCTCCGATAAGTATTGCTAAGTCAGTCCGGGGGTCCTAGGGATGAGCCCTTTAGGGTCCCTAGGACGGGCATCACACACCCCACCTCACACGGCGCTTTCATAGAAATTTCTGATTTAAAATTGAAGGTTTTTATTTTAAATTATGTGTGTCAAGCGTTTTAAATAGAATAAAACTCATTACCGTTAATATTTTATGTGATTATTGTCTCAAATGAATAAATGCGTAATGAACGCAAACGCAATAAATTGTTGGTTCTTTGTTTTTAATTAATAAAAATATTTAAGTACATACTTTCATTCCAAAATTTTACTGAAACTTAATTATTACTGTGTATTTATAATTACTTAATACTTAATTTAATCTAAAAAAGATAATCTGCCAATTGTGTAACTTTTATATTTTGGGGTATGTCACACCCCACCTAGTACGGGACTTTTAGTCACCTAGTACAGGGAGGGTTAAGCTTGTGGTCCCGGGTACTGTTGACAGATAGCAGTCGTTCCCAAGGAATCTAATGCGGAATCCACCCATACTGCACCAACTCCAAAAAAATTGGAAGCAGGGTAGGAAAAAGAAGGAGTGTTGTCTAAAACTAACAATTTCCAATTGGTAAAGCAGTAGTTAAAAACTTTTACTTTAAATTTTATTTCAGTTCGTTATTCTATTGGGTATGCAGTGCTAGAAGTGAACATCATCATCATCAGCCCTTGTCTTTTACAATCCCTGCCTAACGATTACCTAACATCATCTCCCCGTCTGGCTACAGATAGATGTGAATACGTACGAATTTTTTTTTCGTGAATTTTATGTAAGATCGTAACGTGAAATTGGTCATTGTATGTACCAAGGTGTCGGGTAGCGCACTGTCTACCCTGAGCCTATATCTCTAGTTGGCATATTGCAGACTACGAAAAAGCTATGAATCGGCTTTACTTTACAACCTCTTTTATGAATACAAAGATCTACCTATACATCGCCATGATCCATCCAGGTGTACAATATCCACACTGTGTTCCATTAAATTGAGCTAGAGTCGTCTGCAATGGGTGGTATCCATCTTTTCTGTTACCCACTTTTTCAATTGTAGTAATTTCCCAATTGTAACATGATGTTATTGACACCAGGCACTGAAACAGTACAAAGTAATGTAAACTTGTTTATATCTACATCTTTATGTACTTGCGTACGTGTGGTGTGTGTGTACGCGCCTGTGGATGTTTGAATGTGTTTGTTTTTATTTGGTTGCCTAATGTTTATTATTATTAAATAATTCAAATCGCATAGAACGTGTCATTAACATCTAATTTACATAATAATACTTTCAACATAAGATTTCTTAATCAATATTCCGTTATAGCTATTTATAGCGTCACTGGGTTTTTAAGAAAAGCGAAGGTCTTGGTGGATCCACAAGCCTGAAATACGAAGCTCCCTAGGGAACTTCAAGTTCGCGAGCCTCTCCCACGAAGAAGACTCTATACCGATTAGAGTATATCTTTCAATCACAATAAAGTTCTTATGACTAATATTTCTAATTTACTTAATAAATTATGAGGAAACAGAATCGCAAAGTCACGACTGTCTCGTCTAAGTGAGCACATTATAGTTATACAACGAGTTTCAAAGGAACTTATTAAGACCATTAAATTGGTAATCTTTCATTAGGATTATTTATATAATTTTTCATTTAATAATTTGATGTAAATTATCTAATATGCCTAATATGTATAACTCTTTACGGCTTACCCGAATACGATGTGTAGTTCGAATTATTTTAGCACACTCACTCAATGGTAATATAGCACAGATAAAGAAACTATTACAGTGTATTACCATAATAAAATTACAAATAACTTGAAATTAAGCTGTCTAATATGCTACTTCCTTTGTGAGATAAGTTAAATAAAAGTTATTAAAGAATTTTACAAAGTTAATACCTTTACTTACGGCGTATATGACGCAAAGTAGTTTGTATGATCCAGCATTTTACAAACTGCGTCGTCCATTTTTCCCACTTGGTCAGAAAACGATGAAACAACTGATCACTCCTAACTACTATCATAAACTGGTTTACTTGACCAGTGGTTGCGATTTTTATGGTCCAGTGGCTACTAGGTAACCTAAGCCGAAAGTTTCATGTTGCGAGACCATTTGTAAGATGCGGAATCATAAGTGCGATGCGGCATGTATATAACTCTCATAATACGCTAATTAAATTATTAATATAGCTCGTAAGGTTTACTTACAGCGTTAACAGCAACCGGGGGTTCCCCCGGCGTCTTCACAGCGCTAACTATACAGGCTCCGCATCCTCCCTCACGGCACATGTACTTGGTGCCACGTAGCTCTAAGTAATTCCGGAGGTAATCCAGAAGCGTAACATCCGAACTGATCTCGCATCCAACTAGAAACAAACAGTTCTTATAAGTTTTGTACTGATCACCTCGAACTTATTTTGTTTTAGAGACATGGTTGTATTAATATATAGTTTTATCCTTAGCATTATGTATAAGATGTGTCCGCTATCTTTTACCCACAACACGAGTTCTTTATAATACTAATTTGCACTAGAGAATTGCAGCAAGAGAATTGAGCGTAGATATTACTATAATTATTCTGATATAATATTAGCAATATTACCGTGGCATAGTCATCAGGAATTAATCAAAGGTTCGATATGATAATAAGCAAGCTTCACTCTAAACCGTTACGGGTCTGATTATAACAATAAAGTTCACAGCAATATTGTAATACTATTGCTAGCCTTTTGGTCGCCTGCTTGGTAGATATCTACCGCGAGACAATTAAAAACAATTGTGTCTGAATTTTATTAATGATCCGCAGATTAATAATAGGTATGAATGATATGAATGGCCAATTGTAAACTAATTTTACGTATACTTAATAATATTATTTATATTTGATATCAAGGCTGCTGCAGCTATAAAATATGTCTTTTATTGTCATAATTTAACCGTCTTATCACTTGTGATGTTAATAATATTAATAATTAAACACGTACACTTTCTAATTATTACCGTTTTATTCACCAATTCAATGTTGATTAAGTTTAACCTTAACATGCATTAACAATAATGTAGTTACATATTTAATGACTACGTCACTTCCGCAAACGTGTGTAAAACTAACTCAAAAATCATACGTGCGTCATGAAAGACTTTAGAAATTCCTCAACCACAAATCGTGTTCTATAGAAAAAGTGGATATTACCCATAAATGCTAGATTTGCGCCAGATGGCATAGGCGTTGCCTATTATTGCCAAGAAAACATTGTGATAAATAGTACTTTTTGAGTGAATATACAAATATTCAAATCTATACCAAAAGTATAAAATCTAAATATATATAACTCAAAGGTGACTGACTGACTGACATAGTGATCTATCAACGCACAGCCTAAACCACTGGACGGATCGCGCTGAAATTTGGCATGCAGGTAGATGTTATGACGCAGGCATCCGCTAAGAAAATATTTTTGGAAATTCCGCCCCTAAGGGGGTAAAATGTCCACGCGGACGAAGTCGCGGGTGGAAGCTAGTATGATATACGACTATAAATTACGAAGCTGTACAATTAAAAATGCGGAACAGTAGTATGTCGTCATCGTCTGAATTAATTGCATGAAGCAGCGCAGAATATTTACATATTTTCGATAAAATTGCTCTGATTACGACCAAAATCTGTGTGGGTTCAGCTGTTTATATTGTATATTGAATTATTCAATTTTATTAAGTGTTATCGTAATACGAAAGTGTGATTGTAAACTAATTTTAAATGCGCGATGCCATAATTTAATAAAGTTGTTACAATATTCTGTTGGATATTGTAATTTGTTAATTTCTACTTCACGCTGAAGCTGGACTTTCATCAACATTATAAGGGACTGAGACTGAATGGATGAACATAGCACAGAACAGACACACCCGGAGAAGGTTAGAGGAGGCATTTACTCAGTAAGGCTCCCAAATCTACGAGGAACAATACGACTAAACTCTAAAACAACCAACCTTAGAGAATACTATCAATTAATTTTTAGATATATTTTTGGGAAATAAAAGGTTTTATTGTTCAAAATTCAAATTCAAAGTAATTATTATATGATAATAAGTGATGATAAGGCCGTAAGTAGGGCGGACTACATACATACATAAAGTCTTGCTCATAAACCTAAAAGGAGTTAAAAAGAGCTTTATGTAGGCTTGCCATACGTCCGGATTTAGTGCGGACTGTCCAGATTTGACAACCATGTCCGGACTTGTTACGTCCGGATTTTTGGATTTTTATTATGTTTATGTGTTTTTGTCAGTGTGCTCTCATGAAACATTTATCGACACCATACGGGTCCAGGTAGTAGCAGGACTTTTGAGCACCGGCCATACAAAGGGGCGCTACAGGATACAAATAGCCGCCACTACCATTCCACATTTTCTGAAATGGGGGGGAGTGCTAGAAATTTCCCCCAATCATAAATATTTTACACTCCGCCTTGTCATAAAAAAATAATCTTAATCTGCCCATCACTCAGCCGTGTAGTAGGTGCGGTGCATAAAACACTACTCTCCCAAAAATATTGCACTCCGCCTGGTCATTAAAAAAACCCATTCAGCCACAGGGTTTGAAAGGATAATTTTCAATAACAGATGTGGATATTTTACTGTACCATAACGCTATGTGAGTGTTATCTACAGTTAGATCAATCTAAGGAGATCGGTCGAATCGCCGAGTTCACGATCAGCGGACGTACTACATAACATGCTTCTAGTTGAGCATGCCGTAATATACACTATTCATTGCGCGCGTCTTAAGGACTGCGAAGCGATGAAAGTCAAGCACAGCCGCAAAGGAGATCGGTCGAATCGCTGAGTTACATATTCACTTGACTTTATCGGAAGGCGAAGTGACGGAAATGTATGCCCACAGGGCATAACTTGTCGCAAGTTAAACGCCGGCTTGGCCTATCTCCTTGTATTATTAAATCTGTGGTGTTATCGGTCTTTGAGCGTAACATGGCCATAAAGTCTTGTTTTGGGCCACGACATTAGGCCACCGTCTCGTTCAGTGTCGTGGAGAAATTTAGGTTCCCGTACTGAACAAATTGACTCGTGGAATGCTGTCGGTTTTGTTTGGTAAGCTGCAGCACAGAGAGTCCAACATCTCGTCACACAAGATAGATATAACATCTTGCAGACAAAACAAAAGCTATCCAGTAGCCAACGAATCCAAGAACAAAGTTCACGCCTGGGTACAAACCCATGACCTTTAGATCTTTATACCGATGAGCAAACCGCTGGACCACAAAAACGATTGAAACATATTTTATTCATTAACTATTTAACCAAAATATTTGTTTTCATAATAAGGAATAATCATTCCACATTACTATGCGGTAGTTAAAGGTCACAAAATGTCAATGTGTTTCTTACTCATGCAAAATATACCTTAAACCAACTTCATAAAGAACAAAATAAAATGATTTTTATCATTATTCTACTATTGATCATCGTCATCATCATTACTTATTTTGGTAGGACACGCATAATTTGAGAACTTCCTCTAATTTTGTTCTTCTGTGTATACATACTTTATTCGTTACATTGTTTCTATTACCCAATTGTAGATAATTGCAAAAAATGCGAAAAAAATTGTTTGATTACACACACTTGTTATTGAATTCATGGTCACGGTAATTATATTAACACCAAATTGCTGGATCGATGATTAAGACCGCAACTGTCTGTTGATTTCAAGGTATAATGTCCTTAATTAGGAGAATTAAAAACCAAGCAATAATTGTTCGATTAATAAAAAAATAAAACTATGAAACAGATAATATCAATTGTGTGTGTATATTGTCAATTAAATTATGTGCGTGTACATTATAATATACATGTTTTTTTCCATTCCCGCTGGATGATTGGCAAACAAACGCACGGGTTTGCCAGGTGGTTGGATCTATCAAGATAGCCTATGGACGATTCTAACACTGATGGGTCACTCACGCGCTAATGACCGTAACCTCAGCCCCTATTTCTTCCCAGAAGCTATTACCGTCTGATCCCCTGCTGGTTGTTATTACGTTTTAATTCCTGTTCGATCCACTAAAACTTGAGGTCTGTCTGCTCCCAGGGGTATAGGACCGGAATAACTTATTTCGAAGAGACGAAGTATAGAGTTATTTGACTGCAGTCTCCTGTAAGTTGTAGGTAGAAGCCGCACAGTTCGAGTACTCCAAATTCAAGCAGCCAATTCACTGTGCCCTAACTATATGTTTATGTAGAATTTACCTACCCCAACTACTTTACTAAGAAGATAAATATTATCTTCATTTCATATCAACATTTTGAAGGCAAACATAATTTAACCTGTCGTGGTAAGTATTAAAAACGCATTGAACACAAAATATCTATTACATCACGCATACGTTAACTTAATTACATAAAACAAATATATTAGACATTTATAAGATTCTTTAAAATCTTTTTATAATAAATTAATTATGAGTAAGACATCACGTTACATAAATAAAATGAAAGTTTTGACTTAGATTAACTCTACCCACGATAATAGAGACAAAACTCTATTTAAATAAAATAAAAAAAAACTTAACTACTTAATAATCTCGAATAAACGTAATCTTCAAACTCCTTCCTGCTCCATTATGAAGCTCTATATAAATATACTATATCCTATCCATGTATAACCCTTTAATTAAGACCAATCAAATGAGGCTATACCCAATAGGTACCCCTTCTGTACTTTCATGAAGAGTTTGGTATGGGCATAATCATTTATTTATTTGATTTACCAACAACTTATGCACTGCCTACGTTTCCAGATTAATCTAACATACAAAAAGACCTAAATACACAGTTAATTAAAGGTAAACTCAGCATGTATTCAATTAAATATTCCAAGTGCTGAATCAACAATATATTTAAAGAAACAGTAGAATAAATTAAGAAACACTCAAAAATATACAAACATTTACATACAACATTTTATACAAACAGCTAATCATTATTCTTGAACACTCACAATCAAGTTACCTAGCAAAAAGAAACGAAATAAAAATCGGATCATCCGTTTTAGGAGCTACAATACCACAGACGGACACACGGAGACACAAATGCACACGTTAAACTTATATTACCCCTCTTTGTGAGTCTGGTGTTAAAAATTGATTGTTTTAATTATAAATACATACAATGACGTTCGTAATCTTGTGAGGGGTTGGGCAGATATTTCAGTAACATTTTGTTCTTCTTCTTTCTTTAAATAAATGGCGTTCGCGATATATAACGCATTTCGCCAATGTCAAGTAAAAATGCACTTTAGAATAACAATTAACAAACAATTGTACGGTAGAGTGAGGTTAAAAATGGAGTCTCTCAACACGTGTTTTTACAACAAGAACTCGGGAGAAACTCCTAACATTTTGTTGCACATAAAGCCACATCTGGCTGTACAGGGCACGCAGAACGTCCAAATAGTGACAGGTTGCCAGCCTGTCGCCTACATGAAAGGGGCATGAAACCCAAAAAGTAACAATTCTTTAGTAAACAACCAAACACAAAAGACAAAAACCAGGACAGATGTTATACTCAAAATAATCTTGACAGTCCTGGTTGGATTTATTTATAAATATTGATAAATAAATAAATAGTTTTGTTACCTTGCGAAATTTCCCAAAATAATCGTATAACTAAAGCAAGGTTGTATTATTCTAAAAGTCAAATGATAAAATAGAAAACACTTCAATATATCCTAAAAAGTATAAAAAGGACTAACTTGAAAATAAAATTTAAACGCTCTAGTCTTTTATTTCTTATACAAAAAATACAAATAAGTAGTTTGTTATTTAAGATACTAACTAACTACACAAACTTCGTCACCGATGAAATATTTGAAAGCATTTACTGCTCTAAAATAATTTTATTTAAAATGCTACCAATTACTTTAAATTGCGTGAAAAAAATCGCAACAATTTATGTCATACGCTAATTAAACAAAATTGAGACAAAAAAAAACGAAAAGAAAAAGTTTAAATTAAAACAATAAACAAATTTCAATATTTGCAATTAATAAAGAAAAAATAAATACCGTGACATTTCACTCCGTTCACCGAGAAACTTATTCTGCTCATGACCGAGTTCATTCACCGCACCTATGTGACTGATGTTGAGTGAGTGAGACTTAAATCTCAAGCCTTAAGGCTTGATACAACTACTTTGCCAAATTTGTGTTAATCAACGAGTTGCATTACAATTATAATGGCAGGAAACAAGCTATAGTAACACAATGCGTAGTTATTCGATACATAATTGTTAAAAGGGAATAATTGATTATTAAAACGATTGGTAATTAAAATGAAAAGGATATTGGATTAGATGTATTTAGTGCCTTAAGACATTTAGGTTCTATTATCCATCAATCATTCTTTATGTTATTAAGCGGAGGAGTGCGATCATGCTGCGGTTGCGTATTCTCCGTAATGATCACGAAAGCTAAGCTACCAAGTGTACGGTTGATACTCGGATGGGTGATCAAAAATTTTTAACTATTTTTTTCTCGTTCTCGTTCTCAAATGCCCGTTACGCTGATGGTCCTTGCTGCTGTCGAAATATTGTAGTGGTTCCCAAGGTCAAGTGTCAGGCAGGCGGTCGGCCGTAAAAATCTAATGCCAATACCTATGGAAGGACGCACGGAACCGACCCCAAATGGAGTCCATGGGTACATAACTCAACTTTGTTTTGCATTCGTGCTTAAGAGCATCAGAGCTCGTGTGGAACGCTGCACCTTCCCGTCTTCTGAGGCGGCTGCTTTCGATAGCCTTATAGCCACTCTGGCACTACACATAAGGAGGCAAATTAGTCGGCAATAGTCCGACATATCCCGAGGACCGTCCTTCGGGTTGTAATGTTATATTTTCACAATACGTACTCTTTATAATATTTATCTATTTATTTTCTTAATACATAAATCTATGTAAGTATATTTTACTACTCTCATATAACCTCTTTTATTCATTCATCTCTATTTTAATATTCTTCTTCTTCTTTGTGAATGGCATTAAGGCTAGTGTGACCATTTTATTCTAATATCGAATTATAAAATTGTATTTACACCACGCCTAGAAATAAAAAAATAAATTATCTATTTCATTCACACTTAATCATAATTTATCTCAGTAATTTACGTAATTATCCTTCTCTCTTTTTTAGACTGCGCGCCGATATTTTTCATTTTCCCGCGCAATAACGCAGAATCGCGCATGTGCGAGTTTTCCTGGCTTCCTTAAGAGTTTTAGTAGAAGAAGGGCACAGCGGATTAGCCGTTCAAATTTGGAGCCCCAAACTGGTATTACCCCAGTACTACGCTGTAGTACCTCCACCTTACAGAAGACCACAGTCGAATAACACTACATTTTTGTGGTGCTGTGTTTCTGTTGGTGACTAGGGTTTCCAGAGGCCCACAGGGTAGCGAATGGGACTAGGGTTAACAGCGTGCATGTGTCACGTCTAGTTTCGAGCATCTATAGGCTTCGGTGGCTGCTTCCCAGCACGCAAGCAGTATGCTTGTCCGACAGTCAAAATTACATAAAACATATATAATAATTTGTAGCATTTTGTAGCAGTGTTGTGTTTATGTCGAGTAACAGGGGGAAAGGGGTGGGGTTAGGGTTGGCGGCGCGGGTGTGTCACGGCTGTGTTACAATCTTATAAAGGCTTCGGTGATTGCTTACCACGAAGTAAGCGGTATGCCTGCTTGCCAACGATCATCATAACAGCCTTTATAATTCGTCCCACTGCTGGGACACAGGGCCTCTCCTTGTCATCGAAGGAGGTTTAAGCAGTAGTCCACGACGCTTCCCCAATGCGGATTGGTGGACGTAGTACTATGTGATCAATACCCCTTTGCTGGTCCATTAGTCACCTTCTACGACACCCATTGGAGGATATGGGGTAATGCTATTCTGCTCTGCCGGCATCACACGGCTGATTTACCAACAATATAGAATAAAAAAAAAACGTAGAATACTTACGAGCGATTGCAGCAATTGATACTCTTTACAATTTCTTAGAAAAATATTACATGTATTTAAAAATGGAACAACCCGATACTCTATGAATTAAGTTGACTCTAACATTAGTTATTGGTGCAACTGGTCGTTAGTTAACAAATAACTTGCTTTGGATCATATTGGTAAGCGGTTACCGCAGTGTTTATAAATTGGCTGCAGAAATTATAAGCCTTGAGTTATCAAGACTCATTATTCTGCTATTTTATCTAGGGTACTAATTAATTACCTACAACGTATTTATTAAACATAACAATCAAACAATCTGGATTGCGTATATTGAATATTTAACTAAATGAAATCACTCTGCTTTGGTGTTGCGTGCTCATCGTTTTTTTTATGTTACGATATGGCAAACAAGCTTGCGGCCCACCTGATGTTAAGTGGTCACTGCCGCCTATAGACACTTGCAATATTAAGTGTAAATCACTTAACACCGCAAGTGCATTTGCCATCCTGGGGACTAAGATGATATGTCCTCCATGCCCAGTAATTACACTGGCTACCTTTCCCTTCAATCCGAAACACAGCGAACTGCTTCACGGCAGAAATAAGAAAGGCGATGGTACCTACCCAGACGACCCTACAGATGGGTCTACCACCTAGTAAAAAGTCGTTTGCCCACTGTTGGATATAATTTGCGAAAAGTTGGATTCTTCAAGATTTCCAGCCCGATAGGTACTACACTGTCCGCATCCGGCGACTTACGGCAATCTTTACCAGACAGATCTACATTGTGGGGGACCTACCAACGCTGCCTCTCCCGGCACGCGACCGTCACTTGATAATCCTTCCACTCCAATGGCCGTTTGTCCTCCTTGCAATGTTTAATTTGATTCAAAAATTGCAAACTTTAATTTGAAGTAGGTAGGGCCTACTTCAAATTAAAGTTTGCAATTTTTCGGGCTATGTTGCGTGTAATGTCTGTATAATAAAAACAAGGAAATTATGTTCTACTGTTTTTGTAAATTAATTATTTATATTGAAAGTAAGAGTAATTTTATACATAGGTAACTAAACTTTAGTTCTAGGCCGTTTAGGGATTCCCAAATAATCAAGTTATCACGTCATTTATAAAACGTATTAGCTTTTGCTCGCGGCTACGTCCGCGTGGAATAATTATTTTGGTAAACTTTGTTTGTATTTCCATAAGAACTTTTTATTCCTTATTTCAACTCCTTCAAGCTTTTCATCGCAATAAAAGGTAGTTTATGTTCTTTCCCAACGTCTCGTCAATATTTGTATCAAATTTCATCAAAATCAGAGGCGTGAAAGCGTCACATTGTTTGAACTTCTACGACCTTTCATCCCCTACTTCATCCCCTCACGCGACAAAATTTCAAAAACGCTAGAAAAAATATTAATATATTTCTTATCAAGTGCATAGTTCTCAGATTCATAGTTTTATCTTCAACAATGACGAACTTCCATACAAACTTTCATCCCTTATTTTTTTAGCCCTTTTGTCTTTTTTCGTAATAAAAGATAGCCTATGTACTTTCGTAACGTGTAGTCAATATTTATACTAAATTAAATCAAAATCAGTTCAGTGGTTTAGGCGTGAAAGACTAACAGACAGACGGACAAAGTTACTTTTATAATATAAGGAGGGCTTTAATTTATTCATTAATACCATTAGGTAGGGCATATACGAGTTTATTTCATTTAGATAAAAATGCGTCTTAAATGTAAAGTCAATCCTAACATCTGTAAGTCTGGTGCAGATGTCCGATCACTGAGGGAGGCAATGATGAAGGGAGTGAATTCAACCCTGGAAGCTGTTTCCCTCTGGGGTGAAGCTAACTTGGTTGGATTCAATCCCTCCAAAACACAGGCTTGTCTTTTCTCGGCGAAACGGAGTCCACTCCATCTGACTCCGACTTTCCGAAATGTTTCCGTGCCGATTAACGACCGTCTCGAGCTTTTGGGTATAGATATCTCCGCCAACCTAAATTTCGGTCGCTACATCGAGTCCATTGCTAAAACCGCTGCCAAAAAACTTGGCATACTTTTTAAGGTCAGACGATATTTCACATCTGAGCAGCTTCTAAGCCTATATCGAGCGCAAGTTCGCTCCTGCTTAGAGTACTGTTGTCACCTTTGGGACGGATCTGCTCGATATCAGTTAGATGCATTAGACTCGGTGGAGCACCGTGCGAAGAGACTCATCAGTAATGACGCACTCGTTGGAGAAAATCTCCAGAGCCTTGACCATCGAAGGCGTGTGGCTAGCCTCTCTGTCTTTTACCGGTTACATTTCGGAGAGTGTGCGTAAGTTTTACATAATTTGATCCCCCCTGCCCCTTTCCACCACCGGACGACCAGGCGCGGCGAGGGCTTTCACCCTTATGTTGTCGACATTCCTCCAATTCGCACGAAGCGATTTGCTTCAGCGAACTGCTAAGGAGTGGAACTCCTTGCCGAGGTCTGTTTTCCCGGATCAGTATAATCTGGACATCTTTAAGGCTAGAGTGAATAAGCATCTTCTAGGCGAGCGTGTACCACCATAGGCCTCATCATCGCTTTCCATCAGGCGAGATTGTGGTCAAACGCCCAGCCTATTTAACATAAAAAAAAAAAAAAAAAAAATCTAGGGTATCTTTTGGTAATAACACCTATATCAATATTAACTTATTTTAATTTTATTTAGAAGTAAATTTCTAATAATACTTCGAATATTATTTAAAGATGTTTCATTGCCCGCTCTGGATTTAAGTGCTCTGGTTTCGATTTCAAAAACAAAGAGACAAAGAATTAATTGTACAATCTTATCTGTTAGAGCACTCGATACTCAATACTAAATGCTATATTGTACTTCGTATTGAAGATATGAAACGTGGAGTATATTTATTGTTATAAGCACTAGATTTAGATAAGTGTAAGAAACTGTGTAATTTTCGTATTTATATTGTTGATGTGCCTAAATAAATAAATAAAATAAATAAATGAATATTTAATTATTTGAAACCACGGACTCAACTGCAACGGCAACGCCTCGTAGAAGAGTGAAAGAATCTTTGAAATCACAATAAAATCTTACATAATTTTAATGAAACACTATATTGAAAATAAGTTACGAGTCCCGCGTAATAACCAGATTTTTTTTACTCTTCATTTTATTTAATATCTAATTTCACTTAAATATACTTCACTATACTTGTAGATAAGTGGACAAATTGTATTTTTTGTAACATTTTTCTTACGTCATCGGCCAATGACTTAATAGAAATAGTTATAGTACGAGAGCCCACGACCAAAACCATGTCTCATAGCAATACGGCAAAAACCCTATAAAATCGTTAGATTGTATGATTCTGAACCCGACTAGGTGTGTAGTAACGGTCGAAAGTGTAGCAACGGCGTAAGACGCCATTTCTGCTGTGTCAAAAAAAAAAGACAGTCGGTATTATAGCAATACGTCTGATAGTGAAAATGTACATAGTAAATATAATTGTATTACGAAAAAGTTTGTTTTCAGACATTTTGCGCGTAGCATATAGCCTGAGCGCATTTTTGAAAATGTCAACAAATTTAGCCGACCTGTATCATAGCAATACGGATAATTTTTTTTTTAACTTTTCGTATTGCTGCCATGATTACCAAAAACCTGTTTTCAGACACTTTAAGTGTAGCATATACTCCCAAAAACGAAAATAACGTTTCGGAGTCGCCTGGCCGACGCCTCTGTTAAATGTTTTTTAAATTTACAGCCTTCATAGATATTCAAGAATCTCCCTTGTCTATTATATGTACTTTGACAGATGACAGATGTCATTACTTATTTCTTTTGTAAAAGTTACTCAAGTGTGCTTTAAATAAAACCAAAACCGTTTTTTTTTTCAACTTCATCCCAGTTTCCTTTTGTGCGATTTATTTCAGTCCTTCAACTTCAATGTTACGGTTTCGGGTAAATTCTTTGTTAATTATCATCTAATAAATTCAGGGTCGCAACGTATTCATTGGTTTGTAACAGAAAATTCAAGATGCCTCAATACGATTTTTAAATGATATCTGAGTATCGAAAAGTTGTCTGATAGAG
The DNA here is from genome assembly GCA_955850985.1 of Elophila nymphaeata. Classification (NCBI taxonomy): domain Eukaryota; kingdom Metazoa; phylum Arthropoda; class Insecta; order Lepidoptera; family Crambidae; genus Elophila; species Elophila nymphaeata. Next base: position 10,959,522 of record OY039080.1, read on the forward strand.
AAGGTGGTACACTTAATTTGTCTGATATAATTTTTTTTGCACATGTGGACAACTTATTTTATCATGTCCAACAATTTTCAGACATATTGCTATGATACCGATCGGTAAAATTTGTTAACATTTTCAAAACGGTCTCAAAATTTAATGCGTTCACATTTCCGTCTGAAAATTGTTTTGTTCGCATCAAATAACCAAAATTTACTAATAAAAAAGATTTTCAGACGTATTGCTATGAGACATTTTTTTTGTCTCATTTTTAATTTTTTTAAGTGATTTTACGGGTTTGCGCTACACCACTAACGTCTGAAAAATATGTTTCCGGTATCTCAGAACTATCATTCAACTACAGTCTGCAAATCAGACATATTGCTATGATGCAGATCGGTAAAAATCTTTGACAATTTTGAAAATTCGGTCAGATCAAACGCTACGCGGAAAATGTCTGATATTGGTATTTTCGAGTTCAGGATAATCGTATCTATCGATTTGATGCGGTTTTGGCCGTATTGCTATGAGACAAAAATTTTGGTCGTGGGCTCTCGTACTATTACTGAATGCAATGCACTATTTGAAAAACGAATGAAAGTGAACGTAAGGAACACCAAGGTGATGGTTTTTGGAAGAGATGAAAGCATGTGTGAGATATTATGAATAGAGTTTGTATGTTTGGGATCTGTATGTACAGTCGACCAAATTGAATCATGACCCACCTTAAGATCATTTTCCTACAGTCACTCAATACAAAGTAGGTTGAAATTCGCTTGAACATACATTTCTTAAGTAACGAACCTGTTATCAATTTATTAGACACTGACATTGTCTAATAAATATGGCCTTTTAAAATTTTTTCAACTACTACTTGACATCTGTGTTGGATATGTGGAATGCAAAGATAGAACGAGATAAATCACTAGGAATTTAATAAATAAAATATATAAAATTGGTACAACGTAATCTCATGACAAGAGTGTTACAACGATCACTATGACAACCTAAGTACATTCTATATTCAATACGCCCCTTAATTAGGTTGTCTAATACGCCCCTTAATTAGATTATCTATAAACTGAAAAACCTAATTTATAAAAACATTAACAAAATTTAACACCTAACCCTTCCATACACTTCCAATGCGTATCTTTGGGTAACGGCTTTGTTAAAACATCCGCCAACATCGAACCAGTGGGCACATGTCTCAGTTCTATGTCTTTATTTGTTTTTAAGACATCCCTAATAAAATGATATCTGATATCTATATGCTTTCTTCGCGCATGATAGACCGGGTCCTGAGCTATAAATATCGCCCCCTGATTATCGGCATGTAAGACAACTTTACCGTACTTCGGAAAACCAATTTCATTTAACAAACTATTTAAATAAATACCTTCCTTCATGGCTTCCGACAAGCTTATGTACTCAGCTTCGCAAGTAGATGTAGCTACGCTACGCTGTTTCCGCGATAACCACGAGATGCAAGCACTTCCTAAAATAAAAGCATACCCCGAATAAGATTTCCTGTCTATAGGACAGTTTCCCCAGTCTGCATCCGAAAACCCCTCAATACATTTTCCAGACTTCTTAAAGAACAGACCATATTCGATAGAACCCTTAAGGTATCGTAAAATCCTCTTGGCCGCCTTCCAATGACAAGGCTCGGGACTGTCAACATACTGAGCTAACTTAGCTACTGAATTTGCTATATCAGGCCTTGTACCAACGCTCAAATACATTAATGACCCGATAATTTCCCGATATGGCCATTTTACCTCATGCTTTTCGATGTTACCTTTTGTAATTCTGGCAGAATTAATTTCCATTGGCGTCGCACAATCATTACATTTTTCCATCGAAAATTTCTTCAAAATTTCTTTGATATAAGTTTGTTGTGACAAACAAATGCCATTGTCACTTTGACGAATATCTATGCCTAGAATGTATTTCGCTTCACCATAGTCTTTCAAGTCAAACTCCTTAGACAATTCATTTTTAAACATATGTATCAAATTCTTATTATCTGATGCTATCAGAATATCGTCGACATAGACAAGTACAAATAAGTGTTTATCACCTTCTTTCTTGAAATACAAACAACTTTCATTCTGACTCTGTTTCATCTGCATATTTTTCAGTTTCTTATCAAGCCTTATATTCCACTGTCGGCCGGCTTGCTTCAAGCCATATAACGACTTCTTTAATAGACACGTATCATACCCTGACTCTAACTTATGCAACATTTCTCTAGCTCGCTTCACAATAGAAGGATCTTCTTTTTCACGCCCTATCAACATAGTTAACCACTCCGACAGAAGTTCTGGCACCTTCATATAAATCTCTTCATCTAAGTAGCCATTCAAGTACGCTGTGTTAATGTCTACTTGGTGTATATCCATATTCAATTCTACGGAAAGCGCTGCAAGTAATCGCACTGTATCCAATCTAACAACAGGGGAGAAGGTTTTATGATAGTCGACTCCGTAACGTTGACTATAACCTTGCGCTACAAGTCTTGCCTTCTTTTTCGTTGTTTTGTCAACATTCACCTTTGTAGTCAAGACATAACGACAACCAACTACTCTTCTGCTTTTCGGTTTTTGTACTATTTCCCATGTACTTTTTGATATTAGGCTTCTTATCTCTGACAGAATTGCATCTTCCCATTCAGCCTTCTCATTGCTCGCCATAGCGTCATTCAGAGATATTTGAGCTGAACCTGCAAAATCAAAATAATCAATGACCGATTCACTACAGCTTTCTCGTGACTCCTCACAGTCCTCAGCTTGTTCCACTTCCATCATCTTATAAACTTTCTTCGGTCGACCTTTACCACCAGATCGCAATAATTTAGGACGACCAGGAGCTCTCTTCAACACGACATGTTGCTCGTCAAGTTCATCGCCTGTAAAACTTCTTCTTTCACAAATCGGCTGTTCTACTATCTCACGGCGATTCTCACTCTCCTCTGGTACCTCTTGCTCTATAGGTGATGTAGATCTTTCCTCTTCTGACTGTTCATTAGATCTGGGTATCTCGAAAAACTCTATATCTATAAAATCTTTTACTTTTATTTCTTCTTTTGGCTCGTTACGCATAAGTTTCAATGTTTTCTTCGAAACTTCCTCACAAGTACTTTTTTCTTCACAAAACTTAACGTCTCTCGCTACAACAGACTTCCTTTGCTCTGGAATCCATACTTTGTAACCTTTACATGCATCGGGATATCCGATAAAAACACCAGGTATGCCTCTTGCAGCAAACTTATCTTTTCCTGGGTCTTTATTCAAAATGTATACCGAATTTACTTAGCACCGAATTTCCGAAGGTAACCGATCTTGACAGGCTTCTCAAACCACCTTTCAAACGGAATGTCACCAGCTAAACTTCTAGTTGGGCATCGATCACGGATATAACATGCCGTATCCACAGCATCCATCCAAAACCCCATCGGCAGCTCAGAATTCAACATCATACACCTAGCCATTTCAACCAATGTTCGATTCATTCTCTCCGCTACTCCGTTTTGCTGTGGTGTCCTGGGAACTATCAATCTCCTTGATATACCTTCACGTCGCAAGTAATTATCAAATTCTTTATTACAGTACTCGCCACCGTTGTCAGATTGAAAATACTTAATCTTTGTTCCCATAATATTTTCAACCTTACTTTTGTAACTTCTAAAAGCGTCCAAAGCTTTATCTTTTGAACTCAGAAAATAAACCTCGCACCACCTCGTACAATCATCTATAAAAGTAATAAAATATTTGGCACGTCCTCTTGATTCACATCTCATGGGACCTACAATATCGGAATAAACTATTTTCAACTTATCACTACATGGACCACTGGATTAAGAAAATGGTAAGGCACAAAATTTTCCTTTAGCACAAATGTCACAATTCGATATCTTTTGTATTTCATCTAAACTACCCTTAGCACCCACCTTGTTTAAAAGATTCATGGTATCCCTGCCATTTAAATGTCCTAAACGCTCGTGCCAAGTATATACATCGACATTTGAATCACTCAAGTTAAACGTAGATTCAGTTTGTAACAAACAATATAAATTACCCTTCCGATGAGCCGTTAACTTAATCTCACCTTTCTGATCAATAATATCAGCATAATCACGTTTAAAAACGACAGAGTATCCATCGTCTGCCAGTTTAGCTACTGAGACTAAATTACTTCGTAAGTCGGGTACGTAATAAGTATTATTTAACTGAAGTATTCTACTAGAGTTTTCGTTACATGCCGATAATCTAACGATACCCTTACCTTTTATATCCGTACTTACATCTGTTGCCAAATTAATTTTTGCCTTTATATCTGTCAAAGTGTTGCCGAACATACTAATGTTGTTGCACAAATGAGACGTGCACCCACTGTCGAGTAGCCATAAGTTGTTATACATATTCACAGCATTAGACACCTCATTTTCTGAAAAATTAGAAATATAACATTTTTCATCAACATTATTTACGCTACGATACTGCCCTTTGGTAACTTTCTTTTCGCATTCCGAAGCTTTATGTCCGAGTTCGTGACACTTATAACATCTGAATTTAAACTTTTCTTTTCCAGTCATACTCGTACTCGGTTTCGAATCGATCCCACTCGTACTTTTTGTCTTTCGTCCAAAGTTATTTTTCCGATATGTATACATTACGCCTTCTTGTACTCTACTGGTGTCCGACCTTGACTCATGTTCTTCCAAGATTTTAATCTTCAAGCTTTCTGGTTTGGGTAACTCATCCCTTGATTCTATTGCACATCGAAAATTAGCAAAACTCTCCGGAAGACTATACAGAAGCATAATAGACAACAAATCCTCATGTATATTTATATTCATATCAGCAAGTTTGTCAGCTGTGTCAAAAAATTGGTATATATGCTCACGTAGATCACCAGATTCCGTCAACCTGTGCAATATTAATCGCTTCAATAATGTAGCCTTTTTCGCTGGTCCTCGAGAAGCAAATACTGATTCAAGCTTAAGCCAAACTTCTCGTGATGACGTACACCCTCTGACGTGTCTCAACTCACTGCCGCTTATCGACAAGATCAAGTCAGCTTTCGCTTTTTCATCCTCTATTTCCCACTTCTCTAACTCTACAGCATCTTCAGGTCTCACTTTTCTACCGCTAACATACTTCCAAGCATCGTTCTTTATTAAAAGAGCCTGAACCTGGATTCGCCAGCTATCGTAGTTTTCCTTGCTTAACGGCTCAATACGTACTGCCATACCTGAGCTCATTTTCGCTCACTTCACAATCAACTACTTAGTCTCAAAAAGTTGTAACTTTACCTGAAGAGAATGATCTCAATTACTCTCCCAAATATACATTTAATTCCTTCGTATCTTCACACGTTGCGCACTCCTGGGCCCATAACCATTTGTTGGATATGTGGAATGCAAAGATAGAACGAGATAAATCACTAGGAATTTAATAAATAAAATGTATAAAATTGGTACAACGTAATCTCATGACAAGAGTGTTACAACGATCACTATGACAACCTAAGTACATTCTATATTCAATAATCTGACACATAACGTAATTTTATTTTTAAAAATATAATAGTTATTCGTTTTTCTCAATAGTGAAAAGAGTTTAGATTATGAACGGGATCTTATTTAAAATTCTAATTGAGACTTTAGTGCAGTGATAACAAAGATTAAAATTGCATAGATCTCTGACCCGTAATGACACATTATTATTTATATTTAAAACGTACTAAGTGCAACACGCATAATAGCGAAGAAAACCTAACTAAATTTATGATTGTAAAGGAATGATCGGCCAAGTGGGTCATGATTCAGTTGGTTCGACTGTACAAGAGAACGGAAGTGTGATAGTGACATTGAAAAACAAGTGAAAGCTGGGAACAAAGTGAACGGGGCTTTGCACAATGTATCGGTCAGTGGGTCAAAAGAACTCAAATCGCCGAACATATAATTAGGAATATGATGACAATGCATGAAACGAAAGAAATTATGTAAAGCCGTGTACGTACGAACGAACAAAACATGGTGAACACGAACATCGATCACGGAACATTGGTTCATACGTGTGTACGTAAATTAGCAAAGTTGACCACTAACACCTTACGAACACAGTTCTACTTGTGTTCGCGCAAAACCACTCAGTTACCAACCGGATTCACCGTTGGAAGTGATCGACAGTGAAGTAGCCAAAAATTTCACCGAACACTGACCGCACGGAACAACCGAATTGGATAGTCACGAACATATTTGGCGAATACATTGTTTGATGTTCGTGTTCACCATGTTTTTTTCGTTCTTACATGGTTTAACGTTCGTAGCAAGTTGAAAGACGTGATATCTGCCTATGTATTAATAACTTTAAACTTTTAGCCGTGAATTTGCCAGTAATTTAATACGCTAAGTGCTTTTCTATGGAAACAGTTGTTTATTACATTTCATAAGCAGGCGTATACAATGCCATTTTACATAACGTAACTCCAAACATAACTACGTATGTAAAGTTAGTAGAGAGCGAAGTTAAATTTAGGTGAATCAAGGGCTCAAACGATTGTTCGAGCAATGCGAAGTTTCTGACTTGTTAGCTGAAATAAACTATAATAATAGTAATTCTTAAGGACATCAATATCTATAAATTTTCTACACATGCGAGCGTACGAGAACTGCACAATAAAAATCTCAACGAAGTCCACTACAAAAACAATTTGTTCCAGTTTAATTAATATTTAACTAAGGACATCTAGTCTTAAGCCGAAGTGCAATTTACATTATTACCTTTTCTTTGTGCGGCTTACCGTGCGCTAAAAGTGCGGGACCGCGGGTAGAATTTATTAAATTACTATTAGTCTTACGGACTCGTCATCGAAGTTTGTAAATACTGTAGCGTACCATGTTTTATATCGATATGTATACTTTTTGATACTCTATGATTTTATTACTTTTCTATATTTTGATATTCGTATTGTCACTTCTTCTTCTCATTGCTTTTCGCCTGTCACTGCACTTTTCTGGTTTGTAACATTTTCTCATTAAATCTTTATATTTCATACTCTTAGTTTCCACTTAACTCCGCAACATTGGTCCTTCTCCCGTAGAAATTCAGCTACCTAGATTTTCATTCATTTAGTTTCACGTATTTTATTCCGTACAGTCTGTCACGTAGTTTTCATTCAATCATGTTCACCCGTTCCAAAGCACGTAAAACCGCATCAGTCACCGACATTACTACCACCACCAAACCCATTGCATCTCAATCATCTGATCATGCACTCCAAACATCCAAGTCCATAGGCTCCAATGCCTCGACATCGTCAGCCGCCACGATTAAGGCACGTAGAGCTGCAGTCGAAGCCCTTGCCAGACGCCGGCAACTCGAGCGTGAACAGCAGCTCGCCGAGGAAGAGCTGCTACGGAAACGTCAACTTGCTGATGAAGAAATGAGGAAAAAGCGTCAACTTCATGCACTGCAGAAGCAAGTTGAAGACTACGAGTTGCAAGCGGAGCTGGCAGCGATGGAAGCCGAAGGGAGCCACAGCAGGCGGAGCGGCCGCTGCGGCTCCGAGTGCTCTCAGCAGTCACACAGGACAGAGGCATGGGTACAAAGTGCGGTACGTAATTCACCTTTTCATTTTGAAAGTGTTCCGGAGGTCACGAATTTGTCCGAGCCTATAAGGTCTCACGAGGGCATCGACTTCCCTATGCCAGGCAGCAATGTACCCAGGCAGGTCACGAGGATGTCTGAGGACGTGGCACGAATCTCGTCACCTCCTCACGTGGACGTCGATCTGTCGGGGTCCAACAAACTTCTCCAAGCAGTGGCAGACACCGCAGCGGCAGCGAAAGCTCTGGCTACCGCTCAAAATCATACGAAGAAGAATATCGAACTGACGCACTTCTCAGGAGAGACGTCTCAATGGCTTCAGTTCAAACGTTTATTTGATACCACTAAAGCGGCTTTTTCTCCCCTAGAGAATGTGGCGCGGTTACAGCAAGCTCTCCGTGGTCCAGCGCGCGAGGCCGTGGCTGCTCTGCTCGTGTCAGCCAACGAGCCTGATGAAATAATTTGCGTGCTCGAGCAGAACTTCGCCCGCCCGGAGATGATTGTTTTCAAGGAAGTCGCTTCAATGAAAGCGCTACCTCGTTTAGGTAACGATTTGCGCGAACTAGGTACGTTCGCCACAAAGGTTCGTAATAGTTTATACACTATACGTATGCTCGATCACGTCGAGTATTTATATTCACCCGAATTGTACCATTCTATTTTAAGCAAGCTGAACCCAACAATCAAGTTGAGGTGGACGGATTTTGCGACCGACAATTTTTCACCTGGTCACCCAAAACTCGAGCTTTTGTCCACTTTCCTCATGCGTGAGTTCGATCGCCACGTAAGGTTTGGTTTGTCACCAGAACACACTGCGTTCTTACCGTCGACTTCGACGCATGATAGACCTCATAAGCGCGAGTTCATACACACTATTACGCAACCAAAAAGCAATTCTGTAAATAAAAATGTAAATAAGTTTGTAAATAGTAATAGGTCGAGTAGTAAGGTAGGTACTTCTGCCACCTATCAGAATGTAAATATTGACAAAAATTGTTTATTTTGTAAAAAACCACACAACATTAGGCTGTGTGCGAATTTTAAGGCTCTGTCTATAGAGGACAGATGGAGATGGCAGCGTGAGGTAAAGGCGTGTTATAGGTGCCTCCGTAGTAACCCACACACTTGGAGGGCATGTAAGGTCGACCCTTGCGGCGTTGACGGGTGCACACTACGCCACCATCCTCTACTTCACAACAGTCAATGGCCGGACAATAGCGTAACCGTTAACGTTTCGAATGACGTCTCGTCTGTGCCCACACCCTCAACATCGGCTCCCGAATGCGAGTCACGGGACGAACAAGTTATCGTCTCTGCTACCGACACAATTTCACAGCACACCTCGCCCCGTCCTACTGCGCTACTCAAAGTCGTACCTGTCACCGTGTACGGACCGTCAGGCAGCTACGACACATATGCGTTGCTCGATGACGGCAGCACAGCAACACTTATTGATGCTAGTGTGGCCGCACGTATCGGAGCATCAGGGCCGCGGCAACAAATTAGTGTGAACGGTGTAGGTGGTCTCACCAAAAAGGTGGAGATAGCCTATGTAGATTTCAAAATTAAGGGTAGGTACACACACAAAACTTATGACGTCAAACGTGCTAGGGCTTTGCCATCGTTATCGCTGCATACACAATCTGTACGCAAACAAATTATTGACAAATACAATTATTTACAAGATCTCTCAGGTTTCCTTACTTATGAGAACGCTACTCCAATGGTTCTAATTGGTGCAGAGGATTGGCATTTGTCGATCAACCTTTCTGTGCGTAGAGGCACTCGTAACGAACCCGTAGCCTGCCTTACAGCGTTAGGTTGGACACTTTATGGATTACCATCAAGTACAACAAAACGCGTACAGTTTGTCAATCACACCACGTTTTTAGACCAGGAGCTTGCGACCAAAAATAACAACTTAGAATTTATCATAAAGGAACAATACAAATTAGACTCCACTACCGTCCTTGGTTGGTTGCGCAGTGATGCTCGCTCGTTCAAGCCTTTCGTTGCCCACCGAGTTGGTGAAATAACCGAAAACTCAGAAGTTAAAGATTGGAGGTGGGTACCGACAGACATGAACGTAGCTGACGATGCTACTCGGGTACGTTCCATCAGATTGGACTTTGCTAGTAGGTGGTTTACTGGGCCTTCTTTTCTTTTTCTTTCTCCTGGAGACTGGCCCACTGAACCAGTAATAGAAATCCCACCACTTCAAGCTCACAGCGAGTTGAAGCATAAACCTGTTGAAGTGGTCGGACTTCTAACGGACCGTATTGAATTGCCTTCAGCAGTTACAGCAGACTGCACACGGTTTAGCAGCTGGCTGCGCTTGGTGCGCGCTACCGCACGTGTCCACCAAGCGGCGTTTATTTTTAGACAAATACTTCAAAGTTCGTTGTCGGACCACAGTCGTCCGTCTCGAAACACGTCAACCACTCTAATCCCTCTTCGCCTAGAATTCATAAAAGCCGCAGAAAGGCATATTTTGTTGAAAGCACAGATAGAGAGTTTTCCCACAGAATTCCGATGCGTTTTAAACGCTCAGCCTGTATCCAAGAGCAGTCGCCTAGCCAAGCTTTCCCCGGTAATTGCAGAAGATGGACTGCTACGTTTAGCCGGAAGAATAAGATCTGTCGAGGAAGTTAACCAGTACCTCAAGACACCAGTATTGTTGGATGGCTGTAACCCAGTTGTCCGCCTGTTGGTAGAACACTACCATGTGAAGATGGGTCACGCGAATCACCAGGCGGTCATAAATGAGCTGCGTCAACGCTACTGGCTTCTTCGCTTGCGCAATAAAAGCGATATGTGGCGCTATTTACCTGCATGACGTCCAGAGCCGTCCACTTGGAACTTGTCCACTCCCTATCTGCGGATTCAGCGGTGTCATGTATACGACGGTTTATTGCCAGGAGAGGTGCGCCGACTACTATCTTTTCGGATAACGGCACAGCGTTCGTTGGAGCTAACCGCATATTACGAGAGTTTTATCACACCAACGTAGAGGAGTTTGCCGCAAGACATGGCATCGGCTGGAGCTTCATACCGCCTGCCGCTCCAAATTTTGGTGGATGTTGGGAGAGGCTCGTACGGTCAGTGAAGGTTGCACTCTACGCGACTTTAAGGGAACGTGCGCCTAAGGAAGAGACACTCCTCACTTTGCTTGCGGAAGCCGAAGCGATCGTAAATTCACGCCCGCTTACTCATGTATCGGTGGACCCTGACGACCAAGAGACGTTGACGCCTTTCCATTTTTTGATTGGGTCATCTTCCACAAGCGTGCTACCCGTTAGCTTTGACGACAACGTACTCCTGGGACGAGCGGAATGGAGGAAGGCTTTGCGGCTGGCGGATTTCTTTTGGGCGCGATGGGTGAAGGAGGTGCTCCCGACAATGCAGCCACGTCAGCAACCACAGCAAGGTTCGGATATTCAGATTGTTACCGGAGACCTCGTCCTTGTTGTTGACCCCAATCTTCCACGAGGTGTATGGCCTCGAGGCCTAGTATCAGTGACTCACCCGGGTCGGGATGGAGTGGTACGGGTGGTAGACGTGTCCACTGCGGCAGGTACGCTCCGTCGTCCCCTCAGCAAGGTTGTGAAACTTAACCTAACAAACTAGTGCTTGCACAAAGGGGGAGGATGTAGCGTACCATGTTTTATATCGATATGTATACTTTTTGATACTCTATGATTTTATTACTTTTCTATATTTTGATATTCGTATTGTCACTTCTTCTTCTCATTGCTTTTCGCCTGTCACTGCACTTTTCTGGTTTGTAACATTTTCTCATTAAATCTTTATATTTCATACTCTTAGTTTCCACTTAACTCCGCAACAAATACATTCAATATACTTATGCAAAAAATTATGTATTTAGAGTTAGGACGATGAATGTCAGTGTCCGGTAAAACCTAAATAGGTTTATGTGGCACTGTAATAAAAACAAATAATTATATTGTATTTTTCTTTTGTTAATAAATTAACAAATACATAATACATAAATAATGAAACCAATATTACTGTTGATCCATATTTTAATGTTAATTTGTCATTTACCTGTATTTCGTTTCTAATATAAATTCGATTGTAAAATCTTTATTAAATCATTTAGTGTTATAGTAAATTTTTTTTTAAATAGAATCGTTCTAAATACCTAAATCTAAAGTATTTCTTTATATTATACCAACGGAAAATAGGCGCACCAGCCGACGAGTTGCGGAAACTGCCCGTACGAAGAAGAATAATTTTTTATACTAAAAATAAATAATTTTATATTGCTATATTATTTAAAATATTTTTTTAATCGTCCTTGATAATCTTATAATTATATCGAATTAAAATAGTAGGTACTTTTACTAAAAACACCAAAGAATGTCTCAGATCGCAGGTAAATATAATATAATAATTATTATGATTCTGCTTTCTTTTTTACGGCCCGAGGTAAGTATACAATTTTAGGTCACCTCCTAACCAGAAAGTGGAATTTCTGGTCAGGTGTTGCATAATAGTATATTATGATATAAGTGCGATAAGTTGAAAATTACAGCCGAGGCGATTATGCTAGCCTGAGCCGTAGGCGAGGGCTACAAGAAAGAAGAGGATGTAATTATCAAAGCGCACGTATGTCATACGACGTTTTATAATATATTTTCGAGGAAATAAATAAAAGGAAATTAATAAATTCACGACTACTTGACGACATTTTCAAATAAAAACAATACAGCGAAAAGAAAAAGCGCATGGAATAATTTTTACTTGTTCACAAATAAGCGATGTCAACGCATCAGTGCTTTTTTTAGGCCGGTACTACTAATAAAGTAAATTAATATTTTTGTGTTTTTGATACAGATAAATGGTAGTATTTTTTTGTGATAATTAATTAAATTTAAGAATTAAATGTTTATTTATTATATTTTATCTCCCAAAGTTAATTTTATTCATAAAATCCGACATAAAAACTCTTTCCTAAGATTTAAAAAAGTAGGTACCGTTCGTTTTTAGACGGAGCTTCTTGATAAACCGTGCGTTTTACTTTTAACATAACGCACAAGTACCTAATGCTTAAACACAGGATTCTTTGTCTAAGACCTAATCACATACAGTACGATATTGAAATTGATGAAATAAGAGATTGAAGTTAGTATTAAACAGAAGTGTCAAATTTCTTCACGTGACATGTGTTTATGGTACGCGGGTTCTGCGACCACAAAACTTATATTGTCCATAATCTCAACATTTTTTTTTATTTCTACACAAAACCCTTCATATTTACGAGATAATAATTGGCTACATTAAGGAATAATATTTGCGTTTACAAACACGTAATATTTTTCAAACTAGAAAAAATACAGAAGAGAAGTGAGAAAAAATCGACCTGCCCCAGGCGAAAATCGATCGAACCCAGCATTCTCCGCATTCCGGGCGGTTGCGAATTCAGGGTCACGAGAACCTCAACTCGCCAGAGTGCCTTGCGTTCTGCGCGCGAGTCGGGGCACTTGGACACCATTGCTGCGTCGCGAGTGGACGTAATTAGATGATTTAAAATGGAGCATAATACCTTATTATGGTACATGTCTGCAATATTCCAATCTAAACTTTAGGCGTAGAGGTTCGGAAGAGATAGCAGAAAGTAAATCACTTTGTCGGAATTCATATAGCTTTGCCTAAATTTGGTCCAAAATGAATGCACGTAACTCAACAGAAATTTCAAACGCGCTTGTCTACTCGCACGTAAATCGCTTCATCTGAAAAAGTAATAGTTTAGGTAACATGCGAATAATCATATGAGCTTAGAATCGCTGTGATTAGAAAAGGAGATTGCTCAAATTGGCCTAAGAACCAATAAAATATTGGGATATTTGATAATTCTTGTTATAATTTATGCTATAATTAACAGTCATTAGATTTTAACGGACACTTTGCATATTATATTCATTTTAAAAAGGACTTTATCATTCTACCGTTTTAGAAACCATAAGATCACCTTTTTAATGGCTTTGGTGTTCTAACATACAGCCAAAGATTTATCAAAGTTGTTTAATTTACAAAAATACAATCTCTTTGGTAGAGATTGATTAAAATGAAATTACATTTTATTAATCAATCAATAACAATGTTATTATTTTCAACATTATTTACGCTAAATGCAAACGTGCAAAGCCAAAAATAAAGATGGTAGTCGCCACCATGAAGTTTATTGTCATACATTTTTCGCCAAGCACTACCTAGATACATACGTTAAAAGGTGTTACACAATAAAAATGTTTTAATACAAACCAAAAAAAGAAATAAAACTACTGAAGGCATGGCTGTATGACCTAGATCCCTTTACCTTCCACTAATAGGGAGAATTTTAAAAATATAAGGTGCTTGTGTTTGTTGTTTGTGTTTGCTTACGGTGTTCGATGCGATTTTTTATTTCTACTACTTTACTTGGCCTAACGGACAACGGACTTGTTATCTTTTTGAACTACGGACTTTGTAAATGAGATTTGCATGATTTCCCTAGTTTACTTACTAGTTTTTTTTTTATTATTTTACATTTGTTTGGAAACATAACCTCAATATCAGTAAATAGTATGCTAATCATTAAGTTCTCAGAAGTGTCCGTCAATAATCAACGTTTATACAGTCATTTACTTATAATTTCGAACCTAGAAAATAATTTTTCATGATTGTTGGTTCTCAGGCAATACATGTATGGGATCTGAGTAATCTCCTTTGATGAAACGAGATTTTTTAAACTGAAATTTTTATTTCGTCATTAGGGTAACTCAAAAACTACTCGTCAGATGTCGCTCAATGCACCAGCTTTCAAACTTAAAACAAATCATCAAAATCGGTTGAAAAATCAACACATAAAAAGTCGAATTACGAACCTCCTTTTTTGAAGGCGGATAAAAAAGAAAGATCTTAATTTTCTAATTTGCTAATTCTGTGTTAATAGAACTTAAAGTAAAAGAAAAACATAAGAACCTGAAGAGACATTTAAATATAATTCAACGCCCTTCTTGCCATGTCGCCAGTGTCCAAAACGTTACATCGTTAATCTTTCATTCTAAATGAAATTAAAGTGAAGGATAACAAATGAATTCAGAAAATTAAAAATGCTACAGTCGTATTGTTAAGCTCCTTGTGATATAATTTTAAACTGAAACCCGGCGGCATGGTAGCCTGTACTAATTTATTTAAAAACTCTAGAAGAGAGAACTACAATAAGATACAGAAAAACAGATCTTTCAGAATTAATATTATAATGCATTTCTTATATTAGATATAAGAAATGCATTATAATTATAAATTCATTCATTAATGCGGGTCGAGTCCCGCCTGAGGCAAATCGATTTTTTTCAGTGCATTTTTCAACTATTGAACCTATATCAAAACAAAAAATACCAATGGAATGCCTATAAAATGCCGACTATACATAAAATAAAAATTAATTTCGAAAAGCAAGGATAAGTTGTAAAAAAATGCATTCATCGCGAACGGCGAGGAGGCGGCTGTCGCTGTGGCGCGCTGTTTGGCGGTAAAGCCACATTGTTGACAACACTTAATATATAAAAAATTAATATATTGATGTAGGTACACACACACACACTAACACACATTTTTAAAGTAAAATAATAGGGGTTAAAGTATGATATTGTCGATTTTTTCCTCATTATTCATTAGTGTATAATTCCTTTAATACAATAGCTATGTCCATCATTCTTTTTTTATTTTAAACTTCATTACAAGGACTTATATTTGTGTATAAAATTTTATTCTCACTTTGTTTTTTCCACTAGAAATAAATCTTCAAAAACAGCTTGTCGTAAGAGGTGTCCGGGTCCGTTATAAAAATATGAATATTTTTTACAGGTATTCTAAATTTTTTTCTCAAGTATCCTATAGCTTAATATTGTCTCGACATATCCACAAAATTACAAAAAAAATTACATTTGCGGTTCTTAAAAAAATCGCCAGTATATTTGTATGGAAAAATGAATTTTCGTTTAATTCGCCCTACAAAACGGCAATTTCATACTTAAATCCCTAATAATAAGTAGTTACGTTCGAGTGCTATGATGATAAAATTGGGAGTATCAAATGGGAGAAGACACTGACTACCATACTACAGGCATTTGCCTATGTTAGAATACAAGGAATCAAACACATATTGTAACCAAGTTGTAACACGTTTTCTGCAATTAAGAAGTATATATAAATATATAACTAAATAAGTAGGGTCTTTAAAATAAATGTAGGTTGAATAAATACCCTTACGTAATCCATCTTAGCCCTTCGTACAAATATTTGTCTTGTAAACATAGTTGTATCTTGTGACAACAACTTTTTGGGCTGATAAAACCATCTTACGGAATCCATTATGATGAAAATAATTATTTTCTTGATAAGGGACAACTTTCTGAGGTTCTGTATGTTTAACTAAGTCCCTTTTCTGTAAGGCTACGTTTCCTTGGTTAAATGGTTAGTCTTCCCGTGTTCACAAACGCTAAAAAGTGCTACAACACGTCAAGCCAAATGAATAAAACTTGGAACCCAAATTCGCGAGTTTAAACCGTAAGAGTAGTTAAAGCTAAAATATTCCTCCCATTAGCACGAAACAATTGACTTCCTCTTTCATTGTGCAAGCAACTAAGAAGTGGAACTCTTTGTGGAACTGTTTTCCCGGATCAGTATAATCTGGGCATCTTCAAGGCCAGAGTGAACAAGCATGTTCTAGGCGAGCGTGTACCATTTCAGGCCTCATCATCGCTTTCCATCTGGCGTGATAGTGGTCAATCCCTCAGCCTAGTTTAGAGCCCACGGCGAATTTTTTGTAGCGACGGTGTCGCGCCTTTCGCTAACGTGCGACAGCACCGCTAATAACGCGCAGTAGTTGCAACGCACCACAGAAGCGATGCCAACGGGCTACAGCATCGCAAATGTATCGATGCAAACGCGCGACCCATCGCGGTGAGAACCGGGAGGCTGGCACGTGAGTGGAGAACAGTAACTTAACCGCGTTTGAATCGCGATAGAAGCGTGAGAGTATGGAGTTAGCATCGCGACGGAATCGCGACAGTACCGCGTTTGCATCGCGATGGAATCGCGACAGTACCGCGTTTGCATCGCGACTTAATCGTGGTTGTGTGGGCGAGGGCGCACAGTAAGCGATCACATCGCGACTGTATCGATGCGAACGCGCTACAGAATCGCTATATAAAGTCATCGGAGGATGCTTACTAAAAAGCGCTCGTGCAAATCTAAATAACCTGATAGTAAACGATTATACATTAACTAAACCACAGATAATATAATACTATATAAAAGCTCACACTATCTCCCCTATCTCCTTTGCAATAAAGTCATTTATACTTACAACGCAATTTAATAGTCATAACTGTCATTTGCCATATTCTCTTGTAACTGCACAACACTTGAAGTCCTGAAGTACTATTTGAGCAGAGTTGTAAACATTCGAAAACATCGAACCTTATATCTTCCGAACTTGAACATTGGCTGACTGATCCAGCCAAAATTTTACGTTGTCGAAGACAAACTGTGGCTACCATTCCAACGCGAACTAAGAAATTTCGAAACTCGTTTCTTTTTCGCACAATCAAGTAATGGACTAGGTTACTAGGTGGTAGACCCATATACTGGCTGTAAAAGACATGAACAGTCAAACGAGAACCATGTATTCTATACATCAAAATAAGACATATTTCAAAAAAATTATTGCTGGGAAATGAAGTTTATTTTTTGGTGTTAAAAAAAATTGCAAATTGTACCGCGCAATGTAAAGGGCTCAACTCGCACGCAACTCGCAAAACCGCGATAGTTTTGCCAGACGGCGGCCCCGTTCGTTAGTGTCCGTGCGCATCGAGTGAGCAACATTGAACGCTAACGTTTTGAAGCCATTTTTTGTTATGAAATACTTAAAAAATGATAATGTTTCTTTGGACAATAATTAAGAAATAACGTATAGAACACGTTTTCATAAAAAAATGAAAAAAAAAATTATGACTTTGACCTTCAATAAAATCGTAACTATCAATTTCCCAGGTATAGTCTAAAGGAAAAAAATTGTTATGATGGTGAGCAGAATACATGGTTCTCGTTTGACTGTTCATGTCTTTTACATCCTGTATAGGGTCGTCTGAGTAGGTACCACCGCCTTTCTTATTTCTGCCGTAAAGCAGTTAGCTGTATTTCGGATTGAAGGGAAAGGTAGCCAGTGTAATTACTGGTCATAGAGGGCATATCATCGTAGTCCCCAGGATGGCAAACGCATTTGCGGTGTTAAGTGATTTACACTTAATATTGCAAGTGTCTATAGGCGGCGGTGACCACTTAACATCAGGTGGGGCGCAAGCTTGTTTGCCATCTCGTAACATAAAAAAAAATGGAATTCATTGCCAGCACACGTGTGGCAATGAATTCCATTTTTTTTATGTTACCATTCCCTCCTTCCTACAATCCTGGGTCATTCAAAAGAGGCGTGAAGAAGCATCTTGCAGGTCAGCAAGGCGAGGGTGGCTAGCGCGGCAGTTTATCTCTTGCACCAGCTATGTTCGTATTTGGACTCCACTTCTGCTTACCAAAATATTTTTTTTATAAAAAGCTTAAACTTTTTATAACAAAATATATTTTAGTACTTTGAAAATAGTGTAAATAATACTGAGAAAGGTTGTGATCACAGATCACAAAAACAACTCGTTTTGGTTGTACTTTGTGTGATTTTTATTACAAAATTCGATTCTCGAGTTTGAAAACCACAATATAGTTAAAAATTTATTTTAAGTAAAACTTTTCGGGTTTGACAGTGTTTAATTTATTTAATTATGATATATACAAAATGTGTTTATGAATTAATTTTGACTATACACTAAACGGAAAGAAACAAAATAAAATCATATGTTCAAGTAAATAGACTCTTAAATCATTAGTCACAAAAGATGTCAATATTCACATTAATCACACCAGAAGCTGATACCGATTACCTGATCAGCCTCTCACAATTTTTCAGTGGGCAAAAGTAGTTCAATCGGTAAACCTGTTTTGCTTCGCGGTGTTCATGACCGATAAATTCGGTACTTCGCAACCTTATAAAGATAACTTAAGGTACAATGTCCTTTATAAGTCGCACAACATTTTATTCAAGCAGACCGTTTTGGTTCCTGGCTCTGTAATCATAACTTTTGGTTCAATATGAGTCGAATAAACTTTACTGTGAACGGTATTAAATGTTCTGGTGAGTAGTTTTTTTATTATTATTGTAAGCTAAATAAAAAGGTTTTTTTATCTAGAAAGGAAATCTTTAAATAACTCAATTCAGGTTCAGGTATATGTATATTTCAAATTAAAAAATGCAGATTTATACAAATATATTAAATAATTTAATTTAAAGGTATTAGTCAAAAACACAATATGATTGTTATAGTTAATAATCCAAATATATTTAACATTTTGATATAAGTAACAAATTGATTTTATCACAAACATATTATTAGTGAAAAACAAAACGATGGTAATGCAATAATGATAAATTAAAAAGGATAATGCATTTTTTTTTGACAGGAAGTGAAAGGCAGTTTATTTTCTTGGCTTGAATAATAGCTTATAACTTAAATTTATTATTTATATAATTATAAAGATTTAAACATGGTGCCTCATAAACGATTTTATGTGCGCTGTTACCAAGCGTTAATTTAAAATATTAATAACACACGCATTTTAAAACAAATAAAATAATACATTAAATTATCATTCATTATGTCCAAATCAATAAAACAAAATGTGTGCTTTACGCTTGAGCTAAGGAATTTCAACTTCAGCTAAATGAATAAGAATTAGGATAGCGTTATTACAAATATAATCATAAAGAATTTAATGTGTCTTAATAATTGTTTCATGAGCGACAAACAAGCCAACTTTCCGCTTGATCATAGCTGAATTTTAAACAAAAGAGCTTACCCGTGTCGTTGGTGTAAAAACAAAGACAAAACGCTTTGTCGACAGCGTGAACGACAATTCCCCCGGCCACCATCGCGACAGTTCACCGATAAGCTATTTGCTGTCGGAATAGAATCTACAAAGCTAGCTTATATTTTGCGTATTTTTATACGACGGAGATACTTTTGGAGCTCTTCTCAGTTCAAGAAAGGCTTGGTCTTGGTGTTTATAACCAATTTCGATGATTATATTGTCTTTAGGATCAAAGTCTCGATATAGTTTCCTTAAAATTTTACAGAGTTATTATAAAAATTTCAGTATTTCATTACTCGAAAAATAGTAACGAAATTCTGTCTTAGCTTCAATCATCAGCTACCTAATTTAGAGCACTAAAAATAAATAAATAAATTGCTTTTAAATAAAAAAACTGACTTCAGAACTATTTCCTGTTTGATTTTTTTAAACACTAAAACTCCCATTTGTCCGTGTTTAGTTTTGAAGGCGATTTTTTAAATCAAGTGTACAAAAAACGATTGCGTCGGACACAACGTTATGATATAATTAAATACATTTAAATAAAGTTTAATAGAATATGTATTGTTATCATAGAACGTCAGTAATTATAAATCTATGGTTTTTATAGTGGGAAGTGAAATCAGCTCTGATGTTATGCTTTTGGATTATATACGAAAATACTTGGAGCTTCGTGGCACTAAGTACATGTGTCGCGAGGGCGGTTGTGGAGCGTGCATCGTAAACGTGGTGAAGAGTCCCGGGGAAACACCTGTTGCTGTTAATTCTGTATGTATATTATCTTTCCTTCAAGAATTACATTATTGTAAGAAACGTCTAAGTAGTTTATTGATTTACTTCAACACCCTTCGTTGTTTACTTTTCTATTCACATATGATATTTTATTGTAATTATGGTGTATAATTATTTTTTATGGCCAAATAAGTTTGCATTTCTTAATCCTTAAGAAATACAAACTTATTCGGCCTTAATTTCTTACTTTTTATGCGTTGTTCAAAATAATTAAAATACTTTAATCAAAAATAAAAGTAGGGTATGTAAAACAATAAAAACTCAAAATTCTTTCTTAGAAAAATACTTCTTAATTCCCCACTTGGGCCTGCAACAGTTGTCCCGGCGGTAATAATAGAAGACCAGAGTACAAAAGAATGTTGTTTCGTTCATAACACTTTTGGTAATATCTGTTTCTTACTACAGTGCCTTGTATCAGTAACTTCGTGCTTAGATTGGAACATCACTACCGTGGAAAAAGTAGGCAACAGAAAAGATGGTTACAACCAAATACAAACTGCCCTTGCTGAAACTAATGGCACTCAATGTGGATTTTGTACTCCAGGATGGATTATGTCTATGTACAGGTAAATTTATTTGAAATGACTAGAGTAAAAATTAAATGTAAAATATCATTTGCATTTTCATTGGTAAATATTTTGTAGCCTTCTTCAAAGTAAAAAGGATCTGACTATGTTGGATATAGAGAAGTCATTTGGAAGTAATATCTGTAGATGTACCGGCTACCGACCGATTTTGGAAGCTTTCAAAAAGTTTGCAAAAGATGCTCCAAGCTCCATAGAATTATCTGATATAGAAGATCTAAAGATTTGCGAAAAAAATGGTTCTGTTTGTTCAGAGAGTTGTCTTGATGACTGGTGCTTTGTTAGCGAAAATTTTGAAGACCTATCAAATATACTTAGGATAGATTTAAAGGATGGAAGATTTTGGTTCAGAGTTACTACTATTGCCGATATTTTTGAAGTTTTAAATACTAAGGGCACTGATTCATACATGTTGGTAGCAGGAAATACAGCAAAAGGTAACTTTAGTCCTTTTATATTTTTTGTCATCATAGTATAATTTGATATTCATTTTCTTACCACAAAAATACTAATATCTTTTTTGTGCCATAGGAGCTTATCCAATAAACGCATACCCTAATGTATTGATTGACGTTAACGGTGTGACAGAATTAAAAGGCTGGACTTTGGATCAAAACTTGGTTATTGGTGCTGGTTCAACCCTTACAGAGTTATTAGATATATTTAAGAATGTCAGTCAACAAGACAGCTTTGGGTATTTGAAAACGTTGTACGACCACCTACAATTGGTGGCACATATACCAGTGAGAAATGTATGTACTTGATAAATTACTTTTTGTTTGTCTAAATTATGAACTATTTCAGTATGCCCATTGTTTTTTGCAGATTGGTACTTTGGCTGGAAATTTAATGACTAAATATAATTACAATGACTTTCCTTCTGACGTTTTTCTGCTTTTAATTTCTATTGATGCTCGGCTTTCTATTCGTAAGTATAAGTTATGGACCTAAAGTAAATTATCAATAGCATTGGTACTGAAATATTGTTCCTAACAATTTTTTGAACAGGAGCGTTCTTATAGGTGACAAGACATCAGAGACCATAGTATCGATGGAAGATTTTTTAAAAACAGATATGACAGGTAAAGTTATAGTGAAAGCGCTGCTTCCACCACTGAGTAATGAAAATAAAATAGTAACTTTTAAGGTAATCATCTTTTTTCGTGTTTAAATATTTTTATAAGTAAATATAAATAAGTTTAATAGGTTTTTATTTCCTTGAAATAATAATAGGCTCTTTGCCAATGCGAAATTGACAAGAATAATTTTCTGGTTTTAAAAATGTACACAAACATTATTTGCTTGTAGTGGTCATCCAATAATGAACTGATATTTTGAAAGTTGTAATAAATACTCCAATAATTACAACTGTTGATCAACAGTCGTTTTCAAAACGTCAGTTCATAATTTTGTGATTGAAATAATCTATGTCTATAAAAAGCATGAGTTTATTCGTTATCAAAAATTTTAGGTAATGCCACGATCTCAAAGCGCACGTGCTATAGTTAACGCTGCTTTCCTTTACCAACTAAGCCCGTCCGACAATGTGCAAAAGTGCAGAATATTCTACGGAGGATTAAAGACACCATTTACGAGAGCGAGTCAGACGGAGACGTATTTGGTCAATAAGCAGCTGTTTACAAATGAATCATTGCAAGGGGCACTTGGAGTTTTAAATCAGGAAATTGTTGCTACGACAAATTTACCAGAACCGTCTCCTGAATACAGAAAACAATTAGCTTTGGGACTTTTTTATAAGGTAAGTTTTAATTTCATTTTGTTACTTTCAATTATTACAATACAAGGTACCTGCCACAAGTATTTTTTTATATTTACTAGGCAATATATAACGGGTGTAAAAGACATAAACAGTCAAACGAGAACCATGTATTCTATACATCAAAATAAGAAATATTTCAAAAAATAATTACTGGGAAACGATTTTTATTATGATGGTGAGCACAATACATTGTTCTCGTTTGCCTTTCATGTCTTTTATACCCTGTATGTAATGAACCAGTGATGTGTGTTAGAAAGTCATAAACATTTTTTTAAATTTTAATTGAAAATATTGTTTATGTAATAACGAAGAAATATATTTTCAGTGATTTTATTGGGTATGATTTTAATTGTTTAAAAAATGATAATTAAACAACTAGTTTAATATATTATATTCAATCACGCTCATAATTTCAAATGGAGTTATGCAGAACCTAAAGTTGCACACATAAAGCCACCTTCATCAGTATGAGCCATACAATGCTCCAAATTAACAACATGTTGCAAGCCAACCAACATAAAAGGGACATCAAAAACAGGACAGGGCCTGGTGTTACACACTGGAAACACAGTGTAAATACATCCAGTGGTCCGATGCCTTTGAAGTTGTAGAAAACGCATTTGTCTAGACACCAAGGTTTATCATTATATTTACTTTTTATATATACATTTTAAATATATGTAGTCTAATTCGACATTTGATTTTACTGGTTGGTACGTTGACATGTTTATGTAGAGTAGTAGGACTATAATGTAAAAAGAAAAAAAGTTTTATTGTTTTTAAGTTGATTTAAATCTGTTACGCAAAGTGACAGTCGTTTGCAATGACGAGATCCAAGACAGCATACACGACTTTTTAATAAAATATGAATATGGGTATAATTTTCGTGGTTTTCTGAGGTCACGATTCCTAATACAACATCTATTTCGAGATCTCAGATGGCGGACGCGACTTTTTATAGAATGTCAATATGGGTAATATCATTTCCGTGGTTTTCGGGGGTCCCGATTCAGAATATACTATAATCACTAAAAACTGTGCTAGAAGTCCGGGTAAATCAATCAATATAATTTATTAATTAAAAATTATTAGTGATCCTTAGTTCAGGATGTTTACTACATTAATAGTTTTAAAATTGAGTAAAATAAAAGTTAACATTGATTAAAAATGCAGCATCAGTTTTATTCTATTTACACAGTTATGATCTTCATCTTTTTTTTTTCTAGGGTCTGCTGTCGTTATGTCCTGTAGGGAAATTACAGGCTCGATATAGATCAGGTGCAACTAAAATACACGACACACGACCAGTTTCTAAAAGTCGCCAGATCTATGACACAAATCGTTTGATATGGCCATTGAACCAACCTTTAGGGAAAGTGGAAGCATTGGTAAGCATGCAAACCTCATCAGCAGTTTCAAAATAAACTTCAACGACAATTTGTTTCAATGTAGTTTATAATTCAATGTTT
The DNA here is from genome assembly GCA_955850985.1 of Elophila nymphaeata. NCBI lineage: Eukaryota > Metazoa > Arthropoda > Insecta > Lepidoptera > Crambidae > Elophila > Elophila nymphaeata. The sequence goes on from OY039080.1 coordinate 10,983,733, forward strand.
TAGCGGCAATGTTCAGCTGAAGTTCCTTATACTGACGATTTGCCATCTTTTCCGTTCGAGGTATTTGGGGCATTTGTGCTCAGTACTGTGTGTAAGGGGACTATATCAAATATTGATGCCAGTGAAGCCTTGGTAAGTTAAAAGCAAACTTTATGTTTTAGTTACAAATTGATTTAATAATACATGTTTAATACATAAATTTATTATACACGAAGTGCTATAATAATATTTATGTCAACTAGCTACATTATTGAAAATGTATTAAACTTTACTAAAGTAATTAAGTTCCTTTTACAAAAAGAATGATAAATGTCAATTTTCGCTCTTGCTGTACTTTTGCCTTAAATTTCCGCAGTGCAATTTTTGAGTAATTGAAAATTCATATTTCAAGAAACTTTCTTCATTTTGTAGAAAATACCCGGAGTTTTGCAATTTTACACTGCTAAAGATATTCCTGGAGTTAATTCATTTACGATTATTGACCAAATTGTATACAAGAAGAACGAGGAAGTTTTGTGTAGTGGTTCTGTGGAATACTATGACCAACCTATAGGAATAATAGTAGCTGAAACACAGCATTTAGCTGAATTTGCTGCTAAAAAAGTTAGCGTCTCATACAAAGACGTGAAACCACCTGTGACTGATATGAACGATGCGTTAAAAGATTCCAGCAGAGTGAGTTCGTACTTGACCATTCCGGCTATCGACAGAGGTTTTGATGTATCAAAAGTAATTAAAGGTGGTACTACTATTTACCATCAGTATCATTTATCTATGGAAACACTAGTAAGTGTTGCCAAACCATCAGAAGATGGCTTAGAAGTACATTCTGCTACGCAGTGGATGGATTTAACACAGGCGGTCATAGCAAAAGCCCTGAAAATGGATGCGAATAGGTTAGTATGAATTATGTAATGGCAAACATATAATGCTTCCAAAATTTGAAGTAGCAATTGAAAGTATTGTTTGCTAAAACACTTTCAGTGTCGATGTATACGTCCGGCGGTTAGGAGGTTCATATGGACTAAAGGTATCACGGGCTTCTCAAGTTGCAATAGCTAGCAGTTTGGTTGCGAAGAATTTGAACCGACCATGTAGAATGATCATGCCACTGACAACGAACCTGAGAGCTGTTGGCAAACGATTTCCTTGCTCAAGCACTTTTGAGGTAACGTTATACTTATTTTAAAATATATTTAGTAGTTATTTAAATATTCATGTTTTAGACAATGTTGCTCTATATGTGATTTTTTCAGATAAATTGATTATGTAAGATTAAATGGTTAGAGAGTAGCTATTGTAAAATATTAGCTTAAAGTTTTTACACCTTTGATTTCAACAGAAATAAAAACGGGATTTTTGTTAAAAAATGTTCATCACGACATTGACTTGTTCTGTTTATTAGCTTTTTATGTCATAACCACCTAAATATTGATAGAAGGACAACTCAAGGATAATACAGTTTATATAAAAAACCCGCCTGCAATTAAAAGACATAAAGTAAACGGAAAAGATGCAAACAAGATCAAATATTAAAGCAATTGATGGTAGTTTTTAGAACTTTTGTTCAACATAGTAACATCGGAGGCATGACATTATGAATGATTTGCCTTATTATTAAATCCTATGCGTCCGACTGCATCTTACTATAATAAATAAAAGTTTTATAAACTACCATTATTATGTTTTAAGTTTTTTTCCTTTAATATTTGATCTTGTTTCCATCTTTTCAGTTGACTAATCGTCTTTTTATGCAGGCGGATTTTTATTTTTATTTATTTTAAAAAGGTACATCATAACTTATGATGTACCTTTTTAAAATCCTTATGATAAGCCCTATAAATTGATACCCATATTGGTGAATTTAAAATATAAAAAAATCACTTCTAATAATAGCACTTCACAGCCGCTTTGTTGTTTTTTTCTAACACCACTTACCTAAGAATACTTGGGCCATCAAGATAAACCTAACGATACTATATTATAGAAATACGTTCAGCCGTTTGAAAGATATGAGGTAATAATGAATATTACTGACAATAATGCTAAAGGTTGTATTGATAAAGGTTTACAATCAAGACATACTGCACCGACTCTAAATAAATTGGGAGAAGGGTGGGAAAATTATGAAAAAATATTGCAAATAAACAAAATGATACGCGCGAAAAAACTAACCCTTTCCTTGTAGTCGGTTAGTAAAATTTTGAGCCTTATATGAATTAAATGCATATTCCTAATTATAATACAATGCAGGCGGATCATTCAGGGTCATAAACAAAGTACCCCTTAATAAATATTAATGAATTGTATTTCACATTAAGCTAACAGTCACCGTCTAGTTATCTATTTTAAGATGAAAGGGGCTTTCTGTCATGGAATGAAATAAAATTATTGAAGAAAATATTACAGCGTTTTCGACCTAAAATATGAGATAAATGATTATACTTATTGTACGGTCTTGTACGTGTCTCTTATAATAAAACAACTTCCTGGAGATAAATTATTAAGCTTTTTATTTCCTGAAGCCAGAGTTCTAGGTTCTAGTTGTCGTCGGTCGTCGAATGTCATATGTGTCCTTTCAATGGTCTGTCAGTATTGTCCAGGCTAGTCTATAGTCAATTTACCTCACAAGGAGGCTGGACACCGCGACACTTATATACTTACATCTTATTATTACCCCAATTTTTATTAAGCCTAAGCAAACTTCTATAAACTTTTTATTTAAGGTCGGCGTAAATAAATCAGGAGTAATCCAGTACGCCGATTATAGTTTGATTGAAGATAACGGTTTTACTGTTAATGAAGCTTTATACCTGGCCACAGTTGACGCTTACTATAATTTGTACAAAAGATCAAGATGGACTTTCAGAGGGAAAAATGTTATAACAGATACTCCTAAAAATACATGGTGTAGAGCACCAGGTAAGTTTTTGCTTTGATCTATGATTAAAAATTGTTGTGGAATAGTTATTTCAAAATAAATATTGCTTTTTTCTACTTCTACAGGTACTCTTGAAAGTGTTTCTATGGCAGAATTTATGATAGAACGCATAGCTTATGAATCTTCTCTGGATCCAATAGATGTTCGCTTAGCAAATGTAGATTCTCTTTGGCATGGTGACATTCTGGAAATGTATGAAACCTTAAAAACTCAATCCGATTACATAAATAGAAAAGTTGCTGTAAATAAATTCAACACCGAAAACAGATGGAAGAAACGTGGTTTGAGATATGCGCTTATGAGGTATCCTAGCACACCGATAGGAATACGGTTAGATGTAAATCTATCAGTTTATCGTATAGATGGAACTGTAGTGATAACTCATTCGGGTATAGAAATGGGCCAGGGTTTAAACACAAAAGCGGTACAAGTCGCTGCATTTTTACTAAAAATTCCCGTGGAAAAGATTAAAATTAAAGGTAATAATACAATTATTGGCCCTAATTGCTTAAGCACTGGTGGTAGTGTAACCAGTCATAGTGTCAGCGTCGGAATACAAAGATGTTGTGAACAGCTTTTGAGCAGATTAGCACCACTGAAATTAATAAAACCATTTGCATCTTGGGAAGAATTAATAGAAACTGCATACACTTTGGACATCGATTTACAAACTCATGGATATTCAAAATTGACTGATTTACAAATTTTTAACATATATGGAGTTTGTTTGAGTGAAGTTGAAGTAGATATATTGACTGGTGAATCAGAAATAATCAGAGTGGATTTGCTAGAAGATGCTGGACGGAGTATCAATCCAGAAATAGATATTGGTCAAGTTAGTACAAATGATAAGAAATTAAAAGACAAACATAAAATAGCAAAACTACCTTCTTTATTTAATACTATTAACAATTTTAGATTGAAGGTGCTTTTATGATGGGCGTGGGATATTTTCTAAAAGAATATTTGGTTTATAATAATGACACCGGTGAATTGCTGACGGACCGCACTTGGAACTATTGTGTTCCTCTTGCAAGAGATATTCCACAAGATTTCAGGGTTTTTTTGAGGAAAAACTCTTTTAGTAACATTGCTGTATTTGGTTCTAAAGGTTAGTTCTTATTTATAGGCTTTAAATAATATATAAATAAATATGTCTGTTGAGAACGCAGCTGAATGTTTGTGCTATTTATGTATCTATATCTATACTAATACTAATGTACTAACGTATAAACTAATTATAATGAATGTATTTATTAAAGCTTCCATTGGCTCATTTTTGTTAGTATGCAATCCCTTAATGTCTACATAATTATATTAGTGCAATTTCATTTATAAACAATTAATTTTGCTAATTTATTCATTTAATTCTATTTCAATTAACTAATTTTCATACAATATTTGTGGAAATACTATAAATAGGTAAGATTTTTTTGTTTCTATTGAATAGGCTCAAAAATTTTTGGATCATTATATTATTTTTTCACCGTTAGAATTTTTCATACAATAACACAGGCTTTATTGCATTACACTTTATTGCATATAAATTATATGTGGCAAAGTCGCGGGTAGAGCGCTAGTCTTATATATGAAAATCTCCTGTCACAATGGTTTTGGTCGCACTACTCCAAAACGGCTCGACCGATTTTTATATATTTTCGTCGGCTGAGTTTAATGGCCCTGATATCGAGTTACATTGGTGGTTACATTGAGAGCTGACGTTTTAAAGACTTTTTGGTGGAAATACTTAAAATTTTGAAAAGGTTTCTTTGGACAAAAATAAGGATTTTATTTTTTATTTTTCTTAATAATCTTGAAAACCATACCTTACTTTGACTTTCAATAACTTCATAACTATTAAGACAAAGATGCACCTAATGATGAGCGGAATACTTAGTTCTCGGTTTTGTCATAAGTATTTTCACACATCCACCGCAATCCGGGCGGCTGCGTTAACCACTACGCTACCAGGGCACTGTTTTCGCTGTCGAAATTTGCCAGTGCTTGGTGCATTGACAAATTTTGACAGCAAAAGCAGTGTCCTGGTAGCGTAGTATTTAACGCAGCCGCCCGAATTGTGGCGGATGCTGGGCTCGATTCCCGCCTGGGCCAGTTCGGTTTTTCTCCAGTGTATTTTCTAGTTTTAAAAATATTTACGCGTTTGTAAACGCAATAATTATTCCAATCACTAATTAGATAAGTTTCGTTCTTAGACTATCAATATCATAATAAAAAGAACATTTACTCTATTTCATTCCAAATAGGTACTGGTGAGCCTCCAATATGTCTGGCAATATCTATACCTTTTGCTATTCGAGAAGCATTTACATCTGCTAGACTTGACGCTGGGATACCAACTAATGTATGGTATCAGATAGGTAAGTCGATTGAATTATTTTATATTATAATTTTTCAGTAGTATGCTATTTCTTAATGTTTTAATTTAAACACTTCAGCATCGCTGAGCGTAATGCTACTGGACCTAAATTCAATTCACAACATCATTCGAAGATCAGAAATGACTCCAAATTTAATCCAGTGACCTTTTGTAATATGATAGGCATAATTTTGTACTTGAATAACATTATCTTGCTTTTAAAACTTTCTTATTCAATATGATAATTTCATTCTCGCCTTGGAAATGGATTTCATGTAAAGTATCTCTTACTTTCTTTTCCATTTTAGCAACAACTTTAGCCTCTTTACTTTTTCAGATGGGCCGTACACGGTGGAGAAAGTATGCTTGGCATCTGCAAGCCCGATAGAACAATTTAAATTTTATTAAATGTATTTTTAAGATTTATGGAGTACACACTTCAATTTGAAGCGTCAATGTGATGGCGTCTTTCAAGGCATGTAATCGTAATACTAGTAATGTAAATCCTGCGAACACAAACCGTCGGCCTAATTCGATAACCTGTTAAGTCCACTTTTGACCAAAGTTTTACTTTTGGTTCAGTCGAAAAGTTAATAAAGTATTATTACATATAATATAGGAGTTTTGATACATTGTGTAACAAGCGTGCACTTATACTTGCGTGCAATATAAATAACAATGGTAATATCAATTATAAATTTAATTTTGTAATTCTTTATACACTTACTTTCTTTTTTGTTACACAGTGTCTTTGTTATTTCTTCTTTCTTCTTCTTCATTTAGCACCACAAATTCGCCTGCTACTTTACACACAAGTGTCCAAAATTTTAATATTTTAAAAATATTTAACGAAAATACGTCACATATGCCATAATAACGTAGGTATCTCACAAATATTACAACTGTGCTCTATAGCAGCGTACGACGTTTTCTACGGACCTCCGCTCTTACGCTTTAACATGTTCTATGTTGACATGGATCTCATTACTTCGCAAAGTAAGAGAATTAGAAATACGCACTGTAGAGCATTTAATTAGGCTCGGGCTTTATAACAACATACCAAAAAATCGAAATCTAAAGTCTCATCGTTTAAGAGTTACACAAGTCAAGAACTTCTAACGCCTCTACTAATAACTATCAATCGTGCACATCGAACTCTGTTCTACGGATGAGTCGATCATCAAAAATATTTAGTGTCAAGCACCAGCGATTGAAAAACTGTAAAACCGTAAATTGTCCCGTATATCATAAAAAAAAGAAGCAACTACCCTCTCATAAACATTACAATCATACATGAGAGGTTGACCAGAAGCTTAGGTAACATTTTGTTGCATGAAAGGCCACATCTGGCAGTATGGGCTATGCAGTGCCTCCAAATAGTGACAAATTTCTAATCATGCTAAGCATCCTTCTCCAACACTACATTTCTAAAGCGTCTATCTTCTTTTTCTCATGTTTCGATAAAGTATTCATGTATTCATATAAATAAAATAAAATATTTTCTTAAACAGTTTATTTCTTAGACTGTAGGTTGTAGAGAATTTATACTGATAATGAAAAATAAATAAATAATTAACAATAATATGGCGATTTTACTTAAATTTATCTACCGAAGTTGAAGAACCTAGTAAACGTGAGTCCGCCCGCGGGCTGCCAGCCAGTGTTCATCTGAGGGGCGACGGACTTGCTGAAGCCGGCGTTGAGATCGAGCGAGGACTTGGGCGACTGGAACAGGTTTAGCTTGCCCATGGCCGAGTAGTCCGTGCGCTGCAGGAACGGTGTCTTCGCTATACCCAAGTTCGCGCCCACGGTATTCCTATAAAGACAAAATTAATCTATTAAATAAAAGGCAAAGTCCTGACTCACTGTCTGATTGATCAACGCCCAGCCCATACCCTTGAACCTAGATAGCTGAAATTTTGCACAGAGGTTCCTTTTATGACGTAGACAAGGGATAAGGCCGGATTTTTCGAAATTCAATCCCTATGGGAGTAAAATAGAGGATGACAGTTTGTATGGAAATCCGTCATTTTTAAAGTAAAACCCATAAAAATTGGTATATACCCTTTCGATTAAAAACTAAGAGCGGAGTATTTTAGGATTTCTCGAACTTCATACCCTAAAGGGATGAAATAGGGGGTGAAAGTTTGTATGGGAAGTCCGTCATTTTTATAGTGAAATGAAAATCAATCCTCCTCCATACAAATTGGTATTATTGGAAGCTTAAATGGTTTATCCGTTAAAAATTAAGAATGCCGTGTTTTAGGGTTTCTCGAAATTCAACCCCTAAAGGGATAGAAAAGGAGATGAAAGTTTGTATGAGAAATCCGTATTTTTTATAGTAAAATCCATACAAATTGGTTTATAGCTTATCGGCTAAAAATTAAGAATGATGTACCTATATTACGATTTTTAAAATTTTAACCCCAAATGGACGAAGTCGCGAGTAAAAGCTATTTTTATATAAAACTAAAGTATGATGATACTAATCAAACATATCCATCATTAAGGATAGCATGCAATTATCTAAAATTTGCCTTACTTATACATGTAGTCTACTCCGCCGCCAACAGTGTTGAAGTTTGGCACGGGCACGTTGGGTATGTTAGGCATGTTCCTGGTGACGAAGCCGTTGGCGTCCAGCCGATGGTTGTTGTTGTTCAGTAGGTTGAGACGACCCGCACCTGTCAGCTGGCTTCCAAAATTGGGGATGTTGGTCTGAGATACCGACAAACTGTGACCGCCGCTGGAACAAGGGAATAATCCATTAGTACAGAAGAAACTCTCATGAAGAATTTTTAACATGTCAAGTGGTTGGCACACAAGCTCACACTCACACAGACATAATAATAGTACTAATAACAATTCATTTAATCGTTATCATAAGTATACAGGCTGGAAAAAATACAAAATAAAAAATAGAATTGTAAAAAAAAACACAAAACATCATACAAACACACTTACACGTTAAAAGGTCATTTTCTTTTTGTTGGTATTTCTTTAAATGTTTTTGTTTTTTCTCTTATTCTTGTTACTAGTTTCGCGATATTATTTGTACCCCAATTGCCCCATCCAGTGAGGAGAGTGCTGGTGCTCTGAAGCACAGGCTCTTAGCCTAGTTCAGACGCCAGTCTCTCACAATCTTATTTGATCCTTGGTATAAACTCATTTCATGATTGTATAGTTTTAATTTAAGATTGTGGAGAAAATAAAGTAATTTATTATTATTTCTTATTATTATTAAAAGCGCACAGCCTGCCTGGTAGACCACTGACGTGATGCTTGCGTGCTGCCCACCTTAGTCCCCTTCCTACCCCATGGATCTCTGGCGACGGCCATCAGGCCATCAGGCGACTCACCATCAGAAACACAACACAGCACATATATTTACTGTTATTTGACTATTGTTTTTGTAGGCTGCTCCAGGTTCGAGTGGCCAGTTCGCTGTGGCTCACCTCGACAGATTATAAATTAATTTCATCGTTGATTAACTTGAAAAAAAGAAGTGTTGGTGGCGTAGTGCGTAAGGGCTTTGTCTCCCACCCGGAAGGCACCGTTTGAATTCATATCTACCTACGTTTAATCGACGCTTTTACGGTGAAGGAAAACATCGTGAGGAAACCTACACACCTATGAATAAATTTTTAGGTTGTGTGTGAAGTTGATCAACCCGCACTTGGCCAGCGTGGTTGACTAAGGCCTAATCGCCCCTGATGTGGGGTAACGAGCCCCTCGGTGGGGAGATTATATGAGCTGTTGTGATTGTGATTGATTGCTTAACTTAGAGTATGAGAAAAAAAGGGTATTTACGCGTTGTCCAGTGTGAGTCCCTTGCTGATGGCCCCCAAGGATGACTTTCCCCCGGTGAGACTGAGGACATTGGTCGCGCTGCCTGCTATGGGAACCTTAGCGCCGATGGCGGAACTGCCGTCGTGGTTGACGCTGTACGACACTTGGCCTTGCTGGCTGCTGACGCGGGCCACTAGTAACACTACCGCAAGAACGTGAGCTAACATCTTGGCTGTTAATAAGTCAATTCACTGAGATAGGAATGTTGAATCGTAGATGTACACAAGCTTTTATACGATAGGAGACAGTACAGGGGTTGCCCCAAGTTTCTTATCAGTAACGCGAGACTCAATGCGTAATATTGCTTATCGTTGACTTTTGTGAACTTCATTTTGATTATGATATGTTAATAGGTAATTACCACGGACAGGGGAACATTCTTAAATTGTGATTTATCTTGTTTTTAACCGACTTCAAAAAGGAGGAGGTTATCAATTCGACTGTATGTTTTTTTTATTTTTTAATGTTTGTTACCTCATAACTCGTTACTGGGTGGACCGATTTTTAAGATTCTTTTAACCTTTGGAAGCTAGTGCTTGTCATGGGGTCCCATTTAAATTTTATCGACATCTGACAAGTAGTTTTTGAGTTATCCTTAATGATGCCTATTTAATTGACATTGATGATATCGTAATTTTATCACTTGTGTGTCTAAAAGATCTTGAGGTAGATTTCTGATAATTTCTATACTTAAAACACTAAAAAGCAGAAAAAAAAATTTAAATAAAAAAAAACAAGTGACAACGTTTGTTACAAATATTGAGGTTGGCACCGACCTCAAAAAACATTTAGATTTTTATAATCAAAATTTTTATTTCTCCCGTTTTTAGTTTTGAAGGCGGTTTTTTTTTATTTAAATTTTTTTTGTAGTAAATAGCACTGCTAAAAATATTCCTTTTAACGTCACTAATTTTATTGTCTTCCAAATATAATAACCTAATAGTTAGCTACTGGGTGACTACTTTAATCAATAATTACCTATTCATCGTGGCTTAAAAGATAACCAAGTTGTAACGTTCAGGGAAAGCAGACAAAGGGATATTCCTCATTCATAGCTGTCATTTATGAAGCTTCTTGCAAAGATGTGGAAATAGACTTTAATATGAATTAAAATCTGGTACGCTTGTAAAAAAACGTAATCTGTGCAAGATTTTTATAAACAAGGCAACCACTATTTTATGTTATTTTGGTGGCAGACAAGCATACGGCCTGCCTGGTGGTAAGCTGCCACCGTAGCCTATAGACGATTGAACACATACATGACATGCGCTGCCAACTCTAGTCCCTACCCTACCGCGTGGAGCTCTGGGGATCTTGCTCACCAACAGGGACACAACAGCACAAAAAAAATTGTTATTTGACCGTGGTCTTAAGGTACTAAACCAGTTAAGGCGCTCCAAATGCTTACAAAAACCTACACCGTTACCTACGTCACTGTTACTCGACTTGGTGGAATAGAGTCATTTGCTCCTATTAAAAAACTCATCAAGTCACTGATTGGTGTTTTAAAAAACTTAAAGCATTTATGGAATAACTTTTGCGTTTACAAACGCGTAAATATTTTTAATACTAGAAAAAATACACTGAAAAAAATCGAGCGAACCCAGCATCTTACGCAATCCGGGCGGCTGTGTTAACCTCTACGCCACCGAGGCACTGCTTTCGCTGTCGAATTTTGTCAGTGTTTGGTGCTTATGTTTTTATGGTAAACATTGTTTCATCAAATCTTTAAAACTTGCACTTCTAAGATACGAACGAAATATTTTTGCAAATATTTGACGCCCAGTTAAGATGCTAATTTTTGCATTTACAAACGCGTAAATATTTTTAATACTATTAATTAGTATTAAAAATATGATGATGATGCTCTGACAAAAGCTTTTCAGGGGTTAAGTGCTTCTTACCTTGGAAAAAATACCCAGTAGGGTATTGATATTCAGAATATACATCTATACATAAAAAATGCTTTGTCCTGAATGATTCACTGACGGATCAACGCACAGCCTAAACCGCTGATCGTGAGACCTGAAACTAGGAGGGTGTGTTCTTTGTTTGACGTAGGCAACCGATAAGAAAGGTTTTTTTCGAAATTCTACCCCTAAGGTGATGAAAACAGGGGACAAAGTTTGTATGGGACATCGTGATTCCTTGGTCCAGTCTACTTTAAATTTTGCATAAACTATGTTTAAGAGAATTGATTGAAGACGTGTTTCGTATTTTTTGAATTTCATCCCCTAAAAGGGGTAGAAAGTTATTTTGGCGTTGATTTGCTTCGAAGTTGATATCAATACTCCTTAGTGCTTTTGATTTAAATTACATATTAATTTGACACAGTCATGTTTGAAAATCCAATCCGATTTTATTCGAAAAAGGTTGAACTTACAGAACTTACATATAAACATATGCAAATACTCTTTAAAACTGGCATGTCTCGAAATTCACCGTTCAATTGTTTACTCATTTATCGATAGGCCTTTGAAATTTCGAATAAAATTGTCTAACTAATCTTGTCTAACGCCCAGCTCACACCTTTGGACCTAGAAAGCTGAAATTTTACATTGAGATTCCTTTTATTATAAAGGCAAGGGATTTGGCTGCCTTCTTAAAAATTCAACCCTTAGGGGGTAAAATGGGGGATGAAAGTCACAAACAAGATTACTCAGACTATTTTATTCGAAACTTCACAGGAATACTCTTGATACTAGAGTAGTCTTATGGCGGTATAATTGGTTGAATAAAAACCTCGATGTTTTGATTTTTTCAGTAAATTTAAATGGGCTGGGCTTGTAACCTGGTCATCGCTTCAAATATAGTTGACGATTCTTGACTTGTTTCCGATTTCACGACAAATACTCCAATTATAAATAATCCAGTCGAACCATTAATAGTCTATAGAATCCATTTTATAGGATGTGTAATGGAAGGATAGATTTATAAATAATATCTCAATGGGAAGAACAATGGACTTCATCAACAGCTCATAATCCCCAACGAGGACCGCGAGCCTACCCCACATTAGGGACGATTAGGTCTTAGTCAACCACGCTGGCCAAGTGCGGGTCGGTCGACTTCACACACAACCTAAGAATTTCTCCATAGATGGTATAATAGACTTATTTTATAAAAAAAATATCAAATTCCGTTTTTTTAAAAAAAAAAAATTGGTTGTCTGTAAAGTCGGTTTACTGACGATAGTTGAACGTGACAACGTCTTAAGAAAATACTGATAGAATGGTAGCATTTTTCAAAAGAAAAATTTAATTTCATTTGTTTAATAGATTTCGCATTATAGTATGAATAAACTTTTAATAAAATCTCTTTGGCTTTACTATTTGTATCTGGCTGGTTTTGGTATCATTGAAAGTTTAAATTTTAAAGAACATAATTCCAAATTCAAATTAGAGAATTAGATTCAGAGCGAGGTAACGCCGCATGACGTCATGTTTTTTCGTGCGTGCAGCCGGCTCTATCGAATTATAAGACGTTGTCACGTCAAAAACATCGAAAAAGTTAAATAAAAAAATTATAAGAAGAGATAAAAGTGTATTTACAAACAATGATGTCCACGCGGAATTGATAAGGCGCACGGGGCATCCCTACTGATCTACATTATTGTATAAAAGCTGTAGTCGCAAGATAATTATTTATCATTCTCAACTACCAAGTAAGCAGTCAAGATGTTCTCTCAATTAGTTACGGTGGTTTTGTTGGTAGCCAGTGTGAGCGGTCAGGGTGCCGTCTCCACCACCTTCAACCATGACGGCACCTACAGCTACGGTGCCAAGCTGCCCATAGCGGGCAGCGACTCAAATGTCCTCAGCGTGCTTGGCTCCAGGACTTCCACGGGTGCGCTCGGCAAGGGACTGGCTTTCGATAACGCGTAAGTTGGATAACACGTGTAATTTTGTATCCAATCGAAGTATCTCTAATTGCTGGTGAAATAATAATCTTTGATAATTTTTCAGTGCCGGCCACGGTTTGTCATTGACGCACACAAGCATTCCCAACTTCGGAAGCCAGCTGACGGGCGCGGGTCACCTCAATCTGCTCAATAACAACAACCATCGGCTGGATGCCAACGGCTTTGTCACCAGGAATATGCCAAACATACCCAACGTACCTGTGCCCAATTTCAACACGGTCGGCGGCGGCCTCGACTACATGTACAAGTAAGATCAACAATATGCTTATTTTAGCATTCTTCGTGGTTTCTATATCATCAAGTTTTGTTAATGTGTCTATTGTTTGTATAGGAACCGTGTGGGTGCTAGCGTGGGTATGGCGCAGACACCGTTCCTGCAGCGCACTGACTACTCGGCCATGGGCAAGCTCAACCTGTTCCAGTCGCCCAAGTCCTCGCTTGACCTCAACGCCGGCTTCAGCAAGTCCGTCGCCCCTCAGATGAACACGGGCTGGCAGCCCGGCGGTGGATTAACCTTCACCAGATACTTCAACTTCGGCAGATAAAATTTTAACTAAAATTTAATTCCTAGTCAACTAGATAATTAATTTATTTTAAAATAGTCTAAGATATATTTATTGTTAAACAACTTTACAGGTACTATTTTATGTTTTCTCTCTCTATTAACAATAAGTATTTATTAAAATATATAATTAATAGGTTCAATGACATTTGCTTTTTATTTCCTGGATTTTCTCGTGATGTTAATGCTCCACTACGCTTCGCGCGTTGTAATATAAAACCACCAGATTTAATAACAATAAACGGTCTCACTACCTCCCAGCTGCTGTCTACCAAGGCATAGAATACTGAGTGAAGATATCAGAGTGATGCAATACTGAAAAACAAAAATGGCCGGGCCACACAAACCTGTGAAGAAAGTTTATTGTTTTGACTTTGTAGATTATTCATTTTATGAATTTTTTTTCAAAATTATTAATAAATTTTAATATTTCACGTGAAACCATTAAAAAACGACTTGAAACCTATCATACACAAGATACAAGCAAGCCTAGTAATGCCTAGTTAAAGTTTTGCAGCAAACTTTGTTGTTTGAATTTTTGCGCAGGTATTATTATTAAATAATGAAAGTTTTTAGATTTTTAAGAACACTGATAATCCGTAAAATGCATGGTACTTGGGAAAAGAGCTGACAATTTAAATCATTTACATCATATAAAGCCACGTTTGTCTTAGACGAAGTCGAATATTTCTTCTTCTTCTTGTCCTTTCGTGTCGATGGCTTCTTATTCTAATGTCGACTAAATTAGATTTTTGCCGCCCAGAATTCTGCCACTCGAATTGCAGGATCCGCAGCGTTCCACAGCTCTTCAAGCGTGCAATTAGTAGAGCACGCGGGGCAAGATATTAAATGAGCCATGGTTTGCAGGGAGGCACCACACTCGCACTGGTTGTCCCTGATGTAACCCCACCTGCACATGTTTTCCTTACTGCGACCGACTTATGTTCTCAATCTGTTCAAAGATTTCCAAGTCGGCCACGGTAGCATATAGCCAAGGGCGAGATTTTCCGACAAGGCTATAGCTCATATATTGTCCCCACCGAGGGGCTCGGGCCTACCCCACATTAAGGGCGATTAGGCCTTAGTCAACCAAGTTGGCCAAGTGTGGGTTGGCCGACTTCACACACAACCTAACAATTTCTTAATAGAGGTGCGCAGGTTTCCTCACGATGTTTTCCTTCACCGTAAAAGCGTCGATTAAACGTACATATGAATTCAAAATTTGGAAACACATTGGTACGTGGCGGGGTTCGAACCTGTGCCTCCCGGGTGGGAGACAATGCTCTTACGCACTACGCACTTGACAGCTCTCAATCGATTGCGCCATCAATTGCTTTTAAAAATTACGAATTACTGTTAGAAATTTTATTATGACGTCTGAACCACATGAATAAGGTTATCCGACCAGAATGCAGTTGCGGTATTATCAACAGGGCTGCCGCTTCGCGCGCACTCGACGAAATTCAATGAGTTTTATCGAGTGATTTTGTTGACGAATTAGGAATTTATTAGTTTAGTGTTAACAGACAACCGTTCTATGTAAGATGCCCAGTGACATATTGAACTTAACTGCCTCTATGGCTTAATGGCTTGTTCATGGTAATTAGATGCACAGATCACGAATACGACTCCTAGGAGAAGCAAATGGCTCGGTTTGATTGATGGTAGAGCTTAAGATAGCCACTCACTCGTTGGTCCTGGGTTAGTCTCCCTTCCACCTTTAGTTTTACCAAGCAAATGTCTTCCCCGTCAAAGATTGAAATAAAATGTTTGATTACTTTAGGAGAACTACTGGTGTTTCTCCCGAGTTCTTGTTGTAAAAACACGTGTTGAGAGACTCCATTTTTAACCTCAATCAACCGTACAATTTTATTACTTTAGTTACATTTTCACTTGACATTGGCAAAATGCGTACGCTTAATCCGACGCGATGCCATAAATTAAGAATAGAATAGAATAGAGAACTACTAGTACTAGAAAAATGGCCGCGAGCTCACATATAGACCATTTTCAAATAATTATTAAATATTATCTCAGGTCATTTAACTTATTTATATTATTTATTTTAATATAATAAATAAATACGTTTATTAAATGAGTTTAATTTCAAATACATTTTACCGTTACATATACATTTTTTTTTGTATCTCTTTTTTTGGTAGCTCTCATTTCATCTGAAAGATAGCTCCAAACTGCATTTTTGTAAAACTGCGCTATAATTTCTGCTCTCGCTTTACAAAATTATAAGTGTTAATGAAAATATCTCTGTAGCGGTTTTAATCAAGAATTAATCTTCTTATAATATATAATTTCTTTGCAAAGTCTGTTCACATCGCTTCAAAATTAGGTCTGAAAATTTTTGACGTAAATCGAGTGCACGCCCTTAAGATACAATATATCATCATAAATTGCATCTTCAACATTAAATATTTTATTTGACAAGGAAATAAATTACTAGGTAATAAAACTAACAATACGAAAGACAAGGTTATTAGGGATTTGCATTTTGATAACTAAACCTGCAAAAATTTATACGTTTTTATGTATAAATACGGCTGTCTAACTATATGCACAGTTGTTTTAGAAATTCATGACATGTACACACGTATGTAATAAACGTATTTATATTGGGCCAAAGCAGTCATCATAGCCAAATTCTTATATAAATTACAAAAATAAAAGTCACCACCGACTGTTTAAACAATACTCGTATGTTACGAGTGAATTTCTAAAGCGTATTTTTAGGCGTAGGAGCTGTAAATCATACCTATCTTAAAGTTACAAGATTTTATTTTTATTAAACAGCCCACGTGTAGTATCTTAATAAAATAACGTGTGCTGTATTAGTAAAAAAATATTTAATGATCATAAAAAAGAGAAACAATAAACCAAACATCAAAAAAATCCAGAATTGGTGACGTAAAATACTACATAGGTGACTAATCAGTCGCCCACTTAGTATTAGGTTTAGTTTAAGTTAATTTGCTGACCAGTTAAATACGACTCATAAAAATTCACGTGTTTTTTATTTTGGTGGTTTGTCCACAATCTGTTTTGGCAAGTAGTATCTCAGCTTATACGAAATAGTTTACAAATAATGAAAAAATAAATACTGTGCCGTATTAATTTTTCTATATACTTATTGCTAATTTCATTATTTCATTTAGTGCTAGAAAAAATATAATTGGCTGCCAAAAATTTTTGGTTGGAATAAGAAAATCAGCACGTGTGGCACCTGAGTCAGGTTACAAGGCCATCATTATCATCATTTGATCCCTCCAGTCAATATGTCAGGTGCAGCATTAACACTTGTATACGATTCTGTTACGCAAATAGCATAAGTAACGCTGATTTTAATAAATAGACAAAATACTAATTTTGGTGGTTTTGCTAGTGTTTTGCTTACAACCAATATTTATAAATTGCACCAAAATTAGTTTAGCTTGGTAGATTATGACCTAACGTATTTCTTATATTTCCAGATGCCAACGAAAGTCGACTCACAAAGAGTCAAGAGAGAGAGTTGTTCTAGGTTATCGCCGAACAAAACACATCAAAGCTCTGGTAAACGATAAGGGTTGACTTATGTATTGCATTCGATCTGCAACTATATCTGGCAGTCACAGTCATGCAGTTTCATCTCAAGAATAGAAGAAAGTAACCAATTAAGAAATAGTGTCCCTAATATGAAGTTCGAGAACTTTGTATCGCAATCAATAAATACTTAGCTGTTTTCATAACAAGCTTTACTTCAAAACCTTCGCAATGCTGTCAAAGTTAAAGTTGATATAACGTTATTAATCTTAATCATAATCTAAAAAAAATCTAAATATAATCATTGAAAACTCTGGTCTTCTATATTAGAGATACTGTTTCATAATTTGATACTTTCCTCTAAATTTTCAACCGTAATTCTTGTTCATCGACAGAAATATACATAATATAGAGCTATAGAGGTACGTTTAAAACGCTATGAAAGATATTAAAAAGCTATTCAACTGTGAATATTATGCGAAGCTATGTAAGAATAACATGTGCTTGTGACTTATACATTTTACAGATTTATGTAGGTTTTAGAACAGCCAGATTGCTTTGTTACGTTTCCCTTAAGGGTAAATGGTGAATATTCCAGATTTTCAAGAATCAGATGGTGTATCTTGACACTTATAGCCGTAATACAGATACTGTTAAAAGAACAGACTTTTATAAATTTCGGTAGCAGTCCAGACTAACGTAAATGTTTATTTTTTTCGCAAAAAAAATATTAGCAACCTTTGCAAGCTTGCAACTTTGGCAGTAAGTCAATTAATAGACCACAAAGGACAAATTATGACATTTAATATATAATTAACATTTCTTGTCACAGTTGTTGAAAATTCTCTTTATTCAGCTAAATTCATTTCTAGTAAGAAAATATTTTACAAATAAAACAACACAGATAACAGCTCATAGTTTTATTAGTCATTCGAATATTAATAAATATAATTTAAATTTCAACTCAAGATCAGCATTGCAACATAAACAAAATAAAATTGAGTACATTTATATAATTGTCCCGGTAGTTCCTCTACCTAATACAAATTAACAATAAAATTACCTTACTAGCGCTATCTAATGGATTTACTTAACTAGTCAAACGAACAATTGCCTTCGATAGCGCCATCACCTTCTAACTTTAAATTGAATGTAAGTAAACATTTTAAATGTTAAAAATGCATTTAATAAAATTTAAAATGTTCTATCTTGCTTGCTGATGCCAAGCCTACTTTTTCCACCGTGTACGGTCCATCTGTAAAAGTAAAAAATCTAAAGTTGTTGCTAAGACGGAAAAGAAAGTAAAAGATACTGTTAAATCCATTTCTAAGATGAGAATGAAATTATCATATTGAATAAAATAAATTTAAAAGCAAGATAATGTTATTTAACTACAAAATAATGTCTATCATACTATAACGAAAGGTCACTGAATTAAATTTCATTTTTCTCTTCCAATAAGGTTGTGAAACATAATTACCTACGCTCAGCGATGCTGGACCATTTAAATTGAAAACCACATTAAGTAAACGCACGGTTCCAACAATGTACTTTAAATTAATTCAAAAAATAATTATGAGAATATTTTCATTTTCAACTTACTTATCTGATGCCATACATTAGTTGGTATCCCAGCGTCAAGTCTAGCAGATGTAAATGCTTCTCGAATAGCAAAAGGTACAGATACTGCCAGACATATGGGAGGTTCACCAGTAGCTATGAATAAAATAAAAATTAAATTAAATTATATTTAATTATAATGATAGATAACAGCTACTTCAAGAATTAAAATTAGATAAACATAAATCTTTCTACTACCCTTCTCCCAATTTATTTGGGGTAGGTGCAGTAAGTATTGATATTGACAATACTGCCATACTATTTGGATATTTTTTTTACGGCCGGTTGCCTTCCTAACACCAGCCCTCCTTCGGACCGTCTGCTAACTTTAGACAGCTGCCGGGACCATCAGCTTAATGAAGGAAAATCCAGTTGAATTTTTCGGTTACCCATCTCAATACCGACCGTGCAATTAGTAGCTTAGCTTTCGTTAAAAGGAACGCTTGACCGCGGCGCCATCGACCTCTTCCTAGAAAAACTTATCTAATATATCACATTTATTCATAATTTAAGGCTATACAAGAGAGCAAACCTTTGGAACCAAATACAGCAACGTCACTAAAAGAGTTTTTCCTCAAATAAACTCTGAAGTCTTGTGGTATATCTCTTGCTAGAGGAACGAAATAGTTCCAAGTACGATCCGTCAGCAATTCACCTGTGTCTTTATTATAAACCAAATATTCTTTAAGAAAATATCCCAAGCCCATCATAAAAGCGCCTTCAACCTGAAATTATCAGTAGTTTAAATAAAGTACTTTTAGTAAAAGGATTTTTTTATTATTATTATTTGTACTAACTTGACCTATGTCTATTTCTGGATTGACACTCCGTCCAGCATCTTCTATCAAATCCACTCTTATTATTTCTGATTCACCAGTCAATATATCTACTTCAACTTCACTCAAACAAACTCCATATATGTTTGAAATTACTACATCGGTCATTTTTGAATATCCATGAGTTTGTAAATCGATGTCCATAGTGTATGCAGTTTGAACTAACTCTTCCCAAGATGCAAATGGTTTTATTTGTTTAACTGGTGCTAATCTGCTCAAAAGCTCTTCACAACATCTTTGTATTCCAAAACTCACACTATGACTGGTTACACTAGCACCAGTACTTAATGCATTAGGGCCAATAATTGTATTGTTACCTTTGATTTTAATCTTTTCAACTGGAATTTTTAGTAAAAATGCAGCGACTTGTATCGCTTTTGTGTTTAAGCCCTGGCCCATTTCTATACCCGAATGAGTTATCACTACAGATCCATCTATACGGTAAACTGATAGGTTTACATCCAACCGTATCCCTATGGTTGAGCTAGGATACCTCATAAACGCGTATCTCAATCCACGTTTCTTCCATCTGTTTTCGGTGTTAAATTTATTTACAGCAATTCTTCTATTTACATAATCGGCTTGCGTTTTTAAAGTTTCGTACATTTCCAGAATGGCACCGTGCGTAAGTGAATCTACATTTGCTAAACGAACATCTACTGGATCCAGAGAAGATTCATAAGCTATGCGTTCTATCATAAATTCTGCCATAGAAATACTTTCAAGAGTACCTGTAGAAGCAGAAGAAAATATTATTACTCTTGAAATAACTGTTTCTCAACAATTTATAATCAAACACAAAAGAAAAATTTTACCTGGTGCTCTACACCACGTATTTTTAGGAGTATCTGTTGTTACATTTTTTCCTGTGAAAGTCCATCTTGTTTTATTGTACAAATTATAGTAAGCGTCAACTAGAAACAGGTATAAAGCTTCATTAACAATAAAACCATTATCTTGAATTATACTATAATCTGCGTACTGGATTACTCCTGATTTATTGACACCAACCTTAAAAGAAGTTTACATTGGTCTATTAAGTTAAATAGAAATGAGAGAAATATACTAAGATGTAAATGCTTATATTCTCTCCTAACACATTATTACGGTTGAAAAGACTGAGAATTTTTTCTCCATGTCTTTCTATTTAATCAATATCAGAAACCTCTTTTTCTTACCTAAAATAAAAAGCTTATAATAATATAAGTTAAATACAAATTAGTTTATCATCATCATCATTTCAGACGCCCACTGTTGGACAAAGGCCTCCCCGAAAGATCTCTAAGCTGGTCGGTCCTGCGTTGCCCGCATACAGCGGCTTCCCGAAATTAGATAAATATAATAAAACGTAAGGAAGTATATTCTTTTCTATTATATTTAGGTCAAAAAGACTGTGAATTATTTCTCCATAACTCTCAATTTAATCGACATTAGAAACCTCTTTCATCTTGAAATATACAACTAGACGATGAATATCAACTTTACGTGAAAAAAATACATGGTTTATTTTAATATTCAGTCTAACATTTATTTTAATTAAATAAATTTTACTTAATACTATTGTAACGTGGTACTTTAACATTGTCATGTTAAAGCACCTCTCCAAGTTTACTGGCAATATAAGAAAAAGCAAATATTCAAAATTCAAAGTTGTCCTTGACGTTTGGTTCGGTTTCCCGCGAACGACACATTCTATTGCTGACCGTGTGACTCTGCACATGTACGATAAATTGGGCTATAAATATTACATAGAAATGACAATAGGTACCTATAAATATCACAAGGCACTATTAAAATTATAAGTGTCTTTTTATAAGCCTTTTTATAATTTTGTACATATATCTAGTGTAAGTTTTATTTAAATTATTTTCAGACTGCGTTTTGTATCGCCTTTTATCATCATCCATTATACACCAATAAAAAAATTAGTAACGTAATCAGTGCCTCATTTCTTAGATCCACACTTATGTTATTGGGACCATAAAGTTACAATATGAATGTGCCGAATTATCCACGTGGATTCAAACGGTTTGTTTGCATGAATAAGTAAATAGTAATATAGTCACTAAAAATTTAACGAATACAAAAAAAATGTCTGTATAGAATTTTCATTGACACAGAGACACACCTATTTACTGATCTTTAAAATAAGTGTAAGAGTACCTCAAAACTGCTTGAAGAAGGAAATCGTTTTCCAACAGCTCTCATGTTCGTTGTCAGTGGCATGACCATTCTACATGGTCGATTCAAATTCTTCGCAACCAAACTGCTAGCTATTGCAACTTGAGAGGCTCGTGATACCTTTAGTCCATATGAACCTCCTAATCGCCGGACGTATACATCAACACTGAAATTGTTTTATGAAACAAGATTTTCAATTCCAACTTCACAATTTGTAAGCATTATAATTGTTACGTATTTCAATTTAAGTTACATAATTGTCATATACACCATTTGTACAAACCTGTTTGCATCCATATTCAGAGCTTTGGCTATGACCGCTTGAGTTACATCCATCCAATGAGTAGCAGTATGAACCTCTAAGCCATCTTCTGAAGGCTTGGAAACACTTATTAGTGTTTCCATAGACATATGATACTGATGGTAAATAGTAGTACCACCTTTAATTACTTTTGATACATCAAAACCCTTGTCAATAGCAGGAATAGTCAAGAACGTACTCACTCTACTGGAATCTTTTAACGCATCGTTCATATCAATCACAGGTTTTTTCACGTCTGTGTATGTAACGCTAACTGTTTTAGCAGCAAATTCAGCTAAATTCTGTGTTTCAGCAACTATTATTCCTATAGGTTGGTTATAATATTCGACAGAACCACTACATAATACTTCCTCATCCTTATTGTAAAATAACTGATCAATAATCGTAAATGAATTAACTCCAGGAATATCTTTAGCAGTGTAAAATTTCAAAACTCCAGGTATTTTCTACAAAATAAAAAAAACTTTAGATAGGTATTACAAATTATTACTACTCAAAACAAACTAAATCGTTTAGAATAGCAGTGCGGAATGTTAAGGCAGAAATACAGCAAAAGCAAAGATTTTTTTTCTTTTTCTTTTTGTACGAGAAACTTAATTGCAATCGTTAATTTGTTATCAAGAATGTAACTTATTTAAAAATTTAGTAAATAAAATTGTTACTTTAATTTTCAACTCACCAAAGCTTCACTAGCATCAATATTTGATATAGTCCCTTTGCACACAGTACTTAGCACAAATGCTCCAAATACCTCGAACGGAAAAGATGGCAAATCGTCAGTATAAGGAACTTCAGCTGAACATTGCCTCTAAAAATATTGAATAATCAAAGAAATTGAAACGACTAGTAGTGCAAAAGTTTATTATGAAAATGCTTATGAGGTTTTCATGCGTACCAATGCTTCCACTTTCCCTAAAGGTTGGTTCAATGGCCATATTGAACGATCTGTGTCATAGATCTGGCGACTTTGCGAAACTGGTCGTGTGTCGTGTATTTTAGTTGCACCTGATTTATATCGAGCCTGTAATTTTCCCACTGGACATAACGATAGTAGACCCTAGAAAACAATAAAGAAAAATGATACCTATATTTAAAAAAAAACCTCTGCAGTTTCAGTTGTTGTCAACTTTTATTTAACTTAGTTTGAAAACTATTGATTGAGCTATAGAACATCCTGAATTATTAGCGATAGATTATTAGTGAATCATGCCAAATAAAATATAAGAGAACAACTTTTTCTATTGGACATGCAAATGTCCAATAGGAAAAGTTGAAACAATATTTTACTTAATAGTAATGAATACCTTGTATATATTTTATTCTATAGTTACAAAATAAAATTAAAAACACACCTTATAAAAAAGCGACAAAGCTAATTGTTTTCTGTATTCAGGAGACGGTTCTGGTAGACTTGCCGCAACAACAATTTCCTGATTTAAAACAGCAAGCGCCCCTTGCAAGGTTTCATTTGTAAACAGCTGCTTATTGGACAAAAACCTCTCCGTCTGACTTGCTCTTGTAAATGGAGTCTTTAATCCTCCGTAGAATATCCTGCACTTTTGCACCTTTTCGGACGAGCTTATTTGGTACAGGAAAGCAGCGTTAACTATAGCATGTGCGCTTTGAGATCGAGGCATTACCTAAAAGTTGAAATCTATATCTTAAAAAGTAAAACTATGTATTTTATGCCACATCTGAACAGAAATCGGGAATCGGGGGGGGGGGGGGGGGGAAGTTTTTTAATATCACAAAAAAGTTATCCATATAGCATCTGAAACATACCAAAACTTACGACTATTATTGATAAAGTATTTGTCCACAGTCGAATAAAAACCTTATTCTTGAAAATTTCATATGGGCAAAGAGATCTAAACTTCCTATGAAACAAAAAATTCTTTACATTGAAATATAAAAAGATAATTACCTTAAACGTTACAATTTTATTTTCCTTACTTAGTGGTGGAAGTAGAGCTTTGACTATAACTTTACCTTTCATGTCTGTTTTTAAAAAATCTTCCATGGATATTATGGTCTCTGATGTCTTGTTACCTAAAAATACGTGCCTATAAGAAATATTCGAACAAAAAGTAAGATATTACAGTACCGTTACTCAGGTTCATAACAAACACTTACGAATAGAAAGCCGAGCATCAACAGATATTAAAAGCAGAAAAACGTCAGAAGGAAAATCATTGTGATAATATTTAGTCATTAAATTTCCAGCCAAAGTACCAATCTGCAAAAAATCAATGAACATACTGAAATAGAATATAATTTAGACAAACAAAATGTAATCTATAAAGTACATACATTTCTCACTGGTATATGTGCTACCAATTGTAGGTGGTCGTAAAACGTTTTCAAATACCGAAAGCTATCTTGCTGACTGACATTCTTAAATATATCTAATAACTCTGTCAGGGTTGAACCAGCACCAATAATCAAGTTTTGATCCAAAGTCCAGCCTTTTAATTCTGACACACCGTTAACGTCAATCAATACCTTAGGGTATGAGTTTATTGGATAAGCTCCTATAAGACAAAATACAAAATTATAATATTTGTGGTAAAGTCAGTACGTATCTAATTGTATTATGACGACAGAAATTATAGAAGGACTTACCTTTTGCTGTATTTCCAGCAACCAACATGTATGAATCACGGCCCTTAGTATTTAAAACTTCAAAAATATCGGCAATAGTAGAAACTCTATACCAAAACCTTCCATCCTTTAAATCTATCTCCAGAATATTTTTTAAGTCTTCAAAATTTTCGGAAACAAAACACCAGTCATAATCAAGACAACTATCTGAACAAACAGAACCAGATTTTTCGCAAATCTTTAGATCTTCTATATCAGATAATTCTATGGAGTTTGGAGCATCTTTTGCAAACTTTTTAAAAGCTTCCAAGATTGGTCGGTAGCCAGTGCATCTGCAGATATTACTTCCAAAGGACTTCTCTATATCCAACATAGTAAGATCCTTTTTGTTTTGAAGAAGACTAAAAAATATTTATCAATGTCAATGCAAACGTATAATTATACTAGCGCCATATCCCGGCTTCGCACGGGTGGACAATTTTATTTTTTAATATTTTGGGATAACCGCAGAGAGAATCTTTAATTTTTATAATTGGATTTGTATGTTTGTAACGAATAAACTCAAAAACTACTGGACCGATTTTGATCAAATTTTCTACAAATATAGACAAGTCGTTAAAAAAGGACATACGTTTCCTTGTCAAAAAGTGAAAAGAAGGCTTGATGTGGTTGAAATAAGGGATGAAAGTTTGCATGGAAGATCGTCATTTTGTGAAGATAAAACCATGAACCTAAATAAGAAATAAAAAAAAAATTGTTCTATCTTATTTGAAATTTTGACCTGTGTGGGGATGAAATAGGGGATGTAAGGTATACTTTATGGTTTCTCAACATCAACTCTATATTTTTAACATATTTGATCAAAAGCGGTCATGTTGTTTTTGAGTTTTTTGAGTTGTTAGAAACATACAAATCATTCTTATTTATAATAATTAGTATAGTTATAGAAGTATATAAATATAGACATATTATGTGCTCTAGATATTTTAAAAAAAGTTACCTGTACATAGACATAATCCATCCTGGAGTACAAAATCCACATTGAGTGCCATTAGTTTCAGCAAGAGCAGTTTGTATTTGGTTGTAACCATCTTTTCTGTTGCCTACTTTTTCCACAGTAGTGATGTTCCAATCAAAACACGAAGTTACTGATACGAGGCACTGCAAAAAGAACAGATTTGACCAAAAATGTGTTATGATCGAAGCAACATTATTTTTTAACCAACTTCAAAAAAGGAGGAGGTTCTTTATTCGACTGTATTTTTTTAATATGTTTGTTACCTCATAACTCTTTAGGTCAAAATCGGTACACCCGATTTTGAACTCCACTTTGAACTCAAATCAACCGTACAATTTTTGTTACTTTAGTTAGATTTTCACTTGACAATGGCAAAATGCGTACGTTTATGTATCACGACGCCATTAAAGAAGAAAAGAATAGATTATGGTCAAGCTAGGCAATGCTGATTGTTAATTTTGTGTTTAATTATATTTTATTTGCAGCTTTAATTGTAATTACGCTTCCCGTAATTAATGTATTAATGTAGGTGTAAATAAGATATTGTTCTAGATTTTTCCATTTGTAACGTTCCATATGGCTTAGTATCTACCTACTTCTTTTAACAAAAGTGTTAACCTTGACATATATTAGTAAAGAATAGTAGTAATTGCAGAATATTTCAAGGTCAAACCTCTTGATTGTAACTAGCATATTTATTAAATCGTCAATATCAATATTAATGTAAATTCCTACTGAGTAGATTCACCACTACATTAGGTATTACCTTGTGCTTCTGCTTCTTCGTGGCTAAGCAAACGATTGTAGTGGACTTATCTAACTTGTTGGAACGGTGGTTACAGGGTGCAAGGTACCGGTGCGAGGTACCGGTGCAAAGTCACGACGACAAAGTTCCAGTGCAAAGACACGCTTGGTAGTTGAAGTCCCGAGGCGAGGACACCAATTGAAGGACACAACTGACTGCATTTACAACCCCCTCGCGAACACGAGTCACTATAAAGGAGGGTCCAGCAGAACGTTCGCCGAACCGCTGGCTACAGTTCGCCGAACACCAAGCGGACACAAGGGAAGTGCCATGCAAGGGGATGCAAATCAAGCATTTTTCCACGACCTATTTATTTTATTAAATTCTTTTATTTGTTCGCTATGTTTCTTTTACTTTCTATCACAACCCATGACGTCATTATAGAAGACTAGAAGAGTAATTTACGGTAATTGGGTGGAAATTTAAGGAGAAATTGGGTACCTAGATACCGGTTGTCTCAACTGGATGATTCACTCCGTCCAGTGTCAGCCAAATCCTTAACCTCCATACACAATTTCTGGCGCGTTGAACACACCACTACTTATTTTTACACAGTTTCACCGAGCTCGGTGAACACTTTTAAGTTGTAACTTGAGTTCTGTATTTTTTGTGGAGGAACGCTAGACACGTGCTTACAGCGACGGCTTGAGCACGGGAAGCGAGCGGGATGCGAGAGTGAATGGAGCAGGTAGGATTGAAAGACCGAGGAACGAGAGAATAAGTGCGAGTGATGTGTTATGTATGAATGAATAAAATATTGAAAACTGGCGCGTCCAATAATAAATAATTAAGGAATGCAAATGGCCGCTTCAATTCTGTAGCATTCGTGGAAAATTAAAAACAATGTGTAGACAGAAAATAAAATTAGCTAAATTGGAAATGTTAATAGGAGTTATATTAATTTTATAACCGCACATTAATGTAACTCTTTAAATCAAAAAGCAAATAAACTACAATATACATACAGAATTAACAGCAACCGGTTTTTCCCCAGGACTCTTCACGACGGTTACGATGCACGCTCCACAACCGCCCTCGCGACACATGTACTTAGTGCCGCGAAGCTCCAGGTATTTTCGTATATAATCCAAAAGCATTACATCGGAGCTGATTTCACATCCCACTATAACAATAGTTATGCTATCAAATTTTTTTTATGCATAATTTGAAGCTTCAGAAACCTTATCCAACAAGAACAATCGAAAAGGTAGTGTTATTTCAATTCGGTCGCCTATAAAGTCATTGGTCTAGATAATTTTATTTTATTTTTGTTACGTTTTCTTTTTTGCATAAGTCTATCGTTGTATGATAGTATTTAAATAAAACAAGTCGTTGTGTCCCTGACGCAATGATTTTGGAACACTGGAGTAAAAATACACCTAGAAAACGATTCTAGGTAAATTATCAACACTTTTATTTAAAGTATCCAAATTCCAGTACGGATAATCCGGCAGAAAGACTAAGAAGCAGACAGCAGAAAGACTAAGAAGACGAAAAATTCTTCATGTGTACGTGGATACCGCAGACAATCATAAAGCATACCTATGGAAGCTCTGCCTTTGGTCTTTTGATTTACCTACGTGTAATATATTCAGAAGTCCGGAGTTTAGACTCCCAAATTTGTTTATTAATCATTTAATTTTGGTATACTACTATAATAGCTTAGGTATTGGAACTTTAAATTTGAATAATGTGTGCTGAACTGAGTTTTACTTTCAGATAACAAAAGGAATTAGCTTAGTACTTAACTTACATAAAAAAATACTCACCAGAACATTTAATACCGTTCACAGTAAAGTTTATTCGACTCATATTGAAACAAACAACACGATTACAGTGCCGAGAACCAAAACTGTCTGCTCGAATAAAATGTTGTATGACTTAATAAATTACATAGTATGTTATCTTTTTATGTGTGTTTAGATTGAGGTGCCAAATTTTCTAACGTAACCAAATGTTCAGTTATATAATAGGTAGTAGTTAAGACATTTTTTTAAGACCGATCTTGGATTTTGTAATGGAATACTTCAAATTGAATTTAAAAGTGGCAATTGAATCTGAACGTTTGAATTATGGTGCAACCTCAGAACTAGCAATATTATGGATGATTTTTTATCAATTTTGTATGATATTGTGGTACTCAAGAAAATTTATTAAACAAAATCTGAGCTCGGTAGTGTAGATATTAAAAAAGATACAATACTTTATGGGTGGCTACACTTCGTCGCGAAATTTTATCATGTTTAGTTTAATCAATGCGCAATTTTTTTTATCATTTTGTGGTATTTGTTTTTGAATTGTATGCGAATAACAAATGAGTGAACTTAGAGACATGGCACACCTTAGACTAGTTGGACTAGATGCTTCGGCAAATTGAATTACCTGTATCTGATTTAATTTATAACGTAAATTAAAATAGAAAACAAGTATATTTTGTAGCAAATCCAACTTGATGTAATAGAGTTCATTAAACATAATTCTCAATTATCTTTAACAAAACATTCACTTTTTCATAATTGCAAAAAAATTTTTTGAAGGGTGGCCATGAAAACATCGTTTTAAATAAATATTTTCTTTCATTTGGAATTATTTTATGAAAATATTTAATTTAAAAATACAAATGATTCACATTTATCAAATTAACAAATGTGACAATACTCAAAAAGTTTTCTATCGTCTGGATAACCGCCAATATTTGTAGTTAATATTCTACCTAGTATGTTAGAGTATTGTATTACATGTTACGTGGAGTACTTGTAGCACTAGCGATTGGTGGAGCACAGAACTAAATGGTGAATGTTAATTTGTGGAACAAAAATGAAAACTTTTTCGCTCAGTAATAGTTCGTTCTCAGTAATATCCGTTCTTTAATAGTTTCGTCAATTAATTTCAAAACAATTTGTTAGGAAAAAGTGAATGTCTTGTTAAATATAAGTTTGTGTTTGTATATATATAAATATAAGTATATGTTTAATATAAAAAAGGACTCTATGTACATTGAGTACTACAAAACATGCTTGTTTTGTATCTTAAATTACGTTATCAATCAAAGCAGATATAGGCAAATCAATGTAGTGAAGCATCTCGACTGAGGTGCCAGTTAAAATATGCCATATCTCTAAGCTCACTCATTTAACTATGGAATTATTCACATACAAATCAAACACAAATACTACAAAATTAGCGCATTGATGAAACTGTTGCTTCCTTGTCAAAATTACGCTACGAAGGTGTGGTCTGGGGGGCCTATAATTACTTAGTCCGTGAGGAAAAACTATCCTTTTGTCACCATACACGCGAACTGATACTTTCCTGCCATTTTTTTTTCTCGATAAACTAAAGGATTGCACGCCAGTGGATAGTTAATATCATGTTGTTTTATAAACATTGTTATTCTGTTAAGGGAATACCGGTCATTTTGTGTTATCTTTATGGAATACTTTCATTTTAAAATCAGCATGTGTACACGTAAGCAAAATATTGCAATTTCTATGAGTTTATTGATTTCGAATACATAATTAAACGTAAAAGAAAGCAGAGTTTGTATAAAACGGTAAATATTTATAGCAAATTGCTTGTTAAATAATAGTATGTACCTACCTACTTAAAAAACAAATTACAAAAGCCAATGTTTTTAATTTATCTACTCAAGCGATTTTTTGAAAATGTGCTGTAACTTTTTTTTTCCTAACGGATCTTTTACGCTATATGAGTCTTTGAAAGTTGATTATTAATAAGTGTTTATAATTGTGTAAAAAAAATATTTCTTTACTGGGTTATTTCAGTACCTCTGGGTACTGTTACTTAAACTCTATGATGGGTACGGTTCTATGGTTAAAAAAGAGGTAGAGAGCTCAGGGGGGCTATTCGCTATCTTTTTTTGACAGTTGAAAGTGATGATCACTGAGCGATTTACGTATCCATTGCTGTTTTACGCGACAAGTGCCATAATAGCGTGTGGTGTAAAACAGCATTGAATATGTAATTCACTCGGTGATCATCACTTTCAACTGTCAAAAAAAGTTAGGGAGGCCTACAGATAGCTAGCTAATTTAGTAAGACGTTACGTAGTATCACTTTTCAATACGTGATCTAACGAAGATTTACCAAGTGAAGTAGTATTTTTCAACAGGTAATACAGAACATTATAAAATAGTTTTCTGTTATTAGGAAAAGGATTACTTTCATCAAAATAATTTTTTGGAAGGTCGTTTTATATCAGTATAAAAGTTATTGACACAAGATACGACTAGAAACATAGGCTTACAAAATACAAATATTTTCATGCCATTTCTGCGTAAGGTTAAGTAGGCTTACATAAGCGTCTTTATTCAACCAATAATTTTATCTTAATTTTGTTTTTATGTCATGGTTTTTATGAGAAGAAATTACAGATATTACCTAATTATGATATGGTTTTGTCTAAAATTGTATAACAATGATGACAATATATAACATGAATTGACCAGTGAAACAAAAAGATGTTTAGAATAATTTACTTAATAGTAAAAACTGTTTCAGATCTAAACGTCCCGCCAGTGTAGGTGTCAGTCACGAAGAGGAATAGGACTGTTGGAGAGCCTGGTGCAGTTTTATTGGAAGAAACCCCTTGTGTGTTAATTACATACTCTTCAACTGCGTCAAAAATTCTCCTATATTTTTATTCTACCCGGAACACTGGTTTTTCTTTGTGATGAGAAGACACCACCACTTAGTTGGCTCAAAACGGCGCTATTGAGCAAGTGTTTCCCGGGAAAGATGGGATTGTTCGCATAGCTACAGTTTGTACCACTACTGGAGACGCATTTTTGAATAATTCGAAGTGAATCTTAAATTCATACTGGAAAGCCAAACGTATACGAAATTTGTTTCGATTGCTTCCGATTTACGTATTTTTGAAACATTAGAAATTAGAAATAAGTGTTGTCCTAAAACTTAAATGTTATAACATTTTTCATTTCTTGCAGAAAAAATAAAAACCGGAATGCCCTAACTCGTTGATTTTAAAAACCGGTAATGAATTACGGGTAAACGGTACGTAAATTATAAAATTATAATGCTACTGTCAGTCATTTGATTTTCTACTGGTAATATTAGAAACGAGTGGGTGGGACCACTCGTTGCAAAATTCACGAGTATGAATATTTTAAAATAGCGATTTTAGGGATTTGGAATTATAATGATTCTAAAATGCGTCTCCTGGAATGTTTAAACCTCCCGTGTGCCCGCTTCCACCGCAGTAATTAATAAATAATAATAATAATAAACATTTATTTTCACATACTTAAATACAACTTCAGTTTCAATATCCTAAGGTAAACTAAAAAAAATGGTAGGCAATTAACAAATGAATATTGAAAATGGTGACTACTGTTGCCTGTTTTAGGACGACCTGTGTTACAGGCAACAGGCCCCTCTCTTAACAATTTTACAAACTGTAGCCTAGACTAAACAAGTTCTTAGGTTAGAAAGCTTTATGTGTGCACACAGAAGCTGTAAATATAATATATCTAACAGTTACAATTAATAAGTATAATTATATATAATGAGTAAAAAGAAAATAAATATTATATATTTATATTGAAATACAGCTTAAAAAGGTAATAATTAAGTATTTAACATTTTAAGAAATTCTCCGTCTCTTCATAGTCCACACTTTTAAGCCAATTGCTAACTTTTATTTTACAATCATACCTCGTCAGAGAATGTATTGATAACAGGGAATTTAGCGAATTGTATATTCTCGTGCTCAAATATTGGTAGTTTTTTTTACCAAATGTGGTTTTACAGACCCTATTTGGACACGGACGTTTGGGCCGTCTGGTTATGGTCATGGGTTTGTCAAACGGTGGAAGAGACTTGTGACATCGAAGAGTAGATCTTAATATATACAACTGTCTCACGGTTAGACATTCAAAGTCCTTATACAATTCCCTTGTAGGGTATCTGAAAGGTTTCCGCAAAAGTACCTTAAGAATCGCTCGCTGCGCTCGTTCTAAGTTTATAAATTTAGTTTTGGAAGATCCACCCCATACCGGAATACAATAAGAAAGAACCGATTCAATCAGGGAGTAATAGACGTTATGCAGAATGTTTTCGTCGGCCGAATTTCTAAGCTTCTTGGCAATATAAATTAGTTTTCTTATACGGCCAGATAAGGACTGAATATGTTCATACCAGTTCAGACACTGATCTAGCTGTACACCAAGGTACCGAACTGATGTAGATCTCTTAAGAGAAAGGCAAGAACAAGAAGAGGATAAAGCAGTTGTTGAGCATGTGTGAGCTTTTAGTTTAATGGAATTTAGTGGTGGCTGGGCTGAGGGTCTGATAGAGAAAGTGATAAACGTGGTTTTATCTAAATTTAGTGTAAGAAGGTTATTGGAAAGCCAGTTCATGGTCTGATTAAAAGCCAGCTGAGCATGTGATTCTACCTCATTCCATGTTTTCCCGTATACAAGGATAGCCATGTCGTCAGCGTAAGAGAAGATACGACAGTTTGGGAAAGAAAGCTGGCATAAGTCGTTGACGTATGCAAGAAAGAGTGTAGGTCCTAAAATGCTCCCCTGAGGAACACCACAACGGATGGGGACTTCATC
Organism: Elophila nymphaeata; assembly: GCA_955850985.1. Lineage (NCBI taxonomy): Eukaryota > Metazoa > Arthropoda > Insecta > Lepidoptera > Crambidae > Elophila > Elophila nymphaeata. The sequence continues at coordinate 11,016,900 of OY039080.1, forward strand.
ACTCAAGTATGTGTCAATTCGAACACATTGCGCTCTATCCGACAGATAACTAGAAAAGATTTTTAGAGTTGTACCCCGAACGCCGAGAGATTCTAGCTTACTAATAAGGATATCAGTGGAGACTGTGTCGAATGCCTTAGAGAGATCTAAGAAAACACCAAGGCACTTACTACCTTCATCCATTTTCTGTACAGCAAATTGAGTAAGCGAGATAACTGCATCTTCGGTAGAGAGCCCTTTTCTAAAACCAAATTGATTTGCTGAGAGTAGTTTATTGGACTCTAGAAAACCAACCAGGGCATTATTCAAGATGCGCTCTAATACTTTTGAAAGAGCGGGTAAGAGAGAAATGGGGCGATAGTTTTTGATTGAGCTTCTATCGCCATCTTTGAAGATAGGGAGTATAATAGCTTTTTTTAGTGCCTTGGGGAATATACCATAGCTAAGACAGAGGTTACATATGTGCGTTATAGCTGGCGCAAGGTAGGTATTAGCAGACTTTAGAAATTTAGCAGAAATACCGTCCCAACCGACCGCACTGTCAGAGCGAAGGGAGTGAATAATTCCCTTGATGTCATTTTCGTCTACCATTAAAATTGCCAGAGAGTTTAACGGAGAATAGTTTACATCAGGAATATGTCTGTAATTTTGGATTCGGTTAATTTTACTAGCTAATTGAATAGCAATATTAGCAAAATATTTATTGATTTCATTGACTGAGCCATCTTTGGAATCACAGATATTTAAGAGCTCAATCGGTGCGGATGTGTTTCTGTTTGTATTAGTTATACTCTTTATAACTTGCCATGTTTTTTTTGGATTATTATGCGCTTTTTTAAATTCTAACTTCTCATATTCTAGCTTTAAGGTTTTAAGTAGGTTGTTACAAAAATTTCGATAACGTTTGTAAGTTATTTTAAGTATTAGATTATTAGGTTGATTTTTGACTCTTTTTTGCATATTATTACGGTTGTGTATACATCGTAATAATTGAATACAGTTATTGTTGCTATAATTTCTCATCCCGTGAGTAGGTTTCGTAAAAGCCGATTAAGGGAGTTCCTGAACCCCATCGCACCAAGGGATTGGTGTCAAGCAGGTGGCAACCATATAACTGACCCGAGGGCAGTTAACATTAATTTAAACTTTCTTGTCACACTAACTTGTTGAACAGTTCTCTCTTTATTCAGTTCTAGCAAGGAAATATTTTACTAAATAAAAAAAACAGCTATCAGTTTTACAAGTATGTAATTCCAATATAAATAATTATTATTATAGTCGTTTTATTAGGGGAACGACATTTCTGTCAATCATAAGTTAGGAAAATCACTACATTTTGATATTTTCCCGCTGTCGCTCAAGTTCTTAATGTTTGCATTAAAATATGGGCGTCACACATTTTAATGCATCTAGGGAGTGCTTTGAAAGAAACGCATGGCAACAGACCATAAAACCTTTATTACAATGATTCCTCATAAGTGATCGTCAACACGGATGCTTATGCAACGAAACGACACCACTTTCACTGCACAAAATCCACTCCTGAACAATTTCGAATTATCGAAACAAAGATCGACATCCAGACGCCATGGTTTCCCGCCATACACTCCCTAGTTCTCTTTAATGTATACCAATAATAAAGGTCGTAGCACACTTATCAGCTTGGAAAGGGAACGGAACCATATCGCCTCTTTTATTATGACAAAAAGGCGATATGCTTAGTTCTCTAGCCGTTACGTAGTGATCATAGACAGAAAGAGCCGTTTCTTTTCCTAACTGATAAGTGATAACGCCATCACCTTTAAATTAAGTGTAAGTGTACTGTATAGATGTTAAAAATACATTTTAATAAAATTTAAAGTGTTCCAGCTTGCTCGCAGATGCCAAACCTACTTTGTCCACCGTGTACGGTCCATCTGAAAAAGGAAAAAAGCTATTGTTGTTGCTAAAACCGAAACGAAAGTAAGACATACTCATCGAGCACATGCTCGATGGACATACTTAACATGAAATCATTGGCCAAGGCAAGAATGAAAATAAAATTAAATAAGAGTTCAAAACCATGATAATGTTATTCAAGTACAAAATTATGCCTATATCATATTATTACAAAAGGTTGAACTACAAGGCTTGAATTTCGAGTCAGACACTGCTCTTCCTATTGGGAGACAACCTCATTAGGTTGTGAAGTGAATTAAGGTTCAGAAACATTATTAACTACGCTCAGTGATGCTGTAGTGCTAAAATTGAACACCACTAGAAAAAACACGCTACTGGTAAATAATAGTTTATAATAATAAGAAAAAATAATAATTATCATATTTTTATTTTCAACTTACCTATTTGATACCATACATTAGTTGGTATCCCAGCATCAAGTCTCGCAGACGTAAATGCTTCTCGAATAGCAAAAGGTATAGATACTGCCAAACATATTGGAGGCTCACCAGTACCTATAAATGTAATAAAATCTTAATAATATTTTATGATAAAAATAGCCAGTAGCTACATTAGGAATTAAAATGAGAAAAGCTTATCTATATGAATAAATGTGACTTATTAAAGTAACATTCATGCATATTTTAAAACAATACAAGAGAACAAACCTTTAGAACCAAATGCAGCAACGTTACTAAAAGAGGTTTTCCTCAAATAAACCCTGAAGTCTTGCGGTATATCTCTTGCGAGTGGGACACAATAGTTCCAAGTGCGATCCGTTAATAGTTCACCGGTGTCATTATTATAAACCAAATATTCTTTAAGAAAATATCCCACGCCCATCATAAAAGCACCTTCAACCTAAAATAGTTAATATTTGTTTAATTTCATTAAAACTTTTCTATTAGTTTATGGATTTTTTATATGTGTCAATGTAACAAACTTGGTGATTGTCAATATATACCAATTCTTATGCTGGGGCCGCACTTGCGCCTATCGTCACGAAGCTTCGTGCTAGGACACGATACACGCAGATGTGACCGGCCGTTATCGGCTATCGTCACGAATATTCGGGTTGCTTGTGCGTTATCGGCCGGGAGGCGGTACGTCAGGGTTTTAGCGCGCTAACCTATCGCGCTGCGTGGTCAGACATGCGTTGTTCATTTCGAAGGTTGTTCTCCATTAGTTCAGACGCGTACGGGTGACTAAGTATACGATACAGCTGAGTTATTTTTTATAATAAATGCATCACGTAATTATTATCACACAATTTAGAAGTAAAGAAAGTGATTATGCATAGTTAAACGCAAAGAAAGATAATAATACTACGCAATTTACACGTCTGGAAATGATTTCGGCCATCTTGGATTATTGCACGATAGTTCGTGCAAATGAAGAAATGCCACATGCTTTATCGCGATAACTTTGCTCGGGCCGCACTTGCGTGTATCGTACGAAGTATCGCCACACATTACTTCGGGACGATAGGCGCAAGTGCGGCCCCAGCATAAGAGCAATACGAATGTTTTACTCAATCTCCAATAAACTATAAAAATAACCGAGAGACCAATCCAAGCAACCCGAATACAACCAGACGTCGCATCAGCGGTGCCGGCGTCTTCAATATTTTATATAAAATTCTTTTGGTAATAGTACTTAAAGTAGGTACTTTCAATTACTTATGATTTGTACTTACTTGGCCTATGTCTATTTCTGGATTGATACTCCGTCCAGCATCTTCTAGCAAATCCACTCTTATTATTTCTGATTCACCAGTCAATATATCTACTTCAACTTCACTCAAACAAACTCCATATATATTGAAAATCTCTAAATCGGTCAACTTTGAATATCCGTGAGCTTGTAAATCGATGTCCATAGTGTAAGCTGTTTGAACTAACTCTTCCCAAGATGCAAATGGTTTAATTAGTTTCACTGGTGCTAACCTGCTCAAAAGCTCTTCACAACATCTTTGTATTCCAACACTCACACTATGACTGGTTACACTACCACCAGTACTTAATGCATTAGGGCCAATAATTGTATTGTTACCTTTGATTTTAATCTTTTCAACTGGAATTTTTAGTAAGAATGCAGCAACTTGTACAGCTTTTGTGTTTAAACCCTGGCCCATTTCTATACCCGAATGAGTAATCGCTACAGTTCCATCTATACGATAAACTGATAGATTTACATCTAACCGTATCCCTATCGGTGAGTTAGGGTACCTCATAAACGCGTATCTCAAGCCACGTTTCTTCCATCTGTTTTCAGTGTTAAATTTATTTACAGCAATTCTTCGATTTACATAATCAGACTGAGTTTTTAAGGTTTCATACATTTCCAGAATATCACCATGCGTAAGTGAATCTACATTTGCTAAGCGAACATCTACTGGATCCAAAGAAGCTTCATAGGCTATGCGTTCTATCATGAATTCTGCCATAGAAACGCTTTCAAGAGTACCTGTATAAGTAGAAAAAAACAATATTACTTGTGAAATAACTGTTCCCGAACAATTTATAATCTTAGACAAAAGCAAAAATTTACCTGGTGCTCTACACCATGTGTTTTTAGGAGTATCTGTTATAACATTTTTTCCTCTGAAAGTCCATCTTGTTTTTTTGTACAAATTATAGTAAGCGTCAACTGTAGTCAGGTATAAAGCTTCATTAACAATAAAACCGTTATCTTCAATCAAACTATAATCCGCGTATTGGATTACTCCTGATTTATTTACACCGACCTAAAATAAAAAGTTTACAGTGGTACTTACTTAGACAAAGAACTAAGGGTACTTACAAATAAGAGATAGGTACATAATAAGATGTAGAGTACCTAACCTATTATATTCTTCTCTATAATGTTTTAAGACAAAAAGTCTGCAATTGAAACAACATGCATAGGTAATGACATGTCTCATTAGAATTGCTCTGCCACCTATCAAAATTAAAAATATAATTTCCCATAGATTTTGACAGCTCACCACTAACCAACAGGCTTAGATTATACTTCTTAGATTATCCAACAGGTATCCAACAGGCCAGATTACTTTCTAGCACTGTACTCTGTGAAGCCAACGACTCGTTTTCTTGGTGAAGAACACAAATTTAACTCTCTATCGAAAAAAAACTACTGAACCGATTTTGATGAAACATGCACAGACCCCAAGTTGGATTAAACTTAGTCTAACTAAAACATGTTTTTTGTAATCCAACTAATCCATATAGTTATTGATATATGTTACAGGCAAAGTTACATACAATAAACTCATGAAATTTGGCACCCATGTTTAGAAGCTGATACAGACTAATAATAGGTTGGGGAAAAAGTTTCTTCGCATTTTTTAAGAAAATTCAAAACATTTTTTAATATAGTTTATTTACATTTAACTAAAGTATGTAGGTACCATTTTGTTCGATAACTTTTTGCCATCTTGTAGGTAGGGACATGATCCCATTGCTATAGAAATTTTGGGACTTCTGGTCAAAATACCGCGACAAGTGGTTTTGGCAGTCCTCTCGTGATGTTAACCTGACACTGCCTAAAGAATTCTGAAGAGACCGAAACAGGTGGAAATCTGAAGGTGCAAGGTCAGGACTATACGGCGGATGCATTAACACCTCCCAGCCAAACTCTCTTAATTTTTGCTGAGTGGCTAAAGATGTGTGAGGTCTAGCGTTATCATGATGAAAAACCACACCCCTTCTGTTGATTAATTCCGGCCGCTTTCTCTCAACTTCTTGCTTTAATCTCATCAGTTGTTCGCAGTAGAGTTCAAAATCGATGGTCCTGCCTGGTGGTAACAGCTCATAATGAATAATGCCCTTCCAATCCCACCACACACACAGCCACAACATGTTGCGAGTTAACCCGGGTTTCGCCACAGTCTGTGAAGCCTGACCGGCCTTTGACCACGACCTTTTTCGCACGTTCTTGTCGTACGTGATCCACTTTTCATCACCAGTTATCAGCTTCTTCAAAAATGGTTCGGTTTCATTACGTCGTAATAAAGAATCACAAATGAGTACACGGTTCATTAGGTTTCTTTCAGTGAGCTCGTGAGGTACCCAAATGTCGAGCTTTTTTGTGTACCCAGTTTTTTTCAAATGCGCCAAAACTGTTTTGTGGTCAATTCCCAGTTCATCAGCTACGTCCTAACTACTGACATGCCGATCTTGCTCCACTTTTTCAAAAATGGCATCCATTTTATCTGTAATAGGGCGACCAGAGCGACGTGCATCTTTGACATCAAAATTTCCGGATTGAAAACGCTTAAACCAAATTTGTGCTACTCTCACAGACACTGCACTAAGTCCATAAACATCGCAAATTTTTTTCGCGGCTTGCGTTGCATTTTTACCTTTTTTGTAGTAAAATTTTAAAATGTATCGAATTTCTTCATTAGATTCACTCATCTTGGCGGTACGAAAAACAAATGAAAATCACACATTTTCCTAATTTGAATTTGGAATTATGTTCTTTAAAATTTAAACTTTCAATGATACCAAAACCAGCCAGATACAAATAGTATAGCCAAAGAGATTTTATTACAAGTTTATACATACTATAATGCGAAAAGACTTTTTCCCCAACCTAATATATCATAATACAAAAACTGTACAATTTTGACAATTGCATACAAAAAGGTCGAACTAATAACCTCCTTTTTTCGATTTGGTTCTCGGTTAAAAATTAAAGAAATTTTTGTATGGATAATATTTACATTGATATTTTGACTTGGAGACACATCGTCACCTTTATGGTAAACTTACGAAACTGCAAAAACAAATTTTACAGGAGTGGGTTTTGAAACATTAAATTGATAATAACTTTTGTTATGATGCAGATGTAATAAATTCTTAGATACATTTGATTTTCAAAATCCTGCTGTTTTTAAATACAATGAATGGATCACACCTATGTAGTACAACATAAGGTGCAATTTTTTTTAGATATGTCAAATTTACAAAAACTGCAGATTCGTAAGTTTGCCGTGGAGGTGACGACATATTTGACTGATATGTATAAGATTACCTCATAAGTGGTTGAGGAAGGAAATCGTTTTCCAACAGCTCTCATGTTCGTTTTAAGGGGCATGATTATTCTACATGGTCGATTCAATTTCTTCGCAACCAAACTGCTAGCTATTGCAACTTGAGAAGCCCGTGATACCTTTAGTCCATATGAACCTCCTAACCGCCGAACGTATACATCAACACTGAAATAAATTGTTTTAAAAGAAGGCTTTGAATTCCAACTCCACATGTTATCAGCATTATTATGTTGATGACACAATTCCTACAAACCTGTTCGCATCCATATTCAGAGCTTTGGCTATGACCGCTTGTGTTACATCCGTCCACTGAGTAGCAGTATGAACCTCCAAGCCATCTTCTGAAGGCTTGGTAACACTCAGTAGTGTTTCCATCGAAAAATGATACTGATGGTAAATAGTAGTACCACCTTTAATTACTTTTGACACATCAAAACCCCTGTCGATAGCTGGAATAGTCAAGAACGTACTAACTCTACTGGAATCTTTTAATGCATCGTTCATATCAATTACGGGCGGTTTTACGTCTGTGTATGTAACGGTTACTTTTTTAGCAGCAAATTCAGCTAAATGCTGCGTTTCAGCCACTATTATACCTATAGGTTGGTCATAGTATTGCACAGAACCACTACACAATACTTCCTCATTCTTCTTGTATATTATTTGGTCAACAATTGTAAATGAATTAACACCAGGAATATCTTTGGCAGTGTAAAATTCCAAAACTCCGGGTATTTTCTACAAATTAAAAAATAAATTAACTCTCAAGTGGTCTAATATATACATAATAGTTTAAAATTATGGGGGATACAAGATCATTTAGAGGAGAGGCATTGTAAAGTAAGATGCCCCCAGATGTTACTCATTTTTGAAGTAACCAAACTTAGGTACCTACGTAATGGATACTCTAATATGTGTTTAAATTCGAAGTACTGTTTTTTGAATATGTTATACAGTATACTACCAAAAATAAATAAAGAGTAATAAATTAACAACTAAGTCAGATCTTTCAGACAGTTCTTTAACTTTGCCACGTGCTTGCAAAACTGTTTGTAGCAAATGCCTATTATAAATGTAACAGCAATGTTGCTGTCTTGCAACATAAACTAAAAAGACACGGAGAAATACCAAAGTGAGCACGACAAAATGTTAGATCGCTCCTGACACCTGATAATATACGGACTGGATTTTTCTCACACTTGAAGTCAATTTTTAATCCGCCAAATTGTGAACTCGTGCCATAAGAAGTAAAACATTTTTTTTCGGTTATGATAATCAGCAGATATTAAAATTAATGAAAAATAGCATGTAAGAGAAACAAACCTAATCTGCTGAATGTGATTTATTTAACATTAAAACTTTTATTATTGTTTAGATTATAATTAAATATTTAGATGATAGTGTTATTTAAAAGTAATTATCACTGCTAAGTATTTATTTCACAATAAATATCACATGTTATATACATATAACATACACTATTATTGGCATTGGGAACTTATGTTATGTATGACATTAAGAAATCTTTCTTTACAGAATTAGATTTATTTCATTATTTTTGATTTTTTCATATATGATATTTACATTATTAAACTAATTTCCTAACCAAAAAAAAAACCTAGGCCTCAGAAGGATATAGTCATTAACACATATTAGAGTATCCATTGCATAAGTTTCGTCTCTTCAAAAATAAATAACGTCTGGGGACCCTCGGATCTTGGGCTACCAATACAGCAAGAGTAAAGAAATTATATTCCCTTTTTACGAGTAACTTAATTGCAATAGTAAAGTGTAACATGTTACCAAGTATGTTATTAATAGACAAATACATTTATACAAATATTAAGGCCCTGCTTATATTTTAAAATGTGTACGTAGTGGTAAAAAAATTGTAACTGAATCTTATACTTTATTTTCAACTTACCAAGGCTTCACTGGCATCTATATTTGATATAGTCCCCTTACACACAGTACTGAGCACAAATGCTCCAAATACCTCGAACGGAAAAGATGGCAAATCGTCTGTATAAGGAACTTCCGCTGAACATTGCCGCTAAAAACATTGAAAAATCAAATAAATTGAAACGACTATGAGTGCAAAAGTTTATTTTGAGAAATGAGGTTTGCGTGCGTACCAATGCTTCCACTTTCCCTAAAGGTTGGTTCAATGGCCATATTAAACGATTCGTATCATAGATCTGGCGACTTTGCGAAACTGGTCGTGTGTCGTGTATTTTAGTTGCACCTGACCTATATCGAGCCTGCAATTTTCCCACTGGACATAACGATAGCAGACCCTAGAAAAAATAAAGGAAGATGATAATATCGATATATAAAATACTGCTGCTTTTTCGATTACTGTCAATTTATTTATTTGACTCAGTTTTAAAACTATTTAGTTAGACGGTCAACGTACTGAATAAAGGATCATTGATTTACCCGGACTGCTAGATTGTAATATCTGTCCTGGTTTTGATGCCCCTTTCATGTAGATTGGCTGGCAACATAATATTATTATTTTTAAGCACTGCATTGCTCATACTGCGCGATGTGGCTTTATGTGTCACCAAGTGTTACCTTAGTCTCGGCATAAAACCCCTTTTGAGATTATGAGCGTGATTTCAACCAGAGCAGAAATAATATATGTATATTTTTATAACATATAAAATTATGTCCAATAAAATTTAGCACAACTAGTTTTCTTATTGGACAACCACTGGATATATTATTTTTTGTTATTTCATAAACAATACAGAATGATCGATCACTGATCAATCCAAATGGATCAGTAGGAAGAAGTTAAAAACTGTAAGAGATAGCGAAATCTGTTCTTAGGAACCATGGCGTCGATTTACATTTCATAATAATGGCATATTTTTTTTAAAACTCTCATACATAACCAAATTGAATCGCATTTGTATTTATTTGTATAGTTGTAAAGCTAAAAATAATGGAATGCCATTATTATCAAAAATCGACGCCTTGGTTCCTAAGAACAGATTTCGCTGTCTCTCATAGTTTCTTACTTCTCCCTTCTGACCCAGTTGTATTGATCTATCTATGTGTATACCTTAAATGGATTTTATGCTATATTTACAAAATAAAATTACAAACACACCTTATAGAAAAGCGACAGAGCTAATTGTTTTCTGTATTCAGGAGACGGTTCCGGTAAACTTGCCGTAGCAAAAATTTCCTGATTTAAAACTCCAAGTGCCCCTTGCAGTGTTTCGTTTGTAAACAGTTGCTTATTGACCAAATACGTCTCCGTCTGACTTGCTCTTGTAAATGGTGTCTTTAATCCTCCGTAGAATATCCTGCAATTTTGCACATTGTCTGACGAGCTTAATTGGTACAGGAAAGCAGCGTTAACTATAGCATGTGCGCTTTGGGATCTTGGCATTACCTAAAATGTGATTACAATACACAGTTATACTTCTTATATACATAGATTTGTAAAATCACAAAGATAGCAACTGCTACTCCAGTAATTAAGACTTTGAAATAATGTTTGTATATATTTTAAATTATAAAATTGATTCTTGAAAATTTGAAATGAAAATGAACATAGAGTACCTATGTAAAGATTCGAAGGAAACATTTTTATATAGGTAGGAATTAAAAAAAGATAATTACCTTATAAGTTACAATTTTATTTTGATTACTTAGTGGTGGAAGTAGCGCTTTGACTATAATTTTACCATTCATATCTGTTTTTAAAAAATCTTCCATGGATAATACGGTATCTGATGTCTTGTCACCTAAAAATAGGCACCTCTTAACCTTTGAAAGCATAGGGGGTGACCCAGCACCCCACACATTGAAAGAAACAGTTTAAAATTTTGGCACTGATTGTGTGTAATTTTCTCTATTCTCAAATCAAAGAGTAAGTTATCAGTCTTTCCGCTATCAGCTCTTCCACCCCCCACTTATATGTTAGATTTCAAAATTATTGATAGGTCTAAAGTGGCGCTTATGTCACCCTTTGAATCCTGTGCGTTACCCCTAAACCAAAAGCCGCTACTGCCTCCAGCAAAACTCTAATCAAAAAAACCGGCCAAGTGCGAGTCGGACTCGCACACCGAGGGTTCCTCGGTATAAACTGCTGTATCTTTTGATCGCGTTAACTTAGAAGTTTGATTTTTTCACTGCTTAAAGGGACAATAGACTTAGGTATTTGGTATAAATTTCAATTTGATACCTTTATTCGTTCGTGAGAAATAAGGTAGTAAGTTTCATTTTATTAAAATATTTTTATTACATTATATAACTAAAAAAATGTGATTTTCTCAATTTTTCCAATATTTGCATTATATGACAATGCTTCATGCCAAATTTCGAGATTCTGAGTTTACGGGAAGTATCCTGTAGGTTTTGATTCCTTTGCGAGTGTCGGATATTTGTTGAAAATATCGACATAATCGGCTGTATCTTTTGATTGGCTTGGCTTAGAAGTTTGATATTTTTACAGCTTAAAGGGACAATAGACCTGAGTATTTCATGTGAATTTCAGCTTGATACGTCCACGCGTTCTTGAGATAAAGGCTCTTGACAGACAGACAGACAGACGGACAACAAAGTGATCCTATAAGGGTTCCGTTTTTTCCTTTTGAGGTACGGAACCCTAAAAACTAGCAAGAGCTTCAAATGTGCCCAAGTAAAAAGATAGAAAAATATCTAAACATACTTGTGCCAATGGCCGATTGCCCATAATTTCATAAACAACACAAGAAATGTAAAGTTAATTTTTTTATTGTTTAACCAGCAAATAAATTGGTTTACTTATACATATTAAAAATAGGTATATAAAGTATAATTTATGTGTTTAATCGATTCTTCTTTAGGTATCAATAATTAATTTAGTGAGATGACCGATCACCCCTTTATCCTTTCGTGTATGTATGTAGAAAAAGCCTTTCCTGCCGAAGGTTAAAAATATTCTAAAGAAGACTTTGTAAGATACTTCAGTACCGATACTCTGGTTTATGGTTTATACTTACGAATAGAAAGCCGAGCATCAACAGAAATTAAAAGCAGAAAAACGTCAGAAGGAAAATCATTGTGATTATATTTAATCATTAAATTTCCAGCCAAAGTACCAATCTGCAAAAAATCAATAATCAGACTAAAATAGTTCATAATTAAGACAAGCACAAAGCAATTTATTAAATACATACATTTCTCACTGGTATATGTGCCACCAATTGTAGGTGGTCGTAAAACGTTTTCAAATACCCAAAGTTGTCTTGCTGGCTGACATTCATAAATATATCTAATAGCTCTGTCAGGGTTGAACCAGCACCAACAACCAAGTTTTGATCCAAAGTCCAGCCTTTTAATTCTGTCACACCGTTGACGTCAATCAATACATTAGGGTATGAGTTTATTGGATAAGCTCCTATGGGATAAAATGTTGTTGTAAGAAAATCAGTATATCCAAATAGTATTAAAACGATGAATATTATTGTAGGAATAAAGTTACCTTTTGCTGTATTTCCAGCTACCAACATGTATGAATCACGGCCCTTAGTATTTAAAACTTCAAAAATATCGGCAACAGTAGAAACTCTATACCAAAACCTTCCATCCTTTAAATCTATTCTAAGTATATTTGATAGATCTTCAAAATTTTCGGAAACAAAACACCAGTCATTATCATGACAACTCCCTGAGCAAACAGAACCATCTTTTTCGCAGATCTTTAAATCTTCTATATCAGACAATTCTATAGAGTTTGGAGCATCTTTTGCGAACTTTTTAAAAGCTTCCATGATCGATCGGTAGCCAGTGCATCTACAGATATTACTTCCAAATGACTTCTCTATATCCATCATTGTAAGATCCTTTTTACTTTGAAGAAGGCTACAAAATATTTATCAGTGTCCATGTAAATGTTGGTATATATTATTTAATAATGATATTTAAAATTTTACCTGTGCATAGACATAATCCATCCTGGAGTACAAAATCCACATTGGGTGCCATTGGTTTCAGCAAGAGCAGTCTGTATTTGGTTGTAACCATCTTTTCTGTTGCCAACTTTTTCTACAGTGGTGATGTACCAATCATAGCACGAAGTTACTGATACGAGGCACTGCAAAAACAGATATTTGTATGCTAGCCTTCCATTACCGTCCGGTGAACTGTAAGCGTATATTATTCATATAGGCTTACAGTTCTCTCTCTATTTGGGAGATATTTGCTAATAAAAATGTTATAGTTTGATAGCTCTACGCAGCGTACTTGTAGCTTCGATCAAATTATTAATGATGCTGAACAACGTACTTCTAGAAGAGTTAGCAATTCCTGGTAATAAATAATTAAGGAATCTAAAAGCAAAGATACGCCGTCTATTAATAAAATTTAACAGTTGAGAGATAATAATAAATTACCTAGTTGTTTCTTTAAAGAACTAAAATCTTTAATATACATACAGAATTAACAGCAACAGGTGTTTCCCCAGGACTCTTCACTACGGTTACGATGCACGCTCCACAACCGCCCTCACGACACATGTACTTAGTGCCGCGAAGCTCCAAGTATTTTCGTATATAATCCAAAAGCATAACATCGGAGCTGATTTCACGTCCCACTATAACAATATATATCCTTTAAAACTTTATTTAAATGTGGTTTATTTAAGCTCTGAAAACATCATTTAGCAAGAACAATGATAAAGGCAGTGTTATTTCAATTGGGTCGCCTTCATCATCGACAGCTCATATAATGTCCCCACCGAGGGGCTCGAGCTTACCCCACATTAGGGGCGATCAGGCCTTAGTCAACCACGCTGGCCAAGTGCGGGTTGGTCGACTTCACACACAACCTAAGAATTTCTTCATAGGTGTGTGCAGGTTTCCTCACGATGTTTTCCTTCACCGTAAAAGCGTCGATTAAACGTACATAATATGAATTCAAAATTTGAAAACACATAGGTGCGTGGCGGGGATCGAACCAGTGCCTCCCGGGTGGGAGACGACGCTCTTACGCACTGCGCCACGACGCTTCGACGAAATGGGTCGCCTATTTATGATGTAAGATGTTCATTAGATTTTTTTTTAATTCTAAGGTTTTGTTACGTTTTTCTTTCTTGCATAAGTTGGTCGTTGGATCATTTTTTCTATTATTACTTCGGTAAATGACATGTAATAGTAAATTATTTTATAAGTGCGGTAAGTTGAAAATTACAGCCGAGGCGATATTGCTAGCCTGAGCCGTAGGCGAGGGCTACAAGAAAGCAGAGGCTGTAATTATCAAAGCGCACGTATGTCATACGACGTTTTATAACATATTTGCGAGGAAATAATGAAAAAATTCATCACTACTTGACGACATTTTCAAATAAAAACAATACAGCGAAAAGATAAAGCGCGCGGAATTTTTTTTACTTGTTCACAAATTAGCGGTGCGCGCGCATCAGCGCTTTTTTTAGGCAAAGGCACAAAAAACAGCCAGTATTACTAATAAAGTAAATTAATGTTTTTGTTACAGATAAATGGTTGTGATTTATTGTCAAAATTAATTAAATTAAAATTAAATGTTTATTATTATATTTTATTTCCCAAAGTTAATTTTACTCATAAAATGTTGGCAACTTTTCCGACATAAAAACTCTTTGCTAAGATTAAAAAAAGTACCGTTCGTTTTTAGACGGAGCTTCTTGATAAACCTTGCGTTTTACTTTGCGTTATCGCACAAGTGCGTAATGAAATACAATACGATATAGAAATTGGTGAATTAAGAGACCCTTTACTAGCAAATGTGTTATAAATATAATTTTATACTACACTTGATCGAATCAGTAGCTATTATTCCCTAAAAATGAAAAGAGAAATTTGATCTTTTCTTTGACCTAAATATGCGGGAGGAAAAGTTGAATGAATCCATTTCTAACGTGGTCCTTTTACGCCTACACTGCACTTCGCTCTGCATTTTGCCGCAGAGTTAAATAATTATTAAGACCCTCAACTTTCCACGAGCGCAGCGGTTATTCGCTCTCCCGCCAAGAAAACCAGAAGGGTTAGAACAACTTAGCACGAGTGCGCCACCGCCTTTTTTTTGTATTGTCTCAAATGTCGAATACTAAAATAAATATTCCTAACAAAACTGTATCATTTAATTTAAGTAACTGTACAAATTGTAACAATGATTTAGTCATAACTTGCTCCAACAATGCGGTGCCTTCATATTTTGCATTAGTCCGAAACAAATTTAATAATCTCTTTATAATTCTATTAAACTGCTTATTACACTTAAACACGTCTTTCAATAATCCTCACTGGTGTAGTTTAAAGCACTATGTAGCCCTTGGGGAAAAGTTGGATTCCAATCTGTCACTTTCTGCCCGTGGTGAACAATGTACTATTATTAATTAACAAAGAATGAGACTCATTTTATTATAATTTTGATAAATACCCATAATTAATCTATTTAAATATATTGGCATAAGTATCTCAACTTTAAAAATTAAAAAGTGCATTGAACTGGCGTTTACTTACTAAGATAATAAAATGTATTGATCAACTTTCAATCATTAATAAATACTCACCAGAACATTTAATACCATTCACAGTAAAGTTTATTCGATCCATATTGATCCAAAAATTACGATTACATTGCTGAGGACCAAAACTGTCTGCTCGAATAAAACTTTGTATGACCTAATAAATTACATATTATGCTTTTTAAGGTTGCGTATTACCGAATTTGTCGGTCATGAACACAATGAACCAAACCAGGTTTACCGATGATTTAACTAGATTTTTTTCTCGTAATATAATTTTTAGAGGATAATCAAATAATGTTATCTTCTAGTGTGACCGATGGCAACATTTACATTTTCAATGATTTGTGAGTCTTATTTACTGGAACTTGTACATAAGTGTTATTCAAATCAATTATTCAATTATTAACACCCGACACAACAAGAGGCGTGTTATCAGTTGGATGTATCTGTGTGTCTGACTGTGACATCGTAGCTCATAAGCGAATGGACCAATTATGATGCGGTTTTTTTCTAAGCTTGAAGGCTGACGTGACCAAGACGTCAGCCTTCCAAATTTCATGAAAATCAAGGTAATCAGCTCTCATTTGAATAATATTGAAGAGAAAAATAATTTAAGTTACCTATCGATCGGAATTAGGGTCCGCGAGTTATTTGAAAATAATTAAATAAAAAAAAATCAAGTAACCCCCGACACAAAAAAGCAGCTTTTTAACTTCAATATAAGAAACTATACATTTTTTTAAGATGTGTGTCACTGCGTCGCGGGACCGCTCGTCCATACTTTATCATTAACAATATTATTTTTATTGGTAGGTATTTTAGAAAGACTAATAAAAAGCATTTTACATAAAAAATATGAGTATAAAGTTTCAAAATCTTTCTCTAAAGCGTAGGGGATACGTGCCTCATAGGAAGGCAATTCAATGGACAATGGACAAAGCTATACCTACCCAAAGTTTCCATTCGTGATCACATCAGAAATGATGAGATCCGCAGGAGAACGGCCACATATACATACATATTGCCCAAAGAATTTTGAATCTTTATGCGGGCGCATTGCGAGAAGGACGAAAAGGCACTCGAGTGTCGGCCGCGTAAGGGCGTATACATACAGATAGCTGACCGGTGCTTATTGGTACTAATAGAACTGCAGCAAGCAGCTGATATAGGCAGGGGCTGCATGGGGTCCACGTTCGGAAGCCTCCGCGTGGCGGACCCTGGTAACGTGGTGGAGAAACTTTCTCGGCGGGTATGTTGCTTTTGATGTCAAGTGATGTCAAGTCCCTTGGCATTCGAAGTCACATGCCATCGTTGAGTTGTTTTTGTTTTCCCACTAGAGCCTCGACCGCGCCCGAAGTCCCCCGGGTGCGATCCGATGGCTGCTCCCGGTGTCCTAGTCAGGAGGACGCGCCAGTTCAAGTAGCCGTCGCTGGAGGAGGCGGCCTATAAGGCCGCCGTCGACCAGTAGTGACAGCCAGGCCAGAATAGGCCCCTGGTAGGCCTGAAGTGGCATGCAGACATAATATGTCTGTCAGTTTATATCGCGCGTGTGGGACGTAGACGTTATTATGTCTGCCTGTTAATTGTATTTTTCATACTACCCGCGGAGGGCCCCGCCACTCGACGCAATTTTGGTGTTTTGGGGGTGCCACTCAAAGGAATTACATACTAAGTATTAAGTATATAAAAATAGTAGTGATCTAATATCCATAACACAAGTTCAAGATTCTTAATTAGGGCTAGATAATTCCGTTCGTTTTTTGTGGAATAAAAAGTAGCCTTTGTGCTCCAGGCTATACTCTATCCCTGTGCTCGTGGTTTTGAGGTATGTTTTAGATAATGGACATTGAGAGCAGATTTGGGCATTATCCTTTTATACATATCTGTTCAGTCATTCCATCTGGCGTGATTCAGTTCCATTCTCATGTAATAAGTATCTGATAGTAGTAAGCCAAAAATTATTTTATTTATGACAAAATAACGTTGCAATTGTTATTATTGTGAGTTAATATAAACATATAAGTTCTCAAGCGATGAAACGTTATTCGGTCAACGGTAATATTGCCTCACTGATAATATTTATTCAATGAACAGTTGTTTAAATGAAACAATCGTATTGAATTAAAGCGTAGGGTAATTACTAAGTAGATAAGCGTTACAACAAGTAGCGTATTATGGTAGCATATTAATTGTATGCCTTAAATCGGTTCAACAAAACAGAAATGAAACGTAAGGCCTTGTTTAGGGAGACGCAGCGCATCAGGCAGCATAGAGCGTGAAGCTGGCTGCTGCAAACACAAACTCACAGGCATGTATTGAGCGTTCAAAGAGAAGCGTTTATATGGGAAACTGCAGATATTTTAATATAATTTTCTTGCCATATCACCAGTGTGGAAAATGTTACATCAAATGAATTCAAAACGCTGCACTCGTATTGCTAAGGTTCTTGTAATATAATTTTAAAGTGAAGCCATATCCATAACACAGTAGCTTGTAGGTACTAATTTATTTAAAAAAGTTAAAAATATAGTACTTCTAAAATTAGTATACAGGGTGTAAAAGACATGAACAGTCAAACGAGAACCATGTATTCTGCTCACCATCGTAACATTTTTCTTCCTATAGACTATACCTGGGAAATTAATAGTTACGATTTTATTGAAGGTCAAAGTCATAATTTTTTTTTTCATTTTTTTATGAAAACGTATTCTATACGTTATTTCTTAATTATTGTCCAAAGAAAGATTATCATTTTTTTTAGTATTTCATAACAAAAAATGGCTTCAAAACGTTTGCGTTCAATGTAGCTCACTCGATGCGCACGGACACTAACGAACGGGGCCGCCGTCTGGCAAAATTATCGCGGTTTTGCGAGTTGCGTGCGAGTTGAGCCCTTTACATTGCGCGGTACAATTTGCAATTATTTTTAACACCAAAAAATAAAAATCATTTCCCAACAATATTTTTTTTGAAATATGTCTTATTTTGATGTATAGAATACATGGTTCTCGTTTGACTGTTCATGTCTTTTACACCCAGTATAACAGATGGTAAGAATACGTGAGACGTATAAACTCATTGTTTGATTTGGTATATCCTTAATTTGTTGACCAAATCCATATTATCAATAAGATTTTTTGACACTAGAACGGTTTTATTCGAATTTGAGCCTATAAGAAAAAAAATAACTTAGACAAGCGGATGTTTTATTGCCCATGAACATGTTAGGTCCAGGTCTTCGCACCCGTCTTCGAGTTTGGTGCTATGAGTTGAGGCAGAGAGTGTAGTATTTTGGGCATGTTGTTAACACCCCCTTTTAAAACGTCACCGGATTTTTTTAAGAAGGTACCGGATTTAGGAAGTTTCCTGAGCCTAATAGCTTAAAGGTCCAACTCTCTGCTTCTTCCACGTAAGGATTTCTAGTTGTTTTTCTAGCTTAAATATATACATACATATAATTATAATAATATATACGAAATATAATAATAAATACTAATGTCAGATGAATAGATATAATGAAATTTATGTAGGAGATTCCAAATAGTAATTGCGAACCAGAAGTTTAAAAGCGAGTTTGTTTTTTGCTCTTTAGATATGAGGTTGGAGTGCGTTCCAGAGTCGTATTGCATGAAGAGTGAAGGAGTATTTTCGGTCTAGCTAAAGTACTACATAGAATAGAATATATGTTAAAAATTAGAAAATACACTGAAAAAGTCGACTGTCCAGAGTATGCGGGAATCGAACCCATTATCTCCTATATAAATACATAAATGTTCCATAAATTTTATAAGTACATACATAAACTATACACAAATGTATGTACACTATGTAAGATACATAAGTACTTTACAATGTATTGTTTTAAACTAACGTGGTCACTATCATTTAATGAAAGAAAACGGGATTTAAACATAGTCAACTAGTACCTCCCCCAAACAAAGAATATTATACATTGAAAGTGATTGCCAGGGAAACACAATTATGAAATATCAGATCAAGCCGCAGAGATACTAAAATCTCTACACCTTGCAATTACAAGCAATAAGTGGCCAACAAAATGATAGTTAAAGCAACTCAAAAAGCTCGGCTCACGAGAAACCAAGTGAACTTTGCAAGAAATCTCGATTTATGCCCGATATTAATCATCTGTACGGACATAGCTGGTGTGGCAAGCATTTAATTTGCTTTATAGAATATCGCACTTTGGAAATATCATTGGCTATAATAATTTAATTTTGTATGACTAATTTTTTTTGTCGGGGAGGTCAAATGCATTTACGCATCGTCCCTGCGGGGTGGTGCCAACCACAGGGGATATGTGGGACTCGAGGTAAAGGCGTTCCCACCATACCCACTAAACATCCTCCCCGGCCTGACCTCCTCCGTGCGCTATTGCGGGACAGCTCGGGATCTAGGCACATGAGCGCAACTACACAGAGACCGTCCCAACGCTGCCCATCTAGGCACTCCTTGTGCACCAATTGGTGGCCCTCAGCTCACAGGGGCTACCGACTAACACCAGCCCTTGTGGGCCGCTGGCCGACGCCGGCCTTATAGGCCGCCTTCTCACCGACGGCTGCTCTACCTGGCGCGTCCTCCTGACGAGGACACCGGGAGCAGCCATCGGACCGCACCCGGGGTCATCGGGCGTTGTCGTGGCCCTGAAAAGGGCCGTCCGGAACTAGCCGTGGTGGGAAAACAAAAACAACTGGACGATGGCATGGCCACACACCCGCCGAGAAAGTTTCCCCACCACGTTACCAGGGTCCGCCACGAGGAGTCTTCCGGACGTGGACCCCATGACTAATTCCCTACTAAAATAATATATGTGAATGTAACTCTGTCTGTCTTTGGTTAGCAGACAAGCATACGGCCTGCCTAATGGTAAGCAGACTTTATAGCCTATAGACGCTTGCAATACTGAGGTGCACTCGTATGCTGCCAACCCTAATTGGGAGTGTTTGGCGGAAACCATGGCGTCTGGATGTCGATCTTTGTTTCGATAATTCAAAATTGTTTCGGAGTGGATTTTGTGCAGTGGTGTCGTTTTGTTGGATAAGCATCCGTGTTGACGATCAGTTATGAGGAATCATTGAAATAAAGGATTTGTGGTCTGTTCCCTTGCATTTCTTTCCAAGCACTCCCTAGATGCATTAAAATGTTTGACGCCTATATTTTAATGCAAACATCAAGAACTTGAGCGACAGCGGGAAGATATCAAAATGTAGTGTTTTTCCTAACTCGAGACTGGCAGAAATGGTTAATACCCTAATGGGGTGACTGATTGCCATTGACTAAAAGAAGAACCCTAATTCCTTTCCTTACCTTGTGGAGCTCTGGCGATCTTAATCACCAACAGAAACGCGAAAAACGCGCGACAACATTGTATAGGAAATCTGTCATTTTTGTACTCAAATCGATTAAAATTGGTGTAAGTATGGCTTTTCGGTTAAAAAGTAAGACAAGCGTATTTTAGAATTTCTCGAAATTCAACCCCTGAAGGGATGAAATAGAGGATGAAAGTTTGTATAGGAAGTCCGTCATTTTTATAGTAAAATCCATACAAATTGGTATATGTTTTTTTTGTTAAAAATTAAGAATGACGTATTTTAGGATTTCTCGAAATTAAACCCCTAAGGGGATGAAATAGGGGATGAAAGTTTGTGTGGAAAATGCATCATTTTTATAGTAAAATCCATGCAGATTGGTATATGGATGTGCCGTTTAAAATTAAGACAGAAGTATTTTAAGATTTCTCGAAATTCAACCCCTAAGGGGAATAAATAAAGGGATGGAAGTTTGTGTGGGAAATCCGTCATTTTTATATTAAAATACATAACAATTGGTATATGACTTTTCGGTAAAAAATTAAGGATGACGTATTTAAGGATTTTTCGAATTTTAATCCGACGGGGACGAAGTCGCGAGCAAAAGCTAGTTCAATAATAAAGCTCATACATCATAATAACATAAAGGTCATAATTTATACTAATCCTGCGAAGACGAACACGCGGGCAGAAGCTAGTAATAACTAAGTAAGTACTGTTCTAGCGTTTTTGAAATTTCAACCCAAATGGGAATGAAATAGAAGATGAAAGTTCGTATGGAAGTCCAAATAAATCTGTCAAAGTTTACTATACGTATATTTATTAGAAATATATTTATAGTTAGTAAAAATATAATAACACAAAAATGCTGCGCAATGTAAAGTTGCGGGCAAAAGCTAGTAGTCAATGAAAACGTATTCTAGATATGTATTGGAGCATAACAGAAAATAATGAAATCGTAGAAATAAGCAATTGCTTTTTTTTATATAAAAATACTTCAAGTACCATTACGTTAAGGGTGCTTTTCCATCAAAGTTGGGCGAAGAAATAATCTACCAATCGGATAGTTGGGCCCAGATCTTGAAAATAAGGTAATCATTTTGGCTGATTACTTTTTTTTTTTTTTTTTTTTTTTTTTTTATGTTAAATAGGCTGGGCGTTTGACCACAATCTCGCCTGATGGAAAGCGATGATGAGGCCTATGGTGGTACACGCTCGCCTAGAAGATGCTTGTTCACTCTAGCCTTAAAGATGTCCAGATTATACTGATCCGGGAAAACAGACCTCGGCAAGGAGTTCCACTCCTTAGCAGTTCGCATAATGAAAGCTGAAGCAAATCGCTTCGTGCGAATTGGAGGAATGTCGACAACATAAGGGTGAAAGCCCTCGCCGCGCCTGGTCGTCCGGTGGTGGAAAGGGGCAGGGGGGATCAAATTATGTAAAACTTCCGCACACTCTCCGAAATGTAACCGGTAAAAGACAGAGAGGCTAGCCACACGCCTTCGATGGTCAAGGCTCTGGAGATTTTCTCCAACGAGTGCGTCATTACTGATGAGTCTCTTCGCACGGTGCTCCACCGAGTCTAATGCATCTAACTGATATCGAGCAGATCCGTCCCAAAGGTGACAACAGTACTCTAAGCAGGAGCGAACTTGCGCTCGATATAGGCTTAGAAGCTGCTCAGATGTGAAATATCGTCTGACCTTAAAAAGTATGCCAAGTTTTTTGGCAGCGGTTTTAGCAATGGACTCGATGTAGCGACCGAAATTTAGGTTGGCGGAGATATCTATACCCAAAAGCTCGAGATGGTCGTTAATCGGCACGGAAACATTTCGGAAAGTCGGAGTCAGATGGAGTGGACTCCGTTTCGCCGAGAAAAGACAAGCCTGTGTTTTGGAGGGATTGAATCCAACCAAGTTAGCTTCACCCCAGAGGGAAACAGCTTCCAGGGTTGAATTCACTCCCTTCATCATTGCCTCCCTCAGTGATCGGACATCTGCACCAGACTTCGCATCAGACAAGTACCTCTCCGAGACTGTGCTGTCGTCTGCGTACCCAAAGATACCGGGAGCTGTGAGCAGATCATTGATATGCAGCAAGAATAGAGTCGCGGAGAGAACAGAACCCTGGGGGACTCCGGCATTTATGCCAAGCAGATCTGACGAGGAGCCGTTAATGACTACTCGAATTGATCTACCTCCCAGAAAATCCGCAATCCAGTTGCAAAGCCCGGTAGCGATTCCATATGAAGGAAGCTTGCCAATGAGACTTGCATGCCAAACCCTGTCAAAAGCCTTAGAGATATCGAGAGAGACGGCGAGAGCTTCACCGTGTTTCTCTATGGCTTCGCTCCATAAGTGAGTAGCATACACAAGAAGATCCCCAGTAGATCGCCCACGGCGGAAACCAAATTGACGGTCACTGAGGAGGTCGTTATCTTCGAGGTAAGCCAGGAGACGGTTGTTCAATACACGTTCCATAATCTTACATAGTATGGACGTGATTGCTATGGGTCGATAGTTGGCAGGGTCGGCACGGCTACCTTTTTTAGGTACAGGTTGAACATTGGCAATCTTCCAGGCTTTTGGAACTTTGCCGGTCTTAAGGGACAAGCGGTAAAGGCGAGTCAGAATAGGAGACAACTCAGGTGCACAATTCCGCAGGACAATAGCTGGAATGCCATCGGGTCCACTAGCTTTATTCACATCTAGAGCGCAAAGAGTTTTGAGCACGTCTTTCTGGTGGATGTGAACTTCCGACATTGCAGAAGAACACAGAGGGAGCTTAGGTGGATATACGCCAGCAGAATCCAGTTGTGAGTTGTTCGCGAAGTTAGAAGCTAACAAATTTGCTTTATCTTTAGCGGTGTGAGCCAGTGATCCGTCAGGTTTTATTAAAGGCGGCAGCGACGACCGGCAAAAATTGGCCTCAACTGACTTGGCTAGGGACCAGAAGGCTTTGCTCCCAGATGGAAAGGAGGCCAATCTAGCTCCAATACGGCCAATGTGGTCAAAGCGGGCCTTACGAAGAACACCTTTGCAGGACTTGGCTGCACTGTTATAGGCCTTCTTCAGAGTCCGAATATTCTGTGCCTTGCGGGCTCGAGCATCCGCCCAGGATCGGTAAGCAGAATGCTTGAGCACCTCGGCTCTGGCACATTCCGCATTAAACCAAGGGCGGGCGCTAAACTGGTGCGATACGTCAGAATACGGAATAAAGTATTCCATAGCCTGACGCACCACGTCAGTGATAGCATCCGCGCAGCAGGTCGGGTCATCCGAGGAAAAGCACGTGCGAAGCCAAGGATAAGATGCAAAGAAGTGCCGCATTTCATCCCAGTCTGCTGAACTGTATCGCCAAACACGCCTAGCTCCGATAGGATCAGGGTCGGATGGAGAGTAAACAGACACGGACTTTACCAGACAGTGGTCGGAACTCCCCAGTGGTGACGAAATTGTCACCTGGTATCGGTCCGGGTCCGTTGTCAACAGAAGGTCCAGGCAATTAGGTGTGTGGCCATCAATGTCGGGTATCCGGGTAGCGCCCTTTACCAGCTGGGAGAGACCTAGCGACATAGTAAATGTATGCGCCAATCTCCCGGCATGGTCGGTGTTCTGGAACGGGAACAACCACTCATGGTGGTGTGCGTTAAAGTCCCCCAGAACGACTAACTGCGCACTCGGGTACCTTTGTTGAGCTGTTTCAGCGGAGGCGCTGAGGTACTGAAAAAACCTGGTTGTCTCCATGTTATCGGTGTGCGACCGGTAAACACTGGCATAGAGTATTTGCTCCATACCTGTGTCCACCAGAACCCAGACTGCAGAGAAACTGGAATCCTCAAGGTTACGGAGACGCCGGTAGCAGATGTCATCACGAGCATACACGCAGGTACCAGCGCGTGATTTAAAATTGTGCTCCAGGGTGTAGCCTGGGTAAGATAAATAAGCTGCGTCAGCCGGACATCGGATTTGCGTCTCCGTGAGGAACAGCAGATGTGGTTTATCAGTCTCAAGATGGTAATGGACACTATCGATATTTGAGTGCAAACCTCGGATGTTAGCGAGGTGCACTTTTAGTGCGAGGGAGTGCATCCGCTGTTTCACCAGTTTCTTTTTCTTTGTTTTCATTAGGCTATGGGACAGAGTGAACAAGCAGGAAGGGGACAGATGAGCGAGACGCTGGTAAGCTGCTGCCAAGCGATGCAGCTGTGACGCCACACTGACGGGTGACTGAGCTGGAGCGCGCGGGGACGCCCTAACCCCCCCAAAGGTGTCCATCGGGCCCTCGCATCCGGTCGCCAACCGGCACGATGGCGCACCCTGGGATTTTTCGCGAGTTGGCGGGGCAGCCTTTCATAGGTGGCTAACCTACTAATTGGGCCCCCTACTACCTGCGGTCGGCCAGCGGAAAAACCGTGCTTAGGATCCCGCTACCCTCCGCGATCAGTCACCCAGCGCAGCAATCACGCAGCACCGAAACCGGCCAACTATACAGCGCAACTGCTCGGACTCCCCTCCCAGAACGGCAACACCAGGCTTCAAGCCGGAACACGACGAAAGTCGCTTGGCGGCTAGGTTTAGCCTAGAGGGTGGTTACCAGCCACGGTCGAAACCTACCACCGGTAGAGTGCTGAACATTTGGCGCTACCCAGGGGGCACGTGTGGGTATCTAGAGCTAAAGCCCACGGACGCGCTCAGCTTTACCCCCCAAATTCTCAAGTACCTCAAGTTCCTCAAGTACCGTTTAGCTTTAGATAAGCGCCGCAAATATGTGTATACAATATAAAACTTTTAATTTAGTCTAAGTATGATATGCAAGCATAATAGCATCTTTGATGGTAAGAGAGGTCATAGAGACAGAAAGACATGCTTTCAACAGAAATATGTACAGAGTGAATGTGTGAATGTATGTGGTTCTGGATGTATGATGGAAATACCGCGCCGCTTCGAAGTCAATTAAATAAATGGGACCTACTTATTATGGACCTGCCTTTATCAGAACATTATTATTTACATGAAATAACTAATACTTGACCTTGTTTAACAACTAAATCTTGTATGTACGATCTAAAGTCAATTGTCTGATATTAAAATGCCTAACAATATTGAATCACGAATAGTAATTTTTATTTTTTGTTTTGGTAGGTATTGGTTTCCGCATTTGTGTCTAAGAAATCATTGTTTTTTATAGAATTTCTGTAATGACATTTTAATAATAAAGAGACTAAATTAAGGATTAAACAAAGTGTTATAATGTCTCATAAATATTCTTGTGATTTTAGTAAAGTATTACAATTATGTTTTAAAAAATGATAAAGAATTATAATATAAATAGCTTATGCTCGCGACTTTTTACTTATCATACTTACACATTTCCAATATACGATAGTCAACGTAGGTAAATTTGTCGGACTTTCATTCCTTTTCATCCCCTATTTTATCTCATTGGGGGTTGAATTTCATGAAACCCTAAAATATACATTTCTTCATTTTTAACCAAAAGGCCATATACCAATTGTTATGGATTTTACTACAAACATGACGGATTTCCCACACAAACATTCATCCCTTTTGGGGTTGAATTTGGAGAATTCTTGCCTACGTCATAAAAGGAAGCTGTGTGCGAAATTTCAGCTATCTAGACCCAAAGTGGGCTGTGCGTTGATCAGGCAGTCAGTCAGGACTTTGCCTTTTATATGTAGATTACTAGCTGACCTGCAAACGTTGTTCTGCCATACATATTTTATGTTTGTAGCGGTATGAAATCACTTTACGACATATTCTCGTACCTACCAATTATACACAAAAAAAAACACATAAATCGTGAAGCTGTTTCGGAGGAGTGCGACCATAAGCACCGTGACACGATTTTTTTTAATATTGGACGAAACGCGATGAAAGAGTACGAGATGGGACTAAACACAGAACAGATAAAAGAGGTTAGAAGTCGCATCAAGCGATGTTAATACCAGAGCCAGTGTCGCCACACGCGACATAATATTTTTTCAATTTAACAGTATATTTATAGTTACAGGTGAAAAGAAATGTCTTCATTAGTAAGATTATGAGTCTTACTTTGTTTCCTGCCAGTTAAAATAGCACAAGACGGTGTTTTAAATTTATTTTTTAAATATTTTTCCTCTTCTAAAAGGATCGCATATGAGTGTTTACTCATAACCAGCAGCGCGGGCGCCGCCTACTTGCGACTTCTAACCTCTTTTATTTGTTCTGTGGAACTAAATACTCAATAAATCAAAAGTGTACTTAAACATAAAATATGTATTAAAATTATGTATGTATTAAGTTTAAGCGGACATTATACGTACATACATATAAAATCACGCTCATAATTCCAAATGGGGTTGAGTAGAGCTTTAGGTCACATTTATAATCATCATAACAGTCTTTATAATTCGACCCACTAATGGGACACAAAGCCTCTCTCTGCAATCGAAGGAGGTTTAGGCAGTAGTCAACAACGCTTGCCCAATGCGGATTGGTGGACGGAGTATAAGGTGATCACTACCTCTTTGCTGATCCATTAGTCGCCTTCTACGACACCCATTGGAGGATATGGGGTGATGCTAGTCTACTCTGCCAGCATCACACGGCAGGTTTGGTTACACATAAATAAAGCTATTGGCAGTATGTACTTATGGTCATTGCCTCAAATTAGTGATAGGTTCTATTTCAGCTGTGAAATAGTTTGCTGTGTTTCGTATTGAAGAAAAGGGTAATTACTAGGCATGGAGGGCATTTTATCTTGACGCCGTCATGTTGAATTGATCAGTAACGCTGCCTACACACCAGGCGGTCCGGGTTCGAATCCTGGTAATGGCAAATATTAATGTGATGAACACAAACATTTGTACATGATTCATGGTTGTTTACCTATATATTTTTGTAGGTTTACATATGATATATATTTAGTTTATTATGTATATTTTGCCCGTTATCTAGTATCCATAACACGAGTTTTTAAAGATACTTCATATGGGCTAGATGTGAGAATGTGTGTGAGAGTGGAAATATATTATTATCTTAGGACTCAGAATGACACAGCACCTGCAATACCAAGCGATTGTTTTCCTTGTTGTTGCAGGTCTTTATATGCGGCGGACATTTACCACCAGGTGGGCCGTCAGCTTGTTTGTCATCTGGTCGTATAAAAAAGGTTCCTGTCGCCTATATAAAAGGGCGAAAAAACCAAAAAGTAACAAACCTACCGTGGAGCAACAAACAAAAGCCAACAACTACGACAGACGTTACACTCATAATCATTTTAGAAGCCTGGGTAAATTATTTTATTTTATAATATTTGGGAATCTTACAGCTAGTTATAGAAATAAACCCACTTATAAACTAAAAAAGGCAAATTACAAATTTCCACATATATAATACTCGTAATAAAAACTTATTGTTCGAATCTTGCAGTTTGCCGCTTTTTCCTTTATCTTGCAATTATTGTAAAAGACTAACTTTTACAATGCTGGGAAGTATACATATAAATAGAAACATTTTTTTTTAATACATATTTATTAAAAAAATATTACAACTGACACTATTTACAAAAAGCTCATAGTTACTTTTCAGCATTTTTTGAAATCATGAACTCTGGAATTAAGTTCACTATTTTTAATTAAAATTCGTACAGCTGAAAGTAAAATCTCTAATTCTCAAATATTCACGAATCTTCTATGGAGTGATACGTCTGTTACTTCAGCTAGTCGCCTCAAAGTAGCCACATTTTCCTCAATGGTCCCACTTAAGGGCGGTCCTTTACGTATCTTATCACTACCCACGATCAAATTCAGCTCACTAACGCCTTACGGTGCTGAAATGGAGTGCTTCCCTCCATAAGCATTTGAAGACGAGCAGTGCAATCTCGGGAGAGTGAACTTTTAAAATTACGGAAAAATCACTTCTAAGAATCTTTTGCCCGCAATGTTATTTTGGCTACGTACCACTTTTTTCAACTTGAAATAGAAAAAAAACAGGTGAAGCATTAATTAAGCTTAAGTGGACATATTCAAAAGAATAGAGGTAGGGCACTGTTTAACCAATGTCAAAAAAGAGGAGGTCCTCAATTCGGTTGGTATGTTTTTTTTATGCATGAACGAACACCGATTACGCCGCGATTTCTGATCCGATTTAAGTGATTCTTTTTTTGCTCGATGCAAATTAGCTGTCATTTGGTCCTATAAAAAAATTTCGTGAATCGGTTTAGTAGTTTATTTAGAATCGTGAAAATACGCAGTCACAATAGGATTTTTTTCCAATTGTTCCAACTTTATGCGTCGATATTTCGAAAGTTGTTTACTAATTTCAATGACTCTTTTCTGTATTAAATATCAAAGTCCCAAAATAGTTTTCTGAAAATTTTAGACCTTGAGGTTTTAGGTTATTTTGAAAAATAACGTCAAAAATCCTGTCCTAACTTTAATTAATAATAACTTTGTGTTGTGAACCGATTTCTTAACTACTCAATTCTACTTAATACTTCATATACTTAAAAAACTAAATATAAAAAATAATTATATTTTTAATAAAAATAAAACCGCCTTCATAACTAAAAACGGAGAAAAAAAATTGTTTAAATATAAAAATCTAAATGTTTTCTTTTAGTTCGGTGCCAAACTCAATATTTGGAATAAACGTTGTCACTTGGTATAAGGCACCGACCTCAAAAAAGCATTTAGATTTTTATAAACAAATTTTTTTTTCTTCGATTTTAGTTATGAAGGCGGTTTTATTTTTACTGAATTTTTTTTTTATTTTTTGTTTTCTAAGTAAGTATATGTTTTTAGTTTTGAAGGCGGTTTTATTTTATTTAAATAATATTTTTGTGGTGTTGTGTTTCTGTTGGTGAGTAAGGTTGCCAGATTTCCGCGGGGTAGAGTGTAACCGAATGTTACCTGAACCTCTGTTCGACCCCTTTTGAGATTGTGAGCAAAATTATTTATACTTATATTACAGACAATATAATACTATGCTAGTACTTATATGTACGTATTTGTATTCTCACTCATCCAAGCGAACGGTCCTATGGAATGTGAACAGTATTAAAATTTATTTTAAAGGCGCAGTAAACTATTTGTTTGCCATCTCATATGTAAAAAAAATATTGTAAGAAATATTTCATGCCTACTACTCAATCAAATAAAATAATTTTAATATAAACTAAATCAAATCTGATAGGGGTCTCAAATCCTAACATCTCGTTTTGATTGATATGTTCTTTCGAGCATTTATAGATCTGTAACATAAATAAAAAGGTACCTATTGTTGCGGTCACTAAATCTCAGGCTTCCAAGAAGATATTGAATGTTGGAGGAGCTGTTTCTATACCAAAATATTAGCGTAAATGCTGTTTTCCTTATTCAATAGAAAAATCATTTTGAAAGTAAATCAGAAATAATAGTAAATTGTGTAAAAAAAAACCAGCCAAATATATTTTTAAAGGCAGTGACAAAATTTACAAGTAGGGTACTGTATTCAAAGTCGAATTTTGTTCATTTTATTGTTTTTTTCGCTGACGTTTTGGTCACCTTAAAATTAAAGCAGTTTTGTAAAGTCAGATAGAAACTTGTAAATTTAATTCCTAGAAAAAGTTACCAAATAATAATATAAAGTAAATGGACATTTCACGTCGTCTTTGTCGTCACTACAAGCGATTTGGGTTTGAATCCTGATAGGGACAGACAGTGTGAGTGATGTAAGTACAAGAAATTTTTTTGAGGTAGATACTAATATTATAAAGCTAAAGAGTTTGTTTGTTTATTTAGTTGAACGTTCTACTGATTTAAATAGAAAAAATATTTTACTGTTGGATAGTCCATTTATCGAGGAATGTTAGGGTTCAAGCTACGGACAACCATTTGTTTAAATACATACATTTACGCTCACAATCCGAAAAGGGGTCGAGGAGAGCTTCAGGTCACATTCGGTTACACACAAAGCCAAATCTGGCCGTATGGGCCATACAGTCACTCCAGAATAGTGACAGGTTGCACCTGTCTTGAATCCTTCAGTTAACATACCAACTAAAACCAGAACACCCTCAGCATATTACACTCAAAATTATCTCTGCAGTCCGGGTATATTTCTTTACCTTTATTTAACTTTATGCACGACACCAATGAGCAGTATTCTTTACGATATCGCTATACAAAAATAGTCCCGATATTTTAATAAGCAAACCTAATAAAAGATGACGTGTCGTGCTTTCTATGAGCGGATACACCACCTTGCCTTCGGGGAAAATCTTTCATCAAAAACACATTTCTTGCTAACATAATGCATTCGGAATTAGCATCAGGTTTCAATTAACTACAGAACCGGCCATTCAATGAATCATGTAATGTACAAAACCGATTGCGGTAACTTTTTTAGTAAAATTGTGCCGACCTTAACAATAAACGTTAGTGAGCGTATAACCATTGTTATACAGCCGGTTCAGTGAATAAATGAGCGAGCTTTTGAAAACTGCATTTTTTGGACGCTTGAGTTTTCAATAGAACGGCGTTTTATTGGAATTTATGTGGGTTTAAACGTGGACTTGAATTGTATTTTCATTCAATGGTGTGGAATTTTCTATAGAGTGACCTGCGATAAAAACTGTTTGAGTAGCATAATAGTAGTGAAAATCAAATATTTATAAATCTATAAAATGTTTACAAATAGTATGTTATCATTTTTTATGCGGATATTGTTTTATTATCATAAAAGTACACTAACAACATCATAGAACTATGCATACATAGGCATCTCTATCTACCTACATAAAATAAAATTATACCAATGCCACCTAAAATAAGGACATTTCAATAACACGTCTAAATGTTACTACACCCAATAAATAAATCCAATGACTGAACTTGAGTATGAGGGTAAAGGCTTAGAATAATCGCAACTATTATGGCGAACTATTCGCCATTTTGGTCGCTTATTCAAAATGCCGACGGAGATGTACATACATGACCGCTTCTAAATAACTTAAGGATATGGGATTAGTGGGATTTCATATATTTATAAACAGTTAAATATTCTGTGGTATGAATTATGATTGCTTAGGTCGAATATTAAAAGTGTACCAACATCAATCTGTTAAAAAATCATCTATGTATTTCATTTATGAAATTTTTTATTTTAATATGGTTCAAAATAAATATCGTAATTCATTATATCAGGTCTATACCCCGCTGACAGAGTTTTTATAGTAAAATAAGTTTACTCTGATTTCAAGTGTCTTTAGGCTAAGGACAGTATCATAATATTCTATAGCATTTTCTAAATATAATAAAATATAAAAGCACATCACCAACTCTTAAAAAAAATATGTAAGGAATCGTCGCTCATGTTTTTACCGAACAAGTTCCTTTAGTGAATCAGAGCGGCGTACGCGCCGACGCGTCACCTGTTCATTGAGCGAGATTGTCAAGTTCACTGGCAAGAAGTTTTTATCGCAGTTATGCAACCTTGTGGTGTACTCAGAAATAGCAAGTAATATATTATGTAGTTTGGCTGTGAGAACGCCGAGAACAATAGAACTTGTTGACAATTTGTGTTTCGGAAACTCATTAGAAAAACATTGTAATTGAACTTCCATTCACTTTCCTATATCATTATTTAAAGGTTACAAAAAACTATGTCTTGTTGCTATATAATTAATTTTCGATTCCAGGGACTTTGGCCTTATTGGCCTACCAACGCTGTCTCTCCTGGGCTGCACGGCAGTTGTTCGGGAGACGCAGCGTTGGTAGGTGGCCCACAAGGTGGACCGACGATCTGATATAGAGCGGGAAGCTGCTAGATACGGGCAGCGAAGGATTCGCAGGACCAATTGGGTTGGTTCTTGGGGAGGAGGAGGAGGGAATTAGGAGCCCTATGTCCAACAGTGGTCGCCTCTCGGTTAAAATTATAGTACTATTGATAAAACGGTTTGGCCATAACGGATTGGCTGCTCAAAATTGGACCATCGACCTGAAAAATTAGACCTATCCTTCAAAAGACCACAGTTGAATAATATACTTACCTGTTTTTAAAGTCGTGTTTAAGGCGATGAGTTAGACTTCCGAGTTAGTTATAGGCACTATTAATCGCGAGCCAAATCGTTTCCGTTTTGAGGGGTGGAGGTATGAGGTCCCTGGAATGATAAGCGTTTACCCACAAACCTGTTACCATAAACGCAAGACCCAAAAGATCCCGAAATGCACTGTGAGGAGACTCACAGCTCCATGATAAGATGTTACCAGGGCTGGATTTAGGGGAGGGCAGGCGGCGCTACTGGCCAGGGGAGAAATATACAAACATACAGACATACATACACTCATGAAATTTAGCACCCGTGTTTAGAAGCATGGTATAGATAGACTAACATATACAAAAACTATCCAATTCTCACAATATAACACACAAATCTACAGATGAAAGTAATAACCTCCTTTTTTGATTATGAAATTCGATAAAAATAAGAATTAACTGCTCCCCCAATAACAGTGTTCTATAAATATCTAATATTGTAGTACTCGTAACATAATCCTTTTTGAAGTTTTTCATTATTTATAGACAACATACTCACTTATTAATAAACAAACAACGTAGCTCAAGCATCTATGAGACTATTCACATTTTGAAATACGGTACGTGACGCAGCGACATAACCTAAATGTGTGAGAAAACTAAGACGTACAAAATTACCACTTATCATTTGAATTTGAGGCTTGTGTTAGGCATTAAACTCTGTACATATAAAATAATAGAAATGCGTAAGAAACACTTAAAAAATTAACATTATTATAATTACACGTAAAACTGCTCCCAAACAAGGTCGAGGTAATGTTGAATTTTTTATAAATTTGTTGTAATGTTCATATTAGGCTAGTAAATTTGCCGACCACTGATAGGTACCTCACAGTAGAGTCAGGTGTCACGTACATAAACTAGGCGTCAAAATAAAAAAATAACTAACATTCAGTGTATTAACAAATAAAAGCGAACAACCGGGAGAGATGTTACACTCTAAGGCCAGTATTACAGAATGACACCCAGAAATCAATCATGTCTTGAGAATCGTTTGTCACTTCTATCAAAAACAAAGTGATGGAGACGTACGACGCTCGAGATTAATTATATGTTACACATAAGTCATCTCCGCACTCGTATGCAACTAGTGCACTTGTAATAATAATTTTAATTAAAGTTTTGTTAAAAAAATCTAAATGTTTTCTTGAGATCGGTCCCAAATACAAGAGTTTATTCCATTCTATTAATATTGAGGTTAGCACCGACCTCAAAAAAACATTTAGATTATTTAAACAAAATTTTTATTTCTCTGTTTAGCTTTGAAGGCGGATATTTTTCCTAAAAAATGTTTTTTTTTTTGCTTTTTAGTGGTATAGGTGTATAAATATTCAGGATACTGTCTCGAGATCTTTTAAGCGAACAAGCAATTAAAATAATTACGATATCATGGATGTCAATTCAATAGGCTTTATTAGAGACAACTCAAAAACTGATCGTCAGATCTCAGTTATGTAAATGAGACCACATGACAAGTATCGGCTTCCAAACGTTACAAGAATCTTCAAAATCGGTAAACCCAGTAAAGAGCTTTGAGGTAACACACATAAAAAAACATACAGTCGAATTGAGAATCTCCTCCTTTTTTGAAGTTGGATCAAAAAAAAATTAAATAAAATTTTCTTAGAACACATACATTTTTTAAAATGTGTGTTATCTCTACACTACGTAGACAACCTGCCTTCATTACCCCCATAATAGCGATCAGGACTAACGTTGAAATAGAAGACTGAATAATTCCGCCATCCCTGAAATTCTAACCACGAATATGATTAACACGTATTCAGATGACACATTGTGAAATTTTGTGTCCATAACTATTCCAGAGCTTCCAACTAAATTCCCCTGTTGGCAAATTAACTGAATTGTTGACTTTGGCTGAGCAAGTATTTTGCAAATACTAATCTAATACAATTACTGACCTTTTAGTGCTGTATGGAGCCTTTGTTGCTCAATATGTTTATCAGTCACCCCGCCCTTAACATTATTTGCGTTATAAAATTAACTTAGCACATTAATTTTATTATACTCTACAAAACTCGGCAATTACTTTACAAAATTGCTCTTTGCAATTACATATTTGCTTCTCAATAAGGTATTGTTCAATCATCATCATTTCAGCCGAGAGACGCCCACTGTTAGGCATAGGCATAGATTACCTAGGAGGTAATCTGTGGGCATAGGCCTCCGTCAAGGATCTCCGAACCGGTATTTGCTGCGCTTAAAGTGCCTTCAATAATTAAAATAATTTAAAGAACATTGTTAAAATTAAGTTTTTTTATTTCTTTCTGACTATAAATTTAAAATAAAGAAGTCCATAAAAATACAATATTTTTATTTACGATAAAATATAACACTGTTTTTAATCTGTATGTCAAGTGACTTAAACGGAAATAAATTGACAGCCCGGTTAAATGCACTATCTATTAGAAATTACAAAATTTTTGTTGCGAACTAAACTAAATGAAATTATGTTTTTGGACTGCGATTGTTATTTGAGCTGCATAAGAATGCAAGCTATAGACAATTAAATTTAGGTTTTAAATAATTGAAGCTGTATGCTTCACACTATTCGTAGTCTAACCTCTAAAGATAGCTAATAGGCGTGAAAATTGTTCGTCTATGGCAAACAAACAAAACGCATACAAGGACCTATGACGAATACGGCCTTTTGGTCTTACAAAATTCATATGAATGTGAGAACTTAGTGAATTAGAACCAATGTATGTTTCATTAAAAGTCTTACAACTTTCTTGTAAGGGTCTATTAATATTACCTACTTATTAAATAAAAATAAATAAAAACCACCCACATCGGCCAGGAGGGTTGTGTCAGGCATAATATCTATAGAAATATGGTGAATATTAGGTACAGCGGATCCAAATAAATTATTACCAGAGTCATCATCATCATCATCATCAACAGCTCATATAATATCCCCACCGAGGGGCTCGAGCCTACCCCACATTACGGGCGATTAGGCCTTAGTCAACCACCCTGGCCAAGTGCGGGTTGGTCGATTTCACACACAACCTAAGAATTTATTCAAAGGTGTGTGCAGGTTTTCTCACGATGTTTTTCTTCACCGTAAAAGCGTCGATTAAAGGTACATATATGATTTAAAAATTTGAAAACACTTTGGGAGACGACGCTCTTACGCACTACGCCACCGACGCTCCTTTTACCAGAGTAGATAGAAGCAAAAGAGAACAAAGATGTTGATTTTATACACACTTAGAAATTTTAAGCATTCTTTCATTGTAAACAGTTTCATACGCAGTTTTAGTAAACTCATGATGAAAACTAGCATAGTGGCTTTCCTGAATACTTTTTCAATAACGGCTCATTACACTTTTGCAACGCTGAAGTTGCAGCTTTGTTTTGTTGAGAATTATTTTGGATAAATGAATGAATAGTGTGATTTAATAATAATAAATTTATGTTTGTTATATTTCTATTACTTATAATTTCCGTGTCACGATGTTTGTCCGGGATGAACTCCGAAACAACAATCCGATATTCTAAATCTTTGTAGCAGCAGCAGTCCGGGCAAACTTCATAGATAAAAACCTAATATGGTTATCAGCATGTGCCCGAACCAATTCGACCCAAAAATAATTTGCTAATACCAATGCTTACTTCAGTAGCTGCGTATAACCGTGTTTTGACTGCAAGAAATAGCACGCAATTATTGTGTAATGTAATGTAAACAACACTTACGTCGTTAGTGAATAATATTTATACACAAGCAGAAATAAACTCAAAAGTTGCATGAATAATGTACGCAATTCTCAGAGATTTTGATACAAAAGTAAACCTAGTATTTATATGACAGACAGATAACTGGTTGTTAACTACAAAAGAAATCTTTATAAATGAATGAAATAAATGATTTATATTTATATAATTATTCCGTTATTTATTGACTCATTTCAGAAAGTAGTTTCTGGGTAGATTTATTTCTAATTCATGCATTTGAATAATCAGTTGCGGATCCTACAAAAACGAGGGGGCCCGCGAAGAAGAATACTTTGCAGCATGGCCATCGAAAATCTAGCGAAGTTTTTTTATACTACGAGATGGCAAACAAGCTGCGGCCCACCTGCTGTTAAGTGGTTACCGTCGCCTATAGACACTTGCAATGTTAAGGGTAAATCACTTAACACTGCAAGGGCATTGCCATCCTGGGGACTATAAGATGATATGCCCTCCATGCCCAGCAATTACACTGGCTACCTTTCGTACCATAAGTAGACAGCTTGTAGCATCTATTAACCTTAAAACAAAGCTGGCAAGAAATGATGGCCGCGCCCAAAAGACTAGCAAATTCCTGATAGTTTAGGGTAATCTATTTTGTAGTCAGTCGTAAGAGAGGCAGGGCATAGCGGAATAAACGATGAATTTGTTAATTACTCTTGACTATCGTAGTGTTGTCATCAGTTTACCTCTAAGTAACGTTACCAGAGCTTCACGGGGTTGACTTGAGGATTGGCAGCGCACAGGAATGAAACATCAGTGTTACAATCTTTGCTACGATAACTAGACCCAGAGTTGTTACAGAACATTATATAATATATTGTATGTAATTTTTTCAAGCTTGTAACTATATCTTCCGACTAAAAATAAATATAGCGAGAT
This sequence comes from Elophila nymphaeata, assembly GCA_955850985.1. Lineage (NCBI taxonomy): Eukaryota > Metazoa > Arthropoda > Insecta > Lepidoptera > Crambidae > Elophila > Elophila nymphaeata. The sequence goes on from OY039080.1 coordinate 11,054,445, forward strand.
ATTCCCCACCACCTCTCCTTACCACCAAAAGTAACTACCAATCATGTTCTTTTCATAACATAGACTGTGCTACTGAACTTAATTAGGACAAATAACTCGGGTTATAATAATTATAGTACGATCAATAATAACACTTTACTTTGACCTTTCGTAGGCTTTGATGTAAATGCCTGTATTACGAGCAAGACCACGGAACTAAAATAACGAGTACAAACATTTAACTTATTCGTGTAACATATACAATGGTAACAATCAAGAGAGGTTAATGTATTTTTCATTTGTTATATTTTGCTTACACGCACTTTCGTTAATACTTTAATGAATATATATTACATTTATATTATTAAAATAAAAATAGTACTATATTTATTACAATTTTATTATTACTTTTTCGTACGTAGTGTAGAGGAAGTCTTGTAATCGTCAAAAAATTCGACCTCGTCATTTTGACGGAATTACACGTTTTGGATCTTCTTGAGTCCAAAAATTTTTATTTTGGAATTATGTCTACGTGTGTGTCTGTGTGTCTGTATGGCTGTGTGTCTGTATGTCTGTGTATCTGTGTGTCTGTGTATCTGTGTGTATGTGTGTGTGTCTGTGCGTTAGCAAGATAACTCGAGCATACTTTAACTGATTGCAACCAAATTTAACAAGCGTGTATGACATCAAAATATAAGGTTTCTATCAACTTTTGAGCCGTCGATCACGAAAGTTAAGCAACCAAGTGCGCGGTCGGTACTCGGATGGGTGACCAAAATTTAACATGCATGTATGACAACAAAATATCAGGTTTCTATCAACCTTTGAGTCGTTTCCGCTTTACGAGAAAGTCAAGGGGAGACCACTTCCAATTTTTTACTTTGAAAATCTTGAAATCAAGTGCCACTGGCTGTACTATAAGCAATGCGGATAGTGGACAGCGATAATTTGGGAGAAAAATGAGTAAATGTTGAGATGTTGGCTGGTGGAGATCACCTCCGTGGTCTATAGTGGCTCACCCACTAGAATTAGATCCTGTGAAACCGGATCCGATCTCCAGGGGAGGGCAAATTTTTATCCGGTTTGCCTTCCTCTTGTCAGTGACCAGCGGGGCCCAAGACTCGCATTGTACCAGTTACTGCCAGTCGTGGAAGCTAAGGATGTCACGGGGCATCGTCGACCTCCTCCACTTTTTGAGGAGGTGAGAGGGGCTCATCCTAGGCGAGCAAGCACCTACGGGGTCGTGGAAGTTTCCACGGGTTTCCATGGTCCCGTCTGGCAGCAATACATCCGTAGCCGACGCGTTTTCTTTGTCTGATGATGGGGAGGAGGTTGCAGGTGCTGATGTTTTCGCGCCAAGGCCCTGCCTTTCGTAGGGAGAGTCCCACATAACATTGTCGCCACCCCAGGCGTGACGTATCCGTGACACATTTCCCAACTTAAAAAATCGGGAGTGGTCTCCCCTTGACTTTCTCGTATACCGAAAACGACTCAAAGGTTGATAGAAACCTTATATTTTGATGACATACATTCATGTTAAATTTTGGTCACCCATCCGAGTACCGACCGCGCACTTGGTTACTTAACTTTCGTGATTGACCGCTCAAAATTTGATAGAAACCTTATATTTTGATGTCATACACGTATGTTAAATTGGGTTGCAATAAGTTAAAGCATGCTCGAGTTATCGTGCTAACGCACAGACACACACACACAGACATACAGACACACACACAGAAATAATTGCAAAAACGGTATTTTTGGACTCAGGGAGGTCTAGAACGTGTAAATCCGTAAAAATCTCGAGGTCGAATTTTTTGATGATTACAAGACTTCCTTTATGCTAGGCTCAGAAGTTCTGTATTCTGAGATGCTAGGTATACGAGAAAGTAAAAAAGGCTACCACCGTCTCTTTTTGACCCCCGACACAAAAAGAGGGGTGTTATAAGTTTGACGTGTCAGTGAGTCTGTAGGTCTGTGTGTCTGTCTGTGGCATCGAAGCTCCTAAACGAATGGACCGACTTTGATGCAGTTTTTTCTGTTCGAAAGCTGACGTGATCGGAATGGTTCTTAGCAACAATACATGAAAATCTGTTCAGGTGTTTCAAGGTCATCAGTTCTCTCTTGAATAATATTCAACCGTTTCGAAGTTGTCTCTACATAAAAAGGGCATCAAAAGCTACAAACAAAAGCTGATAACCATTAATATTATATCTAATAAATTTATATAAATTCATAGTTATTCCTTAACAAGAAAATAGTTAAGGTACAAAAATAAAATACTTGTTTACGTAGCTATATCACAATTTCCTACCGTATTGTTATAAATAAAATTTGCATTATTTTCTGTTACCTCAACAATGGCCAATTACGAAAGCAGCTGTAAAAGCAAGACATAAATTATAGCACGCATTACAAATGTAGTTTAAACATTAATTTTGTTATTTAATTATTTTTCAAGGTTTGAAAAATTTAAATTTCATAATAAGTTTTCTTTTACTATGAAACAAAATGGTATTAACTCTAAAGTTGAATATCGTTTGCAGCAAATAATGTTTTGCTATAAAGTATTATTCGTTCCTTGCCATAATAACACTGTCTTGTTTTATCATTACATTACATTGATATGAAATTATGCATCCTCTTTCAAAAATCGCTTGAGATTTGGAGATAAAATACCTACATTGCACGCTCATGCGAGTACTTAATATTAATTTAAAAAATAAATAGATTTAATATTTTACGAAGTAATATTTTTTGTAGACTGTATGTATATGTTACCGGCCAAACCCGATTTTAGGACAAACTAGTTTTTCCTAGGCCAAACCAGTTCACTAACCTACCCATCACTCAGCCATGCAGGTGCATAAAACACAAGACTCTTCCAAAAAAATCGGGTTTGGCCGGTAACATATACACAGACAATAATATTACTTCTATTTAAACACATTTACAGTATTACTAGCTTTTGCCCCCGCAACTTCTTCCAAGTGGAGTTTTTGACGCGACAATGTCTTATAATTCGATAGAGCCGGCTGCACGCACGAAAAAACATGACGCATGCGGCGTTACCTCGTGTAAGGCCGGCAAAACAAATGAAATTAAATTTTTCTTTTGAAAAATGCTACCATTCCATCAGTATTTTCTTAAGACGTTGTCACGTTCAACTATCGTCAGTAAACCGACTTTACAGACAACCAATTTTTTTTTAAGAAATATAGCATTAATTAAGCATCCCTCGATAAATGGACTATCCGACACAAAGAGATTTTTTTAATTTGAATCAGTAGTCCTAGAAATTAGCGCATTCAACCAAACAAGCAAACAAACTCTTCAGCTTTATTATTTTAAGTGGAAACGTAATATAACGTAACCGGGGTTATGCGTTTTTTAGTATGTGAAAAGTTACTGTTTGATGTTAATTTTATTTTTATTGTGCGTTGTTATCATAATAATTAAACCACTACCTTGGCCGAATGTACCTACCATGAGATGATTCACATAGACATAGTAAAGAGTTAGGTAAGTAGGGCGTTGGTTCCATTAAGTAAGTAAACGCTAACTCTGATCTAGTGATTGCACAATACGCACAGGGAGTTGTGATTGTATGATTGATCATGTGGAAACAAAACTACTGATTCTAAGAAAATCGCCAATTTTGCTGATTTGCAGTTTGCTGTGTAATTTTGTGAATAAGAACAATTTGAATCGAGAACATGGTGTTCGATTTAACTTTGCATTTAATGTTCGTATTATAGAATGAGTTTCAAGAATGAACGCCGACTTGAGCGTCCTACGTCTCTATCACTTTGTGCGTGATAGAAAGTGACAGACGATTCTCAAGACATGTTTGACTTCTGAGTGTCATTCTGTAATACGGGCCTTAAATGACGAACATGATACCAGCAATCGCTTTTTACGCTTTAACCCCTGCGCTGTCGATAGCCTTATAACGTAATTAAGGACATCTGTCAAATCGACGTGGGTGGTCTCGCTCTATAACGCCGCGTCGTATTAAAATGACGATTCCTACGAAAATTTGTATGAAAGATATATATAAAACTTACATTGTTGAAATCTGTATAATATAAGCTATCAGAATTTATGTAATTTAGTATACTTTAACCTTACAATTTATTGTTTATTTTAAGATCAAAGTTCGAAATGTAAGAAAAACGGAATATTGCGCGTTATATTCTTTGAAAAAATAAATATTATGTAAGTCTTTTAAATGTCTTCCCTTTAATTTATAAAAGGATATAAAGTTTAACAAAAAGCCTTTATAAAATGATACATTTCCATAGTTTTTACACCACAAGCATTTAAATGACTTGCTTCGTTTAGGCGGCCCCAAAGCTACCCACAAAAACCGTTACATTTAAATTTACACACCGGGAAATTTGCCATCCTTATCCTATTTATTACAAGTTCTTTCAATTAGAACAGGATAGTTATAGGTTTCAAGGGGTAATTCAGCCGTTAAATACGGTGGCAAGAATCTGGCAAAAATCCGCCAGTAGCTGGCGTCCGACAGACGCGCATGATTCAAAATCGGCCAGTAGCTGGCGTTTCGACAGTTTCGACAGAGATGGCATCCAAGATTACTGCTGGGATGAATGTAGTCATAGCCAGCTTTTAACACTGAGATGCTACTCGAGTGTTGCCAACACTTCACCTACACAGCGATGCTCTTGGAAACTCGCTCGCATACAGCAGACAATAGTTATTTGTTCAACAAGTGAGCAAAGTTAGTTTATGCTACGAGTGCCAATAGTTAATCACGAACCAGCGAAGTTGTCTATTCATAAATAGACTACTGAGCGCAGTGAGTGATTTAAATAATTTGCTCTCATGTGAAACATACCACTTTTTACCTCTCCAGCGATAAAATTGTTTTAGGTGAAAAAAAACAAGACAATTTTTTTTATACATGTTCAATATATGTAGTAATGTTACTACAAATACTTAAATTGAACATTAAGGTCTTGTTCGTAGCTCGTAGCAAAAAGCGTTTTTGCTTCGAGATTTAACAAAGCAAAAGAGGTCTTTTGGTGCTGGAGAGGTGAAAACCCCATTACCCATCCGAGTACAAACCGTGCACTTAGCAGCTCAGCTTTTGTGCTTGTTACGACCGCGGTCCCATCGACCTCCTCTTACAAATTATTTAGGACAGAAATGGCGACTCGTAAAAACTATGACCAAGCTAACTAATTCGCTAGCCTTTTAATTTCCCGGAAACGTGTATTTTGTGTTTTATGAGTACTTTACATGTATCAAAAACAACATAATCAAATATTGTCACATTAGTGTACCTACATTTAAACAAATGTTAAACTCATGAAAAGCCACAGTATCTTTACTTAAAATTGACATGGGCACAAGCTCACCGGGCTCAGAAGAGAACTTGCACGAGCGTTTTCGCAACACCCAGGCATCGGACTAGTGCTTTTCGGGGATCTTTCAAATTCGCTGCCTCTCGTTGTTGGAATGATATCCCGCCGCCAATGCGTGACCTAAAATCAAAATGTTTATTTAGAAAACATTATAAAGCCTATCTACTTAATGTGCAAAAATCCATTTAGCACGTACTCACCCGTAAATTTCACGTAACGATTAAAACGAGATGATCAAACCAACCAAAAATGAGTAATGAGAAGGCAGTCTTTGCACCATTTTACTATCGCGACGCGTGACCCGTGTGCGCGTGCGATGCTCCAATTTGTTGCAGACTGTACATATTTTCTTGTTTCTCTCTGTTGGAGTAAACATTTGTGAATTCTGCTTGCGTGGCAGAAATGGCTGAACATATACGTGGCAGGAAATAAGGCAAAAGAATATTACATATCATTACACACGCACGTACCGATATCATAGACAAAAAGTTGGACCACAGATTGGAAAGAATTTGTCTAAACTATAGTTTTTTAATTGGTTCGATTGTCAATGACATCTGGCTCATACAGCCCTAATTCTTTATATTATTTTTATTAAATGTTACTTAGTTTAAAAATATTTTTATTTATTTGTTTGTTTATTATTACAAATAAGTATTATGACTGTTATACGTTCTTACATAGTATACATTTTAAATTATTTGATATTTTATCCTCATTATCTGTATTATTAGTAAAAATTCGTAGGATTTTATTTATTTCATTAGTACTTTATTATATTTGTTGGACACCGTACGTCACAGCAAGGAAGGCCCTGCCAGAAAAACAGCGCTCCTGCGGCACTGTCGTAGGAGCAGATGCTGAGGTAGGAACCTTTTGGCCTCGCACAGAACGTTATGTGTACATACCTATTAGTTAAGTTGTATGTAAGTATTTTGTTATTTTAGTTGTTATAATTGTTATTTTATTTTTCTTTTGTTTTTGTTCTGGCGAGGCCAATAAATGTTTTTCTTTCTTTCTTTCTTTCTTTCATGAATAAATTAATCGTAATTTATTTACCACATTTTATTATTATTGTCTAATTTTACGACTGAAATAATAATAGTAATAACAATATAATTTATTTATAGATCATTTACCAGTACACATAACCTCGTTAATAACATTCATTACTATATAAAATTAAGTTATTACCGTGGTTTTAGGTTTGAATAAACCCTGACACCCACGATTAAGATTTAACTTGTGTTGTGGGTGTCAGTACTCTCACATATATATTGATGACTTTTGTAGGTATCGTGTTTGCAATACAACATATAATATAGTTTTAGGTTGGTATTTGATATGTTTTTTTAAAATAAAATAAGCCGCGATTCACAAAAGACAATCGATAATATGCAGAGATGTCAACTACACAGGTTTTGCATGTCATACGTGACCTCATCGACCTAACAACAAGTTAATCCTAGTAATAATGTAAGGTAATTGTTATAGTAATAATCAAGTTCTGATTGATTTTCAATAAATTGCTTAGCTGATGTAATGCTTCAGTTCAGCATATTAAACTCTTCATTGATTTTCTCATGATTACTGTACATGAACATTTTGTGCAAATTGATTTAGAACACAAGAGTCAATTTTTATTCGCAAACTAATTTACATATCATCATTGAGTGCTAAATGTACTTAATTTTTATGGCGTGTTACCATAAAATATTAGTACCAAGCACTGAAAAATTTCGACGAGGAAAGAAGTGTCCCAGTGGCGTAGTGTTTGACGCAGCCGCCCGGATTGCGGAAGATGCTGGGTTCGATTGCCGCCCTGGGACAGTCGATTTTATTCAGTTTATTTTCTAACTCCATAATTTTTGTACTTTTTCAAGCTTTGCCCATAACTTACTCTTTCGATTGTCGTACCTAAACAGCAAACTGCATAACGTTACAAATCCTTTATTGCAGAAATAAAATAGTATTAGATGTATCTTTCATAGAGATCTATTCCACAAGTAACTATACTATTTAGTAATTAGATACAGACAAAATACGATCCAAGGTTGTGGGAAGCTGTTGAATGCTGGCAGCGCAGGACCAATCGGATTGGAGATTCCAGGGGCAGGCCTACGTTTAACACTTCGTCGAGTGGCCGAAAGAGAAGATAGCCCTAAATGCCATGAGTGCGGCGCTGACACAGACATGATTTAACATAATTATGCTGGAGGTGTGCCTGGCATGGGTGTCCCAGCGCATCGCTCTCACCGCGGCGATAGGCAGAGACGTCTCTCTCGCTGCCGAACACCGTACTCAAGATGGTCGCCAGCGAGAGGTCGTCGAAAGGAGTCGCCTCCTTCTTTGAAGAGGTTATCTCCAAGAAGGAGTCTGCGGAACGGGTCTGTGAGAATGACCTCCTTGCCAACCCAAACTGCCATAGAAGACCCTCCAGGAGAAGGCGGCTCCATAGGCTGCAGCAGAACCCGCCGTAGTCAGGGGCATGGGTGGGTAGGGTCCTTCCATTATGCGCGCCCCTTAATTGACAGTGTGCCTTTCTTCCTGCGGCCACCCTCAGACAGTAAGAGAGGTCTCTTCGACAGGTTGTTGGTCACGGCTCGTGATATTGAGCCACAAGCTGCCCGTGCCGCATCTAAAAGCAACCACGACTTGGAAAGATGTCTGGTTTTAGTGGGTATTCCCTACATTGATAGGGCGAGTCCCACATAACGAAATGGGAGTCCCTACGCCACCACATAAAGGCCTACGTCTAACTAGTGGACGTCTCTCGGCTGACGTGATGACTAAATTATAAAAAATAGTTGTAACTGAATCGTGTTTATAATGAGACAAACTTATTGTTAACTTTACGCTGAAGTGTGTTCCCACGTGATAATAAAAGTAGATAATGCCTAATACTAAGTAAGCAACACCTGGAAACCTCAACCACTGCGGAACTGGTTATCAATCTATCAATCATCATCTATCATTTACTGATTGGACCACTATTGTGTTCTCGTATATGTTTATAAAATCTACAAGAGCTCGTTTTTTTATGAGCAAGAGTAATTTAGATACCATATTTTTACTGTCATCGTGAAACTAGCACTCTTAATTATTTAGTACAGTTTTATGGATATAGTGCGACCTAATTAATTTTCATACTGTCCCATGGAAAAAAGATGTTATTGCATTCGCTCCTGCTGCATAAAATACTTAGGTGCCATCTCAGAAGAAAAAATATGTTTTTCACTTCTCATGCTCGCAAAGTTCGTCTTAATGTCGTTTATAGACTGCATAAAATGGTTTTTTATGTTCTAGAGCATAAAGTAAAATATTGTTTTTGACAAATACTCTTAGGCTCTACAGCCAATAACGCTCAATAAAACTTCACAGAATAACTTGCGATAGTTTATTTATTTGCTTTAATTTATTTGTCGTGTTTACTACCTTAAAAGTCATGAAACCATATAAAAATGGTAACCGGTTATTATTAAAACGCATTGAATCATTTTTATTACTTGGCAGAATGAAATATGTACAAAAATTAAATATCGTCATGTAAAAAATAAAAAAAAATACTGGCGGCAATTGGCTATTATTTAAGTTCTGTAGCGGCTGCAACATTCGTACAAATTTTACTTTAAATTTTAATTAAATTTTCGTTTATATTTTGAAGTGATTGTTTAATTTTCTCGCAATCGAAGTGTGAAACACTGGCATAAACATGCCATTGTACCCCTCGACTTACTCGTCTCGGTCTAGATTGACTCATTTTATGCCCTTGTTGTACAATCCACTATTTTAATTTTTTTTTTGAACGTAATTCCTTAATGTACTGTACGGATTTAGAGGCCCAGCCCAGGCTAGGCGAAAAAAATTTAAGAGTTTTCCGTCATGCATGACCCTTTCTTTAGTGTAGACGGTTATCCAAAGCGTGTATGTTATTGGCTGGGCTCAGTCATAACTTCGTTCCAACTAAGTGTTCCACGACACTCACACTAATGTTGTTTTAGTTATAACATTTTGACTTGGTTGTTGGTTTGTTTTATGACTAACTGAAAGTATATGTTACTTTTTCGGGTTTGATGCACTACATGGCCCATACTGGCAGATGTGGCTTTAAGTGTAACTAAATATTACCTAAGGCTCTGCTCTACCCCCTTTATCGAGCGTTATTGTATGTATTATTCATTTAACTTATATTAATAAAACAACTGCTCAAAATCATGACGGAGGACGATGAAATACGACAAAGTAAGGGACCAAGAGGGAAAAGGGACGATTTGGGAATGGGACCACCTGATACTAAGCTCCATACCTAATTGTATAAATACCCACCTTGTAAGTGTTCAATCATTAATACCAATAGCATAACCAACCAATTGACCACGTCTGGACTGACAGCTTCGATGCCAGCGTACCAATTACCGCCAAATATTCACACATTTGTTAATCGTTTGTTGTGTCAAGGCTTTGTTTCTAGTCGGATATACCACGGCAATGGCTTGTTGATGGTTTTTTGAACTTAACACGTCATATTTCTGGTTTGAAGGCCATAAGGGAATTAGGCGTAGTAGTTTTTACAAGGTCCTGTTATGAATGTAAATCGGTGTTCGTATAACAAATTGATATAAGGTAATTACTTGATATTGAGATATTGCAACGATATAGGTAATCTTTATTTCTATTTTTTTTTTTATTACGAGATGGATAACAAGCTTGCGGCCCACCTGATGTTAAGTAGTCACCGCCGCCTATAGACACTTGCAATATTAGGTATAACTTAACACCGCAAGTGCGTTCACCATCCTGGGAACTAAGATGATATGCCCTCCATGCCCAGTAATTACACTGGCTACCTTTCCCTTCAATCCGAAACACAGCGAACTGCTTCACGGCAGAAATAAGAAAGGCGGTGGTACCTACCCAGACGACCCTACATATGGGTCTACCACCTAGTGTAATTTTATTACATTTTACTAACATTTATACTAAAACAGGTGATCGACGTACGAGCCTATGCCGTGGAGATTAAAGGATTTGAGTGAAAAATAAAATTAACATGAAGATCCGCGAGTCAGACTTATCGTAAGACCGTGGTGCAATGATATACTGGCGAGCTTGACCGACGGGCCATTGTATGTAATAATCATTCATACATAATAACAAGACACTAGTTTTAATCTAATTCTGATGCTAATCGTACCTCAAGTAAAAAAAATATCTATTGTATAATTGTATATAATTCCCGTATCACGAAGTTTGTCCAGGATGAACTCCAAAACTCACATTTCGTTTTTAACTTTTTTTATGTGTGTTTTGCTCCAACTTGAGAGATAGGACAGTTTTTATCTTGATAATAATAAGTGTTAATTTTTTTTACTGCTAATTCAATGTTATAGGACAGTTAGTATGAAATTACCACAGCAACGCGTGGCCGTTACAGCTAGTGTTGTATAGATTTTGATCTTAAAAACTTCAAAGGAATCTAAAGTATTTTTGCTATAGTGAATTTAAAGAATTTACTTTACCTCGCTTATAAATAACAACCAAAACTCCCATAAATAAAATTTTCAAACTCCTATATTAAAAGTAGTTTCCTCCGGGCGCCCGCTCGTTTGACCCTCTCTGCATAGAAATGTTTAGCACTTCTGAACTTCTAGCTATTTTGAAGTTTGTATTTTACTCATTTACCCGAGTACGTCAGTTGTCCTTCAGTTACGTGAATTTTGCGTTCACCCACCTAACGAAAACTTGAACACTCGAGAGAAAATTTGTAATAGTAATTTGAATTAATAATATGTTAGTGCGTACGTGAATATATTAGGCAATTATAAAACTGTGTCGAAATAATTGAAACATGATTGGTATGCCGTCAATTATTTTATATGTCCACAACACACAACTTCAACAATCCACTTCGCCGTTGGCTCGAATTGATCCTGTTGCTATCAACAAAAGTCTTTGTAATCTTTGCTAGAAAACGTCTATCCTGATCAGCCATGACGCGAGTTGAGGCACCAAACAACGAAGCTATGTATTGAAAACTCCTTATAGCATTGATTGGGTCGATAAGTAAAGTGTGATACAAATATAGCGTATTTTCTGAACGCGTCAAACTAACGCAAAAAAAAAAATCTACATATTCCATTCGATATCAAAACTTCCACTGTACACGAGGCGTTAGATTAATTTTATTCTTAGATGCTTTTTAGGCATTACAATCGAAAGTGGCTCTACACGTGACTCTAACATAGTGACTCTGCCCAAGACTTTACCTTAGACTTTGCCTTAGACTCTACGTAATACTCTACGTAATACTCTACATAAGACTCTACATAAGACTAATGGAAACACAGTCCTTTGGTTTCCAACAACACAGTATTTCGGCTGCACCAGAAACACTGTCAGTTGGTTTTTGATTCCATATCAAACGGTCAATGGTGTCAAATAGTCACTAGGTAAAAAAATGCATGTCGTGAGTAGCCACTAAATTCCAATTAACATCTCACAATAAAAAAAAACACGATATCAACTTCGTTAGGTACTTGGTGGTCCGGGGCCTTACAGATTTGAGTACTGCAATACTACCAGTCACTTTACAGGTGACTATAGTCTATACACACACATGAGGTCTGATCAGTCACGTTGTTTTTTTCTTCACTAATAAGACTGGGCCAGCAAAAGATGAAAAAAGGTCTAATTATTTTAGCTTGCTCTTATACCTATCTTATACCTTTATGTGGCATTACTCGTGTTGTGGGCAACCCATTAATAAAATGTTAAGAATATAATTCATTCATAATTTCATCTAATCTATTGGCACGTTGATACGACAGAGAGAAAAAAACTTACAGACTGGACTACACGTATTTACAAACCTATTTCTCACCAAGATAAAATATGACGCTGTTACAGTTGCACAAAACCATCAGTTATCTACAATTACACTGCCTAACAAAACATACCACGCAAATAGGCAACCTCACGCCTAGGCCTTGACTAGAATTTCAGGCGTCCAATCATTAATTTCTTTATGTCGGGTAGACATAAAATCTTTCCACGATTGAGTAATTTGAATTACAAAGCAATGCAGCAAAATTAACAATTATGATTCTATTGAACTACAATAATTTCAATTACCCTTCATCTAACTAAAAATTAAATTCGAAATAAATAATTCACTACGCTCAACACTACGCAACTTTCTTTGAAATAAACAGCTCCAAACATAAAATCATTATTTAAACACTCACCAAAGCTATCCAATGCAACAGACGGCGGCGGCACGACCGTACTCGTCCAAAGTGGGCATGGTGGGTACGAATCCCACTTCTGATGTCGTGGATGTCGTCAGGATTTAGCTCGAATCACTATCTCACATACGAATACAGAGTCAATTTATCACAACACACATCACAAAAAGGAGAACCAGAGTAGTGCCTGGGACTTGTGACCCAGTGTGTAGGTTTACCTAGGCACTCACCTTCACTTCTCTCTAACTATTATCACACAACCGTCGGACATAGCTTCCACAAGCATTCCTAATACAACCATAGACACGTCCGCACTCAGCGACGCCTCGAACTAGACTGAGCTCTGTCGAGCGCGCACCGCTGCAACAAAGGCGCGCCCCACCACTATTACTTCGCATCGTACGATAGCTCGTGCGGCGCTGACGTCACTCGCAATACCACGTGGACTATTTCCAATGAAAATAACAATTTAAATTACAATTGAACCTAATAATATCATAGCGCCTTCATATATAACTACTATCAGATATTTTAATATCGAACTACATTGTATATAAATTTTAAGGGTTGCTAAAATTCGAACTTACGTAAGCCGAGGAAACATCTTATCTATCTCTAAGATAAGCTCACTGATAGCGAACGAGAGTGGACTGTATAATTATTGAAATGAAATACTATAAGTAATAAAGGATTACAATATCTGTAAAACATAAATACAATGAATGCTATGTTTGCCCGTTGAGAATTCCAACCCGAATCTCCCCAACATGTCATGTCAAACACACACTTCTTAAAAATATAAATAGTTACACCAGCCAGTTGCCAACACTCGCCTTTGAATGTAAATGTTTTTTCTCAAACATGCATGGAAATATTGTCATTATTTTCGAAAAAAGAACACGCGAAGTATCGAATTTATGGACAAAGAAAAGCAAATCCATTGCTGGAGCGTTTTTTGAATTTGGAACACTACAAAGCTCCAGCGCAATGTTGTATGAAACGGCGTGCTGGAGTTATTAAATACTCTTTGATTGGATCTCTTTTATCAATCTTGGCATACTAAAGTCTCTTTGCTTAGTACGAATTGCGTTCACGTGACTGTATAGCCATAATGCGTTTGTCTTGGTGATAAATAGAAAATTGGTGCCAAAGCTGAAAATTCGTCTTGATTTGTTATTTACATAATATATTTATAAATTTAATTATTAAAATGAGTTCCGACGGTTCAGAGAGTGAAATGGAGATTGATTGTACAGACAACAGCACGTTGGATTACCATAAACTGTCAAATTTTCCCAATCGTCTATGCACTTTATATTGAAAAGTCTTAGGTTGAAAATCGTTTGGAGAAATTTGACAGTTTTGTATAGCCCGACGTGCTGTTGACTGTACTTCACCACATTTATACGACAATCGACCGGATTCAAAGGCAAAAACATAAAGCAATTTTTAATTAAAGCCCCAGATGATATATATTTAGTGACAAAGGTAAAGTATGTTTTATTTACCTGCATTCTTTTGAGAAAAGCACTATACATATATTATGCCTCGGCCGAAATGGCAATTGCCTATTTCGCGGCCTTTGCAATAATGTACTATTATTCTTGTTTATGATAATAACTATTATTAATATGATAATGATTATTTATTTCCACGCTGACACCAATTATCTAGCTCAAAGTATCATTAAGAACTTGTATTATGGATACTCGATTTTTTGTGGATTTTTATGGATTTAGACATTTTTAATATACATAATAATTTTAGAAACTTGTATAAATAAACTTAAAAAAATGTATATGAACAACCATGACTCGCAAACTAATATTCGTGTTCGTTACAAAAATATTTGCCGCTACCAGGATTTGAACCAGGACCACTTGATGTATGGCAGCTATACTGACCAGACCACTCCACCACGACGATGACAGCGACGAAAATAATGTTTATGTTTAAGTATGATTTATTTTCGTGTGTATAATAAAAAATATAAAAGAGCACTTGCCTCAAAATCAATGATAACCACACTATTTATTAGGTTTTTGAGATATTCTGAGATTCTTCGTAGATAGGTAAATATCTGTTCTGAGAGTCTTTGTAAATAAAATTTTTTGTTTGCGTTGCTCAAGCGCAATATGTATGAAACTTTCTTTGCTACATACAGCTAATAACCGTCACTGATGTCCAGCCAACCGGAGTCCAAATACCCATTCCAATAGCCAGCGCAACTCTCAGCCCAATACCTGTCATTTTTTTCTTTCCTTTCGAAATAACACGGGTAAAATTTCCATACTCAAACTGTAGCCTAAATACCTCGTAGGAATTGCCTCCTTTCCACCCTTGTTTAACAATATACTATTCCAATATCAAATAATATAATTAAGAATAATGATGCTATTTGCTCTTTCTGTATTTATTATGTAACACCAAACTATAGAATGTTTCCAGCCTTTATTAGTCGACTTATAAAAATGGAGGAGGTTCTCAATTCGGCTGTATATTTTTTTATGCATGTCACCTCTTATCTGTTTACTGTGTGTACCGATTTTGATATATTTTTTACCTTTTACGTTTGTAATCAGGTGCTTGTCATGTCGTCCCATTTCAATTTGAGCGACATCTGACGAATAGTTTTTGAGTTAACCCTAATTATGTATTTTAATTGACACCGACGACATTGTTATTATTTTATTACTTCTGTGTCTAAAACATCTCGAGATTTTTTTCTAAAAATTTCTATACTAACAACACCAAAAACATAAAATAATTTATTTTTAAATGAAAATTTATTAAAAATTGTTTAAAAATATTTTGAAAAATGTTCTTTCAGAAAAAACGGAGAATTCTTAATGATATTTAAGGTCGATTCAGACCTCTATATTTGAAATAAAAGTAGTCACTAGTGTTTGTAATGTTTTATATATATGCGTTCACTGGTTTGGAACCAACCTCAAAAACACATTTACTTTTTTGAAACATAATTTTTTATTAATCCGTTTTTAGCTTTGAAAGCTTTTTTCTACTTCTTTCACTGTCAGTTATAAATAATTTTCAAGGAAACTTTACGTAAAGTTGTTCTTTAATTGTATATTTTAATTAATAGTTCAATTTAAGTAACCGTTGTACTTTATGTAAATTGGCGACTGGAGAATCATTATGTTAATTTTCAATTACACCTCATTGTTATTTTCAAATTAGTGGTAAGCGGTCACCTGTTTCTTATCTTGAAGGGGAAGCTCTTGACCTTCTACTAATCGTGTAAGTTAGGTCCAGTAAGGGGTCCAGTGCGGCTACGCCGCCGTGCGCCCTTGATGCCAGTCGGCACAGGCCCCTCTGTCTGGAGATTGCCTAGTGCCCTAGAGCAATACCCCTGAGGCGCGTCGCACAGTCCCGGTCCGGCCCAGAGGCGTTTTGGTGAAATGGCACACTATGTGCGCCGATTCCAAAACGCCCCCATAAGGGCTTATGGGGTACCGTTGGCTTTTAGCGGAGCAGGAACGGCGCCGGCCGATGAGTCTCGCACGCGCCGTACGCCTAGCCAGCGTGCGGTATGGTCCGTAAATCAATTTCCCATCGTCATAAAAAAAGTCCAGTATGGAGTCCATACACCATAAGTGTGGGTCTAAGAAATGAGGCACTGATACTATTAATTTAATTTTTATTATTGATAAAGGTGGTAATAAGGTAGTAATACAAGATGGTAATACAAGGAGTGCCTTGAGATAATTATAGTTATTTTATAAGGTACTGGTATTATTTATGGTCCAAGCTATAGGCGGGTGTACAGAGCGAGACCCCAGTAATTTGACAACAGTGTGTAGAGTCAGCAATAGAATGAGTTAAACCAAAAGGTCAAGGATATTTTTGTATTTGATTGAAATATTAACTTTCTTTTTAAATATTGACAGTAAAGTTGGATATGGGAAAATGATGGTGGTACTATATTCTATTCTTATTCTCATGTAAGGGGCTGAGGCTGTGTCTCAGAGCACTTCGACCCTTTGGTATCTTTTGTGCTTCCCCTTTCCTTAACACCCATCCCCGCCAACATCGAAAACATTTTGTACGAGTTTTACGATGATGGCGGGAATAATGTCTATAAAGTCCTCTGGTTTAGGGTAACCTAGACCTACCTTTAGTCGTTAGGTCTACCTTTAGTCGCCTATTGGCTAGTGCATCGCAGTCACATAGTATGTGCTCCTACTACTATAATCTATACTAATATTATAAAGCTGAAGAGTTTGTTTGTTTGAACGCGCTAATCTCAGGAACTACTGATTCAAATTGAAAAACTATTTTTGTGTTGGGTAGTCCATTTATCGAGCAAGGCTTTAGGCTATATATCATCATAACACACGAAGAAAGTCGCGGGCACAGCCAATATGACAAATATGGCAATGTTATAATACCACGTTACAATCGGATGGTAAGTGATGGTGGGAGCGTGCATCCCAGGGGCCCCACAATTACATAGGGACCGTCTATGTAATCTTTAATTGTCGAAACATTGTGAGATTTTCCCCATTTAGTCATTGGCAGAATTACTATTTGTAAATAACAAGGAATAAAACATGCAAAACTTTTATTATCAAACAGGTTGATAACATTTCTTGGTCTACTTTCACAATAACAATTACCTAACTATATAGGCGTACCGTTTTTCCCTCTTTTCCTATTATTCCGAAACTGAACCAAAATCCTAATCCAGCGCGACGAGGGTTAGGTTAGGAACTTCAAAAGATTGACAATATTTGTTGTAACTCGCTTCTTAACATGGCCTGAAGTATATCTCCCTCAAAGGTCTGTCACGCTTGCTCGTAAAAAACTATAGCCCATAACCTACCAATGATACAGTCAATGTCAGTGTAGGGTCAAGTTATGAAGATGGTTACGTTTGGAACAAATGTTATAATATTTTTCTCTTTTTCATAGTAAAAAGGGGCGTTCCTTTTCCGAGCTGATAATGTGCTACCACCTTTATTGTGTTCCAATAAGATTACCGAAATCAGGGCAAAGTTGTCCATCTGTTCTGGCGACTTAGGAACTAATTCGTCAAGCAGAAAGAAAGTTCCAACTGGTCAAGTGTGATTTTACCGCGTGTTTTGGTTCTGATTTGTCAAGCAATGCAAAATTAATAATTAGTCAAGTCCCAATTTTGTTTCGATTTGCCAAGCCTTAAGTTTTGTTTCAACTGGTCAAGCCAATAAAAGTTCTGATTCGTCAAAAATGATCATTCGCATAGGTTAGCAAGGAGCGAAGCGACGAGCGGGTTAGGTGTACATAAACACAGCGAGCGAGCGCCTGAAGCGACTTAAGGGCGTTTCTTACGGCACTAGGTGGGTAGATCTATTCGTTAACTGGGCAAAGGATTTATTCGGACTTTCAACCGTCGATGAATAATATTTTCGGCAAACGGTTCCATCGGACAAGTGTATTTTTTAGATAGTGCAGTGTTAGCGGAAAACTGTCCTATTCGGTGAAGGGTACCATTATTTTAAAGGGAATATGAATACATACCTATGTAATTATAACTTTAAATACACTAATAATTGCGTTTATGTAAAAAAAAACTTTGACAAATCAGAACTTTTTATTGACTTGACCAGTTGAAACAAATATAAGGCTTGGCAAATCAAACAAAATTGGGACTTGAGTAATTATTACTTTTGCATTGGTTGACAAATCAGAACCAAAACACGCAGTAAAAAAAACACTTGACCAATTGGAACTTTCTTTCTGCTTGACGAATTAGTTCCGAATTAGAACCGCTACACCAAGGAGGCGGTTAACGCCTCCATGGTGGTTCGTCCACCATAAGGATATCCAGAGGTCCTAAGTTTGATCCCCGGGGCAGTACAAATTTGTACTCTATTTGCTACCACCATCTTATCAAAATCTGTCGTCATAATAATAATGCTAACAGCATTATTGTGTTCCGACAATTTATGATAAGATAGTCAGTCCCTCTGTGGTGGAGGGTTCCAGGTCAAACTCGATTTCATCTTCAGCCTTATTAACAATAAGATAAGATTATTATCGATAAGATGAAGAACAAGAGTTTAAGACATTCATACAGCAGTACTTTTTTAAGTTTAAATTAGTCTAAATCGTGGAGTATACCTACGTGGACCATAGATATAATACTAATAAACTAAGTCCAGTATTCCATTTACCGAATTATACAATGCCAGAAAACTGTAGATAACAGAATTGATTGCTGGATACCGTCCAAGTTTTTATTATGGGCTACAAAGGAATACGCAGATGAATGACTAGAATTACAGATCAAGAGCTGAACAAATTGTCGACGATCCCTGAGCGCAGGTACGTTGCGTTATGGTGCGGTCTGGCAGAGCGATTTATCGCGCGATCGGCCACAGGCGGCGGGCGGCGAGATCGGTGCGATGCTATCGCAAATCGCTCTATCTAATACCTTACTACGTGTACTGAGTTAAAAATGCCATTTAAAATTTAATGCAAAATATATCAAATGTAATTATACAAAACTAGCTGACCCGGCGAACTTCGTATTCCAACAGTCGATTCTTAATTTTTTTATTTTTAATAAGAGTCTGTTATTCAAGATCCGGTGTCCCGAATAGCAGAAAAAAAAAGTTAATAAAACATAATAAATCAACAATTACATTATGTAATTAAAGAATTTATAATATATTTCTTTCAATTTTTTAAAATAAATTCTCCCTAAGACCCATCCTCAAGCGAAATCGTTTCAGCTGTTCTCGAGATTTGCACTTAGCAACACATTCTGCGAATCATTTTTATATTATAGATTATAAAAAAGTAATGACTAGAAAAAAATACTTACGTGATCAAATCATGAAAGGTCACATCAAGAAAGGATTTTATTTTCTTTTATCTTTTGTCGAGAAAAAAGGAAAAAGTTGCTAACAATAAAACATTATTTAGTTAGAACAGCCCCCCTAGCACGGGACGTGGACAAATTCTCCTCGGGGAAAACAAAATGTTTTCCTCTCGCTCTAACTCTCACTAAATCCTGAGAAGAAATAGTATCAAGTGGTGGAGAGAGATTTTGTCCACGTCCCGTGCTAGGGGGGCTGCTATACTCAGCCTGCGCCCCCGAGCCGTAAGTGGCCCGTAGCCCTTTCTACGCGGCCCGAAGTCTAGTACAGTATTTTTAAATTAGCAGTAGTATTTTAAGGATAATGGCAGGGGCAGGTCTATTAGCACATGGGCGCCGCGGTCTTATGTGATGGCGAGCACATGGGCGCTACATGACCAAAAGACGCCTCTGGACAATGGTGGTAAAATGGTTTTGTTTTATTGGTGTTTAATATTATTGCTATGCGTAACAATGTAGGCTAGATTATTGCGGCCCGCTAGGTATGGCAGCAGTGACTATAAGATTGAGTATGGCTCAGTTAGAACATTATTTATTTACTTAACCAAAATATTTTTTATAAATTTATTTTGGTTTACTAAATAATGTTTTATTGTTCGTATTTTTATGTCATAGATGCTCCCAGGCACGCGGAATTAACACGTAGAATCTATGCTCATTTCTCTATAGATGCGACTACGAATGGATATTGACGAAGTATTCATAGAGTAGAAAAAGCAATAAATCATTATTTTAAATACACTTTTAAATATTTTATACTTTAGTTAAATGATTTTAATATTTAATTTATTCATTCTAAGTTTTGTCACATAGAACAGCGTAAATCATTTGGATCATCCGTCATTCATCATTTTCGCTGTTCTATGTGACAAAAATTTTATGAGGCCTCTTTTGTTTTTATTGGTGCCATAATTACATGAATGATACAATAATGATGCTTTAAAATAAAACAGTCCACTATCGCCGCTCCTGACAATAACAGGATTTTCGCACGTTATGTGAAAATTCATACTAAAATTTAATAACATCTCAGACTTAAGCGTCTACAATTCGTATAATGTTTAGCTTAATTAATTCTAATGCCAAGGCTTTGTTTAGAAGTTATGCTTAATAAGATACAAATAAACTTATTTTAAAGAAGGTAATTAGTGTGGATATTAGATTACTTATATAAGCTGCGTGAGCTTGCTAATTAGTAAAAGACGCCGCCCAAATGAATGGCTGGCTTTGTTTGTGTCTAAAATAACCAAATTCTTTTTTCTGTATTGGGCCACTCGATTTACGCCATTATTGCATTTGACCTACACTTGGTTAGTAACCAGGAAAATTGCAAAAATAGTCGGTTGCAGTATAAGAAAGACATTTAGTACCCCTACTTAATGTTTTACCTGACAGTTAATTTCTGCAAGTTTCGTCTTTCATTTCATAATTTGAAGGGAACATTTATCCCGTACAATTAAAATGGTTCTCCTGACGGCAAACAAATAACTAATTTTGTTAGTATGAATATTTCTATTGCTTCATCTGAAGCAGAACTGAAAATTAATGAAGTGAATAAATTTTTCACCTTACGCCCATTTGACGGTAGCAAAACGACAAAGCCACACATTTTGACTATGGTGTAAGTCTAGTTTGTGAAGTTAGGGCTTACAGAGTTAAGGCGTGTAGAGTACCGATTTAATAGCGTCGGTAGCCGAACATGCAGGCAGGTGGACTCGGTTTATGTGTGAACGGAGATCGATCCCCGGCCCGTTAATGCATTAGCTTAATTGGAGGGGTTAATAAGATTAATATTTATGTGTTACCAGCACTTTTGATATCATTGTTTCAAAAAAACATTCAAGAACAAATTTAATTTCAAAATTATGTATTATTTTTATAGCTGTAGATTAATGTTCATCTGTATATTATCTAAACATAATTTCAAACATGTAGGTACACTCTTCTAGAGAAGTATATCGATCTGATAACTTTTTGACAATGCGATCCACATGGGGTCTTGGCAACATTTGACATGAAAATATTTTTGTCGGATTTTATTTCACCCGCGGAGTGCAGATATTTTATTAACATCTATCCTGGTTGCAGCTGTTGATTCTAGGTTCCCTGAAGTTACTTTTTGGGTTTGTGTCCCTTTAATAAAGGCGACAGGCAACCTGGCAGTACTTTGAATACTATTTAACCCATACTGTAAAATGTGGATGTCTTACCAAATGTTAATACTCTGCTACCCATTTCGGAAATATGGGCATGATTAAAAAAAAAACATAAGTGTATCATAAATTGTGAATCATTAATTTTTAAACAAGTGAGATAGCTTAAAAATTAAAGCAAGAAAAGCGTATAGAAATCTTGAAATGTCGAGTAAGATCAACAAAGCAGCCTCTTAGTAGGGGTGAGCGTAACCTAGAGGAACATTTCCCATTTATTCACGATCCTTTGTATTCGATCTTCGCGGGCTCGCGATAAACACACGATCAGTGCCTGGCTTTCATTGTGATTCACCCAATTCCTTCAACGTATTCGGAACAGTTATCTGTTTTCGATTTTCCAATGCAATATATTATGGTAGGCTCACTAATAATACTCTGGGTTTTGGAGTATACTCACGTATATAGGACAGATATGTTTTGTAAAATTCAATCCTTATTTACAAGACATGGCACGCTATGGCGAGTATCGGTTTTTCATTAAAAGTGGCAATGGGTTGGTCATGTCTAATATAATAGGTAATAAGCCTGTTTTCAGTTTTGCCTTTCGCTTTACAGTATCAATGGCCTTCAAGTAATGGCGCCCTTGAATTTATTTTTAAAGTAGGTAATTGGAAATGTCCAATTATGTTCAGGAGGAAATTAACCTGAAATTAAAATCTAATTACGCTGCTTTTAGATTAGACAAGTCGTGTTTAGTTTATAGTGAAAATAATCAAGTTTGAAAAACTAAATAGGTACCTATTACTGTTATTTCGAGGAGAATGAGTGACACTTGGGTCACAAGACCTAAGCACTGCCACTGGCGCCCTCTATGCAAAGCGATGATCCAGACGCACCGCACGATGAATCCATGGACTACTAAGCTATTTCGTATCTGTTTGAAAAATGTAGCAAATATCATATATTTTTTAATGTATTAATACATTCTACGTATCCTTGGTAACCGAGGTCAAAAACCAGTCACTGGGATAGCAGAACGTTTTTCAATTTCTATTCGAGCCGAGAATCTTACATTTCCTTATTTATATTAATTTGTATTTGTTTTACTCTTGGATAAATAAACCTTATCTAAACTGAGCTTAAGCATATGATATATATTTCAAGTTATGTATTACGTCTTATGTACCCATAAATCAGTCCTTCTGTGTGAACGTTTTCTATACTTAAGTATTTTCGATCTTTCAGCGACTTCAACTGCTAATGTCACTGTATTTGTTTGTATCTGTACAGCTTTCTCTCGAGTTCTTGTTCCAAAAACACGTGTTGAGAGACTCCATTTTAAACGAAATCTTCCCTAAATTTGCCATCACTTTAAGTATATTTTCACTTGATATTGACGCAATGCGTGATCTTTATGTGTCGCCATCGCCATTAATTTAAAAAAGAAGAACAAGAAATATTTTAGATCATCTAAAGCAACAGACATTTTTAAAAAAATAGGTCTGCTTGATGATTCTGTAGAAAATAATTATATTCCTACATTCAATCATCAATCAAATATAACCACCATATATATCATGTGTGTCGTATTTCAAATCTCTCCGTATATTAACATTACCTTGTCTGTATATTTTGAAAATATCGCTCTTTGTCAAACAAAATAGTGATAAGTGTTTGTAATGATTGGAGACATGTCCCAAAGAACAAGGAGAAATCCCCACCGACTTATACTACAATAATAATTAAGCCTCTAAAACTAAGTGTTTCTATGACAATAGTTCCGCAGTGTGCAGTTTCATTACAATTAAAGACCCAATCGACATCTTAATCATATCTTAATCATATCTTAATATTTCTAGTCATAAGTTTTGGTATTTATTGATATCTTCCATTGTTACCTACCCTATTTAATGGCAAATAAACTGTTTATATTTGTACCCCAGCATGGCCAACGAGATAACATGAAAAAAAAACACTTCAAATAAACAAAGACAATACACTAAACATACACTAGTAGCCCTGATTTTCATTCACACGTCCTTAGAATAG
Source organism: Elophila nymphaeata (assembly GCA_955850985.1). NCBI lineage: Eukaryota > Metazoa > Arthropoda > Insecta > Lepidoptera > Crambidae > Elophila > Elophila nymphaeata. The sequence goes on from OY039080.1 coordinate 11,078,143, forward strand.
TGTTATGACTCACTGAGTTCTTTAACAGCTCTGTCATTACAATAACAACAATATTGCGGCGAGTTGCGAACGGAATACAATCCAATAATTGGAGCGACCTTTTGAAGGGCGCGAGTAAAATATCACAAGTTTTTGTGGGAAAACCTTATGTTGGATAAAGGTGAGACTGTCGACAAAAATGACAATTTGTGTGACAATGGACACCGGTGTAGAAATCGCTTAGGTCAGCGTGTACTTAGTACTGACGGCCGAGCGGAGAGTGTAATACTTGCGGAAAAGCGATACTAAAAACTAATACGCTTGACTTTTATATAGATACAATGGTAAAAATGATAATGAAAATGAGAAATGAAAAATCTCTTTATTTAAATGGACTTTGCTAAGTACTTTTAAATCGGCAAAACCTACCACCCTTTCGGGACGAAAATATTTATGGTAGTTATGGTGTAGACATAGAAAATTTTAACTAATAAATTTCAACTTTCTTTAAACAAATAGTTCGGCCCGTAAAACAACATTAATTTTAAAATTTTGACTTTTTGATAGCACCATTATGTTGGCATGGGTAGGTGGCTGGTTATAGGTACCTATATACCAAACACCTTGTAAAAGCATCTATAATGTTAGAGTCTGTCAACTTTAGTCGTGGTTAGTAGTATAAATATTTTGAATTTAAATGTGCCCTGATTATAATTATTAATTTTATTGTACTACATATTATATTTGTATTAGTACCTATATATTTTTTTAGTATATATTTTTTGTAGTATATATTTTTTTACCTGTGGCCTATCTTGTAGTTAATTTTGCCTTCTGTCCATGCTTATAATGTGCGGGCGCTTTAAATAAAGTTTAATTTTATTTGACTCAAATGCTTATAATTTGTAAAGCACGTCCAACGCTATTCTACTACCTATCTATATATTACACTAATGGTATTTACGAACCTATTAAATACACTGATGGTATTATTGAAGATATTTACCATGATATTTACCTGACCTAAGTGTAGGTCTTCAGCACCATAGAACATAGACCTCTTATATCTATGTTCTGTGTTCAGCACTTACTTACACTATCCCTACATTAAATTTAATTTTCGATTCCCCGATAATCGCTTAATGCAAGTAGATATAAATAAACAATTATTTGACAGGTAACGACAAGTGTCCTATTTCTTACATAATTTCATAGTAGGTACTCGTATATAAGTATATATTGCAAGGCACGTATGTTTCTGACAAAGATCATCACATTAAATTAATTTCATTAAAGCGAACTAGTTACAGCCGTTTCGAGCAATATGACGCCACATCATATCCCTCACTCATACACAATATTGGTTCAAAGGAATCCACAAACAATAATTGCGTAAAACATAGGCACCACAAACAGTCTACGAACAATATCTGCTAATAGGATCTTGGAGCATATTGCAATAATTACAAACAATGTCTGTGTGTTCCGTATATGGGCGGGAAGAGACCCAACCGTTGTAAGGAGCCGTAATTCTTGCGTGTTCTAGATTGAAATTCTTCAGTTAAAATTGCTGTTGTTGTTTTATGAGGACTCGTTGTAGCCTGCAAAGTTTTTCGGTATAAAGCAATTGTATTTTTATGGCAATCAATAGAATGCGAAGAGAAATAAAACTTACGACGGATTAGAACATATCGCAGCCCTATCGTATTGCACGCCGTATTACATAATGGCGCGGCAGATTGTAGCGTGTGAGAATTGTTAACCAAATAAAACCGTTTGTTGATCAATCCGTAGTAGATTGTATTAATCTTAGTCTGCATAATCGAATAGAGATCACTTATTATGAATAGTTTTAGGATATTTTTTATGACCAAGTGGAAATATTTTCAAACATCACTCTCACACACTACAATCATACGGAGACAATGTGTATGTATATCTACATACAGTCATGGCTAACCCGCGCTCATGATATAAAAATACTGTAAGAACCAACTAATTTGAATAAAAAGCTTATCTATACCACAGATAATGTTATTTTATACTAGTATCTATACTAATACTATAAAGCTGAAGAGTTTGTTTGTTTGATTGGTAGAACCAGCTAATCTCAGGAACTACTGATTCAAATTGAAAAAATATTTTTGTGTTCGATAGTCCATTTATTGAGGAAGGTTATATAAGCCGTACTATATGTCCCAAAAGAACAAAGTATTTACAAGAATTCTGGATTTTTAAAGCGTTGTATACAAACACCTCGAAACTCCAGAATGCTATTTCACAATATATTATTATCTCAAGCTAATTGTAGTTACTAAACAAATTAATCCATAAACTATTGATGTAATAGAAATTTGTCGAATACTATAATAATAATAATAATATAATAATATATTTCCACGCTCACACCAATTATCTAGCCCAAAGTAAGTATCATTAAGAACTTGTGTTACGGATACTAGATAACGGACATTTTATTTTTTTTTTTTTTAATATACATAATAATTTTAGATATTTTTATAAATAAACTTAAATAAATGTATAAACAACCATGACTCGCAAACAAACATTCGTGTTCGTCACACAAACATTTGTCGCTACCAGGATTCGAACCCGGACCGCTTGATGTGAAGCCAGCTATACTGACCACTCCACCACGACGGCGTGGTCGCAGCAGTGTTCTGGCGAAGTAGTGTCTTGCCGAATGTGTGTATTGTCGGAGCAGATTTCTGTCGGAACAGTGACTTGTCGAATATGGGATTTGTCGAAGTAGTATTCGGTCGCAGTAGTGTGCGTCAAAACTCAGAGTAACACTCAAAGGTCCACGGGGTAGTGAAGATGATTAACGAGTCAACCCCGTTACCAACCTTAGTATGTAAAAGGGAAGAAAGAGTGAAAATAGAACAATAAGAGAACAATAAAATCTAAAGCCCTATAAGTAATATTTCGGCGGAAAATTCAGGCGGAACAATTGCTTCATTACATAAAAAAATAATGATTAAAACAACCTATATTTTTTCAGAGGTAAAAATCTATTTTGTAAATTTTTAAGTTTAATAGCAGAACAAACGTTACGCTCAACGTTTTCGCCGGCGCCCTTTTTTAATAAGCGCTTTATAATAAAACACTGAGGTTGTAATTAAAGCAACTTCCGCTTTATTGTTTCAGGTTAACGACTTAATTAAGCAGAAACTTTAATATCGTAGCACTGGCATAAGGTAACGTTCCCCGTGTATTAAGAAAAAAACACGACGTTATTGTGTTTTAGAGCCGCTTTTAAAAGGACGTTTTATTTATATGTTGCATAAACACAGGATGAAGTCAAATAAAAATTAATTTTGTATGACAGATCGAAGTTGTTACACAAATACGAATTGTAACAAGTATTGTTTATCATATTTTTATAGAATAGACTAGCGCTCCGCCCGCGACTTCATCCGCTTGTAGTTTTCGTTAAACAAATATAGCTTATAGCCTTCCTCGATAAATTTACTATCCAACACAAAAATATTTTTTCAATTTGAATAAGTGTTCATGAGATTAGCGCGTTCAACCAAACATACAAACAAACTCTTCAGCTTTATAATATTAGTAAGTATATAGATTACCATTAATTTTAAGTTCATGTTTATGTTACCGGCAATCTGTATAACTCAGGTAATTCTCTCTCAACTCAAGTTTAAGCTATAAGCAGCGAAGTTTATCTCTAAAAGCTATCTCTGCTAGATTTGACTTACATAGATAATTATGCAGCAGAAACAGAAATATATGTATGAAAATACCCCTTTACTTACGGTAGTTCTATGTTTGACGTCGTTGTAATATGTTTACAATAGTGAACGAATTTTCAAACCATACAGAACACAAATTTTAAATATTGGATGTCTGTTTTTACTGGTATCAAACACTAAAAGCTTCTACTGCTTTGTCGTATAATTTTTACGCCAATCTTGTCTGCCTTGTGCCGAAATCGAGAACAATAATAGGGATCGTTACTTAGGTGCAATGTCACTGGGTCATCTTCATTCGGTGAGCTTGTCAACCGCCTGTTATCTAGGTCCATGTTGACTGGCCAGGACTGACGATTACACGAAGAGTTCAACAAGGTGTTTTGAAGTGAAGATACTGTCAAACAATCACAATCTCTGTCGAATAATTATTATATTCTCTTTTATCAAAACTACAGGTTCACTTTCTCGAGACTTTAAAGAAAATTTTAAAGAAAAATTTAATTGACCTTACTCCATTCTTCGTTTGGAAGGCAAATCAGTTTTAATATTTTCTCTTTATTATTAGACGAGAAAGCGCTGGCTCTTGTTTTAATCTATTTTACTTACAAAATGTTTTTACAGAAGTTTATGCAAGTATTAGCAGGTGGACTACTGCCTAATTCAATGACAAGGAGAGGCCTTGTGTTCCAGCCGTCGGTCGAATTATAAAGGCTGTTATGATGATGATTTATTCGGAGTGCTGAGACGGGTAAAAGTGTAACATCACAGTGGGTTCAAAAGAAGGTTTGTTACTAAAAAATTGATGCCGAATATGTAGTGTAGGCGATAGGCTATCAACCTGTGAGGAGTTAGATGGCGCTGCGATCGTGTTACTATATAACAATCACGAAATCTTTTTTTTTTTTGTTGACGGGGAGTTCAAATGCATTTACGCATCGTCCCTGCGGGGTGGTGCCAACCGCAGCGGATATGTGGGACTCGAGGTAAAGGCGTTCCCTCCATACTCACTAAATATCCTCCCCGGCCAGACCTTCAGTGCGCTATTACGGGATGGCTCGGGATCTGCGCACGTGAGCGCTACACCGTGACCGTCCCAACGCTGTCCGTCTAGGCACTCCTTGTCCCAATTGGTGGCCAGCAGCCACTCCTCCACCAACGGCTGCTCGACCCGGTGCGTTCTCCTGACGAGGACACCGGGAGCAGCCATCGGACCGCACCCGGCGAACTTCGGGCGCGGTCGTTATCCTGAAAAGGCCCGTCCGGAACTAGCCGTGGTGGGAAAACAAAAACCACTCGACATTACACAATTTTTCAAAAGGGGATACTTATTTTGTTACACCTAATTTTGGCTGTTCCTCAAAAAAGGGGATATTTACATGTAAGGTTTTAATATTACAGGTATTATGCCTTTGTCCTTGCAAAAAGGGATATTTTAATTTTGTATGACCCTACTATCAGTAAGCCAGAGTGTGTTTAAAAGAAAAGTGGGATCCTGAATATTTTATTTAACCCAAAATACATAGCAACATTATTTTTTTGTGCCTTAAGGGATGCTTCTGATGAAAGTTTTTTTATTTTCTGAAAAATAATAATATGTGATAAATATCCCCTTTGGAAAATACCCTCCTCCTTAACCCCTTTTGAGATTAACGTGAATGCATGTATTTGGAGCAAATTTGGAGCATCTCGTACTAGGGTAGACCTTACATAAGACCACAGTCAATCACTATAACGACATAATTACAATTCCTTTATTAAAAACATTTATTTACAGAACACTCGCAAATGACAAAATAAATTATATACGTAAAAAACGTATCGTGACAATACAAGATTATATTAATTACAAGGCCTTAATCTACTAAATTCATTCACAAATACTGTGTATGGTTTTATTGGAACGTTACCGGAAAATCATAAATACGAGATTAAATTATTAGATTAACTACCTTATGTTATGATTAACGTCTAAGAATGATGATCATCCAATTTTAAATTAAACATGCTGTGCATATCTGTAATATAAACGCTAGATTGAGATTATTGTACAAAACTGTGTAACTTTTGTGTTTATATTGTCGATGTGCCTGAATACACAAATAATCATAGACCACTTTGACACAATACAACTGAAAGCTCGGGGCCATTGACCTGCCTATTATCTTTAAAAAAATATCAATCACCATAATTATCTAACGAGCATGAAAAGGCGTGCGTAATGATGTCTAATAGAGACTTATTCATTACAATTCGTGTAACGATTTTATCTCGGATTTTACTCGTAACATTAATAACAACCTCAAAAATCAGTAGCAAACCTAAAATCCCTTATCATTAGAAAGTATCAATATTAAACTTATTTTAGAAAAACGAAAAACTAATATCACCTTTATGGCACAGCGAAACACGATCCAATTCCCTTAAAGATACCGAGAACTCTTTCAACCCTCACGTAACTACTACATATAAGTTATCCTTGGTAATAGAAAAAATGTTCAATAATTGGTGCTGCCCATACTAACCGCTTCAAACGTTGAGTATAAAAGCTGCATGCGCAAGAGTACATCATCAGTCAGGTCTCAGTGCAGTGAACAAGACACAACAAAACATTCAACATGAAATTCCTGGTAAGGATTTTTATTTAAGGAAAATAGATCAATTATTTTTTTAGAAATCAAATCAATAATATTACACAAATATATTCTTAAAATGTAGGTATTTCAAATCAGGACAAATGAAAATATTAACAACAATAATATATTTTTCCATTTTTTTTATATATTTTGGATTTATCAATTTGATATTTTTGTCAAGCTAATCAAAAAACTTAATTTTAAATGAATAATTTGAACACAAAATGTCCTAATTTTCTATCCCTTTCACAGTCAAATTTTTTACTAACTATTCTTGATTTTTTATTGTGTTAACAATTCGTTAAAACAACTTGGTCATAAATAAAAGTGGAGTCATGGTGTAACGTACCTATTTCGAAAATCTCACTCACATACTTACGTAAGTGCGATTGAGGAGTAAATACAAACGACACCATTTAGAAGTGCAACACAAGATGAGTATTTCGAAGTAGTTTTTTACTTAAGTAACTAAAATAATATATTTTTTTGATAAATAAAGAACTAAAGAAGTTAAAAAAGTTCCTATCAACTAAAAAAACGGTGCTGAAGTATGTGAAGAAAACAAAACCTCTCAGAATGAAAAGTTATACTCCCTATAATCTGTCTAAACACTAATGCACAAAATGCATCGTTTACAATTTTCTTTCAATGAATGTAGAGTCAATGTTCATAATCTACTATTTACTGAATTATATTTTATGATCTATGGACTTATTTAAATATTTTGTAACTGTATTTTACTTAAATTTCTTACAAATTCCAAAGAAATTTTATAATGTCAATATTTTCAGTGTATTGAGTCTATTGTCTCCAAAATAAAACAAAAGCTAATCTTTTTATTTCATCAAACTAGTTTGGCTTATGTACCTAATATACGATTATGCTGATTATAAATTATATCCAAAAGTATTTTCCTATTAAATACATAATTTAGTTCAATTTCAACACAGTACCTATAAGTGGTTGCAATTATAATGATATTCATAGGAAAAATTTCTTAAAATACTTATGGTAACTAATTACACCGTCCTGACTAATACTCACAAAGTAGTTTGTAGTATTTATGAAATTACATACATGAACGATATTAAATTGTCACTGTTTCTGGCAGGTTAAGATTGATCATAGTAGATTATGTAGTAATTTATTTTTGCGATATTTCGTTAGATGGATGTATGTTATAAACTAGTTTATTTTGGAAAATTGTGACAGAATAATTGATTGCACATGAATACAAGTGCCTTGTATTTTGCAAAACTAGTATTTGCATGTTTTAGGGAATGTATGCGCATTAGAACTGATCTGGTTGAACGTTACATGCACTTAGTACTACTACTCAAATATTTCTAAACATTTTTGTCCAAAAAAAAATTGTAATAGAAAAAAATCGAGTAATGCCTTACAGTTCCAAAATCTTCGATACATTTTTCCCTCATTATGACTACGTCTTGTAAATACCGGAAAAAATGTAAATCTTTAAATACCTTATCACATTACCATGAATTATTACAATTGCCTGAATTTGCAATTTATTCACCTTGTTTTACTATATATACCTTGTATAACTTTTTTTTTTAATGTAGCATTGTTTGTACTCAAGGTAATACTTGGGTATATCCTAAGCTAGGTTATTAAATCATGCCTCTTGATTCTAAATGAAAACAAGGAGTTTATATTTAATAAAATACAGAGGACAAAATAACATCAAAATGTCAGAAATGAGCTTAGTTAAGAGAAAAAAAAATCTGGATATATATATAAGATTCATGGATAAGTTTCCTTACATGAAATATAATTTAAATGGCTTTGCTATCGCAGTTTGGATGTTAATAAATTTATGTAAATCTAAAAGATATGTTTTTCAAATTAGTCCGAGTGTCACACTAACCAAAACCGCAACAAAAATAAAGTTACAATTCAACAATAAACGTTTAATCAATGAATCGTACAAAAAAGCCAATTCCACCATTTCTTGTTCTGTTTTTTTGTACGCTATGTTAATTATTTCCCTAAAGAAAACAGCAACCACATAATTCTACTACTATCAGCCAGGGATCTCACTCAAACTCATTAGCGGGCTAAATCTCCACGGTGTTTTTTCTAGCCTTAAATTATCCTTTGTCTAGACATAGGAAGTGAATGTTTCGGCATGGCATTGTTGACTAGGTCCATGGAATTGACACACTATGACCAATTACTGTTGGCACACTACCAAACACAGGTATTAGGGACTATCGAAGCCTTGCAGTACCGCGTAGCGTGTTGTGACAGAGGCCGTTGGACCTATCATTAAGTGCGTATGCATTTGTACGACACAAAATGGTGTGTCATATTCATTAGGAGGGCGTAGTATATACTTGATCGCGGAGCTTATGGTTTGAGTGAAATAATATATGAAATAAAACTGATGAAGATATATGCTTACCTCTTCGTATTGGATCCAGAGTTACGATCCAGCTGATTTACGTTCGCGCGTTTTGAGAAAGATCCGACCACAGTAAATGCATAATGATTCCTTAGTAATAAAATCTATATAATATTTATAAAACATTTTAAGTGTACTTATTGCACATAGGGCACTAACCTAACGCAAGCAGGCATTCTTAATATAGATTCGAATTTAACTACTAAATAAACCAAGTCAATTTGATAATAACTGTTTACAGAAATGCTCCTTTTAACACTTTTATTGAATAAAAAGTATATCGATAGAATAGAATCGATAAATCATCATAGTGCGTCTCTACAGTTCATTCCTACCCTGATCCGAAATCCTAAGCCGGTAGCGCGTTAGGTTACGAACTTGAAAAATTTTATATTTGTTCCGAACGCAACTCTGTTGCTAACCTGAACCTACTCATAGGTAACTTATCTGTATGATCAGTAAAAAAGGAAATCAAATTAAGAAGCCAAAAATCCGAGAGACGCCCACTGTTGGACATAGCCCAAGGATCTCCTCCGCTGCCCTACACTGCTCACATCCAGCGGCTTCCCGCTACCTTTGACCAGATTGCAAAAATCATATTGCAGACTTAAACTAATTTTCTTTATGAAATTTATTTTTGCAGATTGTAGCCGCTCTTGCCATCAGCGCCGTCTGCGCGGAAGAGGCCAAGAAGACTGAGAAGCGAGGCCTTTCCGGCCTTGGCTATGGCGGGTACGGCCTTGGCTACGATGGCCTTGGGTACGGCGGTCTCGGCTACGGTGCTGGCGGCTACTCTGGCGGACTTGGCTATGGTGGATATGGTGGATATGGTAAGTAATTAATTACTCATTCATAATTTTAAATAGACTTCTTTTATTTCGTTCTTAGTTTCAATTATAGTTTATTTTTCCGGACGTTTTATGTAGGCAACCTGTCAACTATTTTCAAGGTCTACCTGGCTCATACTGCCTGTTGTGGCTTTCTGTTAAACCAAATGTTAAAAACTCTGTTCATTCGTATTGATAATAGCATGTATATACGTATGCATTACTGAATAAAAATTTAGTTCTAAAACATTTCTATTCATTGCTTATTTTGAATAAGCGATGAATGCCGTACGCAATGCCTTATGAATTTCAATATTTCTTTTTCCAAATCTTGTTGAATGCCGCGAGTTACGATGACACAATGACAATGCTTTTAACAACTCCCAGATAATATTCGGTACGACCCAAAAGTTCTGATATAAATATTTTTAATGTGTAGAAGAAGACATAATTGGACATGTGTTAGTTAAAACTTTTTAATTTTTCTTTCATAAAGCAAACGAACGCTCAATTCGTAGTTACTCAATTGTGCGCTATTAAATACTTCTTGTGCAGATATCTTGGAACTTAGTTGATTCGGTGAAACTTTAAATTGACCAAAGATCTGGAAATCGTGACAGGATTCCCTGGTAGTTCTACTTCTCGGTAGTTGGAATTCAAAGGGTTCATGTTGATTTTCTTCCATTTTAATAGTTCGCAAATACTACTGTAAAAGCTTCGGATCTTTTGTTGTCTTCGAGTTACGTTGTTTGCTTTAAGTGGGACCAAGTTTTATACGAATACTAGCTAAAAGATTGTTTGTGTTCAACTCTTTCTGTTCTTACTTTGTTCGTGACTTTGAGACGTAATTAAATGTCAGTAGAATACTATTTAAAACATAAACTGATATATAAATATTATTTTCTTTCTATGAAAGTTTCACACAATTCTCATTCTATCATCAACAGCTCATATAATGTCCCCACCGAGGGGCTCGAGCCTACCACATTAGGGGCGATTAGGCCTTAGTCAATCACGCTGGCCAAGTGCGGGTTGGTTGACTTCACACACAACCTAAGAATTTCTTCATAGGTGTGTGCAGGTTTCCTCAGGATGTTTTTCTTCACCGTAAAAGCTTCGAGTAAACGTACATATTAATTCAAAATTTGAAAACACATTGGTACGTGGCGGGGATCGAACCGGTGCCTCCCGGGTGGGAGACAACTCCCTTACGCACTACGACACTTCTAAATTCCCATTTACATAATTACAAATATACCTAGACAATTTCGTAATCATTAAAATAACCACTGTGATACAGGTAGTGACAGTAAATTCCAATTAAGTTCCACCGTCTAAAGTGATCGATTAAATTATTTTAAAGATCAAATATAACTTAATAACTTGAGCTGTTAACTTTGTGTAACATTTCAATAGCTACAGCCATTTTGAATTTTCTTTCTTTAAATTCTGTTTTTATTTTCATCTGACTGTATCGTTTTTATACAACAATTATATAATCTTAAACTTCTAAGACCCTAATTTAGGGTGTCTGTGCAAGTTACCGTGGAAAATTCCGGAGCCAGTAATAAATTTTCTTACCCGAATAGCTAGGTAGCATTCAAGATTGGAATATACAATTTTACGTTTCTCAAAGACCTAAAGTATACAAAGGATACGATAAACTAACATTAGTGGTGCAATAAAACAGCAGTTAAGTGCACCGGGAACAGAGCAAATCGTTCTTAGAGATTAATACGGGAGCGAAATGAAACGACCGTTTCCCGTGCTCATTATCTTGTGTACTATCCGATGTTTCCCTCTGGAAGAGGCAAACTGTGGAGCACTTACCTTCGCAAAATATGTGCATAATTTTGTGTCGCATATTATGCTGTCACGAGTTACTAAGTTTTTTTTATGATTGACAGGGCAGCTCTTGGCCTTTGTCTCTCTCTCTAATCCGTTTTTGTATCCGTTTGATCATAACTTTTCAGATATATAAGAAAAATTCTATTGTTCTTATAATTATAAAGGAGAATGTTAAATGTTTTGGTGGTTGTATGTCAATCACGCGAAAATCATTCAACATAGCATGGATTCAAATTTATTTCTACCATCAGGTGTATCGCATAGAATGCCTATGTAATGAAAATACATTAAATTGTGCTAAGCTGAAAAGTGTTTCACTTTATGAATAGTTATCTCTAAACATATGCTTAACAAGTAGATGTGTATTATAATCTAATGCCATATTAAGTACATCTTGGAATTTGATATTAATTATGGAATAATTTTATTTTTGCGTTTACAAACGCGTAAATATAATACTAGAAAAATGCACTGAAAAAAAATCGACTTGCCTCAGGCAAGTCGATTTTTTTCAGTGCATTTTTCTAGTATTATATTTACGCGTTTGTAAACGCAAAAATAAAATTATTCCATAATGTGAGGTAGTTTCATCTTAGCTGGGCGTCAAATATTTGCAAAAATATTTCGTTCGGGTCTTGGAAGTGCAAATTTCAAAGATTTGATGAAACGATGTTTACCATAAAAACATAAGCACCAAGTACTGACAAATTTCGACAGCGAAAAGCAGTGCCTCGGTGGCGAAATTGGTCAACGCGTCCACCCGGATTGTGGAAGGTGCGGGTTCGTGTCCCGCCTGAGGCAAGTCGATTTTTTTCAGTGCATTTTTCTAGTATTATATTTGATATTAATGTTAATATTGTCCCCTAGAACCGCTAAATTATGATTGATTACAGTTTGCTTACCTAGATACAGAAGTATGTCACCTTAAATGAAGAAGGCTTAATTTTGAAGTATAGGTAAACCTGCTTTTAATAATCCAATTGTTGTGTCACTTTTATTATAAAGATCATGGATGTTACTAACTTAAAAAATAGTCAGGAATTCAATGCCAGTAAAAAACTGAATACTCTTTCCTAGCAGCCCGGGATATATTAGTTACACGAGTACGAATGTGATTTGTAGATATAACTACTACTAATTGTACGTACAATGACAATGGGCAGTGGTATAAGTTGGTACTTTTAATAACTTAAACGTGGGAACAAAAGAGTTCCTTGACACACATCGCACATAAGTAAACACGGTATAGGACATAATTTCTTAGTAATTAATTTGAGCCTAAGTACATATGTACTATTTTGGTCATTAGCGAAGAGTACCTTGTCAGAAACAAAATATTACTTCTCTTTCAACTGTTAATAAGATACCGGCTAAGAATATAGAGAACTCTCAACGGCCTAAATAGAAGATAAGAATAAAAGATAATAAGAAATAACGAATAATTATTCAAGCATAAACCAGAATATAGATACCATTATTTTGGGACATAAAACTTCATCAAATTCCTTTTTTTCTTCTTCGTAGAATGTGCGCTCCGTTATTAAATATTTCTTCAGCTATTTTTAAGACTAGCACTCTGCTAGTGACTTGGTCCAAGTGGAATCGAATATAAATACGAAGTTCATCCCAGACAAACATCATGACACGGGAATCATATATAGTGTAGAATAAACTAATAACAATTCTGGGTTTCCTATTAAATTTAAGCCTTCAGAAGGTTTTCCTTGCATTTTAATTCATTTGTCAATGAACTTTTTGTGTACAATCATTTTTTACGTCAACTCACTTACTGAGCGGTCATGCGAATAAAATTAAAATCTATGAATGTACCTACTACAAAGTTTTTTACCGGCAAATAGCTGACCTTCTATCGATTATTTATAGTTATTTCGTTTATAATTTATCGTACATTGTTGTTCGTTTATTAATACGCTATTATCATTTACGATAATTAAAATATCTAATTAAGGACCAGCTAATATGCTTGTTATTAACTTCTACTAAAGTTAATCCCACACTTGATTGTATAACGGAAAATAATCGCTCATAACGCGTGGTGTATCTATGCTGATTGGAGTGCATTTTCATTCAAATATTTATATGTTGATATTTATTGTTAGTTTATTATTGGTTGGATTCGATAGTAGCATTTTACTAAAATATCATGTTAAATCTATCGAATTAGATAGCTTCATATCATATTCAATTATTTTATAATACATGTTGACGATTATTAGTTACCACTGTGTTTTCATTTCGTAACAATATAAAAAATCCAAAATTAATTAAGTAGTACAATTTGTAAATAGAAGATTTTTCGCGAAGCTTTATGCTTCATATCACCTGATAGAATGATAGACCGAAGGACTTTATCGAACCGACCGAAGGATCTTACCATTAACTGTCGGAACACTATGATGTAAACACTATTATTACAGCAACAGTTTGATGAGATTGTGGTAGGAGGCCAGCTTAGAACAAGCCATACCACCAACGAAACTAAGTACAAATTTGTACTCGCCTCAGGATTGAATCTCTAGATCAAGGTTCAGTAGGCGCAGCACTAAACCACGGAAGTGATATCATAAATTGAACATATTCAACATAATGCCACAATTCGTTGACGTTCCACGTTCGTCTGACGTGACTGTAGCGTGCTGCCAGCTCTAGTCCCCTTCCCTAAAGCTCTGGCAAACTTTACGAACAAAAAGACAACACCGCAAAATATTGTGTTATTTGACTGTATTGCTCTGTGAGGTTTGGTGTTGGGACGCTCCAATTCGTGCATCTACTCCGCTATGACTTACCTTGATTAATTATAATTTACCATTTCCTAACAATGTTTTAATAATTTTACAGCGCACGCCCCTGTTGCCGTGAGCAAAGTTGCCTACACCACCGCTCACGGACTTGGCGGCTACGGCGGACTCGGTGGCTACTCCGGCTCTGGCCTCGGTTACTCCGGTCTTGGCGGATACTCCGGACTCGGTGGCTACTCCGGACTTGGTATGTATAGTGTCATAAAAATGTTTGAACTAAATTAAATAGAAAACATAGATTACCCAACCCACACAATGACACATGTATAAGTCATGCAGGGCCTCAAAATAGTGACAAAGTTTGCCATCCTGTCGCCTACATAGAGGGGCATCAAAGCAAAGCAACTAAATCTTCAGTCAACCAACAAACAAATCCAACAACCAGGACACATTGTTACACCCAAAAAAACATCTCAGCAGTATTTTTAGAATAAAAAAAGTCATTTAAAAATATTAAACCGACTTCAATACCGAAAGGGGGGGGGGGGGGGGGGAAATAAGTTTTATGGATAGAAGAATAAGAATAAGCTTTATGGACTAAACCTAGTCTAACAAAAAAAGAATTTATGAAATCGGACTTATAGTTTTTGAGATATGCACGACCAAAAATATATAAATTTGGAACCGGTATTTAGAAGCTGGTATAGACTAACAAATACAAAAACTGTGCATATCTAACAATATCACATACATGCAGGCTGAATCAATAACCTCTTTATTTATTTTGAAGTCGGTTAAAAAGCAAGACGAACAGATAAAACGAAAAAAAAATTCTTACGACGACGTAGCTCAGTCCGGCGTAGCTCAGTTTGGAAAGGACTTACCATGATAGCGAAAGGTTGTATGATCGAGTCCCGTGTCAGAATCGATGATTGTCACCAGTTCCAGTGCATATGTGTCCCATGGGACTACTGATACTTTTTCTAGTTCCACCATCCATATTGCACAGTGTACTGCTTTTGGGAGAGTCTAGTGTGTCACACTAGACTTCTCACTGGAACTAGGGTTGTAACGATGTTATAATTCTGCCGATACGATACCGATTATTATAGTAAATAATCGGCGATACCGATATCGATGGCTTAGTAGATAATAAATCAAAACGCATAAAAGTTAGTCCTGGGTCATTCAAAAGAGGCGTGAAGAAGCACCTTGCAGGTCGGCAAGGCGAGGGTGGCTAGCGCAGTGGTTTATCTCTCGTACTAGCTTTCTTCGCATTCCACTTCTGCTTACCATCAGCGGAATGGAGTCATTTGTTTGACCTTTTTATAAAAAAAAACACTACAATCTGCCTCGCTGTTTTGTACTACCATATAAATGCACATTATCTCTGTATTCGTCAGTGCCGGCATGAGCACTCCCGCACTCTCATGTTGTCATGGCTAACCCGCGCTCGCGCTATAAAAATACTATAGGTACCTCTATCAATAGTCGTGAGAACCCGCGAACAATATTATAGATACATGATAATGATATGGGAAATATTTTCAATCCGACTGTTCAATTGTTTAAATATCGAATAGGAACATTGTTTCTTACATTGTCGGAAGCATTCTGTGTATTGTTAGCAATAACAAAAGATTTTTCTCCTACCCTGCTGCTCACAATTTAGTGGGGGTCGGTGCTATCGACATACTGCTATAGGTTTTGGAATTAGATTTAGATTAAAGGCTTTAGAGTTAAACGTTTCGTCATTTCTGGGCCCGTAGACAAAGTAACATAAATCATGACGAAGTTTGATAAGAACAAAATGTATGGTATTGACTTAAGCCGTCGTTAAGTCACGTGGCCAATTGTAGCTCTAAATAAGTTGGTAGCGAAAGCCAAGACGCTGTAGATAACCAATCAATTATGACTGATGATGAATATCGATATCTTTTGATTATGAAACGATTGCCACTTATCTAAGCCCCCTTTGCCTCTCACGTGATTAGTTTACCACTACTTTCTTTCGACACCAACATGCCTTCGAAGTACGGAGGAAAATCGAGTTTACAAATGTTCGGTCATTTATCCGAGTACATACCAGAAGCACGCTTGGTAACTTAGCTTTCGTGATCGGCAGCCGATACAACACGATTCAATTTCGGTTCAATATTTCATTCAATTTCATTGCTTCAACGGCATTGATACACCTAAGCACATTTCAATGCGATTCCGCGATCTCCGAACGCTTCCAATGCAATTGTTTCAATATTGGTCACTGGCCTCATCGTTCAATGCGATTGTTATGTGTAAACATGAAGATTGAACGAATATTACATGCACGGCAGTGGAGCGTTCGCGAGCACGAGTTGGAACATCGCATTCCCATAAGTTTTGTCTAAGACTAAGCCTTAAGTGAACATTGAATGTCATTGAAATGATATACGTGGTTGAAAACGTCATTCAATGTGCAATGCTCAATGCTTTTCAATGGTATTGTTTCAATATGGTTGAACCGTGTAATGTCGGCTCATAACCGCAGCGCCGCGGAACTCCTCAAATAAAACAAAAGATAACGTAGCCAAATTAAACTTCATCAGCAAAGTAATTCAAATCTAAATTTGCATTTAAATATCAGATTCGGAACAACAAACACCACAAAGCAGAATTCGATTTCATTTACGGTCGCGAGAACCTTAATTAGCCTTTTGATATCATCTCTGATTGTTTTCCGGTCAAATGACATCATTTGACCGTATGTGCTCCAATATGCTCCACTGAAAATTCTATCGGATTACTGCAAATACAGTTCGCTTGCTATGGTTACAAATCGAATAAATTAAATTTGAACAGAAAAAATCACGAAATATCACAAGAGGGAGAAGAGTGTAATGAGATATCACGTGTCTTAATTTTTCATTGTGCGCACAATTTCTAAGCAGAAAAACGTCTCGTGATCTTAATTCGTCTTGACTTGTGGACATGTCATTCTGGACGTTTTTATTATTAGAATATTACCTGTAGTTTATGGGGGTCCGTTTAAACCCTTAACACGTATCACGATGGGGGAGGGGGGTTAAAAAGTTCTAAAAAACATCACGTGATTAACGGACGACCCATAAGTTTTGAGCCGCAGTAACGCAGGGCTGGGTTACTTAATAAAATGGCATGTATTTGATGCGGCGACAAATTATTCTGAATTTGTGATTTAAAAAAAAATAAAGCCAGTGGCAAATATAATAGATTTGCAGCTACAGTGAAGGCTAATTTTAAGTAGAATGTAGCTAAATAATCAGCTGTAAGCTTTGATTTATTTGAACTTACATTGATTCCCAAAAACAGTGCACTCTGCTTGCAAAAAAATAACACTAACCTACCAATCAAAGAAACAAATATGTAGTTAGGTAATTAATTACTTTACTTGTTACAAATACAGGATTCCGTATTTGCCAATAATACAATGTTTGTTATCCCACTGTTAATATTATAGTCGCCATGTCATTATTTATAGTACCTCGCGAAAAATTTCATTGCTTCTGTTTAATATATTTGTTACCTTAAATTAACAGCCATTATTTAGTTTTTCAAGCTCATGTAATAAAATTATTGCTAAAATATTTAATCGCTGCCAAGTTATTTTTTAGTAACAAAATAGTTAGTTACCCTCTAAGTTTAATAAATTGCTAGTTATTTTAATAAATTTGTATTTTTTCAGGATACGGAAACGCTGGCTACTACGGTGGTGCTCACGGATACTATGGTGGTCCCGCCGTGAGCTACGCTAACCAAGTAGCCTACAACGGATATGGCGGTTACGGACACGGTCTTGGCGGATATGGCGGACATAGCGGACTTGGCTACTACGGACATCACTAAACCCGACCTCACGCCGATTAAAAGTTTAACATCAATGACGAATCTACACCAAATTTTAACAACCTGGCCCTTGTAGATCTAATTTGAAAAACTAAATAAACATTCTAAAAGCCAAGGGCTAACACTGCCACGTAATTTATTCAGTTACCATCTATGTTGAAACGTCTTTAGCCCATAAAGGGTAACTCCCTTTACTGGCTAAAAATAACAACTAATTATAAGATTTTTGTACAACGAATTTTATTTTAATTCTTTGTAAATATACGTAATAAAAAATATAATACAAACAGTTTCTGTTTTTTTTTACCACCGAAGCCACTCTCGCCGTTCACAAAATAAAACAAGATTATTATGATAATTAACTATATTTATTATTATCGGCTGGTTCTGTTATCGGGCTTCAGAAGGACCAGAAAATGTGGGGTGCGTTTACCCACATTAGTTTTTTGCTGCAGGAGTGTAGAGGGCTGGTACAATCAAAGAAGAAGCTTGCTTGAGAATAATGCCGCGCTTGGAGTGAGAGGGCCAGAGTGCCCACTGAAATTGGGTCACTATATATTATATTCAATTGTTTCGTGTCGCAATTAGCGCCGTACCTGACATGACGCGCGTGCCTATCGGTGCGGCGCTATGTGCGACCGAAACGACCTATTTCTTTCCCTCTCACTTGAATGAAACTAGGCATTTCATATATTTTTATTACATAACACAAACATTATAAGTAAAGTAAAACATATTAAAACATAAACACTAAACAATTAAACACACAAATAATTAATTGAGTAAACACAAACAAAATTAAACAAGATCTTACAGCTAACTTATAAATTTCACACTTTAAACATAATAAGATAAGAGGAATACTTTTTATATTATTAAGGGGCCTAACAATAACAACTTAGGTCATTTATAAGTACTAAGGGAACCTAGGTTGTCGCGAACATTATTAATCAATAACACAAACAAGAGCAAGAAACCGATAGTATAGACTGTAAATTCTAGACGACAGTCTTTAGATTAATTTATATCATTTTAATAAATTCTCAAATTGAAATACATTAAAGTTGATAATATTATTATGTACATAAGGCATAAATACATACATACATATAATCACGCTTACAATCCCAAAAGGAGTCGAGCAGAGCTCCATGTAACATTCGGTTACACACAAAGCCACATCTGGCAGTATGGGTCATACAGTACCCCAAAATAGTAACAGGTTGCATAGTGAAAAATAAGAACATCTGGGTTAGCTATCTTCTCTAAATATCAAGTAAGTATATATTATTTATGTTTCTTTCTATATAATTTATTTTAAATTTTATCTATCATTATTATTTATTTAATGTACATATATAGTGAACTATTTAAATTAATAATATTACAATAAATTGTTTGATAAATGTTGCAAATTAAAAGCCGTCTCTTATATTCTGGAACTCGTATTGATGTCCGCGATACAGGCTTGCCTAGTGTGGATTTCACAAGAAATGTAATTGTATTGTAATTGTGTTTTAATTGGTCTGGAAATAGAATAGTGACAGTTTGCCAGATTGTCGCCTAAACAAAAGGGGCACCAAACCCAAAAAAAAATTAACCAGCCTTCAGTAAACAAACCAACTAACGCCAACGATCGGAACAGAGTAAAAATTTACTAAGTATATACTAATAATCTCTGCAGTCCAGGTATATAATACGGGTATAGGGTCAGCAGTACGGGCATAAATACGATTAGAAAAAAATCCCTGGATAGAAAATAAAAACAGAGTATGCATTAAATTAGCTTTAAATCACGATTTAAAAGTTATACCAACACATTTCACTTGTTATTTTTGAAGTAGGTGTGAAGTAGGTTTAAAGCTGGCTCATTACTTGTGGCCAAACTATTTCGACAAACTGATTTGGCTACTAGGAATTCCATTTCCTTGTGGCCAAACACGTTTTAATCATATACCATAATTTGCCTGCCCTGCTCCCAATATTATTTGGGGTCGGCGTAATATTTTTTCTCTTCCACTCATCACTGTCAGCCGTCATCTCAGCTTATTTATATCATCGATGTCTAGGCTATGATATTTCATTTAATTCTATATTCTGTGTATTGATTAGTAGTAGTAGCTGTGCCCGCGACTTTGTTCTCATGTAATGATGTTATATAGTCTATAAGCTTCCTCGATAAATGGACTATACAATATAAAAAGAATTTTTGAATTTGAATCAGTAGTTCCTGAGGTTAACGCGTTCAAACAAACAAACAAACTCTTCAGCTTTACAATAATAGTATAGAATAAGCGCCCATGAATAACACCATGTTGATTTGGTCTATTTCTCTAGAATACACGACAAGTATATTTCCAGCCTGAAGTACCAGGGTACCATAACTATGTAGGATATAAATACAGAATGTAGATTTTTGAATAGAAATAAGTTAAAACTACGAGAAATTATATGTGGTGGGGAACAAGGTTTTTTTATAAAACATATTAAGCAAATGACTCTATCCCATTTAATGCTAAGCAGAAGGGGCACGCATAAATAGCTATTGCGAAATACAATACTATTATATCCATCGCACTTTCAACTCTCACCATATCGACCAGCAAGGTGCTTCTTTACGCTTCTTTTGAAGGACCCAGGATTGTAAGAGGGAGTACGTGTGCAGGCAGAAACTTGCATTAAGTGTAGAGATGGCAGTCGTCATATAATACACCTTATGGTACATCCATACAGCCTGACGGCATAAGCCGGCCGGCGCAGCGGCTTGACTAAAGCAAAGCCTTCAGAACCGGGCTCACTTCGCGCGTATGTACCATTAGTGTTTTAAATCTGTAACTGCTATGATGACCGCTTGGCATAAAAAACATACAGTCTAATAGAATTCCTCCTCCTTTTTTTGACGTCGGTTAAAAAAGAGTCTAAATTTTAAAAAATCGGGAGTGGTCTCCCCTTGACTTTCTCGTATACCGGAAACGACTCAAAGGTAGATAGAAACCTTATATTTTGATGTCATACATGCATGGTAAATTTTGGTCACCCATCCGAGTACCGACCGCGCACTTGGTTGCTTAACTTACGTGATCGACGGCTCAAAAGTTGATAGAAACCTTATATATTGATGTCATACACGCATGTTAAATTTGGTTGCAATAAGTTAAAGCATCTCGAGTTATCGTGCTAACGCACAGACACACACACACAGACATACTTCAAAAAAAAATATTTTTGGACTCAGGGAGGTCCAAAACGTGTAAATCCGTCAAAATTTCGAGGTCGAATTTTTGGACGATTACAAGACTTCCTCTATGCTACGTACGAGAATGAGTAAACGCTAATAAGTCCATGGAGTAAACAGTTTTTAACAATTGACCGTCTATCACATCGCCTATCTGACAGCAAGAAATTACATTCGGCCTATCTCGAACTCTTCAGTATCTGGTGCGCGAAAGCGTGAGGGAAACAGCGTATTAGCATAAATGAATTATTGACACCATGCAAAATAAGGCACGAAAGAAAAAATGTATTATTCAAAAAGGTAAGCCGTCAGTTGGATAAAAACCAAGATAAATGGTGTGTGGAGAGGTACACTAAAGAGAGTTCAACCGGCTTTCAAAGTTTCAAGTTGCTTGATATGCCTCAACTTTTACAGATGTTGAATTCACTGTTTGCTTAGAGTAAGTGACGGCGTGAAGTGCGCCTTATGTTTTTTAAGTGTCTCTGGAGTGAAATTGCGGGTGAAATTACAGAAGTCACCTTAAAGGCAATAACATTTTGATGTTCCAACGACATAGGATGTAATGTGTTGTGGCACCTTCTTTCTCTGCGTAATACAAATATCTACAATATTTCGGTAACGAAACTTAGCATAATAAAAACGTTTATCTACATATAGCTGGTATGTATGTATAACTTTATTTTTATAACAGATATTTTTACTAGTGTCAAATTGCATAAACGTACAAACAGATTATTAAATTTAAGAGCTTAGATAAGTATTACCTAATTCATAAATATTTTTAATATTATAGATGTTCTGTATTTACACTACCTAGCTTTTATTAAAATATTACTCGTAGATACGTGTAACATAAAAATACCAGAAATACGCTTATTTACATTTATGTAAAACAAACTTTATCAAAAATCTTTTTAAACAACCCATGTATTTTCTTCGAACCAATTATTTCTTGTGTAAATCGTAGTGATCAGTAAAAATATTACGTTACAAATTACCGTTCCCAGAAAAACCTTTAGGCAGTTGTTCGAATATTAATTTGAATAAATGTAGTACTGACTATATTTTCGTAATCCTGGCTAAAAATATACATCGGGTAGCGATAGTAATATTCTGCTTTGTGTAGGCAGACACAAAACACCCCTATGGGTCGAAGTGCACCTTGGAATTTTCACCCAAGTTCTTGTTGTAGTGGCAATGGTTGATTGAGAGACTCCATTATTGAGTCAATCTACTGTACAAATTTATAGTCACTATTACTTTTCACTTGCCATTGGCAAAATGCTAATTTTTAAGTGTCAGCCATGTGATGCCGGCAGAGTAGAAAGCATCACCCCATATCCTCCAATGAGTGTCGTAGAAGGCGACTAATGGATCAGGAAAGGTGTATTGATCACCTTATACTCCGTCCACCAATCTGCATTTGGCAAGCTTAGTGGACTACTGCCTAAACCTCCTTCGATGACAAGGAGTCCTTGTGTCCCAGCAGTGGGTCGAAATACAAAGGCCGTTATGATGTGTCGCGATGCCATTAATTAAGAATAGGAGATAGAAGTGTAGGCGACTGGTGGCCCAGTCATAAGATAATATTGTGTAGGTCTTCTTAGGTAGGTAATCTTAATGAAGAAACATTTTTAAATATATTTGTATCGTAATTAAATCCAGAGGCCTCGGCTTCGATCCCCGGGGAATACAAATGTGTGCTCGCGTTTGTTGATAGTCAGACTTGGTTTAAGTCCATCTAGTTACCTACTACCATCTTATCAATTCTGTCGCCGTAACAATTCTCCATTTCATCTGATGGTAAGCAGAAGCGGAGTCCTAATGCGGAAATAGCTAGTGGGAGAGATAAACCGGCTAAGCCGCCCTCGTCTTGCCGACCTGCAAGCTGATTTTTTCCGCCTCTTGAATGGTCCAGGATTCTAAGGAGAGAACACGAATGCTGGTAGTGAAAATCCATTTCTTGATTGTGCTACATAGAAATTTATTGCCAAATTTCTTAGTTCGTGTTAGAATTAGCCTCAGTAAGGTTGGTAGCACCATTAGCTAGGACGCATAGTCCTTAAATTGTAGGGAGGTGGTGGGATTAGGGAAAAAGTACCACTCGCCGTGGTATACATAAAGTCATATCTGACAGTATCGGCCATGCAGTAGCCCAAAATAGTGACAGGTAGTAGTAAGCGTTCAGAGAAAATACTTACAATACTATTATGATTTTGTAAGTGTTTTCAATTACTAATCCTAGTCTAAAATAATCTTCGATATTCCAACAGGAAATGGCAATCACAAGCCTTACCAGTTGACTATTTCAACCTCAACAAATGAGTAAACACATAACGCGTCAACTCAAAGTTATTTCATGCGTCATACGTCACTCTAGTTAACATCTACAAATCTGTAGCGAGGATTATTGACAGATTACAATATTAATCCCCGCGTATATTGAATTGCCAATTGAGCATCAGTAAGCCTTTGACCTCTGTTTGCTTTCCACTTCTGCTCTATTAGCAAATCGCAAACTGACTAGAACCCTTGACGTAAGGGTTGACTAATTATGTTAATGTCAGTGATCGATCGTATGAAAGTACAGATACCTTACCTATTCAGTGATGAGAAAATTCGATGTATCTATTATCAAAGTAATTGTAATCAGTTGTTTTCACGAAACATATTTTAAAGAAGCAAATAATTCGATTTTGTTGGTGCAGTAAGGGTGGGTGCCAATCAGTTCTTCTAGTCTTAGACTTTCTTGAATAAATTGGGAGGGACTTTCTACTGAAGGATATTCAATGAAAGATTTATTTTAACTTTAATAAGAAAAAAATGTGCATTTTAAAAAGTTCTAGATGGGATCTCAATGCGAATAGATATGTCAGTCGAGTGCCCTGCCCGATCGCCTCCTGCGCCTCGGTCATCCACCCCCTGCGTTCGACGTCATAATAATTGAATGAAAGTATTATGTTTATGAGTTTTTATGGGTTACTATAATATATTTATAGATAAACTCAAAGACTTATTTAGATATTGAAGGATTATATTTTGTAGTCACAGATCACAAAGTACAGGTACACCGCAACAGAAAGACACAGAGTAGTTGGTAGACACAGAGTCTGGAGAAATACAGAGTAGGTAAGATATTATGTTATTAAATACACTACAGAAAGCACTATAGATGGCGCGACTTCACCAACAGAATTATTTTTTTATTAGAAATAGGTAAAGTCGTTCTGAAGTTATGGCGAGACCATGGGAAACAGGGATTTATTTTTATATATTTACCGGCCACGCGTTGCTGTGGTAATTTCATACTTCTGTCCTATAACTATGAAATTGCAGTTTAAAAAAATGAAGACTACTAATCAAGATTAAAACTCTCCTATCTCTCAAATTAGATCAAACTGCACGTATATTAAGATAGATATGTATGATACGCAAATCTATTTTCATTTGATATGCCAGCAACCGAGAAACAAAAGAAGGTCCAGATTAACAACACTGAAATAACAGTGGAAGGGTTAAACGCACATAACACATTGGCAACTTGGCATGTATGCCGACGATATGATAACGCCTGAATAAATATAGCAAGCAAAAGAATAAAACTGTCACAGTACGAATCAAACTCGTGCACCAAAGGTTCCGTACAAACCTGTAGCTATGTAGTTTGTCCAGTGATGTAAAGAAATATCTTTTAATTTAGGAATAACAGATTAAGTTCTAAAGAAATTTTTTCTTCTAAAAAGCCAATAGCCTATTTCTACAATCTAACCACTCGCTTGGGTATTCATTCATCAGCACACATTGGAACACATTGGAGTTGATCGCGTGCTGTACGTTTCAGAAGAAATTTCCTTCCACAAACGATTAGGTTTGGAAACGAAATCGCTATCGAGAGTATTCCAAAGGATTAAATGGTAAAGGATGGATCAGCGGTGACAGCTTTCGAGCAAACTAACTGTATTTTTTATTATTTGCCGCCAATGTGGTAAAAAAAATACGGTTTTTGGATTTTTCCTTTATATTTTGGTTCCCAGGTAAGAGTCTAGATATGCGGAACAAATGTTTGCTTACGATGATTAAGAAATTATTTTTTTTATTGTGATATTGATTTCAGCATGATACCTCCGCGGGTTTCTCAGAAAAAAGAGTTTTTACAGACACACGAACAAGGAAGTGAGTCTTAGAAGGCTTTCATTTGTTGGACCCTAAAAAGAGAATTCTAAAAACGTGTGAATATTCTCGCCACTTCGCAGGCGCTTATAAAACCCGTACGAGATTTTTTAATTAAACATCTGTATGCACTTCTAACGTGCACTGAATTGGAATTCAACGAAAAATTGCTTTTTTGCTGTGGAAGTCTCGACACGTCGCTAAAAGGGCTTTACAAAAGTTAATTAATCGTTTAACACTTTCACATCTGCGTTCTTTGATACTGTTGTACTTGTTGATGTCCTAGCCACAGTTTTAATTAAAAAGCCCATACAAAGTGCAGTCACAGTTTTTCTAATAAATAGCAACAGGTAAAGGAAAACCAGAAAATAGACATAACAACTCCAAAAGCTCCTAGAGATCGACTAATTCGACTTATCTAAAACTGAACTTTAAGCTTGATACTGACGGTACTTTTATGAGTGAACGAAGCATGCTGCGACGTTCGTGTCTAGCCAGCGACTGAATCAACTGAATGACCAATGACTATAGCAAATTTGAGTGTTATGCTTCTGTACACTGATTGTGCATGTAACAATAAGTCAATGCAGGAGTGTTCAATTTTAGATTAGTCGATCATTACCAAAGACCTGGTTTAGTACTCCGGGATCTTGACTTATGTAGGGGAAACAAAATGTCGAAAATGGGAACAAATGAAAACATGAGCTAACATAACCTAAATAGTTTTAAGGAGGCACACGTGAATTTATAAGACAATCAGCACAAAGCGTCTCAATACCAATTTTATTTAATTAACTCTTATCGACATATCGAAATCATTCAGACAGTCTTTGGAATTTAATAGTTAAGTTTTCCACCTAGAGCGCCAAATTTATGTGTTTTATAAAATAAACTATTTCTGAACCTATCCCAAAGCTTTCAATAAATGTTGGACCTACTGTGTATCCCAAAGCTTTCAATAAATGTTGGACCTATAGTGAAAACACAGTGAAAAGTAAATAAAAACCTACACAATATAATAGATATAATAATGAGTCTATATTGTAGTTTTACGTAAGTTTGTGATACATCCTCAATAAAATATAATTATTTTTTCCAAGAATGCTCCAAGTTACCAATGTATTATTTATTTGTTTAGTTGTAATTACATTTGTTCCAATTTACCAATTTAAAATTTATTTACTTTTCCAATTTACATTTTAATCATTGAGACCTGACTCGAGATCTTTTCGATAAAGAACAACACAGAAAGAGGTCTGTGTTCTGTGAGATAAAGTCACTATTCTTTTGAAAACGCAACATTATGCAGAATAAACTCGAAAACAATTTTTCAAATTTCTAAATATCAAACGAAATTATCTTTTTCCTTACAAAATTAGGTTTCAAATTTATTTTGATCATTCCACTATTAACCTAATATTGTGAATACTTAACAAGTACAAAACCAACATTAGCTAAAACCGAGAAAATTAATAATTTCTAGTCCACACACCTGAACAGTACTATTCATAGACTGTTCCTGTTCAAGACTACTAAAAATTCGCCTTCACAATTTTATAAATAAAACAACTTTTACGGATTTTAATTAAAACAATTTTAATTAAAATTTCACACGATAATATACCACAACATCGTAGAGGCTATAAGAGTTCATAAGTAGAGGCACGGTAATATTATCTATGGTAGAGGGTTGATTGCAGGCCCGTCCACTTTATTTATATACTAGTAAAATATAAGGGTAAGGTGAACGAGGAACATCTTACCTTCCTCGCCGATATTAATAGCGATCTTATAAACTTCTTGACAGGTAAACATCGTGACTCTTCAAAAATTTGTTAACAGTACCTTTTTCTTCGAGTTAAAGTGATAACGTTGAATATGTAATTTCTTATGAAAGAAAAAATGGGTTTGCTTTTTCTCTTATTACTTTTTTATGTTAGTATGTCTACCATTTATTTTAGTTAACAAACAATTATGCTTATTGGTTATGAATTCAAATTAGCACTGAATAAGTCACGGGCAATAATTGTAGGTACCCGCTATTGACCATTTAAACCTTTATTACCTACGCAATAAGAGTTATGCTCGAACTATGAAATATGCTGCTCACGCGCTGCTCATGACTGCACACAGATTGTTGAGAAGAAGAGGATAATTTATAGCAAATAGGGTGTCAAAAATACTTACAATCATGGATTGAGATCAATAGTGACTGTCTTAAGAAAATCCTGCGCTAGCCTCATGAGGAGACCTACCGAATGCGTTAACACGTTCACTGCATTAGGGGTATTTTCAACCCATGCGCTGGTTTCATTCAGTGCGGGAACGTGTCTACTAGCTAGTGCGCGATCTGTATCTCAGATATTTATAGCTGTATAATCAACAAATTAACTGTATATTTATGTCCATTATCGAATACAGAAACGGGTAATTAATTAAAAACATACTATATTTTATGAACCCCGTTACGACCAGACAGTGAAAATTACCTTTGAGTGCGATACGGGGTCCATAAAACCCCGTGTAATTTTTTGTGCGGCCTTACGGTGTTATAAGCTCATTTGCATTAGTGCAGTCAATATCGCATGACATAATAAAGCGATCCCGTCTAATGTTGGAATTGTCGTTTATAAAGAAGGAAAAAAAAACTCTTCCATCTCCGAGATCATCGTGACAGCAATCAATACCCTCACCCACCATTGCTGCAAGAAGTAAAGTTTGATGGTTATTGTTTGTTCTTGAATGTGTGGTTAGCATTGGCAGACAAGGTTACGGTCCACTGGTAGTAAGCAGTTACTGTAGCCTATAGATAGACTGACATGGCAATCGCACGTCATCATCATCAACAGCTCATATAATGCCCCCACTGAGGGGCTCAAGCCTACCCCACATTTGGGGCGATTAGGCCTTAGTCAACCACGCTGGCCAAGTGTGGGTAGGTCGACTTCACACACAACCTAAGAATTTCTTCATAGGTGTGTGCAGGTTTCCTCACGATGTTTTCCTTCGCCGTAAAAGCGTCGATTAAACGTACATTTTAATTCAAAATTTGAAAACACATTGGTACGTAGCGGGGATCGAACCAGTGCCTCCCGAGCGGAAGACGACGCTCTTACGCACTTCGCCTATACTTTTTTGCCAGCCTACTCAGCCTACTGGTAAATCCGCCAACGGTAACCATACTAACTAACGGAAACACAGCACTAAAATGCTGTGTAATTTGACTATTAATAGTCCTTTGTAAGGTGAATGTACCGTTCCCATCACAGTTCAGGTGCTTCAAATTTGAGCAACTAGTCTAGCAAGCCCAGCCTGCCTAGCATGACCACCGAAACACGATATGATATGATATGATATAGCCATTTATCGCGTTGAACTGTCAAAAATTATTGGATTTAACCACAATCTTGAAAATTTATCGAAACTGCGAACGTGCCTTATACATGTTCGCAGTTTCGATAAAATTTCAAGTTCACAGTTATATCCAATAATTTTTGACAGTTCAACGCGATAAATGGCTATATCATATCATATCATATTGTGTTTCGGTGGTCATGCTAGGCGGGCTGGTAGGACATAGCTCTTAAATCAATATACAAATGTTTTCATAATTTCATTCACAATTAATTTGTTTTCAAATTCGTTTTATAACGAACTCAATATCAGCAATATAAAGAAGGAATTGAAAAATTTAATTAAGTAACGGTAAGTATTTAATACCATGTTTGTATTTATTTTCTAGGGAGGAAAAAATATTTAATTTTTAATTTGAGAAATGCCGTAAAATTTTTACGGTCCTGCCGGGCTTGGAGGGAAAATGCGGAACGCATTCCTCGGTACGTCTACTAGAACTAACATCTTTATGCCGTTTACAATATGGCGCGATATTATTATAGAAACAATTTCTTAGTGCTAATACAGACAACGACGTAAAGGGTGGCAGAAACACTTGAGAACAGATTTGCGGCCACAAAACGAGAGGCAACTGCAATATAAAAATTGTTTGTAGGTAAGGTCATAAGACTTATAAAAGTTCAGAGCTTTAGAACGTGTTCTAAATTTCAAAAAAGAGGATACATATAGTCTAAGATCCGAACCTAAATCGACCTTCACCGAGCTGATAATAGAATGAAACATATTTTATTATTAATTTAGTATATTAGAAAATATATTAAAAATGGGTTGTCTAAAAAAATCCTGGACAGACTATTTTTAATTATTTTTTGAAAAATGATTTTTAATAAAATATTGCAACTTCAAGATAATAAGAAAATTTTGTCGCGCGCTTATGATGATATAAATTTTTTTCTATTATCCAATCGAGTGAAAGTAACTGGTATCGACATACCTGTTCATACCTGACAACCCAGTAGTTCGCGCAGGTAAATAATAGACAACCCAATGCCTGCACATTCTATACGGTTTCTACTATCAGTCAGGACAACATTTTCTTATTATCTTGATGTTGCAATATTTTATTCATTTTTTTTTTAAATCATTTTTCAAAAAATAATTAAAAATAGTCAGTCCAGGATTTTTTTAGACAACCCATTTTTAATATATTTTCTAATATACTAAATTAATAATAAAATATGTTTCATTCTATTATCAGCTCGGTGAAGGTCGATATAGGTTCGGATCTTCTACTAATATAAATCTTACTGCCCATTGAAAAAATTTACGTATTTTTGAAATATTTTAGTTTGGAGATCCTTGGGAACTATGGAGCCTATGTCTCTCAGCTAACATGATGATGATGCTTTAAGAAATATTTTTGAAATAATAATAATTACAGGTTAAGTGTCGTGAGAAGGTCCGTAATTGTGTTTTGTTTAGTTATACAAATTTAATGAATATCAAAAGCTCAGGTTATCAAAAACTAATTTGATAACCTCCTTTTATAATTTTGAAGTTGGTTAAAATATATTGTGTTAAACTCAGACTAAGATTAACCCCTAATAAGAATAGCAACTGTACAGAACAAATATATCGTAATATAGAATTTTGACTGTCAAATGAGTTGAGATACTTTTTACTAGCAATCAAAACTAATAATCATTATGTTTTTACAGCTAATAAAAACTACATATCTCAAGAAATTATTTCTGCCTAAAATATGTACGGCATTAAGAAATCGTGATGTCATTTTGTTCCTACAGTCAACTTCTATTATAGGACAACGTTGAAAAATCAAAAAAAAATATACAATTTGAAACAAATAAGACTTGCTGGCATAGCATGTCCTCTTTTTTACGCATTTAATACTTTGCAATTTCTTTATAAAGTTTCTTATTTATACTTAAATACTAACTTAATAAGTTTATCCTAGAAGTGGGTTCACGTTAAGTCTACGGCGGCTGAGGTTAATCTTCAATCATACAGAATCGAATTCACCTGCCTACGCGCTCGGCTACTGACGATTCAAATTATTTGTGAATGACGTCAAGATTCTATTGCCTTCGTAGAGAGGATTCAAATTTAAATAAAATGTATAAAATCTGTTGTTTTAATAACTATATTGCTGATGATTCACCAAAAATATCAATACTTACTGCACCCCAAATAAAGTGGGAGCAGAGTAGAAGATAGAAGAAGAAGAGAATTGCTGATGCTCTTGATGCTAAAACATCAGCAATTCTCTTCTTCTTGGAATTTGTTGATTTTTGTGAGGATCAAAGTAGCCAGGAATGTTTAACATTGAATAGGAATGCAGAATGTTACAGATTTGGAACGTTGCTCATCGCCGGGTTTAAAGCGATAGAACCGTTATTTATTAAGGCACCAGTCTCAAAACATTGGTTTTGTATTTTTGTTCTTTTTCTCGACTTCTTGAAACATTGAAACTTGGTTTCATCTTAAATTATTAACTATGTACTTTGTGAGAAAGAAGGGAAAGGGAAAGTTTAGTTTTGCGTATTCAAATCTTTTTAAATCTACTTTACCCAATTATGAAAATAAAAAGTTTTTCTGCCTAGACTTCGTGTAAATATACTAAGCTCCAGATAATTTATTTGTCCCTTAATATTATGATTAAGCGGTAGAAGCTACGGCCTCTAATTCATTCTAAAGCACCTAAAAACCTAATTTTATTTCAAGCAACCCAATTTTCTTTTCCATAAATAATAAGGCGGAGCTTTCGAAGTCGTTTTATGTGTTTCATTTAGTGAGTAGAAGGGAAATTTAATTACCGTTTTGTTAAATTACCATCGGCGTCTGTCTTCTCCTGCTCAGAGTAAAGAACTGCTGACAACGAGAGTCAGTGCAGAGCTAATTTAGCTGGTGCTTGCATCCCTTGTTATTTATTACGTCCACTACTGCACCGCGACTGTGAAATGCGGCAATGGAAACAGCGGCCGTTTGTTCATTTTATATGATAAAAGACAAGGTTCTCCGAACACGAAATGTTATACAGTCAGCCTCAAATAGCAGTCTAACACCTTCACAAATAAATAGTTGTATAGTAAATCTACTGATACCGCAATACATGCTACATTTAGGAACTTTCTGTACTGTAACTTTTACTCCAATCAAAATAGGAAGCAATAAAAATAGATGGCGTATTATGTTTTTAAAATATTTATAATTATCATGCATTCAAATAAATTGTTAAAATTTGTTTTTTTCCTGAATGCGGAAACATAATATCAATCAATTTAATAAACCTTCAAAAAGTACACGAAGAAGCACATTATAGATTTGAGGGTGACTAGTGCTGCGCGTAGAGTCTCTTTTAAACTAAGCTATCTTTGTCGGCTCCTCGGAATATGAATTTATGATGGCTCTCTATCAAGACTGTCATTTTTGTTAATCATAATGACGCCATTGCATCTTTTAGTTATATTGCAATTTAAAATGATGAAAAACAGGAAAATAGTTTGTAAAATTTTTCAGAAATGATCTTTTATTTAGATTTATGGTTATAAATCTAAATGAAAAAATATTAAAGAATTATCCAATTTGATGCAGTGGTTCTGAAGCTATGCGCGTACATAGGTACCTACATTTAATTAATTTAAACTTGTAAATACAAAAAATATTGTAACAGGTACGATTTATAAGAGCAATTAGCAAAGTACCTATCAAATTTGTCGTTTCCAATCAAGCTACGTTCACGAATAATGTGTACAGTTTACAACTAATAAACCAAGTCACAAAACTTTCGGAAGGAAACTACCCTTGAATTTTACGTCTTGGACCATACGTTGGCATTAACCTGCGAGCCACTTTGCTGTGCCAGCTATTTCAAAATGCGCCTTGTCATAACCACGTAAGGTTTAAATTCAGAGATTATTACATCACATTATTAACAAGACCACACGGAGTCCTACAAATTTAACAGTTTACACTTAGCAATACGAGCTGGCTAAAACTTTGTGATATTCATGTAGTGTTTCGTAAGTTTAAACGATATTACTTGAGGATTTAAAGCCCAAGAAGGATACTATAATATATTCAACTAAACACATAAACAACGTATCAGCACATAGATATAATAGGAAATTACTTTAGTAGAGAAAAATAAGTTTCTTACTTTAAACGCGAGTACATAATAACTGAAATTACTTTTTACTTTTCCTTTTGATATTGATTTATATAACATACTAACAGATAAAGGTGGTGGCTTTAAAATAATTACAATAGTAGGTACATTTATTAATTAGGGCGGTAAAACAAGGAATGTTTCATATCGTAGGTATTTGACGCCCGAGCTGAAGGCGAATGCGATCTAAGACTGCTGAGTGCCCTCACCGAGATTTCCCGTACATGTAGCGTGAGGAAAATGCCACTTTCTGGTCAAGTGTGGACATGTCATGACAAAAACGGTAAACATACATATTATTGAATGCACAGTTCAAGCTTTTATCAATAAAGTATTTTTGATTTATTAATTTCCCAGGTATAATCTAAAAGAAAAAGACCTAAGACAAAGTTGAAAACTACATACTCCACTCATCATTTGGACCATTTTTTTCTTTTTGATTTTGCTTTGAGTCGAAGCAAGGCACAGCTCAATTTTGAAGCAGTCTGAACTGGGGTAGAACCTCCACCTTACAGAAGACCACAGTCATATGACACTACATTTTTGTGGAGTTGTGTTTCTGTTGGTGAGTAAGGTCGCCAGGGCTCCATGGGGCAGAAAAGAGGACTGGGGTTGGCAGCGCGTGAGTGTCACATCAGTGGTGCAAGCGTCTATAGGCTACGGTGGCTGCTTACCAGCAGGCAGGCCGTATGCTTATCTGCAAACCTATTAACATAAAAAAATCCAGCATAAATTTTTATTCCTGTTCGTCCCACTGAACTTGATGGTGGGACGAACGGGAATAAAAAATAAATAATTTACAGAATTACCGTTCGTCCTACTGGTGGGACGAACAGGAATAACCAATTGTATGTACCATATACAAAGTAAAGACAATAAACGGCAAACTTGGACAACACGTCCGATTAACCTACTAAACGAAAGCAGTAATTCTTTAACGATTTTATTTCCTCTCCAACTTCTCTTTTGAAGCGGAAAAAGTAAAAATGCTTAGTATTCCGTAACAATTAATTAAGCCTCTAAGTAATTAAAACTAAGCTAAATCGCTATATTTTAAGTTGTACGTTTTTTGTCCGCATTGCCAAGTATACGGCGCTTAATTTATGTTAATGTAAACTGGGAAAACTTCTGGGGGGAGCCTCGAAAAATCTCGAGTCAGCTCCGATATTTTGAACCACCGCTATTTAGCTGTGCTTTTGTATCGTTTAAATTTTACAGATTCTAACTTAGCTGCTTTTTTATTTTCCAATTTTACTCTGCTAATGCATTGCTCTTTTGTATAAATAGGTTTCGATAAAGAAGGTAAATATATTTTTATTTTAACACAGAAATGAAACACTACATGCAACATTGTAATGATTAGGGAGATTAAAAAATATAACACTAAATAGAAAACGTAATTTGCTCAAAAAAATCAAGGGATTCCTACCGAAAGCAGGGGATAATACGAATACTTTGTTTTACGGTTTTTAAAGATTAAATAACTTTGGATTATAATAACCGTCTGGTATTTGATACCCGGCCACAATGACGCCGGGTTAATAATAAATATTTTAATACAATAATTAATTATTATTTCGCTCAAAGCAGTGGTAGGATTTTTGACGAATTAAAATACTTAAGCATAGTCAATTTAAATAAAGGACTTTTTGATCTTGATTGGTTTAAAATGGTAAAGTACTCGGATCTCCAAAAAGTACAAGTACATCTATGCAAGTAAACGTTAGATCTTGGAGAAGAAGTATGAAAACAGAATAGAATTGCCGGCGGCGGTAAGCATAGTTGGTACAAAGCTGCGTAAGAAAAATTATGAGATGGATACGTGGTGACTTTTAAATTTTGAAGAAGAAAGAGAAGAAGTTTGATGAAAAACAATCGGAATAGAAAACGAGTAGAAACGTGGGATGGGGAATGGGATGGAGATAGAAATGCACCTTTGTCGATCTTTTAAACACTTAACTGTCTCTTCATTAATTAATACTCGTAACTTATTTACTTTGTTTTGTGACGTAGTAAATTACTTGCTTAATAAAAATAAATAAAAATCTTATTATAAATTAAGCAAGTACTTATAATTAATTCAGGATCGAAAGTGTAAAGGTTAAGATAT
Organism: Elophila nymphaeata; assembly: GCA_955850985.1. Taxonomy (NCBI): domain Eukaryota; kingdom Metazoa; phylum Arthropoda; class Insecta; order Lepidoptera; family Crambidae; genus Elophila; species Elophila nymphaeata. The sequence continues at coordinate 11,113,261 of OY039080.1, forward strand.
GGTTAGCATCAATGAAAAATTTTGTTATTAAAAAGAAAATAAATGTCTCATAAACCATTACTAAGACTTAGAAAAAGTAAACAATTCAGCAGTTACGCAACCATTTATCATATCTAATGTTCCTTTATTCCTTGCGAACATCTGAAATTTCTTAGACAAAATTGGCATTTAGCTATTCAAAATGTCTCTCAAATTGAATATGAAATGAACTGGCTATAAATCAATTCCTATAGAGTTCGTAATTCTATTATCAAGAGTTCAACGACAGCAATATCTTGACAGTATTCTTATCAATAAGACAATAATTGAATCAAGCCACCTAGTTGCAGCATCGATATAATTTCTCGGAGAGTAAAAGGTCTCTGGCCAACGTAAGATCTCAATTTAGGTTCAACTGGCATTTCACATTGCAAAACATGCTTAGCATACAAAGACAAGCCTTAAAACATATGAGCACGCATGCCCCACCTTTGAGAAATGCTTCGACACAGCTTATGTACATTCGTTTATGTAAAAGTGGACACTTATGCAACTAGATCATTAGACCAGAATATCTAGACAGCAAAAATAGACTGTTGCGTTGGTAATCTAGAGTAATAAGCTTCATAAGCTTAATTATGATGATTTGGAATCGCATTTAACGTTAAATTAATTCTGAGAACATTATTTAGCTAACACTTTTGAATGGACATTACACACTACACAGACGAGTATTTTAGGTTACTTCATGTTACGTCTTTACCTATGAAATTGCCGTTTTGTATGAAGGTAATTAAAGAAAAAATATTTCTCCATTTATTTTCAATTTCTCAGCGACTCCAGATTTCAAAATTTATAATTCTTATCCTATCTTATCGTGGGACCGTGAAGCTGCACTTTGACCCCGGGGATTAATAATAATAAAAAATAGTAAGGACCTTGGATAAGGTCTTCCCAGAATAATTATTCTAGTTAGGTATAGGATAGCACACAAATTGTGTTCCATTGATTCCTGGGTTAAAGCCACGTGCTCGCAGTTCGATGATATTGATAGTTGTATTCTATTGGACATGTGGTTTGCTGCGTTCATTTATAAATTTACTCTATCCTCTAGGACCGTCTTCGATAAAGGTTTTTTTATATCTGGCGACAGTTTCCTTTCCATGCGATGTCTCTCAATATTATATGTTTGTGTTTTTTAATGTAACTTGCAGATCGCAAGATCGCATACTGTTCATTCGTTCACTCGCATTATTTAAGAAGAAATTAAAAGAGCACTATCTTTCCTTTTCTTAAATATGTGTTCTCCTATTACTGTATATGTATACATCCGTATAATATAGTATATAATAAAGTATATAATAGTGTATAATATAAAAGTATATATTATATGTATTTTTAGTATAAGTAATAATATTTATGTAAGTAGGTATATATTAGTACATGCGACATCCTCGTTTCTAAAACGTGTTTCCTATCACAGATGGGTTGGAAGAGATTTCTTTTAGAAATAAGCCACACCTTTTGCACTTTATATAATTTTATGTGTTCCTTTTCTGTAATTCTCGTGTACAATAAACTATTAAATAAATAAAAAAAAAATGTTTCGACATAATTTAATTTTAAATAAGAAAATAGTTTTCCTAAAATAATTGTTTGCTGTGTTTCGGATTGAAGGGAAAGGCCTCAGGATGATAATTCACCTGCAATACCAAGTTTTTTTTTCTTGTTATCGCAGGTGTTTATAGGTGACAGTATCCATTTACCACTAGGTGGGCCGTCAGCTTGTTTTTAACCGACTTCCCAACAGGAGGAGGTTCTGTATTCGTCTGTATGTATTTTTTTTTATGTATGTTCACCGATATCTCCGTCATTTCTGGACCGATTTTCAAAATTCTTTTTCTATTCGATAGTGTTTACTCCTGTGGTGGTCCCATTGTCACCAAGTCAGGATCTGATGATGGGAAGTCAGGGAAATCGAGGGCAACCCTCAAATTTTATAGGCATGTACAACGTTTTTCATATTTTTTCTAAAGCTATACTAGCATTTGCGTCTGGTAGTCACCATCTCATGTTGATGAGCTGATGATGGAAGGTAAATGTATGTTCACCGATATCTCTGTCATTTGTAGACCGATTTTCAAAATTCTTTTTTTATTCGATAGTGTACTCCTGAGGTGGTCCCAGTGTTACCAAGTCAGGATCTGATGATGCAAAGCTAGGAAAATCGAGAGCAACCCTCGAAAAACAGGAAAGGGAGGGTTATTCATATTTTTTATAAAGCAATTCTAGTATGATTGCGTGTGGTAGTCATCTCATGTTGCTGAGCTGATGATGGATGGTAAAACTCCTTAATTGTTAGGAGTTGGTTGTTGATTATTTAAATATTAAAGGTACCTTAAGACCGATAGTTGTGTTCTTTGAGGTAATTTAGGTGAGCTGATGATGAAACAAAAAACTCCTTAATGGTTAGGAGTTGGATGATAATTCTTTAAATATTAAAGGTACCCAAAGTGATAGTTGTATTATTTTAAGTTATTCAGGTGAGCTGATCATGGAAGGAAAAACTCCTTAACGGTTAGGAGTTGGATGATAATTCTTTAATGATTATAGGCATGTAAAGACCGCTAGTTGTATTTTTTCAAGTTAATCAGGTGAGCCGATGATGGAAGCAGGGGCGGTCTCATAGTAAAGGCATTTAAGCACTGCCTACCTCAATATATTACTCATACACAATAATTGACACATAGACTATACGTCCTTCCTACCAACAAAAATAATGCAACCTACACCTACGTGCCAATATGCGCGGTAAGCACTAGTTTCATCTGCTTGTAAAAATCACACACACTACAATATTTTTTACTTGTTCAGAACACACACAACGATTGACAGTATTAAACGACAAGATTGAAATATTATAACTAGCAGGTATTATAACTAGGAAAGTGACATTCTCAATTTAGCCGTATTAAGTAGGCTGACCTACTCGACCTACTGTGATTATCAAATTGATATTGTTTAGGATTGCGATTAATTTATAGAATTATTTTAAAGTACTTTCATCAATAAATAATGAATTACGAAATTTAAGTAACCTTTCGTCGCATAAAATACTAGGAATAAATTTTATTAAATAAAAGTATTTGCAAGATTATTCTCCAGTACTCCCTAGGTGGCGCTAGTTTTGATGAATGAGAACCGTTAATGAACAAAGCAAGTAGTTGTAATCTTAATATTCACGATCTTTTTAACTAATTTGAATTTTAAAATTCTTTTTATATATTGTTATTTCACTTCACTGTTATAAAACACACCTTGACGTGATTAACTTATAAAAGTAAGGAAATAGTTTTAAAATGAATGAATACCTACGCCAGCGCCATGAGCGCCAGCCGTTTTTTATAATCCAAATCTTTATGACTGTCATGTCACTCGAGAGCGCGAATGTTAAATACTTTTTTAGGTTCTTTACAATATTTATCTACATAAAAGTGTTGTTGTGTTGTATTGCGCATTTACGATAATTCAATTTGCTTAGAAAAACTGCGTAAGAAACCCAGATTTCATAGGTAAGATTTTTTTTATTTACCTATATTGTTGTAAGTAATTAATTGTTTTTAAGATTTTATTTTCTACTAGCGGCCGCCCGCGAATCCGTCCGCGTGGACTTTAGAATTTTTATCATCCTGTAATAACTATACATGTAAACCTTCCTATTAAAAGTATTGAAAATTACATTAACATCTGTTGCGTAGAAAAGATATAAGCGTAGGTAGGTACAGGACGCGGGTGCGACTTTATTTTTTTATACTATGTAAAGATATCCGCGTAGCGTTTCAGATTGAGTTTTAGAGACTTCGATCTAAATGCCTACCTAATGTATAAATTAATGCACGCCACTGGATGGAAGGAATAGTTCCTTAACTGTTAGGAGTTGGTTGATGATTATTTAAATATAAAAGGTACCTTAAGAACGATAGTTGCAATCTTTCAGGTTATTCAGGTGAGCTGATGATAGAAGGTAAAACTCCTTAATGGTTAGGAGTTGGACGATAATTCTTTAAATATTAAAGGTACCTAAAGAGCGGTAGTTGTATTCTTTCAGGCTATTCAGGTGAGCTGATGATGGAAGGAGAAACTCCATAACGATTAAGAGTATGATGATAATTCTATAAATATTAAAGGTAGGTACCTAACGACCCATAGTTATATTCTTTCAGCTTGTTAGGTGAGCTGATGATGGAAGGCAAAGCACCGTAAAAGTTAGTATTTGGATGTTAAACTTGTACAAAACTGTAACATTTTCTCACACATAAAACCGTCTCTGGCAGTATGGACCATACCATACTATGCAAAAAACCCAAAAATCACTTCTAATGTTAAGTGATTTATGGTTAATATTGCAAGTGTCTATAAGCGACGGAACCACTTAACACCGAGTGGGCCGCAAGTTTGTTGGCCATCTCGTAATATATATAAAAAAACAACAATTATTCCACATAAAACACTAAAAATAGAAAAATAAACAACTTTTTAAAAAAAAAGTCGAACCGACTTCAAAAAGTATAAAAATAACATATTATTAAAATGTATGCTAGGTATCTGCTGTTCTGTTTGAAGTCGGTGCCAAGCCAACTAGGTATTCTATAGGTCCGCCTGCCACATCACATTCATTGATCACACCATCCCGCGATTGTGACCGACCGAACGCGCCAGCTTAGATGATGAGGGGCTCGTGGTGCTGAACGATTGGCATGGCTTGGCACCGGGTTCAAACAGTACAGCAGATACCTAGCATACATTTTAATAATATGTTATTTTTATACTTTTTGAAGTCGGTTCGACTTTTTTTTAAAAAGTTGTTTTTCATCTAGTAGTTTAAAAAACTAAAAACTACACTTTTTATTTTTGAAATTATCATAGCAGCATTCAACTTCGTATAATGTGATTAATTGGTCGAACCTCGTGTAATGAGATTAATTAGTCGAACGCTATCATCGGTAGGTTGCATGATAATTGTTTTATGACCAAGTGGAACGTACATTTATCGAGAGAGTTAAATAAAAGTTGAAGAGTAATTTTAAACTTAGTTGGACTTAGTATGTCGGTAATGTACCCCATATTCGCACGATAGTCTATTATTTGATTGTACGAATTGTTAAAGTGAAACTCTTTGCCGAAGTCTGTCTTCCCGAATCAAGCCAAAGTGAACAAACATCTTCTAGGCTAGTGTATACCATTAAGCCCAATCGTCGCCTTCTATCAGGCGTAATTGTGGACAAACACCGAAAAAAACCTAATGGAATGCAAAAGAATCCCTAGTGAACTAGTGGAACTGAAAGATAATCATCTTAAATTTATATCTACATCAATAAGCAACAAGCTGCATGCTGTTCTAATATCGTAAATCTTAACTAAGTTAAATAAAATTCAGTAAGCTTGTTCGGAATTTCAAATCCTTTTAGTTAAAAAATCCTTACTGTACCTTCGTCACTTCAGTACAAACGTAAAACAAATTATTACCTTGTTATTTGTTTGCTGCTTTAGCCCAGTAGTTTATCTACCGGATTCAATTTATGTTATAGTACGATTTCACTTCGTTACTTAAGCCGATGAATTCTCTATAGACCAACTTGTACAATTTGATACGGAATAAAAATCTCTTTAGCATGGTTTATTTTTATCTTATCTCGTTTGTTCTTGTTTTCATCGTTCTGATGGAAATGTTTTTACTCGTACTTTGGCTTTTAGCATAAAATGTTTTCTTATTACTGAGATACTCGCAGATGACCGGATGATGGGGTTCAAAGTGTGTGTGACGGAAACCAAAGATCAATGGCTGATCTAACCACATTTCTTCACAAAAATTAGCAACTAATAGTTACAATTATATAAAGTAGAGTAGATATAAAATAAGAAAGAAGTGTGTATGAAAAAAACATAACTATACTCACTGATATATAAATAAAATAAACTGAAGTAAGAACTAGAATGATATAGAAGCAGTAAAGAGAAACCCTGAACAAAAATGTAATACATAAGTCACACTAAAAGCGAGAAAAATTTTCCGGAACTAGCCACTTACATAAAAAATATTTAAAAAGTAATTACAACATTTGAAAATGGAACTCTTTGGCTATAGAATGCAGTTTGTTTCATCTGACTGTCAATTGTTTTTTACATTGAGGAGCAAAAAATTAAGAACCTACTACGAGGTCAACCAGAAGAGGCTGTCGAAGAGTATGATAAACAAGTTTCTGAGATCACCACGGAAGAGTGGCACAAAAGTTTTCAAAATTGGTTTAATCGATTGAAAAAGTGTATTTACGCAAAGGCAGAATATTTTGGGAAAAAATAAATTAATTTTTGACCTAAATAGTATTTTTTTTCTTATTCATTCCGGAAACTTTTAGTGCGCCCCACGTAACATGGTTCTTTGTGAGCATGCCGTAATAAACACTATTGATTGCGCGCGTATTAAGGACTGCCAAGCAATGAAAGTTAAGCACAGTCGCAATGTTATACAATTTGTAAGATAGTAACGCATACTTTTAAGCGATTATGTTTTTATGAATAAAGATCGGACTATTTGTTTAAATATTGTTTTTTAAATATAAATCTAAGTTTTTCGGTACTTACGTGTGATAAGTTATTCCATTAATTGCTAAAACTGATCCACTGTTGCATGTTACAGTTAAACAGGACAGCATTTTGAAAAAAACATGAAATTTCTTTCTTACATACGTACGTATTCACTTGTCTTTATCGGCCGGCGAACTGGCGGCAATGTATGTCCGCGGGGCATACGCTCGTCACAAGGTAAAGTCGGGTTGGCCTATCAATTTGTTTTATTAAATCTGTGTACTGCACCGACCCCAAAGAAATTGGGAGCAGTGAAGGAGAATGATGATGATCACCGTCAGCGCTTGTGCGGTTTTTTTCTTCGACTATTGCTGTTGACCGCAGATGGTTTACAGCGACACTGGAGATTTTTTAGAAGGCGAAGACTTTGGTGGTTCCTTCTGTAGCGCGAACGGCCTGTAGAGAGTTTGTAGTGGACAGGAAACTCTCGCCAGGGTCATCTCATTGCCGCATTGCATCATCGCCATTTTCATCTAGTCTTTGCAAGGTTCGTATGAGAAGAGAGCGGCAGTCCTGATAATGCATCTAAGGGCTTGGGTGAATTATGCCTTATCTTGGCTTATCCTGCTGCCAATTACGTTTGGGCTCGGTGCAGTATGTTTTGCTATCGGATTTGGCATATGATTCTTACGGACACCAAGACACTTCATATTTATCTTCATCTCTTATCTTTCGAAAGCAGTCGTGACTACCAGCTCAATGTGCCTACCGAAAATTTGAGTTAAAAAAATTTCGCTCACCCATCTGAGTACCGACCGCGCACTCGGTAGCTTATCTTTATTATTATTACAAGGGAATAAAGTTTTAATCTACTTCTGATGCTGACCGTACTACGTAATTGCTTGGTACCTACATAATTATGAGTCACTATCACGCCTATTAGGTATTACCGCGTGATTTTACTTTGCAGGCCGCGCGCCAAATTAAAACCACAATTTTCTCAGGTCACAAACGTCGTGGAATCTCGTGATAACCTCCACCACAAGCTGCTTAATATGGAAGATAAAATGACTCAAATTATACTCATAGTTTTGTGAAATTAGACTATACTTTAATTCATCATAACAGCCTTTATAATTCGACACACTGCTGACACACAAGACCTCTCCTTATCATCGTAGGAAGTTAAGGCAGTAGTCCACCACGCTGACTGATGCGGATTGGTGGACTGACTGTGTTGAAGATATCTTGAAATTGCTTGAAGGTTGTTGGTATTTTACCAATAACACTGTAGATATATCATTGCTGCAAGAAATTATTTGATTAATACCTTTACAGTATCTCATAACGGAGATGCAATTACAGCGTTTAATTTCATTACACCCCATTTACTAAAATTAATTTCTTGTATAAATAACACTCTCTCTCTCTTGATAATTTATTTATTTATAAGCAAACTTAACAGCATATCATTTTACATTAGAATCACATATAAAAAATCTTGAACAGCCAATACTTAATACTATGGTCATCGTCAATTATGGTGCAAACATAACATATTAACTTCATCATATTTCGTAGTAGAAATTACGGTTTATAATTTAATCATCATTCTAGACTGCGAGCGTAGCTTAATTACCGCCGTATTGACTTCACAAATTTCATCTAAGTATGTCAACATATCCACTGTTAGCTAAAGACCATTAATAATTTTACGAGCGATAAGCTTCTGCACTGTTTTACGGTCCAACTTGAGGACTTGTGTAAACCAACCCTCAATTACAATGGCTGGCTGCTTTAATGACGATAACACTCAAGAACGTAGCTTTAATTATTGCAGACAGTGTTGATTAAACAATTTGGTTATAAAATTGATCCATTTTATTGGCTGTTAGCGGCAAATAGACCTTGTTGGATCGAAGTTTATAATATTAAAATCGTTGCTGTTTCGAAGCACCTTATCGAATTTGAAGTCATATCGAAGAGATACCTTTTTCATATTTTTTTCTGGCATTCTTATGAGATTTCCAAAATACGGTTGGTGTAGAAAAAATAACGTCCTATCAACTAATAAAGGTACAATTCTAGGGCCTGCTTCACTAGTTCCAAGTAAGTTTCCATTAGCGTTTATTTGACAGATAGTCCGTACAAAACTATCAATTTCAATGCCACATTATTTTACATCTATTAAACTGGCAAAATGTCATTTAAAAATGTTAGCATGTCATATCTACGACTTTTAAGATAACAAACTTCTCAACCAAGACATGGTTAATGATGCCTGTCGAATTTGTAACGTTAAAGATAACTAACATAACTACTTAATAAATAAATATATGAACTGAACGCATTATGACATGTTTGTTATGTTTGTCTGATGTAATGGCATAATTAATATAGAGAACAATAATTTTAGCATTAACGCTCATTGAGCGAAAAAAATAGCTCACCACTCTTTACTGGCATCGGTGATATACTTAGTGCATGTGGGCGTTGTCTCCCACCCGGGAGGCATCGGTTCGAACCCCGCCACGTATCAATGTGTTTTCAAATTTTGAATTCATATGTACGTTTATTCGACGATTTTACGGTGAAGGAAAACATCGTGAGGAAACCTGCACACACCTATGAAGAAATTCTTAGGTTGTGTGTGAAGTCGACCAACCCGCACTTGGCCAGCGTGGTTGACTCAGGCCTAATCGCCCCTAATGTGGGGTAGGCTAGAGCCTCTGTGGGGGCATTATATGAGTCATTACGCTTTCTGTACCATGACGCCGAACCCGCACTGGCGCCGTACCGAAACTGTGCACCTACAAAACAGTAAATCAATTATCACAGCCCAGTCAGGATGTACCCGAAATTGTCTCTTACGTTTCCGATTTTGTTTCTGTCTGCATTTATGAATGAATGAATGAATAAATAAGCTTTATTGTACACCAAGAAAAATAATAACAAAATACAGATATATCTATTACTAGGTCATTGTACAATGGGCGGCCTTATCACTAAAAAGCGATTTATGACTTAATTACCTAAGTAACACTTAATCTTTTTGGTCTGTTGCAGTGGCAGTAAAATAATAGTAACGGTTTGAGGATAAGATATTTAATACTTTAGATAACTATACAGGAAGACGTTTTTTAGTAGAGAGACATTGGCACAGACAGACATATATCATATTCTTAAATTTGAATTCAGGTGTGCCCACATTGACAGCAAGTAGTTTCAACACCCCCCCGCAATGTGGACATAAAAAGTATGTATGTGAACCGTAAAAGACATATCAAAACATCTTAACTCAAAAAAAACACTATACAACACTTAAACACACAATAAAAAAATACACATAAAAATCCACTTGACACTAACTGTACACACATTACTACTAATACATACAAAGATAAAACACGATAAAAAAAACTGTACACGACTAACCTAACCTAAACCCAGAGAGCTGGCACATTTGTTGTGCTTAAGCTTCGGCAAAGGTTTGGTGAGTATGTCAGCTATCATGTTGTTTGTGGGTATGTAGTGTAATTTTATGTTGTGATTTGTAAGTGCGTCGCGAACGAAGTGGTGTCTTATGTCAATGCGCAACACAGAACAATTTTTTCTTCTGTTTGCATACTAGTGCCGAGGTTGAAGGTTCTTCACGTCCTTGGGTACTGGTAGTGTGCACGCGAGAGTCTTCTTTAAGAAGTGCCGACACTACATTTTCCGAAGTGATCTTGACGTTTGAGTGTTCAAGTGACATGACGAGTGGCTGGTACTTGTCCGGTAGGCCGGCTAGCATTATTATGCCTAGGAACTCGTCTTCTACACCTGCTCCTATTCCAAGTAGCTCTTGCTGTGTAGCTAATGAAGTATTTACATAACCTTGGATATCCCCATGAAATTTGTTGGTGAGTAGCTTCTTCATAAGCTGAAGTCTCCGCGTGAGACCGCTGTCGGCGTATGCCTTCTTTAGACAGCTTAATGTGTCGTATGCGGTTTTCGAAGATCTTATGACCGGGTATATTGATTCTTCACATGTTAGACATATTTTTGCTCGAGCTTTTGAGTCCTTTCGAGATTGATTACTAAGTCTCCGACGTAAAATATTGCAAATCATCACAGAGAGATAGAGAACTTAAACAACAAACTTAAATATAATTAGGTAACAATCAATAATTTTACTCTGACAAGAGATGTATATCACAACATGTAACGGTTGATCCAATTAAATGATTAACCGCGGGAAGGACAGCCATTTTTCGCAGAACTTTATCTACGCCGTTTCATAATTTATAATTAGTTACTCGCGACAAAGCTGTGATTGACACGGTGATTAATGGCCGTGTAAGTCAATTTTAATTTCATTATAGCTGAACAAAAATATGAAAGCTTCAATTTACATTCAACAATCAGATTGAAAGTATTTTTTTACTTTACAAGTCGGATTTTTTTCGCTAAGTAAATAATGTATGGGTTGTAGGAGTTCCCGGTCTAGAATTAGCACTGTAGCTTTTCATTACTAAGGTGGTTATCGAAACTTGTGCAGATCACTCGCGTGGTGGCGAAGAATATACAATAGCATACTGAAGGAGGTTTGGTTTTAACCATCCCTCTTTGTGTATGCTAATAAACTTGTGAGTGAAACCATCAAACGATATATTGGTTGGGCCCGAAAGGGCGGGTACAGATGGCTTCCCGGCGAAGTTCGTGATCCCATTACGCTGTCGTAGTATGTTGCTGTCTAAAAGCCACATATCCATGCAGTTCGTTCTTTAGGCATTATGCGGAACTGTATTATACTTGTCTCCGTGAAAATAATTACAAAAATAATCCAATAACAGGACAGTTGTTACTCTCTAAAGGTCATAGCACACTTATCAGCTCGGAAATGAACGCTACGGAATGGCGGCTATGAAATGGCTGTGGATCGTAGCGCAGCGCCTCTTTTTCATAAAAGTGTTCTTCGACCTAAGCATCTCAGCAGTCCTGATAAACATAATACAGGGTGTCCCCATAAATAGTGTAAAGTTGAAGCCCAGAGATAGAGATAGGTTTTTTGTAATTTTCTAGTTATGATTTTTTAAAGTTTTTTAGTAGTTACTGACTTTCAAGACATTTTTGTGTTTTATGAGGCTGTAAACATAGATAGAGCCTTGATTTTTTTTACTCACATAGCTGAATACATGACTAGCCAAATAAAGTCATCACCGTTCTCCTCAGGTGTAAACACAGTGCAACAAGCTCGATGATTTTTTTGAAATGTTTTTGAAATGAGATTGAAAGAAAATTGCTTCTTTTTTTATAATTTTTTTAAACTAAATTATACTACTATAATAACTATATTATTTTGGCTTATGATTGGAAAGTAAAACAATTATGCAAATATAAATTTCGTATTTTTTCGAAAATCAACCCCTTAGATGTTAAATGGGATAAATAAACAGTAGCTATCAATGATAAATATGTCAAATTATTTTAAGTAAGTACCTAATATTGGTCCCCTAAGGATTTTCTCAAATGTCGCGGACGGAAGCTAGTACCAAACAAAAATACTAACAAATAAATTAAATAAGATTTTTTTCAATAAAAAGATTGAGAAAGTGACTCCAGTCCACCTGATGGTAAGCAGAAGTGGAGTCCAAATGCGAAGATAGCTAGTGCGAGATATAAACCGCTGCGCTAGCCACCCTCGCCTTGCCGACCTGCAGGTTAAGGTTCACGTCTCTTTTAAATAAGCCAGGATTGTAAGAAGAAATCCTTTCTTCTTACAATCCTGGCTTATTTTACACGGAATGGTTATCTATTCCATGACACGTAATTATGCTGGCAGTGAATTTCAATTTTTGGTTGTCCAACGTAGAAATGAGTTTCCAAAGCGCTGGAAGACCGACAACGACAAACTGTGGAGCTACCGTGGCCAGCACTGCACACGTAGTCCTTAAAAGAAAGGGAGATGGTGGGATTAGCGGAAAAAGCTTCACAGAGCACTCAATTTGACCAATTACAATCCAGCAATTGCTTTACTAGCGAAAACATTACAACTTTGCTGTCAAATGTATAAGAAAAATAGACATTAGTCCCAATAACAAAAGACTTCTATCAAACAATTACACGAGCCATATAAATCTGATCGTCATGACATTAAGTACGATTCATTTTGCCTAACGAACCGAGAATCGAAGTAACTTACTTGTTAGCTTTAGTAAGTCTCACTAAACTTCCGACGTATTATAGCAGAAAATATCTTCTCTATTGGACAGTTGATCTGCTCACTTGATTAACAAAAATATTTCAATGTGGTTTTAATTAGTTTTTAAAAATTTGTTAACACCAATAGTTAGGTAACTTTCCCTATTACTACAGTCTTTCTTCTCCATGCCGTAAATCCCAGAAAATGTCGCACCCTATTTAGTTAAAGCATATTTCCAAGTAAAATTTGTAGACAAGGAAAATAACAACAAAATCAAATTTCGATATCATAAAGATATATGAAGCTCTTTTTGCCTTAAAATTCACCCTTATACAAGAAAGGTTCAATATTGGGCGGAACCGGTTCCATCGTGGTAGCGTTTCATCCTATGAATATTTTTGCATAGGGTTGAGAAAAATTGCTTCCAATCTGATATCGGAACGCATAGTTCATGTCAAATTGAGAGAGAATAAGATCTACGCTCATTTTTTATGTCGTAAGCGTGACAAACACGCATACGAAATGCCCCGCCCGCCACGCCGCGCCGTGGGGTTAATAATTGTTGGGCACTATGCAGACAAGAAACTATTAACTTAATCATTTATTCTCTGTTTCATATCACATTACAAATTTTCCTTGAAGATATAACACAGGGTAGGTCTCGACATAAGGCCTGTCAGAGCACTCGATGACCTCGGGTGCGGTCCGATGGCTGCTCCCGGTGTCCTCGTCAGGAGGACGCGCCAGGTTGAGCAGCCGTCGATGAGGAGGCCTATAAGGCCGGCGTCGGATAGCGGCCCACAGGGGCTGGCGTTAGTCGGTAGCCCCTGTGGGTTGCTGGCCACCAATTGGTGCACAAGGAGTGCCTAGACGGGCAGCGTTGGGACGGTCTCGGTGTAGTTGCGCTCACGTGCGCAGATCCCGAGCCGTCCCGCAATAGCGCACTGGAGGTCAGGCCGGGAGGATGGTTAGTGGGTATGGAGGGAACGCCTTTACCTCGAGTCCCACATATCCCCTGCGGTTAGCACCACCCCGCAGGGACGATGCGTAAATGCATTTGACCTCCCCGACAACAAGAAAAAGGCCTGTCAGGGCACTAAAACATTGAGTATTATTGTTATTATTAATTATGATATAAAATAAGTCGCAGATCATTTTTTTACAAATATACACTATCTGGATTACATTCAATATTAAACTCTCGTATACCTATAAACTGTCATTACGTTAAATCTTTATATTATAATACTCTTGAAGACTATAGTGTGATTTTGATAAGTAGGTTTTAAAATTAGTGAGCAGTCTATTAAATATTTTAATCGAATAGTGGTGAATACCACTACTAAAATGTGTATTGTGGTGGCTGATAATACTAATCGATTTATATGACTCAAATGGCGAGTGTGAGTTTTTTATTCAAAGTTTTAAAACTGCATAGTGCTACCGGCTTCCAAGATAGAAATCCCAGGTGAGATCCCGAGGACTGTACTTTGTTCTGGAGTTGCTAGGTTGTTTTAAGCCAGCCTGGCTAAGCTACATCATTTACGATTCGACCCACTGCTAGGATAAAGGCCTCTCCTTATCATCGAAGGAGGTTTAGGCAGTAGTCCACCACGCTTGCCCAATGCGGATTGGTGGACGGAGTATAAGGTGATCAATACCCCTTTGCTGATCCATTAGTCACCTTCTACGATACCCATTGAAGGATATGGGGTGATGCTATTCTACTCTGCCAGCATCACACGGCTTGTAATAATAGTATTCATTTATAATTGTCTATATTTTTTATTAACACTCCGACGAGAAATTAATCTTCCATGAATTTGTCAAGCAACTGCTCATAATGTCATCCACATTTTGATTAACGATCACTACGTTGACATAAATGTTATATTCACGTTTATTAAAACAGCAACAACGTAATGAGTAGATAAAATATTTGAAATAAATTGTTTTATAATTTGCTTACGAGTTTAAGTTCAGTGAAAGTTGATCTCATTACGTTGGCATTAACTGGGTTTCACTTTGGTGATTCCGAGACGTAATCTTGACTACAATTTTAGTGAAAATTTATTGTTATAATAAATATATGTTTTTTAAATAATTTACATATCTTAAAATATTATATTATATTATATTTAAATGTCTATAAGCAAGGTAGCATATGGATTGTGGTATGATTGTAATTAAGACTGATATATTTATGCATAATTTTTATTTGCATAATGTTTTTAAGCGTTATAGTCGCATTATAGTATACTTGGCTGAGTGATGGGTAGGGTAGGGTTTTTTTATGACCAGGCAAAAGGCACTGTTTTAGAGAGGATCTAGTGTTTTATGCACCTACATGGCTGAATGTTGCGTAGGTTAAGATGATTATGCTTATATTAAATATCGTTTGATACCATTATGCCTTTTTAAAATTTTGATTGTGAATGTTATGCTTAAACATGATTATGCTGATTGTATTTATGATAAATCGAAAATCTAAAATCTGTTATGGCTAAAAATATTAAAGTACCACATGCCAAAATATTTTTAAATTTAAATTAAATATTATTTTTAAATTTAATTTAAATTAGGTTTAAATTTTTATGCAAAAGATAATGAACGATTTCGGTAATGGTCCGTGAGGTAGTCGGCGCAGGTCAGCACAGCTCTAAACTTTTGTAGAGAACCTTTTTCAGAGCTTTTTGTCCAGACTACTATTAGACAGGCAACTGCCTATGTCAGCTTACTTTACGTAGCGGTTATCAATGCCAATAAGCGCTGGTAAATCGCTCGCCCTAAGAGAAAAAGGAGCATTATACTGGAGAGATTGAGCCTCGCAGTCTGATTCTTCTAAACTTCAAAGAATAGCACGTCAGCTTATAAGTACTATTACACTTTAAACATAATACCAGCCATAGAACGAAGCCAAAGACAGTGACTTTACATTTACTACTTACAAAATGCAACTTAAACATTTAATATTACTATAATATTTACCTAATTATACAGAAGAAAATTATGCAATAGAAATTATGTAAATATTTTAAAAATAGTGTTAAAAAATTGATTCTATATTATTTATAGCAAAAGTTTAACAATTATGATTATAGATTTTAAGTAAATAATTTAACCTCTTAAATTGCAGTGCCCCTACGGGGTATCACAGGAACTACCTAGCCTATGTTTAAGACCCTTGTTATGTGATACGCAATAAAGATATTTAATTTGATTTGATTATTTACCTGTTTTTATAATATACTTAATCCTCTCCAAATAGTCAATGTATACATATTAAGAGCTCTTACAATTCGGTGAACTGGGAATATTCACTTAATTCACTTATTACTTCCAAGTTTACGGGGAAGGCGGGAATGAACAAACCTTTTCACGAAATTTTCATAATGATATTTTTTGCTGGAATAAGTTCAGCAATTCGGGCTTATTCACATTATTTACTTTAGTTTATTTTAAAGACTTTTTATCACAAATAAAACATAGGTACTTAAAGGAATAGAAAAAGGACAGGTATTTACCAAATCGTGCAGTATTATAAAGAAGAAAGCAAATTACTCAAAACAGGAAAATGTACAAAGTTAGTAGGTAAGTGTATCTATCTAGTCATTGTTGTACCAATTGAGAAAATAGAATTCCGACCCGAATAGAACCTACATAGTCCTAATCAAACTGATTTTATTGACTTGGCAAAGACGGCTATATCATTTCTTTTATTATGATAAGGTTCTACCGTGGATCGTGATTCTGTTTTGCTCCACATTGTTATTTACATATCTTAAAATATTACTTATTTTATTTAAATATTTACCTACATGTGAGGGACAAAAGTCTCGGGGAGAAATAATAGATTGTTAAGCAAGGGTGGGGGAAGGAAGTGATTTCTATGAGGTATTTAGAGGCAATATAGAATTTTTAACTTTTACATGTACACACTACTTTTCATTTCGAGGGCAAGGAAAGTAATAATACATATAGGGTTGACCGGAGCCTTAGTTAACATTCGGTTACACATAGCCACACCTAACAGTATAGACCATGCAGTGCCTCCAAATAGTGACAGGTTGCCAGCCTTACGCATAAAAGTGTAAGGAACATAATTAACATAGAAATTTTAATTATTTTTCGGATATAGTTAGTATCGCGCCAAATGGAATGTTTTTTTTTTTATTTTAATTAAAGATCACGCTCTGCCACGCCGCCGAAGACTATGAGAGGCTTGAGAACCCACCAAGGTGATACCACAGTGTAAAAGAACTTCTATAGACTGCGGTGACACTATAAAGGTATTTGCAATCGACAGCATTAAGGTCACTGCACACTCATCAACTCGGAAAAGGAACGTAGCCGTATCGCCTCTTTTTCATAGTAAACTTTTAAGCTGTTAGTTTAGTCGACTAAAAGCTTAAAAGATAACTTATTTTACAACCGCCTGACAAGTTGCAACCATTTTATCGAAGTAAATGCGTAATCTTTATGTATCGCGATCGCCATTTCTTTAAAATAAGATAGGGTGAGATTAGGGAAGGGCTCCATGTCCATGGGGAAACTTTCTCGGCGGGTGTGTGGCTTTTGATGTCAAGTGTGTCCGCTTGAAAGTCACATGCCATCGTCGAGTTGTTTTTGTTTTCCCACCACGGCTAGTTCCGGACGGCCCTTCAGGGCCACGACCGCGCCGAAGTACCCCGGGTGCGGTCCGATGGCTGCTCCCGGTGTCGCCAGGTCGAGCAGCCGTCGGTGGAGGAGTGGCTGCTGGCCACCAATTGGTGCAAGGAGTGCCTAGACGGGCAGTGTTGGGACGGTCCCGGTGTAGTTGCACTGACGTGCGCAGATCCCGAGCCATCCCGTAATAGCGCACTGAAGGACAGGCTGGGGAGGATATTGAGTGGGTATGGAGGAAGCGCCTTTACCTCGAGTCCCACATATCCCCTGTGGTTGGCACCACCCCGCAGGGACGATGCGTAAATGCATTTGACCTCCCCGTCAAAAATAGGGTAAGATTAGGGAAAACAGCTCCTCAGAGCACTTTACGTTTCCCATGTTAAAGGTTTCTTTTACCCATTTTGGTGTATGGCCCAATAAAGTGAAAAAAAAGTCTGCTACATTTGTTTATTATAAAGCTTACGATTTATATAACCTTAAAATATGATCGAAATCTAATTATTGTACTCTAGATTTACTAAATTAATCCGGTTTCAAACTATTGCTACGAACATGATGATGTAACTTTCCGGTTTGTCTGTTTGTCCATTGCTAGTGATATCACAAGTGTGACATATATGTCGTGGGAAATGTTACTTAGATGTAATAAAATTATAGTAATCGTTACAACAAGACAAACTTGTGAAGCAATATTAAACGGATAAGTCGTGTTTCTAAGAGCTTTAAATATTCGCGAAAATTAAGCTCGGCTTGAGAGTATGATAGTTTCCGTCAATTATGCCACGATCTTTAATTATTTTAGGTACAGCCAGCCTACTTTGCATGCAAAAGTAATAATTAAGATGTCCAATTTTATACTTACTTTTTATATTTGCTTAACCTTTACCTTCATATTGCTTAAAAAATTTCAAAGAAAAATAATCGAAGATCACGAGAGATTTTTTCTGAAATATTTTGAGAACTAGAAGTGATTTTTATTACTTTGAACCAAACAACACATTAGTCCAGATATCTTTAAAGTGGTTTATGCGAATCAAAAGTCAAAAGTGTAAAATAATTTGAATAAACAATTATATTTTAGTTTACAGAAGTCAAAGTGAAATAATCCTCTTCGTAATTATATAATAAAATGATTTGCGTAAAACATACTTCAATTTAGTCATGTCCTTTGAGAATGCTGATTTCATTGGAATATTTTCAAAACATAAAAACTTGTTCAAATCTAATAACAGAACTGAATAAAAACATCGCTAGAGATTTGAAGTGGCAACTTTTTAAGAAAAACTGAATACTTGACGATTCCAAGAATTCAACCGTGAAAGAAAAAGTATCTTTACTAATTATGATTCACTTTAGGCACAGTAAAAGTGTGAAGGCTTTCAAGGCTATTAATTTGACGTTGACAGCTGTCAGAGGGAGAGCAAATTGAAGTGGCAAGTAAAACTTTTCACTTGCGTAAAACTTGAAGCTTAGTGGACTCTTCTTAGTACTGACAATGAAAGTAATACTCGCTCTAACAAACTGATAAACATGAGTATTTTCTTTTATAACATACGGTCGACAAAGAAGTAGACGGTCAGCCAAATTTAAACTGCTCGCCGTATTGCACCACGCTTTCTCAAAGTGTTATTAATTTCAATGTATCCGCTTAACATTTACTGTGTATGTGTACACATTTTTCGGATTACAGTCCAGTCTATGTACTCTGTGTAATATTACTTAATCTTAAGATTGTAATCTGTATGTGTACCATAAATAAAGCAAAATTCTTAAGCAGTATATCAAGGCATACCGATGTACCGACCCAAAATAAATTGGCAGCAGGGTAGAAAAATGATTAATTCCTTGCCTTAAAGACATATGCAAACTTAATACGAAGAAACGCAATACTACTAATATATCATCAATATCATATCATTACAATAACAATTGAATTGTTTTCCTCTTAATAAGCCGTCTATCCTCTAAATCGCAGAAACGAAGTATAAACGATATATAGTTAGAAACCGTAAAAAGAGCGAGGGAGCGTCCGTTTATATAGGTCCTGGTCACTACTGCTATCGTAATATGGCGATCATTACATCCGACCAACTCGCATTAGGTCAGCGTACTGGGGCCAAATCTCTTCACATTGTGATTGATGAAGGTGAGTCCTTTCACTCTGTACTTTCAGCGGAATCTATTTGAAGCTAATAGATAACTGAAGATAGAGTTCACCCTTCAATTTAAAATACGGATTTAGGGATTTGTATTTTTCATACTGTGATGCAGTTATACTGAAAATCGTATATGAAGATTATAATAATACATAATACTTCGTACAGTTTCACGCTTACGCCAATTATCTAGCGTATTAAAGTATCATGTATGTAATGTAGAAAGCGTCCCTTAAATTATCGTTAGTGATAAAAAAAAGTGACGGTGTATAATAGGTAGGTATATTTTTCATAATAGTAGTTTATGCAACTGTCATATAATGAAGGGTATTAAAACACGAGTGTGAGTTTATGAAACGAGCACAGCGAGTTTCATAATAGTAACGAGTGTTTTAATGCCCGTGTTATATGCAGTTGCATACACTACTTTATCTTCACTAATGCTTTTACTCTTGTTGTTTGATTAATTGCATTAGTGAAGATAAAGCAGTGGCGTCCGATTTTTCTGGCAACAAACTATTTGTTGTGGCTTTTTGCAAATTATTAGGAGTCAAATTTTTTGTATGGGTTAGATCCCTTTGCCTTCCCGAGTATTTAAGAAAAATAACTGTATCATAATGAGTCGAACCGGTGTTATAATGGTCATTATGTTACAGGTTGCTGTATCATAATGAGTCGAACCGGTGTTATAATGGTCATTATGTTACAGGTTGTTTTTTTTTTATTTTAATTTTGATTATCTGTATTAAAAAGTATGTCATTTTATGTTCACCTTTGATATCGTAATTCGAATATTATGACATGAGTGTAGATAAATAAATTTACGATCATGTCTCATGTATACAAAAGTTCGTGGTTGCTTGGCGGCAAAACTGACCACACTATTACGACGGTGTCATTAATAAGCGTTTAATTTTAAGTCCGCCGAAATCTGCCTCCATATAGTGTTAACAGCATTACTAATTGTACACATTTTAGCTTGTTGGATATGTCTTTGTGCATACAAAAACTGTAAAATATTTTACATCGTTCAGAAATCAATTCCGTTCATCTGTTATTATTTAGTCACAAATTTAGTGGGCGCGAACTTTTTTTACATGCTTTTGGATATTTTCCGTTATTAACAGTTTATTTTTTATCTTTTATTTTATGTATCTACCTATTATCTCGGAAACTTCTGAACCAATTTTGATAAATTTTGCTTGCAACTTAGATAGATTTTTTTATGTTAATAATTAGTTCTCATTTTTTTTGCATATTTACCACAACATCATGTGGCGGCAGTCAGTACACAATACATAAACTTGTTAATATTTAAAAACGTTGCACAGTATATATAACCCCTTTCTTTATATCAATTAGTACAGTCGTAGCCTAACTCCCAAGAAGCCGATCTAAAACAAAGCGTTCCCGACATTTAATAAGCTATTACAACGATAAATCTTCCGACAATACAATGGGGAATGTCACGGAATGTCTAAAATTCGACAAATCACCAATCTGGAAAATTCGAGTCAGCGATCTGTTAAATTAAATACTCTATAACTCTTTTTTACGCATCATGTTGGTGCCAGGATTGCTCACAATGTTTTTATCGACTGAACATACACTTTTTTTTATTATATCCAGTTGAAATTTATTATATTTGCTTTAAACTATGCATTTTTGTTTATTTATTTGTTGATTCGGGATTATTTGCGTCACTGCAACCTTTATAGATCTACTAGCTTCCGCCCGCGACTTCGTCCGCGTGGACATTTTACCCCCTTAGGGGGGAAGTTTCCAAAAATCCTTTCTTAGCGGATCCCTACGTCATAACATCTACCTGCATGCCAAATTTCAGCCCGATCCGTCCAGTGGTTTGGGCTGTACGTTGATAGATCACTATGTCAGTCAGTCAGTCACCTTTGAATTATATATATTTAGATTGTGACTAGCCACCAAGTAAATCCTATTGAGGCATTATATATACTCCTTTACCTGGGCAATGTCTAAAAATAATAAGATATTCCCACAAAATAATCCTACTAATATTGTAAACGCATTTTTTTATGGATGTATGTGTGGATGGTTGTTACTCTTTCACGCAAAAACTAATGAATGGATTTGGATAAAACTTTACAATAATATGTCTCATACATCAGAATACCATAATGATAGGCTGTAATTTATACTAATCCTGCGCAGACGAAGTCACGGGCATAAGCTATTTCACGTATATTTCACCATG
The DNA here is from genome assembly GCA_955850985.1 of Elophila nymphaeata. Taxonomy (NCBI): domain Eukaryota; kingdom Metazoa; phylum Arthropoda; class Insecta; order Lepidoptera; family Crambidae; genus Elophila; species Elophila nymphaeata. The sequence continues at coordinate 11,135,060 of OY039080.1, forward strand.
AACTAAGCATAATACTTACCAATTGCAAAGTTAATTTTTATATGGTTGTCTGGAAGAGATCGCTTTGATAACACATTATACATTTTCTTTACTTTTGTTGTTTTTTCTTTATTAAAGTAAAGAGTAAAAAGTAAAGAGTTTTAATGTGTCTTTTCAATGTTTTATGACGATAAAGCAAAAAAAGTCAATTCGTTTGATAATTATTTAATGAAATTTCAGTGTGTTTATTATGCATTGTGGACTTAATAATTACATAAAAGTCAACTGAAGTTGAAGGAGGACCTTCATTATAGTGTAAATGTTGAAACTCAGCAATAATTTCGGACTGAACTGTATCCTTATATTGGTGCCATGTGATGCTGGCAGAGTATAAGAGCATCACCCCATATCCTCCAATGGTTGTCGTAGAGGGCGACTAACGGATCAGCAAAGCGGTATTGATCACCTTATACTCCGTCCACCAATCCGCATTGGGCAAGCGTGGTGGACTACTGCCTAAATCTCCTTATATGACAAGTAGAGGCCTTGTGTTCCAGCAGTGGGTCGAATTACAAAGGCCGATATTGTCCTTCTCGGCACATAAAAATACATTCAAAAATGTTTATGTACGGTCCCGCTTCAGATCACGTTAAGTAGTTGATCTCGGCTGTAATCGTAAATAGTAACAGCTGCCGTAAACATCAACCAACAATCCGTGTCAGCGTATTCTGTTACGGCCTAAATCTCTCGTTATATAGTTCATGGAAAGGCGACCTTGCATCTGGATGTCACTTCAAACTTGCCTTCAAGCTTCAGCCAAAAATTAATTTAATTTTTAAAGTTGGTAACAAAACAGCCGGCAGCGGACCGCTACCTAGTGGTAAGTAAATATTTTCAAGAACCTTTGAACCCTATGACTATTAAAATAAAGGGCCTTATCATGCTATTTATCGCGTAATAAGCCGTGTTGACACCGGTATCAGAGCCAGCTCGGACCAAGTGGGCTCAGATATGAACTCGGATTCAACTCGTATTGATCACAACAGCCTTTATTATTTAACCCTAGGACACGAGGCCTCTCCTTGTCATCGAAGGAGGTTTAGGCAGATTGGTGGACGGAGCATAAGTTGATTACTCGGTGATCAATACCCCTTTGCTGATCCATTAGCCGCCTTCTACGACACCCATTAATAACAGCACAGGTTTTAATGTTACAAGTACGTCTATAAGGTTTTAGGACAAGTAGAGTGGTGAGCAAATTCGTTAAAATTATATTTCAGAACGCTACTGACTACGATAATCTCATTGAAAGCAGAATACAGTTTCGTCCGTTCAGTGGTTTCTAAGACAATCTAACGCTGGACCATCGTTTGTTTTATTTAAGTCATGTTAGAAAGCTCACTGACGTTATCTGAAATGGATTAACGGGATTGTACACATATAAGAAAGCATGTATATTCTTTATTGCCAATTATTTTATATTTAGTTTGTTTTAAATATACTTAGAGCCGTGTAATGCCGACAGAGTAGAATAGCGTAACCCCATATCCTCCAATGGGTGTCGTAGAAGGCAACTAATGGACTAGCAAAGGGGTATTGATCACCTTATACTCCGTCCACCACTCCGCATTGAGGAAGCGTGGTGGACAACTGCCTAAACCTCCTTCGATGACAAGGAGAGGCCTTGTGTCCCAGCAGTGGGTCGAATTATAAAAGCTTTTATGATGAAATGGACTTAGAACGAACGAAGTGTATTTAATATTTGTTATAGTCAACTTGAGAAGTCCGGTCATCATGAATAATGCGGACCGAATATTATAACTAGCGTCCGACAGCGTTTGATAAAATTATGACCAAAGTGACCAAGCGGAGCAGAGAGACAGATGTAGATTATCCATATTTGCAACGTCTTTAGGTTCATGGTTATTTTTTTATGATATTTTAATATGGGTACTTTAATTGTATAATTATAATAATAATATAGCGTGGCGTAGTGCGTAAGAGCGTCGTCTCCCACCCGGGAGGCACTGGTATAATCCCCGCCACGTACCAATGTGTTTCCAAATTTTGAATTCATATGTACGTTTAATCGACGCTTTTACGGTGAAGGAAAACATCGTGAGAAAACCTGCACACACCTATAAAGAAATTCTTAGGTTGTGCGTGAAGTCGACCAACCTGCACATGGCCAGCTTGGTTGACTAAGGCCTAATCGCCCCTAATGTGGGATAGGCTCGAGCCCCTCGGTGGGGACATTATATGATATCTGCTCTGTTGATGATGAATAATAAACTGCAGGACATCAGATCCTGACCTGATCCCTGGTATCTGAGAATAACTAGACAAACCTTCCCTGTACATTAAAAATACATTTAGAATTTACAACTACGATTATTTTTATTAGATATAAATATTAATCTCCGACGATATTTGAATAAAAATACCCATACATTCATTACTATAGAAATACGATTACAACCACATAATGTGGTTATGACATAATATGTTACGGCAATGTAGTGTTTAGTTGTTTTAGGACATCTAAGTACGTATATAATAGAATGTTTATAAAAATTGGAGCACAAACATCATTGACTTCACAAGCTGGCACAACAAACACGTTTATTTTGTGTACTCACTATTCTAATGGGAGTCTGATGTAAGACATAGTATGGATATTATTGAAATGTTGTATATTATATTATCTGTTAAGTATAGCATAGTTTATATATTACATTGTCTTATCTCACTAAGAAAGCTTACTTAGAATACGTTAAGGCTGGTTCAGATATGATCATTTGCCCGGTCCGATCAGCGTATCCCTAGCAGCGTATCATTTGTATCAAGCCCCGTATCACGTTGTGGACGCCTCAATTTGCTCCGTATGACAATCGTATGAAACCGACATGACATGGGACGGGCCGTATCATAACGGCGTATCAAGATCGCGTATCATCTCCTGTCCACATATGCGATCATGATACGCGTTGGCGATACGGAAACGCTGATGGGGTCGGGCAAATGATACATACCCGGCTTTAAATGGTAAACGTACCAATTCTTAGATACTGAACCGTAAGGCGAAGATGAGTGCGCAGAGGCGAGGACAGTTTGGAAAAACTGATTATGGTTGTCAACACCTCCGGTAAAAGATCACGTGGTCGTTCACCAATAAAATCGACCGATCAAGTAAAAGACATGTCTACCTTCAAATTCTATACGTTCGTAAGAGACGCAATGACCTACCTTGGAATACTGACCACGATCCTAAGACTTGAGATACTAGTCAAAAAGAAATATCAAGTACACTTCCAGTGTGCTTCCAATATATATTACTACTTTAAAAACACAACTGCACAGAGAATCACCATCTTCATTGTGTTAAAAAAAGACACTTACAACTAGAAAGTTGTGTTTTTTTTCCTATTTATTTGGATCACCAACGTTGACACTTGAATAGTACTACTTATAATGCATTTAATTTAACGCACAACTACTTAAAGGTGAACACAGCATGTCTTGTGTTACAGTCTAAATTATCATTATAGTATACGTCCTAATTAATTGTGTGTGAATTATAATTTTCTGTCTGTATAATGTGAATCTATGTAAGTGTGTGAGTGTATATTATGTGTGTTTCTATGAATCAACTTGATAAATGTCGATTAGCTTTTTTTATTGTTTTAGGGGAATCATGAGGGATGTCAATAATATCGCTATATTTATTGATGTTGCTTCAAATATAATATCTTTTTAATCGTTAGCAGTCTCCAAATATAGATATTATAATTATTACTACATTTATTTCTATATTTCAATTATATAATAAACAAGAAAACGTCTAAGTCTTTCGTTCCTTATCAAACCATTGCCACAGTATATTATCGAAACGCCATTTGACGACCGATTTATCTGAAGTCGTTATCTACACTAAGCTTACGGCCCAGATATGCCGGTGGAAGGCTCAATTGAGTTATTGCCGATCGGTACGTACTACGTAGTACCAGCCGGGTGTTACGTCACCACGGATATAGCGTCTGCTCTGTTTTTTTGCTACAGTTTTGGAATTTATAGCTTGCGATTTCACCTAGTATTTGCATAAGCGAAGAATTATAAGCATTGAAATTGGCCGTTTATCACTGCCCTCGATTTTTATGCCGAAGCATAGATGTGTAACTGAAATCGTAATGAGAAATAGTGTCAAGGGAGCTTTAGGAGATATAGTGAGCTCATAAAGCTCCTTTGAAGTAATCAATATGTTATTTGTAAAGAGTATTACCGTAATAATGAAATTTTTGGGTCGACTACATTCCATACTAGCGATAGCTGATAGCTATATTTCATATTTAAATAATAAAATATATATCACTATAAATTGCAACTAATCCGGAGTTCTGTCTTGTGTCGAGGGCATTGATTCTGAAGTTGGTAGCAGTACGATAGTCAAAGGGACAAATCATATATTTTTTTGCGTCTGTGACATATTTTTTTTTAAATCGTGATTACCTACACCTGGATCTGATGTCTGGTATCATACGTAGTAGGCTAGATAAAAGCGATTATGAAAACAAGAGAGTATAATAGAGTTTTCCTTTATTAAAGCTGGACAAGTGCGAGTCGGACTCGCCCACTGAGGGTTCCGTACAAATTTGTATTTTTTGCGGCATAAACGGCCGTATCTTTTCTTTCGTTAACTCAGAAGTTTGATTTTTTTACAACTTTAAGGGACTGACGTTGTAACGGACAAGCCTCTATTATTAGTTGTAGATATAAGCAAATTAATCAATTAGACAATACTGTGTGCATATAAAAATCATAATATTAAGTAAATCAACAAGTATAAGGAAAATAATATTTTAAATTCATTTCGATAGTGTAGTAGGCTACAGAATAATATCTGGAAGATTCCACAAAAAAAAAAGACAATAAATCGCAGTTTATGATTCTGTTCCCACGATAGATTTAGTCTCAGGCCAGGTTAAATAGAAATGAACCTTAAATTGTTGAACGTAAGGAACGAATATGCAATAATTAATAGCTTTTTTGGGAAAAACCTCCGTGTCGTTTTTTTTTGTTGTTGTTTTGTTTGAGGTAAGTAGGAATGTGATTAGCAAATTTCTCTCGTTTTAACAAGCATTAAGATTTATAATTGTAGATGATAATGTATGCATACGCCCATAAGTTAGGGAAATAGGGCGTTGGTTCGAGACGACGTAGAAACAAAAACATGCGAACAGTGGACAGTTAGTCTTGAATTTTTAAGTAAAGTGGTCAGGTGGCAAGGCGGGCACTGCGAGGAGTCTGGAGGAGATTTTTAAGTGGAGTGGATTAGTGATTTGGCGGCCGGCGTGGATTCAAGGAAATGTTCCGAATGATCCAGATAGATCTGGGGTCTCCATGCTTATGGGTTATTAGGTAGTTAAATTGGGGGTGTATTTTATAGCTATTTTCTTCCAGAAATAGCTGGAGACCCAAGATCGAGAAGACTACGTAGGTTTGTGCTTTTTGTTTAGACTAGCTTGGTTTGAAATATTGCAGTCCTATTATTTCATAATTGTATTGACAATTTTGTTTGTCATTTGAAAATATACATAAATATAAAATATATATATTCGGAACCAAGCAAGTCAGGTCATTTAAAAATTGAGTGATTTAGTGTTTTGATATAATTTAGGACAAAGTAAATAATGTAATTACTCAATATAAAATGACAAGGTGGTGGTTGTTATGGGTTTGACTTTTTTCCTTTTCAATTTCATTACTTTGTTTTGTGTTTTGTTTTGTTTTGATATACTATGTATTTCTTGTTATGTTATTACGGATTATTCGATAAATTTCGTGACAAGTGACGTTTTGTAGTTTTATGGGCGTATGTGTACCGATGTAATAAACCAACAAAGGGTGTTCGGTCCAGTTGGTTCACGTTTTGAGTTTATTTCATACGGAACTTTAATACTAATATTTGATTTGGATTAGGGTGTAGGTAGGTAATATTCGTTATGTATAAAGGGACACGCCGTCGTGGTGGAGTGGTCGGTGTGGCTGGCTGCGCGTCGGGCGGTCCGGGTTCGAGTCCTGGTGGCGGCGAGTGTTTGTGTGACGAACGCGAGTGTTTGTTTGCGAGCCATGGTTGTTTACATATTTGTTTGGGTTTGTTTGTAAAGAAGTCTGCAATTATTATGTATATTAAAAAATAAAGAATGTCCGTTATCTGGTGTCCGTGGCACAGGTTCTTAATGATGCTTGCCTCCAGCTGGATGATTGGTGTGAGCGTGAAAATATATTATTATTATTACAATATGGTTAGGGTAAATCTAAACGACATAAAAATATAATAAGATATTAATTGTGATTACATTAACCCTGTAACAAAATAAACTAGAACTTATTAACTTGAATTTCTTTACCAAAACTTTTATTGAATCTATACTATTATAATATTGAAATAATCTAAACTATAATTTTAACTCTATATTTAAACCTTTATAACCCAATTTACCTACTGTGCATTCCAGATTATTCTAAAAACTATACTTAGGCCTTTATAACCCAATTTACGTACTAAGAATTTCAGATCATTCGAGAATTAGTTTTATGATTGTGCTTCATGATATTTAGTTATAAATTCTTTACTATTCTTATGAAGAACAACATTTAAATAAACTCACATTACAAGAAATTATAACTATATTTAAACTTTGTAATTTTATATTTTCTTTAATAACATTGTAAGTATGGGGACAGTTTGGAGACATTTCGTTATGGATATACACCTGGTTTTAGTTTGGGCATAGGTTAAATAAGTCAGTTTAAATGAACGACTTTGCGTACCAAAATAAAACCAATACTCTACACGCAGCTAAGACTATGACTAAATACACTCCACATGCTCCAAAATTAAGCGAGTGATTATTTTGTGCGAGTTCTCTGAACGATACATTACGGTGATCGCGACACGATCAGAATGGATCTAATTCAAACAAAAAAACGGAACTATTTAGATTAAGGAAGGGATGTATTGCAACACAAACAATACATTGCGAATAGCGCTGACTGAATTCACAACTCAGTTCCTTTTCAGAATTTAAATATTCTTGGTTGGAATAATTTTCATTCAAACTTAGGATGTCAGAAGTTTGGTGAACTCAATCTTAATCAATTGCAACCTTACATTTTGGTTTAAAATCACACCACATTCACAATCCATGGCAAAGTGTTGGCCAGCGTTTCTATATTTATAATTTAGGTTTTCTTAATGAGGAACTTCCTGTGGTTTTGGAAGGGGGGAGTGGATTGACATTGGCCTTGTCACTCACCGATTGAAGCGAGGATGGAGCTTCAACTTCCTTATTTATTTTTTTATGCAATTACTAAAGAACGTTATTAAATTTCGACGTTATAAGTTCTCTTATGCTGTCCATATTTCATTCTCTATATTCTAAAAGAATTTTGGTTACTACTTCACAACATGGGTACTAGACGATATTGGCCTTAGGAAATTCTTAATTCCTGAAAACAAATTACTTATATTCTGTCTTGTTTAATTTATATGAGTATTCATATATTCATATAATAAAATATTTCGTTAGAAGGGGGGTTCAGTTACAATTTGGTGCCGTAGTGACCAGGATGAATATAATAAAAAAAATTAGTAAAGACAGAATATAATAATATATTAACACAGTAGGCTTGAATGGCCTACAATTTGTTGTCCGTGAAATGGAGAGAATTTGGGAGAATGAATTTAATTGGGCGGCTAAGAGAATCGGGGGTGAGGTTTATGATTAAATTAGTAGGAAAAAATGAGTGATAGGAAGTTCTAAAATTCTGAAATATGTTCTTTTAACTTACTAAATACATATTTTATAATTAAATAAAGTTGAATTGTCATTGTCAATAAAACGACTTTTACAGATTTAATTCGCGTGTTTGACATATTGTTATTTTTGCTCAACGTTGCAATCGAAATGATCAAATCATCATATTCAGTATTATATTTGTCATGTCTCCGTGGAGGTGAGTAGCTGTTTAGGAAAAAAACAAATAACGTTAATTCATATAAAATGTAGTAATTAGTAATTAGGTTCGCTGTGAGTTTAAGAATACTTTGAATTCTATATGGTTTATTCAAATATGTCCATGGCATGTATAAGTGAACGATGATATATTTTCTCTCTTAACATATATATTCTTGAATCAGTAAGACCATTATTTTCTTTTACTGTTATATTTTACTTGTAACGATGTATATAAGGAAAAATTTTATTTGGCTGAAATCATTCGCTTTCACCAAACAAAAATTTTGGGGGTGATTGTAACGGACAAGCCTCTATTATTAGTTGTAGATATAAGCAAATTAATCAATTAGACAATACTGTGTGCATATAAAAATCATAATATTAAGTAAATCAACAAGTATAAGGAAAATAATATTTTAAATTCATTTCGATAGTGTAGTAGGCTACAGAATAATATCTGGAAGATTCCACAAAAAAAAAAGACAATAAATCGCAGTTTATGATTCTGTTCCCACGATAGATTTAGTCTCAGGCCAGGTTAAATAGAAATGAACCTTAAATTGTTGAACGTAAGGAACGAATATGCAATAATTAATAGCTTTTTTGGGAAAAACCTCCGTGTCGTTTTTTTTTGTTGTTGTTTTGTTTGAGGTAAGTAGGAATGTGATTAGCAAATTTCTCTCGTTTTAACAAGCATTAAGATTTATAATTGTAGATGATAATGTATGCATACGCCCATAAGTTAGGGAAATAGGGCGTTGGTTCGAGACGACGTAGAAACAAAAACATGCGAACAGTGGACAGTTAGTCTTGAATTTTTAAGTAAAGTGGTCAGGTGGCAAGGCGGGCACTGCGAGGAGTCTGGAGGAGATTTTTAAGTGGAGTGGATTAGTGATTTGGCGGCCGGCGTGGATTCAAGGAAATGTTCCGAATGATCCAGATAGATCTGGGGTCTCCATGCTTATGGGTTATTAGGTAGTTAAATTGGGGGTGTATTTTATAGCTATTTTCTTCCAGAAATAGCTGGAGACCCAAGATCGAGAAGACTACGTAGGTTTGTGCTTTTTGTTTAGACTAGCTTGGTTTGAAATATTGCAGTCCTATTATTTCATAATTGTATTGACAATTTTGTTTGTCATTTGAAAATATACATAAATATAAAATATATATATTCGGAACCAAGCAAGTCAGGTCATTTAAAAATTGAGTGATTTAGTGTTTTGATATAATTTAGGACAAAGTAAATAATGTAATTACTCAATATAAAATGACAAGGTGGTGGTTGTTATGGGTTTGACTTTTTTCCTTTTCAATTTCATTACTTTGTTTTGTGTTTTGTTTTGTTTTGATATACTATGTATTTCTTGTTATGTTATTACGGATTATTCGATAAATTTCGTGACAAGTGACGTTTTGTAGTTTTATGGGCGTATGTGTACCGATGTAATAAACCAACAAAGGGTATTCGGTCCAGTTGGTTCACGTTTTGAGTTTATTTCATACGGAACTTTAATACTAATATTTGATTTGGATTAGGGTGTAGGTAGGTAATATTCGTTATGTATAAAGGGACACGCCGTCGTGGTGGAGTGGTCGGTGTGGCTGGCTGCGCGTCGGGCGGTCCGGGTTCGAGTCCTGGTGGCGGCGAGTGTTTGTGTGACGAACGCGAGTGTTTGTTTGCGAGCCATGGTTGTTTACATATTTGTTTGGGTTTGTTTGTAAAGAAGTCTGCAATTATTATGTATATTAAAAAATAAAGAATGTCCTTTATCTGGTGTCCGTGGCACAGGTTCTTAATGATGCTTGCCTCCAGCTGGATGATTGGTGTGAGCGTGAAAATATATTATTATTATTACAATATGGTTAGGGTAAATCTAAACGACATAAAAATATAATAAGATATTAATTGTGATTACATTAACCCTGTAACAAAATAAACTAGAACTTATTAACTTGAATTTCTTTACCAAAACTTTTATTGAATCTATACTATTATAATATTGAAATAATCTAAACTATAATTTTAACTCTATATTTAAACCTTTATAACCCAATTTACCTACTGTGCATTCCAGATTATTCTAAAAACTATACTTAGGCCTTTATAACCCAATTTACGTACTAAGAATTTCAGATCATTCGAGAATTAGTTTTATGATTGTGCTTCATGATATTTAGTTATAAATTCTTTACTATTCTTATGAAGAACAACATTTAAATAAACTCACATTACAAGAAATTATAACTATATTTAAACTTTGTAATTTTATATTTTCTTTAATAACATTGTAAGTATGGGGACAGTTTGGAGACATTTCGTTATGGATATACACCTGGTTTTAGTTTGGGCATAGGTTAAATAAGTCAGTTTAAATGAACGACTTTGCGTACCAAAATAAAACCAATACTCTACACGCAGCTAAGACTATGACTAAATACACTCCACATGCTCCAAAATTAAGCGAGTGATTATTTTGTGCGAGTTCTCTGAACGATACATTACGGTGATCGCGACACGATCAGAATGGATCTAATTCAAACAAAAAAACGGAACTATTTAGATTAAGGAAGGGATGTATTGCAACACAAACAATACATTGCGAATAGCGCTGACTGAATTCACAACTCAGTTCCTTTTCAGAATTTAAATATTCTTGGTTGGAATAATTTTCATTCAAACTTAGGATGTCAGAAGTTTGGTGAACTCAATCTTAATCAATTGCAACCTTACATTTTGGTTTAAAATCACACCACATTCACAATCCATGGCAAAGTGTTGGCCAGCGTTTCTATATTTATAATTTAGGTTTTCTTAATGAGGAACTTCCTGTGGTTTTGGAAGGGGGGAGTGGATTGACATTGGCCTTGTCACTCACCGATTGAAGCGAGGATGGAGCTTCAACTTCCTTATTTATTTTTTTATGCAATTACTAAAGAACGTTATTAAATTTCGACGTTATAAGTTCTCTTATGCTGTCCATATTTCATTCTCTATATTCTAAAAGAATTTTGGTTACTACTTCACAACATGGGTACTAGACGATATTGGCCTTAGGAAATTCTTAATTCCTGAAAACAAATTACTTATATTCTGTCTTGTTTAATTTATATGAGTATTCATATATTCATATAATAAAATATTTCGTTAGAAGGGGGGTTCAGTTACAACGTCAACGGGAAGTACCCTATGAATTTTGATTTCTTTGAGAGTGTCGAAATATACGTTTTTTTGCCGCATAAACGGGCGTCGTATCTTTTTTGCGTTAAATAAGAAGTTCTATTTTTCACAGCTTCAAAGACCGTAGACTTGAGTAGGTATATGGTTTTAATTTCAACACGATACCCCCACTTATTCCAGAGATAAAGGGTCTTGACTAACAGACGGACAACAAAGTGATCCTATAAGGGTTCCGATTTCTCCTTTTGAGGCACGGAACGCTAAAAAGAGGAAAAAACAAAATATGTTCTAAGGAGAATTGAGAAAGAAACACACTTCATCAACATCAATTTAAAGTAGGAACAATAATAATGAATTTCTTTTAACCTTTGAGCCTCAGCATTCAATAAAAATGCAAAGAGCTAAGTTTGGAACGAAACAATGCACTAGAACCTTTTGGCTTTCGCTATTAACCGAAATTACTTGAGTGAAAACAACTTTAGTACGAGCCCTTTCATTTGCGCGCAAAAATAAAATAATGCACGATTTGTAAACTCTACTGAGGGATAATTAAAACCGCGTAATTGTACGAACGAGAAAAAGTATAATTTGGATGTTGGTAATGTGATTAACAAACGCAAAAGTAATTACATTTCTGCGTGAACTTCGTAAGGATTTATGTTGGCTTTGTGAAAGGTTTGCTACAGTATACTTATGCGATGTAATTATATTCTCCCTTTGTTCTGTACACCACATCTACGGTAAGGTTATTAACTTAAAAAAACCACTTCGAACACTTTGCAATACCTTCAGCCAACGTTGTCAAGCTCCTGTGACCCTTCAATTATGTTGAGGTAGTAGTCATATGATTCTAAAAACAGAGGTTACTAAAAACAGAGCTAAGTTCAGCAGATCTGCTCATCATTTCTGCATGGCGACTCCGAGCATAGCCCTCTCCGTTGCCCTTTGAGTGACCTAAAACCTTCTTATGAGGCCCATTGTGACCGCTCCCACTGAATTCCTGTTACCATACGTAAGGTGATTTAAAAGGTAATTAAATTTAGTTACCATATTTTCAAAATACAAGCTCTAACAGGGTGAAAGGGTGTGATGTAGTCTAAACATCAACATGAGAATTTTTTCGTCATTATCGAACGTAAAACCACGAAACTTTGAATTTAGGCTCTTGATAAGATATATATAAGTATTTATTTTAGCTTTTTTGCAATTTCGACTGACACGGGAATGAAATAGAAGATACTTTATACGTATATTGGAAATATGTGTGATTGTGTATGATCAGTAAGAAAATTGAGGTGCCCAAAATTTAAATGCTAATCAAAAAGTAACTATTCCACGGGGACGAAGTCGCGAGCAAAAGCTAATACATAATAAAATTTTATTTTTCATATTACAAGCAATGATATATTCTCCTACTTCCCAGCACAATAAGTAAGTATTGTTAAACGGAATAAATAAATAATATATAAAAAGATTACCTGCCATAACATAACAATTTTATTGTCTACATTCAACAATTGCTTGTTTTGACATTAAAAAAATATTGTGATTTGTCAATAGCCTTTAGAAATTTAACTTGTTTCTGAATATGCAATCAAAAAGCACAATAACAATAAACATCTCGTTAATTCAGATTACAATCAGATGTTGCCACTACGTTGACACTATAGAACACGAATTTGTCTTGCGTAAGAAAATTTACGCATTGAACTCACATTGAACTGGTTTTTTGGCATTTAAACCCTAGTAATGTGGGTGTGCATTGATTCACATTTTCTTTTGCAAAATACTTTACAATCACGCTCATAGTAAGGGAGTGAGCAGAGCTTCCGGTAACATTTAGTAACACCATAATACCACCTATTATACACCATAATACCACCCAAGAAGCGTCGGTGGCGTAGTGGGTAAGGGCGTTGTCTCCCACCCGGGAGGCACCGGTTAGAATCCCGCCACGTACCAACGTGTTTTCAAATTTTGAATTCATATGTACGTTTAACCGATGCTTTTACGGTGAAGGAAAACATTGTGAGGAAACACGGGTGCGCATTTTCTTACATAACTGTTCAATTCCTATCATTGGAGGTCCGAAAATATTTCTCATACTTACCATCTAAAACCATAATGATCATTCTTCATAACAAAAAAACTAGGGCCTAATCGCCCCTAATGTGGGGTAGGCTCGAGCCCCTCGGTGGAAACATTATATGAGCTGTTATGATGATAATACCACCTCTGGCATTATGGGCCATGTTGTACGCCATAATAGTGACAGATTGCCAGCCTGTCCCTTACATAACAGGGACATAAAACCCAAGAAACTGTTCAGTTTTTTAAGAGTTGCAACAGTTGAAAGAGCAATCGGCAGGTTCTCGAAGGCGGATCTGATTCCCGTCTCAGTAGGTACTTGATCACGACAGAAGATTTATTGTTATACCTATTGAAGTTATATTTTTTAAAGCCTTGCTTCATAATTATAAAGGAATATTTACGGTTATATTGCCCCTCGGTTTATCAATAAACTTCCTTCAGATCTGTGACAGTACAACAAATAAAAATATAAAAGATAAACTAAAACAGTATTTTCTAAAATCCATTAAGAACTGTAATTTTTTGTGATATGAGCGAAGTGTTTTGTAGGTTTAGAAAATTAAGCTTTAGTACCTAACGCAATGATGTAATTTTATGTAATTGTTTTTGTTTGAATAATCATATCTGTTTGGATAGGGAATACTTGTGGGTAACAAACAACTTCCCGGATTATTTTGTTTCTATCTATAACTCAAAATAGCACAGTTTTAAACCTCAGTGGTTTTTAGTTGATATTATTATTATTTAATATTTTGATATATTTTTTTGTAAAATCAATAATAAAATTTGCTTAAAGACGCTTGTAACTAAGAGGGAATTCATATCTTACTTACGCTGTGAAAATAAAAATAATTACGTTGACAACATAGAAAGCAGGACTTAATTAACACTTTCCCACTAAACTACTACAAATTTTGACACTAACAACTAAAACAAACCCCAAAAGGCGGTACACAAAATATTAAATTGTACAGCAATAATAACGTTTCCACATTGGACAGCTCGTGGCTCTTATTGGGTAGGTAATAAGGGCGCTGTCAACAGTGGGTACATATTATTGCTCGTAACAGTACATATAAAATACAGAACATAATTATATAGTAAGATATGTAGTTCCTACTTAGTGCTAAGGATTTAATCGTTCCATTGCAGTTGCGGTAAGTCACACATGAATGTTTAAATAGCCATGTAATTACGGTGAATGTTACAAAAATCCTTCTTAGACTTGAAACAGCTGCTTACTTGTTAAGTATTTCGCAAAGAGGTCGCATATCAAAAATAATACCATTAGACAAACTAGAGCGTTAGTTGCTCCGAATTATGTGTGTTTAATCGCGTGAGCATCACTTGATATTATCATTTCTTGAAAGCTAATTTGAGATGTTATTTAGTTACGTAATGGAAAGTAAAATAAATTTATTTTAATGTTGTTATACAAATCGACTGACTGTTTTAAAACCACTGAGATAAATGTAAGTACATTATATCTCAATGTTTATAACCACATATCAAGAACTTGTGCCGTGCAAACACAGAATCTTCATAAATTAGCTGTTTTATATAAAAAAAAACCCAGCAATAATGTCGCGAACAATTAATTCTGAATCCCGCGCATACCATCCCATCAAGATGCCTAGTAGCCGCCCGGCCACTAAAACTATACCAAAACCTGCAGCAGTATGGTGACATATTTATCTGACCTCAAAAAAATATGGAATTTTATGAAGAAGAATGACGAGAAAACAAACTTTCATGTTTATTGCAAAAATGTCACCTCTTGGTGTGTACCTACACAATCTCATTGGCTTTTATATTACTATTAAAAGACATGTGTTGTGTAACTATTATTAGTTTTATAATGAATAATTATAAAATTTTGTAATCGATATTATTTATAAGACTTTATGTAATAGAGTGAGGTTTATTTGTATTATTGTGACTCCATAATATTTATATTGTCTTTTAAATTACTTAGGTTCTCTTAATTCCTAAGAAAATTATCACGTTTAACTTTAGATCTGGTTACAATTTTTACCTACATGGCAATTCTTTCCCAAAAGTTGTTGGTATAAATTAGCTAACTTGGTAACGTAACATCGGTCTCAATTAAAAGTTTTTGGCATCTTTGATTTAAGGAAAAGAAAGTAGGTACTGTATGTCGAAGTTTATCTAGCAAACAATAAGTAGTGTGAATTGCGGGATAATTTAAGAAAATTACAATATCACGCTTTCACGTTAGTCTTTAGGTCCCAGTAAACAAATTACTTCTATACGTGACGTGCATTATTTCATTAATTAAAACAAAAGTAGAGATGAGGACATATGGGTCTTTAAGCTTGAATTTCTCCTACAGGAACGTCGGTTTGCGGACGTCGGTAATAAACACTATCCATGTGCATGTGGCACCGCACTGTGACACTGAACTCAGCAACGAATAAATTGCTACTTTTATTCGTACGCTCATCTGACGTCAGTGTAGAAATTCAAATCTTTATTTTGTCGGCAAATAATTATTTTACTGACGAACCGTGAGCTACGGTGCGGCGTATGTGGGACTCCCCAAGGCCCTAAGAGACGCCAGTCATATCCATTGAAAACTACCGGTACCCTCCTAAGTCCTTTTTGGGGGCGTTCTGGGAATGACATACCTACTTCCGTACGCCTTATCTCTGAAACCATCTCTCGGTGGCCTAACCCAGCAGTGGGCCAGTCGCAACGCCGGAGAGAGAGTACTATAGGGTACTAGGGCAATCCCCGGAAAACCCCGGGAAACGGGGAAACCTGGGCTAAAGAAGACTGGCGATCGTTGACACCGTTGCACCGGAGGGAAACATACGCTTCGCGCTCCCTCTCCGCAGCCTCTTTATGTGCAATCACCGTCTCGAAAAAGGAAGCCACAGCCTCCCGGATTCTCATATTAATAAGCATGGCCCTCATATGCTTGCCAAAGAGATGTCATGACGAATTCCAACCTAGTGTTTAGTCGTACGCTCGTCCGACGTCCACGACCGACAGCCAACGCCAGCGTCGCCTTAAAAAGACAAATCATTATTTAGTATTTTGGCTGATAAAATGCACAGTGTGACTCACTTGGTCACCGGTCCAATTACTGCGATGTGGAACATATTAAGCGAGAATCTTTCGAAACATTATAAATCATAGACATCCGACTAAACATGTTTTAACTACATTTAGTTACGACATTGTGGGTGTTTTTATGTAACAAGGATGACAAATAAACTTACTGCCTGTTGCACCAAGTTTCACGTGTTATAATTTTGTATAAAGCAACACAAAAGTCAACGTCAGTTCATAGGAATGGAATGTTCCATTTTTTTGTATGTTATTTTTTACGAAATTGTACCTATATACCTAAAGTATAAGCAAGGCAGACAAATGGCATGATTTTCTATCAAATGAAAGCATTTTTTTTTTCATTTATTAGGGTAAACATCTCTCTTCTGTTCACTTGAGCTGCACCCGCGCGCGGAGCGTGACGTAGTAATAACCGGCACCGGCTTACGCACATGCATACAAAACATGCCTCAGTTCTTTCTTCGCAGCGCTCCGTGTTAAAGGGCCTAAAAACATTAAACACGTATATTGTAAGAATATTGAAAAAATGTGGATATGCGAATACCCGTACCAATAAAATTTTTGACGAAACAAAAGAGGGTCGATTTTGGAGGATTGCTCAAATATTTTAAAAGTGATAGCATTTTTTATATGATATAACTTTTTAAATATTTGAGCACCCTTTTTTAAAATAAAAACGAAATTGAAGCTTAAGTATGTTACTGCAAATATTTGAAATTGAAACTTTTATAATCCTAACCCACTAATATTACAAACGCAAAATATAAATTACTTTTTTCTAGGTTCTAGTTCCATTGTAGTACACAATGTGTTCAATGATGTTGTTTTTGATGACTATAATATGTTAGTGTATTTAAATAAATAAATCATCAACAGCTCATATACCTAATGTCCCCACCGAGGGGCACGAGCCTACCCCACATTAAGGGCGAGTAGGCCTTAGTCAACCACGCTGGCCAAGTGCGGGTTAGTCGACTTCACACACAACCTAAGAATTACTTCATAGGTGTGTGCAGGTTTCCTCGCGATGTTTTCCTTCACCATAAAAGCGTCGATTAAATGTACATATGAATTCAAACTTTGAAAACACATTGATACGCGGCAGGGTTCGAACCGGCGCCTCCCGGGTGGGAAACATACGCACTACGCCACCGACGCCTCTAAAAAAATATATATTTCCACGCTCACGCCAATTATCCAGCCCAAATATTCATATTATATATCATTTAGAACTTGTGTTATAGATACTAGATAACGGACATTTTTATTTTCAAAATAATTAAAGATATTTTTAAATAAACTCAATTAAATACGTAAACAACCATAATTCACAAACAAATATTCGTGTTCGTCACACAAATATTTACTGCTACCAGGATACGAACCCGGACCCCTTGATGTGTAGGCAATCTTTCTTTAAATAAATGGCATTCGCGATATATAGCGCATTTAGCCAATGTCAAGTAAAAATGCACTTAGAGTAACAAACAATTGTACGGTAGATTGAGTTTAAAAATGGAGTCTCTCAACACGTGTTTTTACAACAGGAACTCGGGAGAAACTCCATGTGTAGGCAACAGTACTCCACCACGACAGCGTCACTCAGTCCCAGACACTGCTTCTGGCCTCTCTGCAACACGATGGAGTCGGCACCCGCATAGTGAATCCTACGCTAAGAGATTTTGTCTCATTTTCCTTTCTCTCAAACTATAATATAGTTCCTCAAGCTCGACAGATGTGCTTGAAAGCGAAAGTCAATGTTCATTCCACTTTCATCTTCTTCTTTTAAAGAAATGGCGATCACGACACATAAACATTACGCCTTTTTGACAATTTTAAGTTAAAATGTACATAAAGTTAGATTGAGTTAAAAATGGAGTCTCTCAACACGTTTTTCACTACAAGAACTCGGGAGATCCTCCTCATTCCACTTCGATGCGACGCGTGAAAAAGTGACAGATATAGATTCTTTCTTCTTCTTTTAAAGAAATGGCGATCGCGACTTTCGCCGAAAATGTACATTAAAGACAATTGTACCGTAGATTGGAGTCTCTCAAAACAAGAACTAGGGAGAAACTCCCAGGTTTATATTATGAAAGTCGAATGTTTCTGACATTTGTACCCTAGCTCGTGTGCCAAACTTGCATCCAACTAGAATAATGTAGATTTAATACACGATTTACGTTAAAAACCTTTATAATCCCTTTTTGCTAACGAAATGTAAAAGAAACGACTTCAAATTTAATATAATTTTATTTATTGCATGATTTACGTTTAAAACCTAAATACTTGTAATTAAACTGACACATTTTTTTTACATTAGAACTAGGATTCAGTGCTGTTATCGTAGATACTTATTCTCTTGTAAACTAAGACAAGAAATGGATTTGAATTAAACTTAATAAAATATGTTATAAAAAGTAAACAAAAAAACAAATTAACAACAAGGAAGAACCGGTAAACGCGAGGAAACGCACTCCTTTATATTACATAAGAGGCTGTCCACATGTTTCAATGTGTTTTAATGTATGATTCGCCTCGTCCACTCCTTAAGTTTCCACCTTACGAGCATAGTTATGAAGCGGTTAAGTACAATTGACACAAGTCTTTGAGCGTTTGGTAACTCGACCACGTGAAGTGACCCGCTAGTCACGCCGCTGTAAGATGGCGCGTTCGAAGAAACAAAAATAAATGATTTGTTTGTTAAGTTTGACGCACTTCGACTTCGTAACGGCTTTGGGTTAATGGTAGTTCTTTGTTTATTTTCATTAAGTGACAGATCAATTAGACGGAAGGCAAAATTAGTATCTATGAAAAATGTTTGCTAATGCACCACCTTTGCCCGTTCGTAACCTTAAGTTATGTAAATAAGCGGTTTATTTAATTTTGTTAATGATCCGTTTTGTATAATATATTTTTCAAATAAGTAGGTGTTCAGATTAGTGTAGTAGAAAAGTAAGTAGGTAAATAAGTCCTTAATTTTATGTAATTTTTTTTTTTGTTTATTTTAAATAATTGCTAGACACGCATATGGTCGGCTCGGTAGTAAACAGTCACCGAAATTTATTACGCGGGCTGCCAATCATAATCCTTTTCTCTACCCCGCGGAGCTTTAGCGACCTTACTCACCAACAGAAACACACCACAAAAATGTTATATGACTGTGGTGTCCTGTAAGGGAAGGTACTACCCCAGTTTTGCTCCGATTCGAGGGGCTAGTCAGGTGTGCCCTACCTGTGCTGCAAGGAGGAGAATTTTTGTATTCTTTTAAAGCTCGTATTAAAGAAAGTCATATCAGGAATAATTTAAAAATGTTGAGTTTTTGAGTATATTTAGACTCGAAAGTATGTCGTAGAAATTTTTTCAATGGGTACTAAAAACATAATTATGGACTGTGTAGTGGTTCACGCGTATCGCTACTTATAGACAAACTACCAAAGTGTTACTCGCGTGGAGTCAACCCTAACTCTATTGTCTACGTTTAAGCAGACCACAAGTTTAAGAGTAAAATAATATTAGGTGACTAAAGGTCATCTTGTAGAATGGGTGTTCGATGGGGTATTATATAAATAGTAATACATATGCCATGTGATACCGCCAGAGTAGAATAGTATCAACCCATATCCTCCAATGGGTGTCGTATAGAGCGTTTAATGGATCGGGAAAGGGGTATTGATCACCTTATACTCCGTCCATCAATCCGCATTGGGCAAGCGTTGTGGACTACTGTCTAAACCTCCTTCTATGACAAGGAGAGGCCTTGTGAGCAGTGAGTCGAATTAAAAAGGCTGTTATGATGATGATTACAAATATAAATGCAGATAAAACGAAACAAATAATAAGAGCTATTTTGCATCTACCATAAATAAAAAAGTCCGCTATGTCCGCACTAAAACTGTTTTATTTCTGTCACGTTTTCAGTAATGGAATAATTTAATTATAATTTTATTTTTATACTAGAAAAATGCACTGAAAAAAAATCGACTTGCCTCAGGCGGGACTCGAACCCGCATCTTCCGCAATCCGGGCGGCTGCGTTGACCAATTACGCCACCGAGACACTGCTTTTCGCTGTCGAAATTTGTCAGTGCTTGGTGCTTATGTTTTTATGGTAAACATTGTTTCATCAAATCTTTGAAATTTGCACTTCTAAGACCCGAACGAAATATTTTTGCAAATATTTGACCCCAGTTAAGATGAAACTACCTTACATTATGGAATAATTTTATTTTTGCGTTTACAAACGCGTAAATATTAATACTAGAAACGTTTTTTCTACGTTTTCAGTTATGATTCACGTTCTTTTCTGTCGAGTTTAATCTTAATACATAAAGATTAAACAGTTAAACGTAATTAATTAGTTTAAGCTCTCTTGCATACCATTTGTACAATGAAAAGTTAAGTCTTTTGTGCAATAGTCATAACACGAAATTCTTTAGCCATTTCGAAGCGCCAGATTAAGTATTTAACAAAATTAAGCGGTGGCTTTCATAAGCACAATTTTATTGTAAAATCAATTTGCGACTACGAAAACACTCTTACTTTTTTTTATATCATCGATTGAAATTTCATTGAAATATAAAATCAATGAGATTTTGTCTATAATAAGACAAAATCTCATTGATTTTATATTTCCCATAGTTTTGTTGGAGCGTCGTCTCCCACCCAGGAGGCACTGGTTCGATCCCCGCCACGTACCAATGTGTTTTCAAATTTTGAAATAATATGTACGTTTAATCGACGCTTTTACGGTGAAGGAAAACATCGTGAGGAAACCTGCACACACCTATGCAGAAATTCTTAGGTTGTGTGTGAAGTCGACCAATCCGCACTTGGCCAGCGTGGTTGACTAAGGCCTAATCGCCCGTAATGTGGGGTAGGCTCGAGCCCCTCAGTGGGGACATTAATTATGAGCTGTTGATGATGATGATGATAGTTTTGTTTCAGTGACAAGTATTACGTAAGTATACTGTCTATTTCAGTCTGCATAGCAGTGAAGAGATTTTTTCAATCTAATTATACTCACTGTGTTTTTAGTATAGTATTTTTATCTCAATAATGCGGGTAAACCATTCACATTGTGTCTGTGTGTGTCAGTACTTTCACTGAAAGCTCTAACACTGGTGCACACAGTTGTAGACCCACGTTTGTGAAATAAAAATATTGTAAGAAAAGTTTTAGTACTTGGGTATATTACTTTATTAAATTTCGCTCATGTCTTCGCTCGCCGTAATGTAAATTTATTTTCTTGCGAAAAACCTATACATGTATCTAGAACTACTAAACTGACTTCGGTTAGTTTTGGTATTAGGAGAATTTCATGGAATATCAATAAAGCAAATATAAACTAACTTTGGCATTAGTTTATATTTTTTTAATATTAGGGGTTTAAGTATGAAATTGCCGTTTTGTATGGAGAATTTAACGAAAATTCATTTTTCCATACAAATATATTTGCGATTTTTTAAGGAACCACAAATATAAATGTTGTGTAATTTTGTGGATATATTTAGACAACATTAAGCTATAGTATACACAGAGAAAAAAATTGTGAATTCATATCTGTAAAAAAATATTAATATTTTTATAACGGAGACGGGCACCTCTTACGAGCTGTTTTTGAGGATGCATTTCTAGTGAAAAAAATAAAATAAGAATAAAATTTTATACATAAATATAAGTACTTGTAATGAAGTTTAAAATAAAAAAAGAATAATGGACATAGCTACTGTATTAAAGGAATTATACACTAATGAATAATGACGAAAAAATCGGCAATTTCATTCTTTAACCCCTATTATTATTTAGCTTGATGCATATAAAAGTAAAATGAAGCACGATGCAGTATTGCACTACTGTCATTGAGAAATTAAAAATGTAACCCAAACTGTTACAAAATCTCCCGATGATTTAATGACTTATTGTTAACGTTATTTCTTTAAAGCGTTCTGAATACATACGCAACGCACGATTTACGTCGCTTCCAAGCTGCTAATTATTAAGTACACACCATCATCAAACGCTTCCGAAAACAATTTTGCAAATCGCATTAGGAATTAAGAAATGTAGAACGTCGATTCGCAAATTATATCTTCCGTAATGATTGTTGATTAAATAATGAATAAAAAATAATTTTAACGGCCATTACACGTCATGGGCAGTGTACCACCCTTCAATTGACATTCGAATGCATATAAGCTTTGCAAGCGATTCGTTCCGCGCAAACGCTCATAAGGCTCGAGTCTGCGCGGGAGTTTCGCGTGTGTTGTGTAACAAGACAAGTGACTGTGACATGAAGTTGACGGTTAGTCATGCTTTTTATTAGTGCAATGAAAATTTACGATATACGCTCGCAACGAAAGTTGGTTAACACTTGTATGGTCAGTCCCTAAAGTTACTTAACAATTTAGTACCACATCACATTATAGCCTTGACAGGTTTAAGGGTGTAGCGTTAAACTGAATACATTATTTCGAAAAGGTACTTAAGTGTGAAAATACTTTAGGGCCTACTATACATACCTAAATTGTTCACTATTTTTTTTGTATTTTTTTATATTTATGGCAGCACTTAGTCTTCATCACATGTGATAGTAAGTAATGATAATGCTATTACATTATAAACATACTTATTCAGAAACGCTACTACGCCTTAAGAGGTATCGTAATATGGGGTTCGAATCCTGACAAGACAACGATTGTGCGACTTGAATGTCGATCATTAATCATGGTTGATTGTTTATTTTAATTTATATACTTTTTAGACCTAGATATAAGTATGTTTTAGGTGTGAGAAATGCATAAAAAGGTGTTAATTAATTTCAGTACTTAACTAAGTAGCGACTAAGTTTTTATGCAGGCTTTTTATACGGATCGTTGTTGTATTCTAAATAAAATAAGCCTATTTTTATACAGTTTTCTATATCTATGATAATGAGTGTTTTTATTTTGGTACGGTCAAGAGAAGATTAATACTTTAGTAGCTTGTCATAAAACCACACAATTGCAATAAATATTTGAGTTTGAGTAATAATAATTAGTCATGCACAATGATGGCTAGTTTTACTCTACAGGCGCTGGCGTTAATATAAAACGGTACAAAGTTAAGAAAACATATCCTGTACCTATACTTTTTTTAATGTCTAACAAGTGACTCCGTCGTACCTAACGGTAGGTAAAAGTGGAGTCGAAATACAACGATAATTACTTAGTTCAAGAGCGGACAAATATATTTGTTCACGCCTCATTTGAGTAGCCCAGGATTGTCAGAAGGAGGGACCACATGGTGCTGGCAGATAATTTCCTTTCTTAATTGTGCGAAATCGAAACATTTGTTGATAACAAACTTTGATAACAAATTGAAGTCTTAATCGCATCATAAATTTGCCTGCATATTTGAGGTAAATGTATCAATTTCAAAGTTTCGGGAAAATAGCTCTTCGCAAAACTTTATGATAACAATACAAATCATATAGATTGTTGTCCCCATTAATCCTGTGGGAGATGTACGATAATAGTTGTGTATCACATCAAATTCAGCTTAATCACTTCTACGTGACAATATTGGGAAACTCTGATGTTTGATATGGTAGTACAATCAATATTACAGCAATACGCAAACTTTAATGTATACCTATCGTAAATGAATAATAATTAATAATAAAACTAACATGTCTAAAAATAAAGAAATATGTAGGTATGTAATTTAAAGTAATTACATAATTGTAAATAAAAATCTTCGCCTAGATCCTCTGATACAGGAAGTGTAGGTACCAATAACACTGGCTTATGTAGTTTAGTTAATTTTTAATATTGACGAGAACATTATTTAAATTCAGAAAATATAGTAAAGTGTGTGGTAGAGATATCTAGAATCCACTTCCGCTAGCCATCAGGTAAAATGAAGTAATGCTGGCCGTATTAATAAAAGTAACTATTTTAAAAGAACATCTAAAAATAATGTTCATGCAAGAACTTTTAACTTTTTTTTTCCTTCCCGCACGGGGGGGGGGGGGGGGCGAAAGGCAGAGCAGCGAAAAGAGTCAGAAGAACTTTCCAGACAAACGAGGCAAGGACGGGTGAATCCTACATGGATACCCAAGGGCCGGTCCTAGGGTTATGTCGGACCGACCAAACATCCCCTTATTGCCTAGTGCCAAAATTGCGAAATAGCTAGAAGGTTATCGGAGCAGCCGAGAGGGTGAGAGCTCAGGAGAGAGGGTGTGCATCCCGTGGAGCTCTGGCGACCTTTATCACCAATAGAAACAATGCCACAAATATGTAGTGTTATTTCACAATACAGTACTACCCCTATTTGAGCTGCTCCAAATTCTATCGGCTAGTCCTTTGTGTCCTACCTCGAATTTATTATGCTTTGACTTTATTGCAGTGAATAATTTTAAACCACACCTGACCACTTGCTCGTCAGGGGGAGGCATAAAATTTTGTACTTACATAGAGCGGTAAAAAAAGAAAGCTCGCATAAATGTACTATTATATTCATTAGGATAATCAATGTTGAAGTATTTTATTATTCAATGAACAATAAATGATTTCCGGTTACGTACGAATTGTATCATAAATAGACACTTTATTTTAATTGTATATGGAACATCAATAAAGTGAAAATTTATTCTTTTATTCACTCCTAAGTTGAGTTCATGGAATATTTTAAACGCCAATAAATATTATGCATTAAATTAAGTCGCTAATAACTTGCGACAGAAAAGCTTTTACTCAATATTCAATATAACAATCATGTACGTAATAGCTGGAATCACGTCCTGTTCTTGTGTAACCTTATAACACTCATAAATAAATAAGTATAGTAAATACATTGATAATTAAGGTGATAACTAAAAAAGGTATTTCGACTTCCCAGCTTACTAATGCTATAGTACCTATAAAATGCAATGATATATTTTATCAGTGTTAAACATTCTACTTTCATTTCAAAGTTATGGAAAGTAAAAAAATATATAAATTAAATTCCTCGTAGGTACCTATGGGAATTGCTTCATACCACTCTTAAATAGGTAATTATTAGTAAGAAATCTTCAGATTTGTACGTCATAAGGCTCTATAAACTAGAAGTGGATTTGAATTGCAGCAAAACTCCATCAATACCACTGCTAATTTTTGGTTGACCCATATTGATGCCTAAATCGAAAGTTACAATTACATTAGAAAATTAATATTAATTTTACCTAATATTACACCACAGAACTTCTCAATACTCGCCATTATCAAGTTTCAATCATAATCACTAATCACAGATAACTGTAAGAAAATGTATCATACTTGATTTTTTTGCATTTGAACATCGCTTCATACATTTTCTTTTCAATTTGTAAACAGGTATCAATTCTGCTGCTAGCGGCAGTATGCCATGCAGCGAATACGAGAGAATCTTCTAGAACACAGAACAATCCAGACTCGAATACTGAAAAAAGAGGATTAGAGGAAGGAAATGCTGGATTTGAAAAGAGAGCACCAATCTTGCCTACAGGTAATAAGTAATAGAAAACATTTTTTATCAACATAATAGTAGTTGTATTGGAAATATATACTGACTAATAAAAATATTAATTTCTACCATTTTTCAAACTTTAAATAGGTATTATGAAATTTTTCTATACGACATCTATTTATAATCGCTTATATTAGGGGTTTAAGTATGAAATTGCCTTTTTGTATAGAGAATTTAACGAAAATAATTTTTTCCATACAAACATATTTGCCATTTTTTAAGGAACCACAAATCTAAATTTTGTGTAATTTTGTGGATATGATTAGACAACATCAAGCTATAGGATACTTAGAGAAAAAAATTGAGAATTTATATCTGTAAAAAAATATTCATATTTTTATAACAGATGCAGGCACCTCTTATGACAAGCTGTTTTTGAAGATATATTTCTAGTGAAAAAAATTAAAAATAAGAATAAAATTTTATACATAAATATATGTCCTTGTAATGAAGTTTAAAATAGAAAAAGAATAATGGACATAGCTATTGTATTAAAGAAATTATACACTAATGAATAATAAGGAAAAAATCGGCAATTTCATACTTTAACCCCTATTTCTTAATTTCTTCTACCATTTTTATGCCGAATTCTACCAATGAGGGTGTTAGACAAATCAGATGGTGCCACTCAGATAAGAGATCGTGTCATAAAATTGACATTGGATTTATTTCGGTACTTAATAAGTAACAAACTCTGAGAATAAACTTTCAGGGTTTGCATTATTTCTATTACACGTTATTTACTTTTATTACCTATTTTCTCAATGTATGTCTAAATAGGAAATTACTACTACAAATATTTATACATGTATCTTAGGGGTAACTTATCCTACAAACATCTTTTTCATAAATAACTACTCTACGACGATATGCACAGGGTTCCCTGCGTATATATATGCTATATAGTAGCAGAGAACAATCGATAACTTTATATCGATGCTTTGTTTATTCGAAGTTTCGTTTTTCCGATGTAATGTTAGTTCGAAAATTTTTGATATTACAATTTTCTGCGAAGGGTAAAAATCTGGGATGGGAATTACCTGGTAGCCATACAATCGCTGAAAAAAATTGGGAATAAAATTTTTGAAGTAGCGTGACATAGTAGAAATAAACCCATACTAAAAAATTATAGTTATGATGTACTGAATTTCGCAGTAGTGTTTCAAAGTCACGTAACCACGGGGACCCATGTTGTGCGCGTTCTTCAGCAAAATAATGTCGAAAATGGTCATTTAGACTATGTAGATCATTAGTTGCTCAGCTTCTGTAATTGTTGCGAACTGTTTTTAAGTTAGTTGCACTTATAATTTTTTAGTTATTTCACATAAACATTTTTTGCTGGGGTAACGTACCGCAGCAGAACATTTTCTTTTTAATGGGAATATTGAAATAAATATAAGCTATACAATTAGTAGACCAGGCGGGGTAAATGTTGCAACTTATTTGTTGTTTGTTCTTTCATAGGCTGCGAAGTTATTCAAGATTCTGCTGGGGTAACGTTTGTGGTTTTTGCTGGATCTCTGAAACGGTTAAGCGGATTATTATCATCTTTTGTATATGACTTCAAAAGAATTTGTTTAATTTGTTGTTCAATTCTATTCATACATACGATCAACCTCATAATCCGAAAGGGATTCGAGCACAGCTTTAGGTAACATTTGGTTACACAAAAAGCCACATCAAGCAGTTAGAATGCATTACCGAAAATGTGAAAGGTTACCAACCTGTCGCCATCATAAAAGCCGAAAAGCTACTAAACCTTCAGTAAACTATCAAACAAAAGCCAACAACAAGGACAGATGTTACACTCTATATTACTCAGCAGTCCGAGGCATCTTAAATATAAATGGAATTAAATTTATTATTTAACTAGCTTTTGCCCGACTTCGTCCGCGTGGAATAGTTATTTTTGAAGTAAAACTTCTTTATGCACGCTTCACTTGGGGAGTGAACTGAGCGTTACGGAAGTTGAGAAGGCGTGGCGAGCGGAAGTTAGAGAGAGAGATATCAGTTAATGATCTTCACTAACTTATATCGGAAAGAGAGAAAATTATTTTTCGTATATTATTTTTATGTACATAATTATAAGGTGTAAAGCACACTGGTTTTTTTTTAACTTTGTTTGGATTTCCAGACAACTTTTCATCCACATAAAGGTCAAAATTTCAAAATCAAACATTTATATATTTCTTGTCAAATGGCTAAATTCAAAGTTTCATGGTTTTGTTTTCTATAGTGACGAACTTCTATACAAACTTCAAGCTCAAGACTTTTTTCGCGATAAAAGATAGCCTATGTCCTTTCCAAACGTCTAGTCAATATATGTATATGAGGTACCAAATTTCAGTGGTTCAAAATCGGTTCAGTGGTTTAGGCGTAGAAGAGTAACAGGCAGAAAGACAGACAGAGTTACTTTCGCATTTATAATATTAGTAGGGATTACCTATTTGTTCATAATCAAACTTATTTTCGTTTTTGCAGCTTCGTCTCCTGGTTCCCCTGGCATAGAATATGCAGACTCAAAAGAAGCACATGCAGACAAATCTCCTTCACAAGTAAGTACTCATGTTTTATAAATATTTTAAAAAATCTATACAATTTTTGACGATCTTTCAAAACATTGAGGGACGAAAAAATTCTAAATGTTTTTGGAGTTTACTCCTTAAGAATCGATTTGCATATATAAGGGGCCCAGTATGAGAAAAATGTGAGGAGTAAAATCTATCGATGAATGACCTCAAATGACCTCGTTACGTTTATGGTGCGCATCCTATGTCGCGCAACTTTCTAATTGTCAAAACACGGATGACAGGTGCGCCATCTCACCTGTCTCGGAGTAAACTCCAGTCGTGCGTCGGAGCTGACACACACAATTTTTTTAACGTGCACTCGGCGTGACCTGTTTTCTTCTTCGATACTTATCTATCAGTCGTTATCTCAACATAACATGTTTTATTTGCCATGTTATCTTTCATTGTTTCCATTATTTCAGTCTTCTTCTCCTATGCATATCAACTAATTTACAGATATTAAGAGCCATAATTATTGAAATTTCATTTTCTAGAAAATTACATATTATTAATTTCTATACTTGCGTCGAAAAAAACTTATTCTGTATCTTACACCTTTATCAGTCAAATTTAACATTTCTTAATAAACCGAAATTGTTTAAGTCTATTTCTATACTTCTTAGTTAATTACCTAAATTTTTTAGTATCTCCCAAAAATATGTTCGAACGAAGCAGTTATAGTTCAACCTGTGAACAATGACCAAAGTGAACAAGTTATCTTGGTATGAGCAAACCTCTGCTGAATAAATTGCTTCTACACTAGGTTTTTCTCTATCTTTTTATGTGCATCATGCTCATAATCTCAACTAGGTTGAGAAGAGCTTTAGGTAACAGAGGAACACATAAAAAAATTGTTTTTAGTGGGTAGGTCAAAGTGAGTTCCACATAACACAGTTAAGCATTTTCTGACGCAAAAAAGGTTACATTTGGTTACATATAAAGCTACATCTTATAACTATTTTAACCTTGTTGTAAAATGACGTGTTGAGAGACTCCATTTTTAACATAAATCAACCGTACAATTTGTGTTACTTTAGTTCTCAGACCAATTGATCTAAGCTTTAGTTACATTTCCACTTGACATTGGCAAAATGCGTACACTTAATTGTCGCGACGCCATTAATTAAGAATATATTAAGAATAGATAGAACTATTTTGACTTTAAAAACATACCACTATTGAATTTTGATCTCAGACCAATGATTATCATTGGTTTTTGATGGTCATAAAGATTCTTTGTCTAAGTCATACAGCTAATATTCTCAGACCAATGATTATCATTGGTCTGAGCTAACATGGGTCATGCTGCCAGATCTAGCTTTGTGACATCAAAATACTGCGCTGCGCCAAAATATATTTTTGAATTTATAAAAATTTCACCTCATTTTAAGAGAACAATCATGTAAAGTTCTTATGAGAAAATATATTTATTTACACCTAAAACAGTGAAATGTTGCTAGATTGTTGCATCAAACCCAATAAGTAACTAAAACTCCAGTGAAAAACCAAAGCCGACAA
Source organism: Elophila nymphaeata (assembly GCA_955850985.1). NCBI lineage: Eukaryota > Metazoa > Arthropoda > Insecta > Lepidoptera > Crambidae > Elophila > Elophila nymphaeata. Next base: position 11,165,037 of record OY039080.1, read on the forward strand.
CCCGCCGGTCTATTCCATTGTTGTTTTGCATGACACTCTATTATGGCACTTGTCGTGTTAGAACAGCAATGGATATGTAATTCACTCGGTGATTATGACTTTCATCTGTCAAAACAAGTTAGCGAATAGACTTACAGGACAGCTTACACTCTAAGGCACGTATTACAGAATGAGTCTCAAGAATCAACGCTAAATTGAGCGTCATACGTCTCTATCACTTTGTGCTTGATAGAAAGTGACAAACGATTCTCAAGACATGGTTGATTTCTGAGTATCATTCTATAATACGGGCCTAAAACATCTTAACTACAGATATAATATTCAAACCCAGCTTAACAACTACGTAGCTCGATATGTTCTTAAAACTTCAAGACATACAGTTTGCTAGAGACCCTAGTGGTTCTAGTTCACGAAATATTAAGGTGTCGACTATCTCATTTGTTCACAAAGTAGTTGCTTTCTCACGGCTCGCCAGCTGACTTATCACGATTCACGTCAATCTCTACCTGATCACTGCTGAAAATTGCCAATCCCGTCACGTTCTGAACTCATGTCGGCCAATCGTGTGTATTTAATAAATATAAGCGTCCAATAAACTTGTAATCATCGATCAAAAGCAAAGTAGATGGTCCATAATTCGCCAAACTTCCAGATGAGACAGCTTTTTATGTACAGTAATTATTATTTCTGTGCAGTGCATATATTTTGCAGCATGTAAAAATAGGGTAAGAAAATAAAGCTCCCGTTGGTAATTGTAATTGCGTAACATTTTTGATATGAAATTAAAAAGCTCTTTATTTAAATGGTCTTTGCTGAGTACTTTTAAATCGTTAAAAGTCCTACCACCCTAATATTTTTATACCACATGGTTCACAAATAAGCATGCGGTCTATCTGTATCATTCTACTGTAGCCGATGTATTAGCGTCCGTGCGGAATATGGCAACTTCTAATCCTCGATAGGAATAAAACTCTGCGAAAAGCTATAGGGGTTTAACTGCGGTGATCAGATAGATATCTCATCCCCAGAACGAATGCTCCTAATTCAAGCTATTCTGAATTCCCTTAGAATAACTTATTTACCAAACTAAACGCATACCGCTAATGAAGCTACAGATTTTAATAACAATTCATTGTACATAAAAGAAATAACAAAATGGATTTTTTTTATAGCACAACTTTTGCAAGAGAAATTTTCCGCCAGTAAACACATTGCGTAATTTTTTTCCGATAAGTCTAAAACACAAAGCAAGACCCTCTGCTGGACCTTCGATCAACGATAAAACTCAGTGAGGTATGGGCATTACAAAGTTGATTAATTATTAATTACGTAACTGTTTCAAACTTTTTTGGATGAACAGAAAAGAGTTTTCTAACAATTTTGCGTTCAATGAATTCATAACGTCTAACAGATTTATTTACTGTACTTAAAGATTTGTTTTGATCTTATTTAATGCTTATCATTTATTCTTGTTAAGTATAAAAGAAAACTTTACACTAAAAAATTTCATTATCATACTTACGTAAAATTTATAGTATTCAAAAGGTAAACTTTTAAAATAATATGAAACTAACAACAACTAAGATAATAAAACTTACTACTAAAAGATTATTCGTCCATGTAACAAACGTGCATCCAATTACTGCTAAAACTTCTTAAAATATAATACAAGCCTACAATGTAATCCAAATTGCTGTGAAATCTCAGCATGTAGATAAAAAAATTCAGATGTCAAGTTCAAAAAGCCGCAGCGTGGTGGCTGACCTAGCAAATGATATCACGTGGAACAATGCATCAACGGGAGTGACGGCCCACCTCAAAACGAGAGACTTATGAGCGAAGTTTGACGGGAAAGAAATTTAATATAAAACTTGTTGGGGTGCTTCGACTAAGCGAATAAATTTTTGTTGCGCAAAATTTTTACGGTTGCCTTTTACGAGCGTCTCTTTAATTTGCGTAGTTCGCAATAGTTTGAAAACCTACGTTTGTTTAAAGAGAAACACAAATTGTTGTTAAACAACAGTTGTTTCGGTTATCAAACTGTGTGGTTGTGAAGAAACGAGCTAAAGTTATGAGGTCGTTTTTCTGACACGAAAACTAGTTGGAAAATGCACAAGATCAATTCCGACTGCTTTATTTCTACTTTTGAACACAGTAACTAAAAATGCGACAAACGTCGGAATTCGAAATAACAAAGAGCTCACAAAAAGCGAATAGTTAACGTAGCAGTCACAACTATTTGAGACCAGAAAATCGCAACCTTACAATTGTACCCACAAAAACACTTACGTCGTGTGAATTGGGACAAAACACTGGTAATTATAAAATCCGCGTAACGGACATTTAGCAACTGCATGCGAATTAATGTGAATATGGGATAAAATATCGGCTTGTATTGTAATAAACTTCAAACGCTACTATTCAATAAATAGTACTTGCAATATATCCTTTGAACCATTCATTCTACCTATATATTAAATGATACATAAGAGTAATGCTATTTGCTTTTTGAAAATATTTAACGATATTCTCATAGGTTATTTATTTTAAAAGGGATATGAATTATCCTGATAAATAAATGTGTTATAATGTAGAAGAAATAACTCGTAAAATTTAATATAATTTTAGATACTTATCACGTGGTCATTGACTTATGACGATGATATAAATTGTGATGTTTAGGTAATCGACATAAAACGATTGTTAAAAATAATTTACCTCTATAAATATTTTTATAGAGATAAAATAAATAAGAAAATAGACTACATTTTTATAGACGCAAGTGAAAAAGAATTTTAGACATTTCTTTAATATTAGAAATTTATTCAAAACAGAAAAAAAAGTATTTTTTTATATACGTCACCAAAATAAATGAATATTAACTTTTTATATGAAAAAGACAGTCCAAGTATTGTTCTATCAATTCTAAGGGTTTATTAAGAAAATACTCTATAATAGAAATTCTAAGTGTTTATTAAGAAAACAATCAAATAAAAGCCATTGAAAGCACCTTTCGATTAATTAAAATATAAATTTAACTTCACTGGAACGGGACGAGTACTTCCGTGTTTCAGAATGACGATTTATTAAAATATGTCTCTTCTGTTCTTTAAAAGTCAGTAAGTGACATAAATATTATTTTGATACTCTAATGAGCTTTGGATTTTTGAAGAAAAGCGGTGCTAATATTATAGTAAAATCATGGCTCAAATACATAAGCGTAAACTCGAGTTGTCAACCTTACTTAGTCGCATAGGCATTATTACAAAAAAAGAAATAGACAGGAAAATTTCATAGATCGGGAATACATTAATAACATGTCAAGTTTTGCCAATCGAATTTACACTTTATACCAAATACGTTTACTTTAAAAATCAGTTGTGGAAAGTTTTCAGTAACCTGACCTGCTATTGCCTATACTTAAATTATAATTTTTTTTAAAATATTAACCAGGTCGATAATAATATTTTCATACAGTATAAGGTATTTACGTAATTAGGATTTAAAAATTGGGATTCTGCTCAGAAGGTCGACGCATTACATAGATTTTTACCGTTAAAAACTAAATTGTTACCTACATTAGTATGCAGTTTTCAGATGTCAAGGCTATAATTTATGAGAATAATTACAAATATAATTTGTCAGTTACTATTTTTCTCGTTGACGCAGCCGTGATCCTTTTGTGCTGATTGTGATTGTGAGCCCGACTAAGTATTAAGGGACCAGTATGATGGATTGTGTGATTACTGTTCACTCTTTCTTCTTCTGTCAACTAAAGATTACGCCCCTCGCAATCCCCTGTGATTACGTTGCGATGGCAATAATTTGGTGACAACATAAGATACTGGACTTATACGCACTAATATGTTATTTTAATTATCATGTTGAAGTCCTTTATATTCTTTATCTCAGATCCAGAGGCCCCGGGTTTGATAACAGTATTTTTTCTCACTAACGTACATTGAGTCTGTGTGAATCAATGAGGGAGTGAATGATAGTCATGCTGTTACTAAATTATGACATTCAATGTTGACTACATCTACGTGACGTTTCTAATAACGTGTAATTTAACGCGTTACGGCGCAGATGGAGCAGTTGCATTTAGTGTTAGACTTGGTGGAAGCCAACTTAATTAACCCGTTCAGACCTGAATTATTTTTGGCCTCAAAAAATATTTCATTGTTATTTTTGTATAGTAGGATGTTATTTATATCGTTTTCAATTGTTTTTTTTATATCTTTGAAAGTTTCTTATCTACACATATTACATAGCTATTGTTTGATAAAACTTGACCTTAAGAATGTTTCGAAGGTCAATAATAAGAGTGCTTCATAATAGGAGTATTTTAAAACTATGTCGACCTGAAATGCATACATTTGCATCTACTACCATGTGGAAGCCTCTGAATCATATTCCGGTGCGCAAAACACAAGACCAGAGAGGCGGTTTTTGCACTAGGGTGGTACAAAATTGTACTCAGTTTGACCTACAGGGTCATCTGTGGTACAGCTATTTATCTTATAATCTAATAAGCTCCAATGAGTGCATAAGTCAACACTCACATAGGCATCCTGAGAACTACCTTCATATTTTATTCTCACACTCAACTTATTAATTTAAACATACCTAATTGTATTCATAATTCCAACTTGTGTTTTATAGATAACGGATAATGTACAAAATAATTTTTTGAAGGTAGATTATCAATTTTTCTATCATAATTTAAAAATGAATTGCTGTTCAATAGTGTCGCTAAAACTCGAGAACAGCTGAATCGATTTGGCTAATTTTGGTTCTGAAATATATTTTGAAGTGGTGAAAAAGTTTAAATGGCGAGAAAATTTGGAAAAAAAATGCGAGGAAATTAGTAAAATCAAAATTTTTATTTACCCATAAACTGTTCCTACGTTCCTACCTCTGAAATATTTGATGTTCGTCCCGTGTCGTTCAGACATCAATTTCGTTCATCTTCCATTATTTAGTCACAAATTTAGCTACCTTTCTACTTTTGGCTTATTTCGTTATTGACCGTTTTTTATGTATCTATCTCGGAAACTCATAAGTCAATTATATGAGATTTTGCTAATGACTTTTACTTACGATAGTTTTTATCTTGATAAGTAGTTTTCAACTTTTTTGCAAATTAACGACAACCACGTGTGGCGAATCAACTAGTTATATCATAATTGTGTCATCGTTACTCCTTATCTACATAATTTATTAGTATGTTATGTATTAAGATAGTGGACTTCTGAGATGATTTTGAGTGTAACAACTGTCCTGGTAATTGGCGGTTGGTTTGTGTACTGAAGGGTTGTTGAATTTTCGGTTTAGTGCCGCTTTTGTGTAGACAATAGACTGACAACCTGGCTTCAAGTGGAAGCCTTAAAGGCTTACTCGTATCTAATTTACTTTTTTAATTGTTTTTATTGTATAACTGTTGGTTTTCCGAACACATTAAAATGTCATCTGAAGCTCTGTTCGACCCCTTTCTGGTGCTCGTGAGCGTGATTATATATTTGTATGTTTGTGCTGTAATCAGCACATGCATACAGTTAAGTGGCACCAAGTTCCTGATATCTCCTACCATAATATATCTTCTTCTAAGATAACTTCGTTGTCAAATTTTTAAAAAAAATGTACATATTCGTATATCTAAAACAGAGAATGCAATACCCTCAAACAAAAAAATAGCTAAAATGTGCCTACTAATACTTTTCACTTTTGCACGCTCAAAAGTTGAAAATAAATCAAGTAAACAATGTATTTTTTTATTTAAGTATGTAAAATGTTACTGATATTGATTGCTTACATAGAAAAAACTATAACGATTTAGGCCGAGTTATTTTCGTCCTAGTAGTAATTACAAGAAAAAAAGACTTATAGTTGCAGAGCTTAATTATTGTCGTTTGTTCTTTTCAAATCTCTCAATATACTATTAATCAATGGCATTAATTATCGAAATCTCGTCATAATTCTCATTAAAGTCGCGTTCCCCGAAAAAGAATATTGTCAAGACGGAATACGTTATTATTGCCGACCATTATCATCTTTTTAGAATAATAAGAATGTTAACATTTATTTTCTCTCTACTTCGAAATTCTTAATTTTAATCAGCACTGCCTAATTGAATTTCTCGTTTGAAAGGCCTCCAAAAGTTTGTATTGGTATTTAATGGTGCTTCTTTTCTCGTCGAGTAGGCGTAATAAAATCGTTTTACAAGTCTGTTGAAAGAATCTAAGGAAATCAATAAAATTGTCTATTGATTTTTTCAGATTCTTCAAATCAATAGACAGGAAAAAGATTGTCACCTACACTAAAGATTCATCAAATCCAAAAGCAAGGTTTACCTTCAGTTAACCACAAAACAAAAGCCAACAACCAGGACAGCTTTTACTCTACATTAGTGACCTGTCCGGGACTCTAAATTATACTTATCGTACGTGGAAGTGAATTTCCTCTGAAATGTACAGTAATGAATTATGTGATGAATGTAATTAAATCGGTTCCAAAGTGTAAGGTCAAATACTATTTATTTTAATCCCCGACGCAAAAATACCCACTTTTTGTGTTATAAGTTTGACGTGTCTGTGTATCTGTCGGACCGATTTTGATGCGGTTAGTCTTGTAATCGTCAAAAAATTCGACCTCGAGATTTTGACGGATTTACACGTTTTGGACCTCCCTGAGTCCGTTTTTGGAATTATGTCTATAGGTGTGTCTGTGTGTGTATGTGTGTGTGTGTGTATATGTGTGTGTGTGTACGTGTGTGTGTGTGTGTATGTCTATGTGTTAGCACGATAACTCGAGTATGCTTTAACTTATTGCAACCAAATTTAACATGCAGGTATGTCATCAAAATATATGGTTTCTATCAACTTTTGAGTCGTCGATCACGAACCAAGTGCGCAGTCGGTACTAGGATGGGTGACCAAAATTTAACATGCTTGTATGACATCAAAATATAAGGTTTCTATCAACCTTTGAGTCGTTTCCGGTATACGAGAAAGTCAAGGGGAGACCACTCCCGATTTTTTCATTTTATACCATAACCAAATGCTGCGTAAAAAATGACGACCTTAATCCAATAGATATTTTCGTAATTTTGGCTATTTGTTTATTATTAGGTAGGTAACGCGACAATGGAAATTCAGACAAAAGCTTACGATGTGAGAGGTCACCCTCTTCAGCTATTGTCCCCGAGAATGCCATCGCATTATGCCGGCCTTGAGCTCGACGAACGTGCCATCTCCTAACATATTTTATTTCTTTTTCCATAAATATTTCAGTAATTTATCAAACAAGTAGCGACTCCACCTGGATTCGAACAGGTGCGACATAGATACGTTAAAGAATTATATGTACATCTACATTTTCCTAGCTCGTGAATCACTCTGTGTTCATAAAACTGCTATTGATAAAATCAGAATGTTAGTTGATAAATATTCAGTACATGTTCAGTAAAAGCTATAGAAGCATTTTTAATGTATATTCTCAGAAGCAAGGTGTAGATAACCTAAATAGTCTAAAAATACTAGAAAAAATACACTGAAAAAAATCGACCTGCCTCAGGCGGGAATCGAACCCAGCATCTTCCGCAACGGGCGGCTGCGTTAACCACTACGCCACCGAGGCTCTGCTTTCGCTGTCGAAATTTGTTAGTGCTTGGTGCTTATAAATGTTTTTATTGTGTAAATATTGTTTCATCAAAACTTTGAAATTTGCACTCCTAAGATCCGAACGAAATATTTTTGCAATTATTTGACGCCCAGTTAAGATGAAACTACCTTACAATATGGAACATTTTTTCGTTTACAAACGTATAAATATTTTTAATACTAGAAAAATTACACTGAAAAAAATCGACCTGCCTCAGGCGGCAGGGCGGTAGTATTAAAAATATTTACGCGTTTGTAAACACAAAAATTATTCCATAGTCTAAAAATATTTACAATTTTGCTAATGGCTTCATAAACCACCCACGTTGAAAACTAAACACAATAAAACAACATTTACTACTAACCCGAGATTAACTAAAACTCGGCAGTTATAAACGTCAAAAACAAGAAACAAATAAGTTTTTCCTTTGATCAAGGATCATAAAGTAACATTAACGAAATGGTTTAACTCACGACTAGGGACGAAGGTTGACCCAACAATATACGTAGGTACATCAAAAGGGAACCCCAACAGAGCCTAACTTAATATGGAATTAGGATTTGTCTAATTGTAATTAGGAAAGTACAGTCGGGAAAGAAAAGGTTCGTTACCTTAAAGTCGGTATTTGCTTCCATCAGCCACATAGCACAGGATATATAAGTTCTTATCACAGAAATAATAATAAAGAGGTTCTTATAGTCAGCCAACGAGCACATACACCAGGGCAACTTTGAGAGGGACGCGGGCCGAGAGGGGCGCGGTGGTTCCACCAAACTGCCATACACTCGTTTGGTAGACGCTGGTCCACTGTATGTCTACTGTATGTTGTCTAGAAAAAAACAACATGTTCCTCAACTTCAAAAACGTCGAACCACTATTAGCCTGAAAGCTGATGGACATATTTGTGTAGGTACTTGAGGCGAGTTGAAAACCTGTCATGTAATTCTTCGATAATACCCTAACACAGACCTGACTGAAAAGTACATTATAGGTCCAAAATTGCAATTATTTTTTTGTAATAATATCTTTAAGGCAATCCGAAACATTTATGGCTTAAAATTGAATATTTAATTAGTAGAAAAATAATCATCATAACAGCCTTTTTAATTCGACCCACTGCTGGGACATAAGCACGCAGTACAGTTTAGCCAGCACGCTTGCCCATTGCAGATTGGTGGACGGAGTATGAGGTGATCAATACCCCTTTGCTACCCATTAGTCGCCTTCTACGACAACCATTGTAGGATATGGGGTGATGTTATTGGATTTTACCCGAATCATGCGCCATAAAATAAATAAGCCAGTTTATTTGCGGTCCGCCGCATATTCTTTAGATACGCTAGGATGTCAGTAGAATCGTATTAAAGAATTATTATCAAAACTATATTTAAGCATTCGCGGGAAGCTCTTGCGGCTAACCGCACCGTGTGCCTACAGCCTGCCGCCTACATGAAAGGCGGAGGTAAACTAACTAAAGGTCGTAACACATTATCAACTCGGAAAAGGAACTCAGCCGTATCGTCTTTCGCTGCGCCGTCAAACAGGCGTCAACTATGGAACTTGCGACTCGCCGACCGCTAGTCGACGGCGACGTGGTACGAGTTCAACCATTTTGAATTTGTGTTTATTCGTAACAAACATACAAATATTTCCAAGTCTTGGCTCCATGCTGTATCCATTGAAATTTTTCTAAGTCCTGCACCCTTTATGCTACACTCTAACCAATTGTGGACGAAGGGACGTAAGCGCGGCTACGGAAAGACATAAGCGCGTGGACGAGGAGCCGTCAGCGGGTGGATGCCGAGTCGTCGGCGCGGAGACTGCTAAAATACGGTCGCCGAGCAGAGATAATTTCGTACAAGGATATTTCGTACCTTTCAGTCTACTGGCAGTAATGTTGAACATTTTTACTAATGGTTTTTCTATTCGTAAGCTTGTCCCGAGGCGAGCGATGTCGTTGCGTTGCTGATTAGTGCACGTTACACTATGGAGTATGGAGAGATGCTGATCTGTTTCCCAGCTGGTAAATGGGCTAAGACCTTAACAAAGACCGACAACTAGGACAGATATTACATTGTAAAACGTCTCAGCAGTCCTGGCTAACATTATTCATAACACAAAAAATCTTATATATAAAATTTTCGTGTCACAATGTTCGTTCCCGTACCCCTCCGAAACGGCTTGACCGATTCTCATGAAATTTTGTGAGCATATTGAGTAGGTCTGAGAATCGGCTAACATCTATTTTTCATACCCCTTAGTGATAAGGGTTGTCCACCCTTAATTTTTTTTTTAATTTATAAGGCAAAACAACGTTTGCGGGGTCAGCTAGTAATATTATAATAATACTTCATTCTAAAAAGCATAACCAAACACGCGAAACTACGTGTTGCATACCCTTTTTGATGTCAAATAACGCTGGAAGGGAAAACAATATATTTAAATTTAATCCGAATCGTATGTCGATTCTAAATTCACCCTTTGCGGTTTTGAGAGTTGTTCCGAATACCTGTTACAGCTCAGAAAACACGAGCTTTCTCGTTTCCTTTTTGTACCATATGTTACTTTCCTTTAAGGATTGTTATTTATACTGGACAGTATAAAGACAAATAATTGATAAAATATTTAGATTTTTCGTATGCAAAGACGGCACTGGTGGGGAAAACTGTTTGTGAGATGAATACGAACATTTCTTCGCAGATCATAGTGTACCTACGTTTTGTTATAAAAAATTATGTATATTTCTATCCACAGCATGAATTGTATAATGATCCTTAATTTGGGTTAGTAAATTTGACCTGGGCCTGGTATTATAAGAATAAAAAGCAGCAGAAAATCAACATGAATAATTTAGATGAGACTTAATAATAACTACTAAGAAAAATCTAGAAAAAAAATATCTAAATCGTAGTCTCCTCTAATTAGTTGAACCCCAGACTTGAAAGTTCGAATTTTACACTAACTATTTTTTTACAAGAATAAAAATCTCTAATGAATGTAATATACATAATTGTTTCATTTGTATTGGAACGTTAAGTTAATTTCACGGTAAAGTAGATTCATAACGGTGTTGAAAATCTTGGAATTCGAAAATTTGAATAATCACGTCCTATAAGTAAAAACACGCTTCGCGATTTCGTTCCCAAATTCAACATTATATAACAAAAGCCAATATTCGAGGAACATCCGTCGCGGAGCCGACATAGATTCTCAAAGTGAATTAGGAATAAGCCGTCAAAAGACCGTCGAGAAATCAAATCATAATGAAATATACCGCGAGGCGTATCGTCTGTATACATTAATGTACGCCGATTTAGCTCCTGTTTTTCCTTAAAACACAAATAAAGGTATCATTATTCCGTTCATTATTTTTAATACTTCAGATTTTATTTGGCCGCTATTTTGGTGTGGAAAGAAAACATTTCAGATGTCAAACACGGAGATTTTTTTCTTTTCTACAACATAAAAATCCATTAAGTACCTATTTAATTTATTATTTATGACTTCAATATTTTCTGATTGACTACTATTTTGAAAATTTCTATTAGATTTATTGTGTTATCTAATTCATATCCAAGAACCCATCAAACAAAAACGAACATTAGAAGCAATGAAAAGCATCAACACCTACATATCTATTACTTTTTTTCAACCGTATTCCTAATAAGTGTTCATGTTTATTATTGCCTATTCATTCAACTGCTATTTAAAATATCTATTATAATCGGAACAGCTGAAACAGAAGCTTTGCGATAAAAATTAAAAATTGAAGCCGCAATGTCATATCAATTATTCTACCCCACCGCAAAATATTCAGATTAATAAAGATTGCATTTTTTATCCTTTAGTTTGGAAAATCTAGGTTTTATTAGACAATTTTAGAATTTGTCATAATCTAAGTTTTTCTTGTAATACTAGCTGACCCAGCAAACGTTGTTCTGCCATAGGCTTATGTATTTTTTTCTAACGATATGAGCTTTACGAGCTGTTCTCATATTCCTACCAAATATACGCAAAAAAAAACCATAAAAATCGATGTAGCTGTTTCGGAGGATTATCACCACAATCACCATGATATGTCATTTTTTATTAGATACACAAGACGAACACTAATAATTAACATTTATTTATTTATAAATTAAACAAAATAGAAAAAAGTTGTATATTAAACGGTGTAACAAAAACCAATTTTGGTTTTTCGACATTCACCTACAGTAAAATACCTACCTAATACAAATAGAAACAAGAGTCAAATAAAAGGATAGAAAAAAAACATCATTTGCAAACAAGTTTTACCCACATTTATAAACATTATGAGTGATAATATAATTATGCAACCCTATACAATAATTTTACTAAAATACCGCAAGCTTAAAGATTACATTTATCTACAAAACTCAGACTAGAGTTGCGCAAGACTGGCCTAAGTTAAGTATCAATCATAATAATTAATCACGGTGTCACACGTTGGAGCACGGCAAGTGCGCAAACGCACATATGCGGCCTGCTTTCACAAACACGCCCTCTACATGGATTAAAATCTAGATTTGTTTATTAACTTCTTAATGAGCTTCTCGCAACTGGTTTGTGATATAATTAGGTGGTATTTTATTTACACTTTGGCGAAATATTGCATTCTCAGTATTGAGTGTATTTGAGTGCAGAGAGAATGAATAAAGGTGTGCTTACAAAAAAACTTTTTGTCGAGGCAGGACACAGAATTTAGAGCAGTGCAGACTGGGTCAGTACCTCCATCTAACAGAAGACCACAGTCAAATATCACTACATTTTTGTGGTGTTGTGTTTCTATATGTGAGTAAGATTGCCAGAGTTTTACTAGGGTTTGCAGAGCGTGAGAGTCACGTCAGTGATGCAAACGTTTATAGGCTACATGCAGTGCTTATGCTTTTTACTGACTTTTGCTGTTAGGCGCAAATGGTACTTTCAGCGTCAGCGAGTTGAGGACCTTGGTTGATAGCCTATTCTCAAGCAAATATCCCACGAGGATTTCTAGTCGGTGAGGCTTTTCCGCTCTACCGATTAGCCTCTAAGGTATTCGAGCGGAAAGGGCTAACCATAGCAACTTTTTTCTTTCAATTTGAAATACAAACCAGCTTTCACCGTAATCAATATAAGGGGCATTAAAAAGTTTACAACAATCTGTCCAAGAATGGACGAAAATATGTTATGATATTGGTCCTGCTTGTGTTGCATTTAATTCTCCTTTTCTATTCATAATCAACCCTCAACTATCATACGTTTTACTATCAAGCTCAGTCTAATATGAATAAATCCATCAACAGGCCGACATTTGCTGCAATGAAATCGACTCACCGATACGCTTTGGTTCAGAACTCCCTAATCAAAATCTACAATTAGTAAATAATAATTTTTAACCCGGTGTGTTTAACAAGAACCTAAACTTACAATAGACCAGTTTTTACTGTGGTAGATTTTGGTTTATTGATTTTACAAACGGCAAACCAAATACAGTCAAAAGAGCTAAAATTTTTGGGGAAATTAGCTGAATTTTAAGGGTCAATAAATCTGTAAGATTAGTCAATTATTCAATAAACAATGATTCAATTAACTCTGAACACTCTGCATAGTCACAGAAATAGTGTATGACGTAAAAATGAGAAACTAGGGTTTCCGAAGAAATGAGTCTATTGTCACCAATACTTCGTTTGTCGATATTTAGAAATGATTAAATAAAGCTTATGAAATATACATTCAAATTATACTTACAGGTTTTGTTTATCTAATCTTATTTTTATATACCGATATATTAAGAATCGAGACCTACAACGTGAGTCGATTTTATTGCACGTAAGTGTATATAACATACGGAACTCGAAAATTTTATATAAATATAATTTATAAATGTGAACAGGATCAACATAGATAGTTAGATGTAATGAATTACCAATGAAACTAATTGTATACTTACAAAACAAAAACTAATATGATTGGCTACTGATAGTACAGTGCCGAATTCTCTATAGATATAAACGTATAGCTATGCAAGATGACGTATTTCGCGTGGGCAAGCCTATTTCGTACGTCCGCCTTGGCTATCCTCAAAGTACTTTAATTTCCTGTCCTCCCGAGATAACTAGGATGACCAAAAAGTATTTATTTCCAAGCATTAAGATCGAAATAGAGTTTGAATAAGTCTAGAAATGAATTATAAAGTTGTGCACGTCAAGAACTCAATAGATTTAATTTAATCTTTTTGAATTTCTACTTTGCTGAAACTTATTAGTACTTTTATTTAATCATTAGAATATCAAGGTAGTTGGAGATTATATTCTGCAAATATGTAGACGTTAAAATTATCTAATATTGTTTTTCTGGATTAATATTTACCTAAACCATTATCTTTGCGATACTAGATAAATTTGTAATGGAATCGTGATTAGCATTTCTTTCCGCTAGAGGCGCTAATCAATTGAGCTAAATGCATCTAAAATACATAGTTACATTTTTTTACAAAAACACCGATAATACTGTCTTCATTAAAAAATCAAGGACATTTCACACAAATGAGAAAAAATTGTAAATCAAATTTTATTAGATGAATGATAAATAGACAGATCACTAAAGAATTGAAAGCAATAACCTCTAAACACTAGCGTAATTACTACCTTACATAAAAGTAAATGAAACGCAGCCCTATTTCCAAGCTGTCACAATAAACGTCGTTCCGAGCTCATAGATGTAAGTTAAAGTTACACGTGGAAGTTGCAAACCGCCCACTCTCGGTAGATCGCAATAAGCAGCACATATGCGATTGTGCAATATGTAGGATGTGATTCAATCGGACCTGTTTGAGGAGCCGGTCGCCTCAACGAAAGTTTTATTTAGCTACGTTGCCACATAATAAAGACCATGCAGAAGTAGTATCATGTATAAAAGGTAAAAATATGTATTTTTATCTTTATCTCTATTGACTTAAATAAAATTAAGAACAATTGCCACTAAAACTTAGACCTATGATTATTATACCTTTTATAAATGACATTTTTTTCATACTACAGATCTTTATTAGTGACAGCATCTCAAATTAATTATTAATGACTATTTACATTATAAATAAACTTACATTGTAAAAGAATAAATTAATATTGTAAACTAATAAATTGTCATTGTAAATAACATGACATTGTAGGTAAATGATTTTCAATATAAGATGGAAAATAATTTGATTTGTAACATTTGTAGATAATTTTCTTATCTACTGTATCCGACAGGACTTCAGTTCCCCATAACTTTAAGATCTTAAAATTGCTTGTAATATTATGGATTGCAAGAAATAATTAAATTAAATGCCTCGGTGGCAAAATTGGTCAACGCGTCCACCCGGGGGAATTAAATTAAACACCGTAATTTTCTAACCACGAAAAATATTTCAAGTCATCATCCCAGTCAATAAATCAGATTTTCCATAAAATTTGGTTGCGTAAGTGCTGCACTTTTGTATGGAATAGTTGATTTTTTTTCGATTTTAATGTTGGCAGGAGTTGTTTGTTTACAAATCACGTTGTATAAGATATAGATATGATTCAGCAATAATCAGTAGTAGCGTGCATGCATTGACTCAGATTATTATTTTTCAAAAATTATATAAAACCTTTGATTTTCTGTACTGCCATAGTTTGTATGAAAAGTAATTGTTACTATAATTATGGAGAGTGTATTGAAAATAAGAATTATGATAATTATTATTCTTGGTTGTCAATTTATTAATACTCTCATATAAATACACGTTTATCATTATTTATAAATATTATAAATATTTTTTATTATTATTATCATTTATAAGAGATCATAATTATCATTAATTTCCACGCGGGTTACTACCAAACAAGAAATATTATATTTTTTCATGTCTGCCTGTTTCTGTGTTTTTTTTATGATAACGTACATTATACACTCGAGCCCAGATAGATAGTCAAAACATCTCAAAAAGTTTGTCGTTGATTTTGAGGATTGCGAAAAAGTTTATTATACTTAATAATCTGATATTTGACTTTAATTAGTAAACGTACATTTTTACTCTAACAACTTTAGCACTAGGTCGAGTGTATTAAAAATGAATGACAATTACTGACTTTACACTTCTGCACTGTCTTTATTTTGTGGCATGGCCGAGTAATTACTTTCATGCATGATTCATTTATTGAAAGAGTATTATGCGATCAACTTGTTTCTGTATTTTTCTTCGAGACTTCTAACGAGATTGGCTTGAAAAAAGTAAGTAAATAGTTCCTTGGAAAGGATATTCCCACAATGATAAGATTTGCAAATAAAGTTACGACTTGCCTGCTAGGTAAACGCTCATAAGATATTCTAAGAATAAAGATATTTGAATAAACCTAATTTTATAATTTAGACAATAGATACTCCTACTTAGCACTGTATAATATTTTATTTTATTTCATTTGGAAAGCTTACAGCCTTATTCACAATTTAAATACAATTATTATAATTTTCTATACGCTAATTACAAGATTCCACAGATACATTGTACTTGTTTGTTATGTGCAGTTTTATAAAGAAATCTTTATTGTTACATTTTGATAATTATTTCGGACATATATAAATTGTCGTCCTAGTGGGAGTGGTTAATAACGCTGCCTAGCTCAAGCCTAGCTGCCTCCAACATATCCAGCGGTTCGGGTTATAATCCTGCCCGCCTAGCATGACCACCGAAACACAATATGATATGATATGATATAGCCATTTATCGCGTTGAACTGTCAAAAATTATTGGATATAACTGCAATATTGAAAATTTATCGAAACTGCGAACATGTAAATACAAGTTCGCAGTTTCGATAAAATTTCAAGTTGACGGTCATATCCAATAATTTTTGACAGTTCAACGCGATAAATGGCTATATCATATCATATCATATCGTGTTTCGGTGGTCATGCTAGGCGGGCTGGTAGGGACAACTGTTTGTGTACTTTTAATGAACATGAACACCGGTTAATGATTCTTTTTAGTGTATATATATTTAAGTTTATTTATAAAAATATCTTTATTTAGTATCCATATCACAAATTCTTGTTGATACCTACTTATTTTGGGCTAGATAATAGTTGTGAGCGTGGAAATAATAAAATATCTAACAGGTCTAAATATTTAAATATCTAACAGGTCCTTAGTCAAGAACTAAATATTTATGAAATCTAATCTTGAGATGAATTACATTAAGTAGAGAAAGAGATGAAATGATGATGAATACATTAACAACCTCAGTTTTAGAATTTCCGTATATACGAATGTTAAAAAAAATCAATTTGAATTATGCAATAGTGTTCATTCATTTTTATTCGCGAACATAAATTAATAAATAAACATAATGCATAATTGTCAGCTATACATACATGATTTGTCATTTAATGTATATTATGCAATAGAGTTAATTCATTTTTATACAACATAAATTAATAAATTAACATAATCATGATTGTTAGCTATACATGATTAGATGACCAACTTAACGGTATCGCCCACTTCCGAAATATTATTCTTATTTGAATTATTATTGACGTCAATAAGATAAAAAAGATGTAGAGCACAGCTGTAGGATTGGCCGCACAAAATTGGGGATTGCGTTTTGATTATTTATTTGTATAATCAACTGTACATATCTGTACATATACATATTGTATCCCATCAAAAATATAAATAATAAATCTATATACATGAAACAAAGTCGGGTTTGTTACACCATTTATAACTCAAGAACAGCTGCACAGATTTTGATGATCCTTGATTTGTTGGATTCGTCTCTGCTCAGGATAGCAGAAAAACTATTAAAATATCGAAAATGACGTTAAAAAAATTACCATGAAAAATATCCAAATTCAAAGCCAATACTTGAATCGAAATGTTTTCAAAAATATAGCACTCATGAAGGCAATTGTTATAGATACATTAATGACATTTTGAATTATTTACAAGCAAGGAGGATTTAATAAATGTGCCAAATTTCAAGTATGTAGATTAAATAGTTTACGAGATGTTAAAGGATCAAAAGTAACTCGAAATGGTTCGTGTAAAACACAAACGGCGCGTTGCCAGTTATTTTTCTTACTTGGCTGGACACGCTTCCGCGAGTCTATATAATATACTGTACGTATTTATATTCAATGCAACTCTTACTAGAAGTAGGTACTGCATATTTTGTTCTCTTAATATCATGTATAGGTATTATTTATGACACCAAAAAATCTTCGACTTCCCGATAGCAAAACTGGGTTGTTCAACATTTATCATCGCATAGGGAACAAAGGAAGATGGGCCCGGAATGAAATTAAAATGCAGCTGGAACGCTTGAGAAAACCCTCAAGAATGCTAAATGGATGAAGCGGGCTGTCACTAACAACGTTTTTAATGAAACTAAAAGAAATGGCTGTCATCCCGTTTAGACAATATTCGTTGCATTGTACGGGGAGAGTTCAGTGAGTAGATTCCCGGAATATTTTTGTTATTCCGGTAATTAGATAATAGTAGATTGTTGCATCGAGCAGAATTGACTTATAAACGTTACTTTAGCAAGGTTCATAATCTGCTTTTGTTTCAACTACCGAATAAAGAACTTAATTCAAATAAAGTAGAAACAATTTATTTAGAAAAATTAATAGTAACATTCGAACAATAATTAAATGTAAGGTTCGCGTTTTCACCGGGCCCATTTATTCTAACATTGCTCCCGGGAGTAAAAATAGTTCTGATTGGCTTTTATAAATCTAGTTGGCCATGATTGTAATGGTGAAGCTTGCTATTGGAATTTCTTTCTTGCTATTGGAATTCTTTTTAAATTGAACCTAAGTTGACAAAATAAAATTGGACACTTTCTGGAAGGGTCACCTGGTACTTATATCACAGAGTTATTCTAATAATAAGTACCAGCAGCCGTATAAGTAAGTCCTACCTGTAAAATAATAATGTAAACTATTGCTGTGTAATGTTGTGAAATAAATATACAGTTAGTCATATTATGTATATGTCATGGCCCGATCGGATCGTACCGATCACGCAGATACGTAGATTAGACTCTCCCACAAACAGTCCACTCAGCTTGGTCAGAAAATAAATAACCTTGAACCTACTGATCGCTCCTGACCACTACCATTTTTAGATAATGCTATCTTCAGGGCAAATTTCCTGGTAGCTTAGTGGTTAATGCAACCGCCCGGATTGCGGAAGATGCTGGGTTCGATTTCCGCCTGGGCAGGTCGATTTTTTTTTAGTGTTTTTATCTAGTTTTAAAACTATTTACGAGTTTGTAAACGTAAAAATTATTCCATAATATTCATGATCATTAGCAATGTAATAATGTTTTAAGTTACAATTTATTTGTTTCAGACTCAAAATTATTTTCTTACTCTTTAACTTTCCAGTAGTAACATCAGTATTAAATGTACCTACCCCAGTTTCTAAGACAAATTCTGTCCTCCAAAATTCAACCCTCATCGCGAGGCATTCCTGCAAATTTGTGAAGAGCCATTCTGACCCGAGGCGATATTATCGCCGCCCCTTCTATTCCAAACCCGTTGGAATTCTAGCCTGATGAATTTTGATGAATTCGTTAAAAGCTGAGCATTTATCGACTGAGTAAATACTTCTTTAACAAATTAATGTTTAGAAATAACTTCAATTAGGAGTATATTATTGTATCGGTGATCTCGGTCAGAATTAGTTGTCAAGATTCAACACCAGACGAGATTAAGGAAAGTCTTGGTATTGATCTTGCATCCATACTCCATGGTCTTGGCTATTGGGCTCTCACACTTGGTCTTGCAAGTCTTGCAATGACCAGCAAAGGGTGCAGCATAGCTTTCGTTAGGATTTGGTTTTACTTAAATTATGCAACATAGGTACAGTATGATCCTCAAAATAGTCGCATTGATTGATGGTTTTTAAATAAAAAAAAAATGAAAGATAGGAAGTTATTTTTATATATTACGAGATGGCAAACTAGCTTGCGTAGTCTTTGCTTGGCGTAGTCGTCGGTGGCGTAGTGCGTAAGGGCGTTGTCTACCACCCGGGAGGCATCGATTCCAAATCCGCCACGTACCAATGTGTTTTCAATTTTTGAATTCATATGTACGTTTAATCGACGCTTTTACGGTGAAGGCAAACATCGTGAGGAAACCTGCACACACCCATGAAGAATTTCTTAGGTTGTGTGTGAAGTCGACCAACCCGCACTTGGCCAACGTGGTTGATCAAGGCCTAATCGCCCCCAATGGGGAGTAGGCTCCCCCCTCGGTGGGGACATTATATGAGCTGTTGATGATGAAACTAGCTTGCGGCCCACCTTGAAAATTTTCAGTTTTCTAAACTCCAAAACAAAACTCATAAGCAAACAAAATAAAACCAACACTGTAAAATAACAATATTCCTCTTGCAAAAAGCGAAGAAAAAATGGTTAAATAATACAACATTGGTAAATAACCATATTTTAATGGAAGTAGGTAAAAAGGCAAACTATCTTTGATTGCAAAATGTGCTTAAGTTTGACGACCGTGTATTATTTTATTATTACAATTGCATAATATAAATTTGCATGTCATATTTTAACAAAACATATTCAAAGCACCTTTTATATTCTATTCAATTTAATTCTATATGTATAGCGACCTCTAAATCGTATACAAAAATTAAATGAAAAAAATCTGATTCATATTTAAATTCATAATCGAATGACAAAGTGCCTCCATTATAATTCTAAAGCCGACAAATAATTACTCTACTAATAAATTACTAATTATCCTTTATTAGGCACTTTTAAAAACTTGAACTGTAATATTGGTGAACGGATGGAGAGTAATCCAATTACAAGAAACATTCAGCGTTATGGTAAATACGTACCTGAGCTTAATTGGACAGCGTTATGTAAGAACGAATTAAGCGACAAAATTGAAAAAAATGAGTTTTGAATGCAGATCGATTCCAGGCATGTTAAACTATGTATTCAGCTATTTTGGTATTCAAAAATGACTTCTTGTGCCTTATAATAAGGGGTGTATCAAGCGACGTGTTAAAATTTGTATGAACTTGTGCACACATTAGTTACGTAATAAAGAATTATGCACCTAGGTTACTTTTGCAAAGTACACAAACAGGGGTTACAAAATGCATAAACGAATTATATCCACAAAAGTTGTAGATAATCCGTTTCATTTATTTACTAAAAATTAATTAAAAACGCAATATCGAACTAACCGCCTAAAACGGCAGATAATTCGTTAATGCATATTACTCTTTAAGCGATCATTTGCTTGATAAAGAATTAAGCGCCAATTTCTGGCTTTTGATTCGTTATTACAATTTACATTGCACAGGTTGTAGGGAGCGGGCGGCGGGGGTAGTAGCACGTCTTACGCAATACCGGCTGGCTGGGTGTTTTACTATCACTTTTTGTTCTTTATTAAGTAAATTAAAAAGTAGTCTTTAAGATGGATGCATTTAAGAAGATACAAGATTGAAGCAAAACCCAAACGATGAAATATAATATTACAGGTTTCGTATCGGAGATATAGCAACTTTTACATTGATTTTCTGAGGAAGGTTAGATTGACATACGAAAGAGAGGAACTACAAAGAAGGCAAGACTCGAAACAACTCTGGAAAACAGTAAAGAAAATTTGTAACATGAAGGTCAAACCCAACCCACCCACTGAGTTAATATCAACATCAAACAGTCTTATAGTTTCACTAAATAATTGTCACGCGTTTTTCTCAGCAGTGGGTAAAAATCTAGCAAGCAACATTCTAGCTCAATTTAAAAATCAGAGGACGACTTAGCTTCCAGAGTTGTTTTCAAGAGTCCTCCTTCTAGCTCCTTCTTTATGGAGCCAACTGACCGGGTTGAGGTCTACGACGGACGGGTCAGGGACGAAGGCGAACTTAGCTACGGGACTTCGCGCGACGATGGCACAAGATTCGGAGTGGGCTAGAGAGAGAGAGGTGAAGAGCAAAGACGCCGCAGAAGAGGCAGAAGACTGTGCAGTGGGAGCTAGCGGACATAGGGACAAGGAAGACAGATAAAGCACAACTTGTAGGAGAGATTAAGGTGCGCTGTGAAACCACCTCCGGCAACTAGCAGCGCACTCTCCCGTGATTCGGACTGTATAACCGTAAGGTTGCGTCAGACCATGGGAAGGTGGTGGATATGACCGGGTTGAGGTCTCAGCATAATAAGCCAACTTAAAAGCCATAGTGCACCTGGCTCTGATGGTGTCGGTGCGGCTTTTGTAAAATTTGCAAGACTCGTGCTTTGTGAGCCTTTGGTGCACATATACAACTTGAGCCTTCAGTACCGGCTACTTTCCCAGAACTTGGAAAATTGCACTTGTAACCCCAGATTATAAGGATGGACCTAGAGAAGAGACGGGAAACTACAGACCGATTTCACTCCTCAGTGCTTTTTCCAAATTCCTGGAAAAAATTGTGAACAATCGCCTCTAAGTTTCTTGAGTTGAATGGTATACTGTCTCCCAGACCATTTGGTTTCAGACGTCATAAGCCCACGGAGGAAGCTGTGGCACTTTTGACGAAGCTGGTGGCTGAGTACCTGGACAGTGGCCAGAAATGCGTTGGGGTGTTCCTGGACCTCACTAAGGCCTTCGACACAGTATCTAAGATATTATGCCGCAAGTTAGAAAGCCTGGGTGTGAGAGGTGTGGCGCTTGACTGGTTTACGAGTTATCTTTCTGATAGATATCAGCTTCTTAAAGTAGAGTCAAAGAGAAGTGACCAGCTCCCTGTCAATTTTGGTGTCCCTGAATGGAGCATCCTCAGCCCAACTATCTTCATAATTTACATGCACGACATACATGATCTGTCGTTGGCGAATGCTGATGTTATATGTTATACTGATGATACTGCTATGTTCTTTAAATGTAACAACTGGTAAATGCTTTTCATATCGCTGAGGCTGGACTGTCAACCGTTAACAGCTGGCTCAAAAGGATTATATTGACATTAAATTCCTCAAAAACGCATTTTGTATGTTTCCACAAAACGTCTATTTCTGGACCAATTAGGGACGGTATTAAGATTCACTCATGTCATTATATGAGTGAATCTTAATACCGTCCCTTTTCCCCTTTGCACTGCGGCTGCTACTCCGTTTACCGTACTGAAGTTATCAAATATCTGGGTATTATGATAGACGAACATCTTTCTTTCAAAGGCCATATACAGTGTCTCTCAGATATTCACACTTTGCCACTAGATTTGGCGACTCTGTTGGAGCTCGTGTTTACAATGCAACGGTTAAAGTCTGTGACTTTAGGAACTGGTCGATCTCAGAAGCAAAGAATATTATAAAAAGGTGGCTGCTTGTTAACTCGTATATTGAAACTGAAGCTCTTCTTAGTCGACGTTTTTAAGTTTCTAATCTTATGGCAGCATTTGGATAGCTAAGGCATGTCTTTACGTCTTCCCTGCCACAATGCCTGAAGACTAAGGTGTTTGATCAGTGTGTCCTACCAGTAATGACCTATGCAGCGGAAACGTGATCACTTACCAGAGGATTAGTCCACAAATTTAAAGTCGCTCACCGCGCTATGAAGAGGGCTACGCTTGGTATCTCGTTAAAAGACAGGGTACGTAACGAGCACATTCGTCACAGAAAGAAAGTTATCGGCATAGCCCAAAGAATAAGTACGCTGAAGTGGCAATGTCATGTCTGCCGGAGAACCGACACCTATTGGAGCAGACGAATCTTGGACTGGAGACCACCTATTAGGCAAGCGTAGTGTAGGGCGCCCTGCGACCCGTTGGTCTGATGACCTTAGGAGGAGTGCTGGCAGCGGCTGGATGTGGGAAGCCCAGGATAGAAAATGATGGCGTGACATAACGGAGGCCTACGTTCAGCAGTGGACGGACACTGGCTGTTGATATTGACATTGACAATCGTATGGTTTAATTTTTCGTAATTTTAGCTTAAATTTGGCATTTCCTTCTTAACAGTAATTTGTCATTTTATATCTAAATTCAAATTCTTTTCCTTTTTTTAGATTTGATTAGTTTTGTTTCGTTTTGTTGTTTGATTAGTTTTTATTATGATGTTCTCTAGTAAGGTATAGAGGAACTCGGGTCGCAGGGCCGAGTAAATTGTAAATTGTTTACCCAAGATATAGGCACTGCCTAGTTTGGAGACCTCTGCAAATTGTTTTTTTACACAATCTGTATTATAAAATTGTAAAATTTGAGATTTTTGCATTAAAATATTTGGATTTAATCTTATACTGCACTTTATTTCACCCGAAACAAATCGTATTAAAGAATCAAACGACAACAATGTCGTATAGTACGTTATTGACAAATTTAAAAAATATGAATATAGCTAAAATACGTTAACGATTTAAGCGGAAAAAAGGTTATATCTTGTAAAGTATAACCTGCACCGTAATTTTTTTTAAATGAATCTACACTACATACACATCCTACTTTAAAGTGAAAATATCATACACGTAACTTAAATAATAATTACACAGCGACAATTTTAACTTTAAAATCTTTGAAACTCATTTACTCAAATTCGCCCAGGTGTCGCTTAATCTGTTCTTACATAACGCTGTCCAATTATTACAGCAAGCGCTATAACGGCATCAACTTTAGCCACTCGTTTGTTTTTACTAAATTAGGTTCCGTACGTTTGCTGTTCATTTAAATACAAGCCTTTATTAATTAGTTCAAACTTAACGCGCCTCGAGACGCGTTTGTATAATTTTACTTTGAGACGTTTAAATAAAATTAATTATATTTGATCCCTAATTAGGTGCTGTGTCAGTTTTCATACTTGGACTACTATTTACCAAGCGGTAGGATCATCTACAAGGTTCGTATAAATATGTAGTTTGTGAAAGGTTACGCTTGAAATGTATCTGGTTTAAATTTAAATTTACCTATACGTTTAAAATCATTCAAAATTGCGTTATTCCAAAGCACACTATACAATATACAATAGAAGTTGAATAAGAAGTTAAATTATTACTTACATTGTGTACTTGTTTCTTGGCAGAGTCTTCCTAGTGTTATAAAGTGAATACTGAAATATTTTTTCAAATTATCGAATATAGTTTGTCATACACTGCTCCCAATTTTTTTGGTGTCATAGCAGTACCAGCATTGAAGCATTATCTTTTATTACAATTGTAATTACGTCATCTATTCACATTTTAATTTAATGTAATAAAAGATGTTTTCATTAATCCTTATAAAAGACCATATTAATTATGATACGAAATAATTATTTAGCTATACAGACGGACATTTATTATGATATTAATGTCAAGGGAAACGCTCACACGTATGAATATAATAAAGATTTATTTCTTGTGTTAACTAACATAACGGTAATATTCCTTGTTTTTATTTGGTTTGTATTACAGAATAAGATTGATAATATACTCGCAGAGGAAACGATTTTACTGACATACGTTCATATCAACGTAACCATATAAACGTTATTCGCCCCAATAAACACCAAGTAAAAACACAATTTGTATTATGTAGTAAATACAAGCAGAATTATACTACAGGAAAAATCTTTGTTTCGGTAATTATTCGACCGGATACCCGTATCCTGTGGTATATTCTCCCGGAGCAGTCATCAAATAAGTCGTAAGATTTATCCTAATTTCTCGCTTACTGTCTGGCGGAAATAGAAAAGTAAGAAACAACTTACTTATTAATTGGTAACATGAAATTAAATT
This sequence comes from Elophila nymphaeata, assembly GCA_955850985.1. NCBI lineage: Eukaryota > Metazoa > Arthropoda > Insecta > Lepidoptera > Crambidae > Elophila > Elophila nymphaeata. Next base: position 11,190,444 of record OY039080.1, read on the forward strand.
TGCGCTGCACTGAGGAACACGCCAGCAATTGGCGAAATCTTTATTTAAAAGATGTAAAACAAAATTGTAGAACTAATATCTGGATGGGTTTTGTTTGACCTTTAACCATGAGGCCATGCCTAAGAAGAATATGCTTAATTAAGGAGAAGGTATAGCTTTACCTGGAAGTCCTAGAAACCTGAACGAATGAGAAACTGGCTATCTTATCAATAACTGAATGCAAAAATTTAGTTAATGTTAATGTTTTTCCAACAGTTAATAATAAGCATTCAGTAGTTGAGAGTTTAGTACTCACCATCAAAAGAAGTCCAACACCTTCTCTATCAAAGAAAAGAAAAGAAAACCCATCAGACCAAAAAATATGTCTGGTAATACGAGATAAGAAATAGCGTGTTAAATCTGATAACTAATAAATACGTACCAACACCACACACATCATCATATAGTGTTATAAGTGTGGAGTAAAAATACTGCAATTGGGCTGAAGTTACGAGGTCCATTACTCGTCTCCATTTGCGCCGAAGAGTGCCAGTTATGTCCGGTAGGGGCTTTAATTTGGTCGTAACTATCAGAGCTTCTTGAGCAGACGATCCTTTACTTACCTCTAACTGTTAAACAGCTCACGTTGTTTGATGTTATGTGTGTAAATAATTAAAGATTTTGTAGAAACCATTTGTAAAAATATTTATTTAGATTAGCGATTTTGATGAATAAACTTTGGTTTAGAGATTTATTTTCTTCTGTTCTGTGAACGTAGGCTGTGAGGACGGTCATACTTTTTCTCGCGAAAATAAACATTAATTCTACCTTAAATAAACAATAATTAAACATTGAGCGAACCAATCTAAAAAGTTTCGTTTGTTATAATATTTATTATTGAAAAAACAAACTAAACTATTTTACCAAACTTTTACCTACGTTTTTTTACCAAACTATTTCAACTTATTCGAAGGATAATTTAGAACACTGAGGTCGGTTCTAAGAAAAGCTTCTTTATACAGTCGTAATAAAGTTTGTTTTTGAAATGGTTACACTACAGTCTAAATTGTGCACTGTACTCTGCTGAGATCGTCTTTAGTTTACACTAAACACATGGTAAGTACTTTCCAAGGAACTCGTAACATTGCGGACGTGCAACGTGCGATTTAGTACGAACTAATGCAATATTCAGCGATGTTGTTTTAGAGGTCAAATTTGCATGAAATCTTTAATAAATAGGTGTTGCAAGTACTATAGCGAATAATGTCAAATTTCGTTTTCTTGTCATCGACAGTATTGAAGGTGAAACTTTAAATTGCGAGTCGGTCGAGTGCGGACGAGTAATCACAAAAAAATTTAAACATACGACTATTTGTTTATGGAAAAATACACCAACATTATACCAATGTATGTCTACTTCACAGAAATAATAATTATTTCAGTGGTCTACTTATATCTTACCATAACATTAACAAATAGCTCGCTAACGCCGGTAACACACCCCCGCCGCAGAATCAAAGCAGCGAAACCGCTACAAGAGTTTCGCTAACATGTCATGCAAATTCATGAAATGCACATGCATTTTGAGAACATTCCCTATACACTGCGAAACACACACGGTTCCGCTGTCTACATAATGGCGGAACGACCTTGGAGATATAGACGGCATCCAAAGATGATCGGCGGAATCACTAGAGAAAGAGATAGAATCATAGTCAAATGTATAGGTTAGAACAGACAGTTTCGCTCCTGTTACGCTTGTCTTACAACGGACAAGTCATGGCGAAACTACTGCGTTTTCGCTGCTATGGTTTGGCGGCGGAGGAGTGCTACCGACAATTACGCTTGAATGAGACACTAAAAGTCATTAATTAAAGTCATAGAATTAAAAATAAAAAAGGAGAAAGAGAGAAAAAATTAAAATACCTTTTAGTTGGTAGTTGGACTTGTATGAAGCTCGCCTGACTAGGTACCACCATATCATCAAAGTATGTCGCTAGAATAATAGTGTTAATAGCTCAGACCATAGAATGATTGGTCTGAGGTTAATAGCGAGCTTCCCTGTCATTCCCTGGGCAAAAACAGCTTCTCTGTTATAGATAAAAAATACAACCGTTTTTCCAGCGCATAATTCGCAATACAGAAGGTGTGCAATTTTCAGAACCTTTGCATAAATGAGCTGTCTCCTTTTACATCCCGGAATAAAAGCTTCAGATGAATAATACATCATTGTTAGAGCAAACACAGTTTACTTTTCGATTGCTGGTACTCTTAAATTCCTTCTGGTTAAAATTATATATTCCACTGTGAGTATTATCTTTTACGTAGCCACTTACAATGAGCCTTCTTATAAGGCCCTCTGGCTTTCTCTGCGTGATCATAAGAAATGATGCAATGCGCAGGAAAACTAAGGCCACATAGTCCAAAGAATTACGAACTAAAATGGTACAATATAAGTAAAGCATCTGCTTTTACCAGGCTAAGATTTTTTTTTTTCAATAAAACTAAATACATTTGGAACTTCTAAACTAAAACAGAGTTCAACTTACTGCTGCAAGGTTCAAAAGCAAAGACAACTCTGAATCCATATGAATGTTTGAAGGTTGCGTCATAATCCTTAAGCATTAGACTAGGCCCACGGACCTCGTAAAAGCGTAAACCCTGATAGTTATTGCGGCCTGTAGAAAGAAATCCCCCATTTTCGACACGATTCCGGCCTAAATCGCCGGCAACTTTACAACTGGGAAGGACCGTTTCGCTGTTCATTGTGGACTTATAAGGGCTTTGAATGATCCTGCTCTATCGGCAAGAAAGTTTTGCATATCAATGTCTCATTAGAGATCGTCTAAAACTGAACTTAAAATTTGATGCTGACGGTACTTTTGAGTGATGGAAGCGTGCTGCCACGTTCGTGTATAGCCAGCGACTGAATAGTACTTATATTAATCTATAGACTGAATCAACAGAATGACCAATAACTATACCTAATTTGAATGTGTTGCATCTGTTCACTGATTGTGCATGCATTAGTAAGGTGGAGTGACGTTCAGTTTTAGATAAGACGATCTCTACTACAGTTAATCCATATACTATAATACTTGTGAATAAGTCAAAGTTAGGAATTTTCCCAGTACCTACATTTTTAGAATAGGGAGTACCAAAGTGTGCACGATTTGTTATATAGTACGTTTTATGCTAGCTACCACTGTCTATCAAAGTGAAGGTAACAGCATTCATGTGTTCGGAGACTTAGAAATAAATAGCTATTCCATCACCATCTTCGGCCTTATATCATCACTAGCTGTGCCCGCGACTTTGTTCGCGTTTTATGATGTTATATAGCCTATAGCTTTCCTCGATAAGGTCAGGTACGTAAGACAAAAAGATTGCCTGTGGAAGGTAAAAACACTTTATAATGTGTGTTCAGAGACTTGTCGACGATGATAATTTTATTTCTTAATAATGTAACTATCTTACCCAAGTATGAAAGCGCAAAGGAAAGACACGATGCAAATAACCTGAATGGCTAAATAGGTCTAAGCTCAGATTTATATGTTGACGTAGATAACACCCTCTTTAATGGCTATTAAAGTATTTGTATTTGTAATAATGTTGACCATAAAGTAGATATTGTGGGATTTTTTTCTTAAAATTCGGCTGAGTAATCGATAATACAATCTTCTAATTAAAACTAAAATGGTAAATGGAATCTAGATGCAATTTGGAACAATCAATGTCGTGAACGATTTCAGCCAACAGTAAATTACAACTTTGTTGCTCTCATTTAATCGCCTCGAAACACTAGACAATTGAGTATTCCTGACAATGTTATGTACCAACTATAAATTTCTTGTAAGTTTCTACAATGTTTACCGTTGTACCCGGATTGGCAATTAGTTTATGAGTGTAAAACATCTGGTCGTTGGCTTTAGTCTGTTGGTACTTTAGGATGTCCAAAGGGAGTGTAGTTGGAACTTGTATATATAGTATATCGAGCACTGGATATATTGGAATTTTCATTATTGGAAACTTCGTTAGCGCGATTTAGCTTCCCATACTAATTGTAGCGCGTATGAGCATTGCAGTATAGCGCCATCTATGAGGAGGCAGCCGCGTTACTTGACCGCCAGGGTACACTGAATGTTTAGTTGCTTTTGAGCGTGATTATCTTAATATATATAAATCTCGTGTCACAATGTTTGTCCTCAATGGACTCCTAAACCACTTAACCGATTTCAATCAAATTTGTACACCGTGTGCAGTTTGATCCAACTTGAGAGATAGGATAGTTTTTATCTTGATAAGTAGTAATTTTTTTTTACTGCAGATACAATGTTACAGGTCAGTAGTATGAAATTACCACAGCAACGCGTGGCCGGGCAGCTAGTAATTATGTAAATATGTATTATTGTTTAAAGCGAAGGCAAAATATAAAAACATTTCCTGCCATACAGCATATTTACTGCGGACTTTTATGCAATTTAGTTTTGAAGTCAAACTATTTCTACTTTGAGACATTTGTGCCTTTTTAGAAATGAAAATCTGAATCACAAAATACTTTTTTTATTTTGTTTTACTTTATTTGCAAATTAGAAGATACGTTAACAGACTAATATCTAATATTATACAAATTTACTGTTTATTTTTAATTTTCCCTGCTAAGGAAAAGCAAAGGGCCTAATATCTAACCCATATCTTCAGTAATCCACTTCTTTATTGAAGATTACATTAAAATATGGGTGTCGCTCATTTGGCGGTACAATAAACTTCATGATGGCGTCTGATGATTCCTCACTATTGATCGACAGACTGTTGAAGTTGATGCGTCAAAATCCATTCAAAAGAAAAAAATCTTAAATAGACTTTGAACTCATCTTCGTAAACTAAAATTAAAGAACCTTAAAAGTGTATATAGTTATTTATATAATTATTTGTAGTGTAACTTATTATTTTTCTACTTATTTACAGTTTTGTCTCACACGCGTATTATTATATTTAGTGTCTTACTCTCATTCTGGTTAGGCAGGAAGAGATCTCATATAGAGATAACTTCGCCCTTGCAAAAATTTTACTCTGTACTCATTATGTATAAATTTGTGAAGTGCAATAAAGAGTTAATTGAAATTTGACTGTTTTGGGTAGCTTGATCTACTGTCGTTTGTACCTCCGTTCCGGTCTAAATTAGACTCACTCGCTAAGTACTTAAGATTAAAAACAACTTTTTCACATTATAACTAAACAAAATTACTGTTAAATTAACCTTAATTGCAGCTTCGTGTACTTCCATTCAAATAATTCCATGCATAATTAAATTACTTTAATGGAAGAAGGAATCACAATTAAGAATGTAAGATCGAGAATCATTCCCAGAAACATCTTTTATTGAGATACAAAAACAATTGCTTGATTGACATAAAGCTTTCAAAGGATCTAAATCTGTAATCCAAATTAATTGAATAACTATACAGCTTTAGAGAAATGTAATTAATGTCTCCGCGAAAATATAAAAACCCTCAAGTCTACAATTAGAATGCTTAATTAAGTTACAACAGTTTACCCATTGCAGGCATGCAATATACAATCATAATTAAACTAAACACTTATAACTATTTTTTTTTGTAAATAAAGTACTCATTCAGGTTATAATAGACATTATTTTTCAGCCAGCATTTTATTTTAAACTTGAATTTAGGCAGGCCTAAACATTTATTTCAAGAGGCAGATTAATCTCGCTATATTTTAATATAGCGAAAACTTGTAAACAGCAAGTTCTTAATTGTGGTTTAAATAGGTATACACATATAATCAGGATTATATTCCCAAAAGAAATTGAGCATAGCTTTAAGTAACATTTGGTTATATAAAGAATCACAATTATAGCAATATGGGTAAAATTACTGCCTTAAAAGGTAACTAAACCTTCTCAATCAATCATTTATTTAGCTTGAAACATGGTAAATATAGATATTTACAATAGATGAGCATACATGTTTCACCATCGTGACATGCAATTTTGGTTGATGATTCAAAATTTTAAATATACGTGGTCTATATTTAATAATCATAATCGATATTGTTCATGAAAAATTTAAATTACTCCAAAAAGTAAGCAGAAGTGGAGTCCATATGCGAAGATAGCTAGTGCAATATATTAACCGCCGCGCTAGCCACCCTCGCCTTGTCGACCTGCAAGGTGCTTCTTCACTTTCGACCTTATTAGCAAACCATCAGATGACATGAAGAATCCTTATTCTATTATAATAAAAGTAGAAACCGAATAACGAATAGCCTTTTATACTTTTGAAACGAAAGAAAATATTCAGGATCCATCCCATCCACTTGTAAACTTAATATTTTTATGGCACCATAAATTACTTAGTCAGAAATATTCCCCTGTGGCCCCGACGCGCTTCCCCGCTCCCGGAAATAATAATATGACACTAATCATCTTATCTTAGTACCAAGGCTCCCTTAGTAAGGCGTTGATTTTGGCAAAGTTAACACAAAAACCTGTAATGGTTATAAACCAATCCATTGTTGCTTGTTAATTTACTTTTTTGTCACGCAATAAGTTTAATAATCCCGAATCCCTTCCATTCATAAATTACAAAATAACAACTACATTTAGAAAAAAAAAGTCGTTCGTACTTTTTTCAAAGCGAAAATTAGATGTTTGGGATTTAATGAATTTTTTTCGTAACTAGCCGTCTCAAAGGCGAGCCTTTTTATATTTATTAGATGACCCTTTCTCAGTCGTTCAAGGCTGAATTTACCACGAAAAGTTTTGAATAGGTGTGGCGAAAATGCGGTCTACGATTCATTGTTATGTATGTTGTTCTTGCTTTTTACTCCCAAATAAAAATTCAAACTTTTTATATTTCGAATTTTTGCCAAGGATATTTTTGACCTTGTGACAAAATCTAAAGTTACGTTAACTATCCTGATTTATGTGAAAAGGAAGAGGAAATTGCTTTTCCTATAAAATACCTAGAAGTATTATAGCCATAAATTTTGCCAGTATATCAAAGGATGGATGAGTTGTCACCGTAATTTTTTTCTGCTTGTGACGTAAAATTGCTACTTCAAAATGGAAGTTGGTGGCGGAGCGTAAAATGTCGAAAGGAATTCTCAAAAGCTTGATTGGCTGCGTCCATTCCTGTATTGAGTAATTTCTTAAAAATGTCGCCTGGAAAAATGTTTTTGAATGTACTCTCTTTGTGCCGATGAATGAAGTTTTTTTCTATTCTTTTCTATGTTTTATGTTGAAGTAAGTTCTTTGTAGCGACAACACTCACTGTACAAATAGTCTGGTACTAATATTCAAATGAATAAATTTCAGACATTTTCTTTCTTTTAAAAACATCGTTTTTTTATATTTGCTTATACCAATCGCACCATTTCTGTTAAGTAAACTTTATTACCATAAAATAAAACTCAATATCAGTTGCAAAATTATTTACGATGATTGTTTTTCGGGTAAATTTTTAATCGAAATAAATAATATCAGAAGTGATTCCAATTGAACTACTTTCAGTGTAAGCGTTATTTCTGTACATTTTAATGTATAAAAAATGTACGAACTAAATGAAAACAGTCACTCTACATTCTTAAAATTGTCTCTTCTCACAAACTTTAAATCGTTTTAGAAAATTCATTAAATTATTTTCATAAATTTCACGCATCCTGAAACTTTGTTTCATGACAAACTAGCATTTGTTAAAAAAGTTTTATAAGTTATGCAAAGCGCATTAAAAATTAATAGAATTATTAACACCTTTCAATGTCTTCTAGAACTAGTCTTCTCTACTTCGGAAGATACCTTTAGCCATGTGTTACGGATCGAGTGTAAATGAGAAGACACTCTACCTACACTAAGTCCAAAACCATTTCATTTTATGAAGTTCGGAAATATTATATTGAATATGACAAGTTAAAAAAAGATTCTTAATAACAAAATGCGTAGGCAACGCAATCACCATCCCACCATAGTTCATCACAGATAATATACTTAATACTTTTTTTAGTTGACCCATCATCCGTTAACATTATGCGTTGCTTTGTTTTCCAATGAATAGTATAAATAGAACGGACTTAGCTCCTCTTTTTTATAATACAATTACATCTGACGTAAAATATAAAATTAATACAGAGATTTTCATTTTGCAGCAAATCTACGCAACCCCTGTTCCGCAAATCGCGAAGATCTCAGATGTGCTGACGGGGCAAGGTCCGCCATTCCAAGCGGCCATTGCTAGTCATCTATACGCCCCGGTGTCCGTGTACCAGTCAAGAGTAAGTTATTGCCTCCACTTATTAGACTTGAAGAAGTAATCTAAAGATTTTTTAAGTTATCACTCCGCTGATTGCAAAAGGTTTTATTGTCGCCATGATATTCATCATGAAAAAACCTTTCTCACCGACAGAAACACTTACGTTAAGAAGTATTATTTTTATTTCTTTCGTAAGGTTAAGTCCTTCAAAGTCGAGTGACTAATCAACTGTACCACCTCTCAACAAATTCCCAATTTCCAAAGTGTGATATTAAAATTCATTTCATAACTAAGCCAATATACAAACTTAGTATAATACAAATATTCTCTCGAATACTACACAAAGGTAACGATTACAATAGAAGCATAAGTAATGAACCTCCGCTAACATTTAAATGTTATACAGAACAGCAAACCCAAGCAACTTTATCTCCTAATCTAAATAACTTTGTTTGCAGCTCGGTGCCCCTAGAACTTACGAAGTATCCAACCCGATAGCATCGCAATTAGCCTACTCCGAACACAAGATATCGTACCAGCCGCCGCAGAACGCTATACAATACAATGAACCGCTACAATACAACCAGAAACTACCGGCTCTCAAGCAACCGAACTTTGCTCGACCAATTAATTTCCAACAACCTTACCAACAGCAGTTATTTGCACAGCCACAGCCGTTAGTATATTCTCAGCAACCGCAATTAGTGCCTGCTCCTCTGCCGTTATACCAACAGCTCCCTCATTTCCAATTTCAAGATCAAAGACCAGTGCAATACTTAGAAAATCAAGTACCACAACAACATATTATTCAGCAGCCTACGCAATACACGCAAGAACAACAAAATCTAGTTCAAGTGTTCCCGGCTCAAACTGGGATTACATATGCCCGTGAAGAGGTAAAGAACACCCAGCCCAATGAGCAGCCTGCTCAGCGGCTTGCTCAACCAGAAGAAGAAAGAGCCGAGGTCAAGTCTTTAGAAAACCAAACTCCTCCACTTAGAGAGGTAAGCTACACCATGTCAACTCATTTCGCGCCTGCCTATTTTTAAATAGACAATATTACCATCATCCGTTCAGATTTGTCCCAAAGGATAACTTTTGCATTAGTAGCTCAATGTATTGAGGAGTTTAGGGCCGTCATGCCACCAGGCTCGCCTAATAAGGAGTGATATTCAATACTTTTTACAATACAGCGTGTAGCTCTGACTGCCGTGACTTATCTTTCTCAGCATTTTAGTTGGTCGTTGAGTCTAATATCGCCGTCTTCATCATATAGACGGCTCAATGCTTGGCACAAACCTTCTTTTA